>JAGVSL010000129.1:0-1200000 GCA_022494535.1 Himalopsyche phryganea
TTTCTCATTGCGAGCATTATCAACTGATGTCAAATATGGATTACTCTATGGTTAATTCAGTTTTATCATATAATTTAAAAAATATATAATCACTTTTAAGGTGTTAACTGTCAATTCTTGGTGGAAAGGCATTATATTTTAAAAAATAAAACACAATTGATTTGCACTACTTCCACATGTTTATAATGATCAGGACAGTTTTCGCTCATCACGAGCCTTATCAACTGATCAGTTGATAATGCTCGTGATGAACAATTTTGTTAAAATGAAATCGAGAAGCTATTAGATCAAATCGACAATTGATATTATGGTAATCATAGTTATTGGTAATAAAAAATGAGTAGTTTCAGTACAGTAGTAACGTAAAATTAAATACCCAATTCTATGCGCCGGCTCTGACTGAAGTGAGGATAGTCGCAAATTGGAAACTCGTCACATATTTACTATAACAATTAAAATTACCGTACTTTTGAATCTTTGTTTTTCATTAGAGATAATAATACTAGAATGTGGCCTTTCAGCGAAAAATGATGCCCGTGGCTGCAGTAGACAGATAGTCGAATAGTATTTTCCGCCTGGGGCGGTCCTTGAGTTTGCCGCCACCCCCCCCCCTTTCTCAATTATGATTTTATATTTACAATAGTGTTGCGTTGTGAATATTTTAATTACCAACTTGTATTTTGTTAACCCACACGACGCAGAAAATTGCGCCGCAGGCAGAAAAATGTTATGTTTAGATATAATTTCTTTAAAAATATGTGCTATATTTTTTAATCCTGTCATTTACAGATATATAATATACGGATGCTTCCATATATATAAAAAAACACAAGCCACTCACTGATACTCATGTATTTGGATAATCTCTTGTCGTCAATGATAATTACCAAAGCCCCCTATATAATATACGTATATAATATACAAGCCATGCTGTACGGCCCGTCAGCCGGTTATTTTGCAGACGAGTGGTCCGTTACATCTATTGCGGAGTCATTAAATCGATATTTTGGAGTAATATCGATGAATTCTAGTATATTTTAATAATGTGAAATAGTGGGTAATTAAATGTAGTATCTTTGATGTTAATAGGAATAAAGATAATTTCGGTATATTCGGCGGTAACTTTGGTGTTTTAATATTAAATTAAGGTTGGTAACTTAGTTGTTCCACTGGCTGTGTTACTAAATGTAACGCGTTTCGTTTCTTTAAGAAGCATCTTAATTAAAAATGAAGAGTAGAGTGGGTTTGTTTCCTTCTACTGGACATGGGGAGGGGGTAAGACCCAAATGATGATGGTACTAAATATAAAATTAATTACTAGTGTATGGAGGTGATATAGTTAGTCTGAAGATGCTTCTTAAAGAATCTAGTTACACAGCCAGTGGAAATACTAAGTTATCAATTTTAATTTCATATTAAGAGTAAAATTGTTTACTTACTGTAAAAGAGTATAATTATAAAGCCTAGTCGTAATCAATGTTTGTTATTAATCGACAATTCAATGTGTGTAATTTGCGATAAATTTTGTAATAAAGCTACCTTGCCACACATCGCATTTCGTGCCATTCACTACATATATTATGCCGACTGTAAGATATAATTTATTGTGGCGATTTAATTATTATTTAACATGCATATATGTTGGTTTTTGATGAACCATACATTATAAAATGATTATAGTAAAGAAACACTGAATAAACTCACAAGAAATCTTTTCAAATTTGTGTTATATTTGACGAAAAACGGAGTTGAGAGACGATCTTCGTACAACCGCCATACAATTTGTTCGCAGAGACCGGGACTCGTAAATTGCAAATTTTCTTATAGCATTGCTTGTAACTTAAGGTTGCTTTATAATTACACGATTGCAAGATGAAAAGCGTTGGTTATCGTATAACATGCCGAATTATTTACTGCACTTGAGCCTATGAGGGTTACTGTAATGATCCCGATAAAGTTATATCTAAAAAATGATCTCTATTTTATTAAAAATATTCATTCATTACAAATATGTTTTCGAGCCGTATACATACTGTTATATGGTAGGCTGGAGGTCTTCAAAACAGGATTAATTGATAGCTGAATGTTTTGCTATCTATTAAGAATTATCTATTAAGTCGACAGACTTTTACTTCTTAATTTCATTTCGTTAATTATGTCAGGCTAATTATCAGGACTTCGTTTAGAAGAGCAGGTGATGAGTGAAATTTTAGTACTCATGATTTATTAAACAGTCTTATTCCATTGAGAATAATGTTTATTACAGAGACAATATTTTGTATGTTATCCGGTAGAATGATACAAAATAAGTGATGGAGGAAAGCACATTGTATGAGCTTATATTATACATATCTCTCTATCAGCTCCGGCCAATATCAGGTAAAACCAGCCCCTATGCCCGACCCATTTTTGAAGAAATATCATTTTTCTTAAGCGTTCACTAAAAGTGTTATAACTATATAGATAGTGGATGAAATCAAATGAAACTTTTTGGAATTGTTTAAAACATTTTGATATTCATATTTTGAATGGTAAAATTGTCAACTTGCCATTTGTGAAGAGCCACACGACAATGTTTACACATGTACCGAGTCTCACTCCTTTTCTTGTGCTTTGCACATACCTGTTTAAAATGATCAAAATCTGAGCATTACGCAGATTGATAGTCACTTGACTTCAACGTCCGATTTTATAGAACTATCCTCTGTGAACTGTCTGTAATAAAGTGATAAAATCATCAATTTTAATGAGGCGTTTGATGTAAAGTCAATTAATTAATGCAATCAAATTGATAGTACTAAAATAATAAAAAGGTTATACAGCTTTATTGTTGTACTTAAAAATGATTGCCGTGATATTTTATGACAGATCGGTACTTATTTTTTTTTTGCTTTGTCTCAAGCAATATTACAACGAATAACGCCAGGCAATAAAAAAGTTATCTGTCTCACTTAGGAGCATATTACAAAACAATTGTGTAGCCTAGAATCATAACCGTCAATTTTCAAAACTCGAGTTTTGAGAAAATCGCGAAAAAGCATTCGAGTATTAATTTTTGTAATTAATAATGAATATCGATGGCCTAGTTTCATAGTAATACAACTAGAAATTGGTAGTTTTGATATGTGACCGATCAAAGTTTTGACTCATCTAAACTGACTCGTAAAAAGTGATGGCTTATTATTTGTATTACTTTTTTATTCAAATAGGTGGCCAATAGTTTTATGATTAAAGGTTGTTTCTTTATGGGACGCCACGATTCACAAAAATATATTTCCACATTCGTAATATTTCTATATGTTTGTATATAGAATTGAGAAATTATTTAATTTTGCTGATTTCCATATGCAAATATATGCCTTTTGAGTGAAAGCCTGTACATTTTACAAGCTGTACTTTTGTGGAACTGTAGAAAGCGGTGTTCGATTACAATGGCTAACTTAACTCAAAACATCAAATTTTTGATATATCGTCCTATGGAACTGGGCTATTGATATTAATCACAAGTGAAAAGCTCTTAAGATGCCAAATCAGCCATTAAACTATGAGAAATGCTTTCTTCGCATTAAGTTATGATTTTTACATGTCTTAAAGCAGTGCTCCGCAACCAGTGTGCCGCAGTGCAATTCGTCCGACATGAAGACAAATCGAAAATTCAAAAATCAGAAAAAAAGAGCTATTTGGTTGCTAAAATGTCCCTTTCGCAAAAAGCTTCCAGAGCGGACTATCAATATACAGATGACGACATTTTATGAGCAACAGACGATTTTTTCAACGGTTTTGACAATAAATAGAATTATCGTAAGTACGTTTGCACGGATGGTGCAATATGTAATTTGTATTAATAGTTTTTTTAGCTATTTCGACAATAAAATCAAAAGTGTTCTATCACCTCGAAATGGTTAAGAACCATGTAGCCAGATGTAGAAGGGTTTCATTGTTTGATTTCCAAAAAAATGATAACTGTTAATTTTAATTCATAAATCAAATTAATAAATGTAAATTTTTATACACATATATTTTTGTTTGGGGTGTGCCACGAAATTCTAAGGAGAGCTTGGGTGTACCGTGGATAACAAAATGTTTCGGAGCACTGGTTTAAGCAACGGTAGCTCGTGTTTAAGGGACACAGGGGCCGGGCCCCACCAATAAGTATTCCATATGATTAAGATCAAAAGACTTTAAATATAAAATTGTACGTTTGCAATTTTGATACTGGCATTAATCATTTAATCAACTATTATTTATTTAAATGGAATAATTTAACGTGGGGCATACGTTTTAAGCTATTGAGTATTCTCGCTGCCGTGGGCCAGTCGTAATATATTTCTTTGGGGCGTGTATTCTGTGTCCTCTTAAACCTTCGATGTCGTGACGGGGCCATCTGGCAATGACCCATTTACATACGATTCCATAATTTAATTGCTGTAATACTAGACACTATCAAAATGTGTTCATATTTATTTGAGCTGTTCGCCTTTTAAATTTATAATTAAAGTCTAATTATTAACCGAATAATGTTTTTATTTTATTTTTTTGCAAATATTCGATTTATGCCAACGCGTTTAATAAAAAATCTGTAGTATATTGTGGTAATATTGAATAATGGGATTTGGTACGAACTCTGGGGCCGGGTTCTGTTGGCACTAGTCGTCGCTGGCTTTAAGTAATTTTTACAACCAACTAAGCTTTTAATATAATTGCTTAAAAATTACAACTACGCAAAATGTGAATTTTGATTCTAGGTTACTAAATTGTCTGTATCTGTGATATGGTATCCTAGCTGTACCCTATCGATCACGTGGACTTAGGTTCAAGTTAGGTTAGAAATCTAATATTTGACATCTATTGACATATCTATTTATACATAGAGAAAGTTGATATCGAATTATTTTATCAATTCTTATCGAGCTGTGATTTAAAAGTATCTAGCATTTTTGCCATCATAGCTATAATGATAAATATTTTATTTTAACATTATAAAACAAAATGTTGATCAAAGATAAGATTATATCATTCAATATGTGATTTAACAATAAAAAGAGTACTGAGTGTATTTAAAATCATATTGTAATAAAATAAATATTTGCATTTGAGTGCCAATAAAGATATAAAAATGGGAAATAAATCCATCTACGAAAATACACAGCAGAGGTGATTTTTCTTTTCATAGATATTCCACACTGCAACAAGCCCGGTATCCACGACACTTTAAAGTAAATTCTAGCTCTGTGATTGATCAATGTGTATATATTCACTGATTTCGCGAAGATGGATGTTAAGTGTCCGCTTTTGAAACTATAATACGAACTTTAAACTCAAAAATCTATGTGAAACCGTCAGATTCAGATACTTTTGACGTGTTTTTCGAAAAAAAGCATCACTTGCACTACCACAAACAATAAAACCATGACATTCGTGGGATGTGACGTTTGTCCGACTTTGATACCAAGGTAGGACCTCATTATTTATTCCACTTACTCATTTATTCCTCAAGGAATAATAAAATAACATAACCTAGCTGCTTTTGTAAAAAACGGGACGCAACTTAACATAGACATATTGACAATACTAAGTTGTTTCTTCGGTAACTGTCATTAAAAATACTTATATCGAAGTATGAAGCAAGAAAAATACTTTTTTTTTTAAATAAAACACAATTTGTTTGTACTACTTCCACATATTTATAATGATCATGACCGGTTTCGCTCATCACGAGCATTATCAACTGATAAAAATACAAACATAACAGGCGTATTTATATAAAATTGAGTGAACAAATGAAGGTATATAAAACTGATGGTTCATGAACTGAGACAAGAAAATATTGATTAACAAACAAATTATACATAAATCAAATGAAAGTCTACAATTAAAATGTTATGGACCTCTTGCAAATCATTAAATACTAATCTACAATCACAAATATAGCTACATTAAAAGTCCGTTTAGCTGAACAAAATTATTAATGACGATAATAATATAAAATGATGACTCAGGGAAATTATAAGTAAAAATTAATTAACCATTTAAAAATAATCAAATATTAAGTATGTAATTAATATGAATAATAAACAGCCATCTTAAGTGGAAGTAGTACAAACAAATTGTGTTTTATTTTTTAAAATATAATGTCTTTCCACCAAGAATTGACAGTTAACACCTTAAAAGTAAGAAAAATACTGTTATGTAAGACGAGCACAACAATATCAAGATTCCACAGAGAGTGATATTTATATAAATTTCAATTACTAATTATTATGATGAATAGAAGTTAGGCGTTACTCTTCATTTTGAATAAAACAGTATAAATATACGAATCACGTTTCTGAGAATATACGATACGGTACAATTCAATAAATATTTCACGGGAAAATTATGTTCGATAATCATTTTAATATGCTTCATGGTGTGTTTGCTCTTTTTCATTACTCTTAACAAAGCAAAAAAACTTTATTTCCAACAACCAATTCGCACTTGAGAATCTTTATCGTTAACTTAAAAGATGGGTACCATTTGAACTATCAGTATTCTCTCTCCAAAGACGGGCTGAGGAACACGGCTGCCCGTCTGCGAAATATAAAACAGCGAGCGCTTTGGTGGTGTCTTGAAAAATAAACACAAATGTTTGACACGTTCGGTTGACACTTTGTCGTATTTACTTGTAATATTCCGGTAATGTAGCCCAATGGTCAGAGATCTTAGAAGTTCACCCTATTCTGTTGTGGTTCACATGGATCCAACCTCTAGTAAAGACTATTTTCGTAAATCACTTTTTTATTCGAACGCCCATCTAATTTAAAAAAAACGACGTAGCGAGTGTGATTAGATATTTTTCTTGAGATTTTCTTTTATAATTTACTTTAAATGTATTCTTTACCCAACGTGGATCATACGGTCTACTAATGGAGGTATCTCAACAGAAGTTTTTCTGCGAGAACTTCTTATTAATCAGTTGCTCGACTTCTCTTTTTTTCGAAGAGAGTAGGAATAGAAGGACAGGACTACTGGTTTTTAGGATCGGATGGGTGGGAGGGAGCTTTAGACATCAAAAACATTCATGATTGGGAGCGGACATGGAAAAAAAAACTCTATTTACAAACAAGAATGTTTATTTGTAAAGAAAAGTACAATCTTTGCGAATCACTTGCTTTCCCACTCTAAACACGTCTTTTAAAAAGCAGGCTAATTTAGAAAAAAGAATGACAAGCAAAGAATCTAATTAAAAATGAGTCGCAAGTTTACCTAGTGTAAAAAACAGATGAAATCAGTATGCAAATTTTACAATCATTATATATTATTATTTAATCGTTACATCAAAAATATTCATGGCTACGAACAGCAATCCATAAATCGATTGAAAAATCAATTTATGAAACTATCCGTACCGCGACTTGAACCCGAGACATCCGTAACCGTTGCTTGTACTAAAATTACGAAGAAAAAAAATGCTAAGCTTAAGTCGGTTTGAAGTATTATCAATTAACCGTAAAACCACCGTAGACTTACACTAGACTGCAGATAAATGAATGAATGAATAGCGTTTACACTGGGTGTAGGA
Source organism: Himalopsyche phryganea (assembly GCA_022494535.1). Lineage (NCBI taxonomy): Eukaryota > Metazoa > Arthropoda > Insecta > Trichoptera > Rhyacophilidae > Himalopsyche > Himalopsyche phryganea. Next base: position 7,562 of record JAGVSL010000129.1, read on the forward strand.
TACCCGGGCTAGGCCCTATTTCTCCTTTCATCTCTAGGAATTTTGGGTTTAAAATGGTAGGTCTCAGTGGGTGGTGAAAATCTTGATGGTGACATTGATCGTTGATTCATTAACCTCGAGCTGATCGTGTGTGAGATTTGGGCTTATATATATTATTATTTTTTTTTATATATATGTTGTCAAAAAAATTTTTTTTTTGGGGTTGCACATATTTGTGCAACACTGACATATTCTTTTGGCCTCTTAAGTTTTTTATTATTTATCCTCGAGAGGAGGTCGAACAATCAATGTCCCAGACGGTCTGGATGTTCTCTCTTCGGAGTCGTGGAGTCATCTTCTTCTTTCTTCTGCTGGTTCCGGTCCAAGCCGCACGTCAGTCAGATGAGCTGTAGGGGGGGAAGAGAGGACTCAGAGGGGTTTTAGTAAACGGACCTTGCGGGGTCTGATAAAATCTGTCGGAACGTTAATGTCATAATCTAGAAGAGATTTGATGGTCGGGTTATTGTGGCCTTTCATGTCGCTGTAGAATTTCTTCGACAGCTTCACTATGTGGTCCACGAGGGGGTCTATTTTTAGGTCGCTATGTAGTGTCGTGTTACGCACAAACCACGGCGCGTTCGCGATTGTGCGCAACGTTTTGTTTTGAATTGCAGATAAATTGTTTGAGTTGAACATTAAATGTAGCCGCACTCTGAAGCCGGCCGCTCTGTTGCATCTGTGACATCGCCCCAATACCTATTGCACGAAGGACGGTTCTGTAAACCTGTTTACCCACCACTAGAGAAGAGTATCTTCATTCACAAAGTCTTGCGAATGTAAAAAATATAAATGACTAATAATGTACCGTTCTAAAGTGTCTAAACAAGGATTTGGTTACTCTACATGAGTTCTTAAAATATCTCTACGATACACGTTCACAAAAAAGTACTAGGGCACAAAACTAAGAATCAATTTAAAGATACAGGATGCAGCAAAGCAATGTTTGGAATTAAATAATTGTTTCCATGTCCGCTCCCAATGTGGAGCATATGGTCTCCTAATGGAGGTATCTTGACAGAATTTTTTCTACGAGAACTACGTGTCACTCAGTTCCTCAACCTCTCTTTTTCGAATAGAGTAGGGACAGAAGGATAGGGCTATGACAGGACTAGTGTTTAGCTAATCGCTCTCGTTACGCCCCGTGAGGATGGGATAGGTGGGAGGGAGGACTCAGACTACGAACATAAATCCATAAATCGATTGAAAGATCAATCTATGAAAACCGTCCGCACCGGGAATTGAACCCGAGACATCCGTAACCAGCGACGAAACCAACTGCGCCACGGACGCCGACATATTAAATATATTTGTTAATAATTTGACCATTCGTTACCTTACTTTTAAAAGGTTCTAATTGCATTTGACCATGTTTTGAGATACGAGCGTTTTAAGTTTTGACTGATTATATTTTGTATTTTGAAAGACAAAATGTATTTTAGATTAATGAGTTAGCAAATATTTATATACATAAATATATTACTTGTTTTTTTCTTATATAATTTACTTACTAAAGCCTTTATATTAGAAAATAATGAGTATCTAAAGCTTTAATTAGAACTGACAACAATAACTAAATTTTATCAATCAAAATGTTCTGATTTTTGAGATATTTATTAATATTATATATTACCATGACTTGCTGAACCATATAAGCTAACGATAATATTATAATACAACAAGACAATAATACATATATACTTTGAATGTTTGAACGAACTCAGCTAATTTTCATCAATGACCACATCGATAGAACAATAGAAGTAAAGGGTAAAACATACACCAACCATCGAGCGAAAAATATTCCACATGACGTTAAAACTTTTTCTGCAAAACTGTGATGTGTATGTTTTTTCTGTGAGATGATAATAATTAGTTATATCAATTCATAGAATAGTATAAAATAAATTTATGAAAAATAATGCGTGGTTTAGAACTCTGAAATACTACTGAATAACTCCCTCATTGAACAATATATGACTTTAAAATCAACGTATATGGTAGAATGTGGCTAATACAACATTTTCCAATCAAAAGATCATTTTAGTCCAAAATGTAAGTTAGAACCTTTTCAAAGTAAGCTAACGCATTGGTGTAGAATATATTTCATAGCCTGACTATTGACACAACCACCTTCTCATTATAAGTTCTGTGATTCCAAATGTAATCTTGAAAATATTATTATTTAATGTTGTATTAAGTATTATTAATTATCATTAACTATATTATTATAATAATTATTAACGATTAAGAATTTAAAAGGAATAGCCGGAGCAACATTTAACTCGACGGTACACGCAGCTCTACACGATACAAACTAAATGCCATTTATTCAACGCTTGCATTCTACCTGTACTGCTTTACGGCAGCGAATCATGGCATCTGACAATGACATAGGAAAAACCGTGTATTGGGTTTCGAGAATAGATGCTTGCGTCGGATAATGGGGGTGAGGTGGTTTGACTTCGTGAGGAACTCGGGAATAAGATCAGCGGTAAAGGAGAGACGTTGGAACTAGCTGGGTCACGTGCTGCGGATACATCCGGAGAACCTCAATCCTGCTTGCCCCTTCTTCCAGTCAGTGGGATCCCGGCGTCCTGGAAAACCATCGTGTACTATCCATAGCATGTACTCGGCGAAGCTGAGGGATTCTGGCATGACATGGGAGTAAGCCAAGCGATTGGTGGGTGACAGGGAAACATGGAGGCGCCGCCTTGTGGCCATATGCTCCACATAATGAACGAATATGGTCGAAGAAGAAGAAGAAATATGCCAATCGACCCCTAGGTTAATAACCACTGACTTAAGGTTCTGGATTCTGGAAAACAATGTTTCAGAAGATCTCATGTCCACAGACAATAATGCGAGACGTACGTCACACACTTTATTGTCTACGGTATATAAAGTCAATTATATTCATTCTCGAATCAACGCAAGAGTACCAATATCATAATAATGATACAATATTACTCTATTGCGGGTCATTCATTCTGTCAGTAATGAGTTTTTCTTTTTTATTGTTATATTAACTTCGTGTTAGACCGTAACGGGTTTTCCTCTTCTACAAATTAGACCTATAGAAATTGCCACATAGCCATGAATGGTATATACTGATAACATACCTACAACATGTACCGAATATCGGGGCTCTTTTGTCATACCTATCACCTGTCGAGTATTCCTTACACTAGAGCGATTTTGCAATACCATCTATGGAATATAAGGTCAAGATGAATTAATATTGTATAGATAAAAAATATACTATAATAATTCGACGGTATTTTAGTCAATTGATGTAACTATCAAAATTGAAATTGTTCAGGTGAGAGTAAAAACTGTTTTTATCGAAAAAATTATAATATCGAGAGTTGCGTTATGAATCTTTGAAATACACTCCTGTAAATTATTGGGATGCTACGTAGGGATTGTTGATATAACAGTGGATTACATCAAGTGGCCGGGTCAGAATTTTTAAAACTAAAACCAATCTAAAATAATGTTTCAATTTCAAAAAGTGGTTAATTTATTTTTCTAATTTACATCATTTGGATTATTGAGACAATTCCGTGTATTTACCAACGAGCCGGGTTTCGCCTTTCGGCATCTTCAGGCATTCGAGCGCACGAATGGACTCGAACTGACTCAATAATCCAAATTTGATATTGAAATTCCATCAAGCACCCTCAGTCGATGTCTTATATTACATCATTTGGCTGAGACCTGTTCTGTCATCTTTAAAATGAGATCCAATAATTAACTCATTTTATTTTTTGGGGGTTACATCATTTGGCATCATTATAATTAAAAAACTATTCATAATAAACTTTTCACAATGAATTGTTATTTAAGCCAGTGCTTCCCAAACTTTTTCGTTCCACGGCATAAAAACTTTGCAAGAAATTAACCACAACCCCCTAAATAGAAAATTAAATTAATTTAGTTGTCAGAAGCTTTATTTGACATTATGTGATTCCACAATCTCCTTACAGACAAAATTTCTAATAAAATTACGAATAATCTCTTCTTATGTAGCAAACATATACATATAATTTTAAAAATAAAACATAATTTAACTGTACTACTTCCATATGCTTATAATGATCAGAACCCATTTCGCTCATCACAAGCATTATCAACTGTAATAATACACCCGAAATAAATGTATTTTACGAGAAATTTCAAAAGAAAATATTTCACTAGTATAACCGTACCCGTCCATGACTGTATTGAAATTAAAATATCTAGAGTAGCTAGTACGTCGAAACTGTGTGTGCATTGTTTACACCGTGAACGCTTACGTCATGAGAAAATTTCATACCTACATGTGATATGTGATCATAATAAAGAGTCTACAGAGCGGTATGGGCTATTATATTTAAGACATTACATTTAAACCGTCTACAGAAATTGCAGTTAGTTACTGATTTGATCGGACACGCCGGCCTGAGTCAAATCTAATAAAGGGCTCGCGCTTCCTCCCTCCAACCCACCTCTGTTATTAATCGATCACATCCCATCCGACTCAAACCGTAGAAACTACACAATAGAAACGTTAAATGATTACTAATAATACTTTAAAAAATAAAACACAATTCATTTGTACTACTTTCACATGTTTATAATGATCAGGAACGGTTTCGTTCATCACGAGTGCTCATCACCAGCAGTTGACATTTTTTCAATAAAAGTGCCCAAAATTGAAAACTTAGACGCGAGATTTCTCTGAATTTTAGAATTCAGACAAGTGAAACCATCTTTTGAAAACATCGCCGTATGCAGTATTTTATTTTTAATTTCTTAAGAGAATTGTTTACGATATCAGTGAATGTTACTTGATTCAACCAAGAGTGGTCTTACAGGAAGCTCTGAGGCAACTCTGATAACAGGTTGCCATGAAAACTTCTGATTAGACATGGTCAACTACTGAAACATTAACATGGTTGTTAAAAATTGAACACATTTTTTTATTATTACAGACCCTTTCCTAATGTTTGTCTCATTATTTTAATTAAAACATTTGATCAATTATGAATACACTTGCTTTGTTATCATTCGGTCTAAGGCTACATGATAGACATTAATCGTTATTTTTGTTGATTTTTTTCTCTTAAGCGGTCAACTACTGGTACGATTACCTTAGGTGCTCACAAATGTAACTTAATTTTGACAGAAGGTAAAATATTTTGTGACGAAATGTGAAGGTTGAGTAAGAGGGAGGTTAAAAATATCCAAAATCGGCACATGACACACCCTGGTTTTTGTTAAGTATAAATGTCATTAGTATCCAGAACTGAAATCACCTAGCGGCAACAGCAATAATTCGCAGAATCGGTCCAAAGCTTGTTACCATGCCGCCGGGTACGTCCGCTGGACGAGTCCATTTTTACGGAAAAGGGTAGCTCCGACGGTGCAGGGAGTTTTTTTTTAAGTATTTGTAGACAGTCGATTACGATCTGCCGAGCCGGACGAGTGAGGTCTCGTCGCAGCGGAGGTGACGTGACGATGTGAATTGTTTTTTTTTTTGATTTGCATTAGACTTTATTTAAATTCGTTGTGTCATTTGTATTATAACTTAAAGTAAATTCAGTTGCTAAGTAAATGTAAATGTAGAATCAATTTTATGTGTTAAGATTTATATATTTGTGTAATGTAAACCACTGCATCTTTGATGGAAAAATAAATAAGTTTTGAACCGGATTTGAAATGGTGTTTGTCTGAGATCAGCCCTTCCAGGACTCCGTATAACCAGCCGCTCGCCTCTCTTCGATCCGGGGTCTTCTCACACAATAGTGCGAGCAAATTGGGCGCGTAAATTGTCATTCTTAAACACGTCAAATTATTTTACGAAATCGGATTGAATATAGATTTGATGGTTGATTCGACAACGTGTACAGCAGTCTTTTCTTGGGCTCACGGTAATCAGAAATAAGAGGAACATTACCACACTCTGAATGAAAAGTATCATCATTGTAATTGTCTATGGTTTTCTATTTTCTACGCGTCCATATAGATCGCCCACCATGCTACGTTTTAGAAAACAGTAATGGACTATCTAGCAATAAGATAATGCTACATTATACCTAGTAAAGCTGAACATGATTCCGGTTAATGGACCAATAAAACCCACACAAAGGCCAGCAATATCGGCTTCAGTCATTGAATTCACGGATCACATTATTTTTATTATATATCCATGTCCACAACTTATGTGCAGCACATGGACTCCTAATACAGCTTATCTCAACAGAAGTTTTTCTAGGGGTACTGTTTATTATCGATTGAATTAGGATTTACTTAGTAGAATTCCATTATAATAGGGTAAAATATGAAAGCATTTAGTTCTACAAAATTTAATTAAGTAGTTGATAGCTTTTTCGGCTTAACGCCATTGTCAGAACTTTACTTAAACTTATTTTAGCTTAGTTATATACACTGTTTAGAAGAGATAAACAATATTATGTCATCTCACGTATTCCAAAATATTATATATTTAAAATTAAATTAAATTTGGATTATTGAGATTCTGTACACTTCCATGTATTTTGTCACTAACGACCCGGGTTTCGCCTTTCGGCATCTTCAGGCATTCGAGCACACGAATGGACTCGAACTTAAATTAATATCTTAAATTATAAAATTAAATTATTTAAGGTACTTATTGTGTTTTTATAAAAGGAGCTTACGTGGTGTTATTAATTAAACGCTATAATAAATGCATTGAAATTTTATTGATTATGCGTAATTACACGAACTTAAATAGTTTAAGAGTGCTGAGTTAATGTTTGTTAGGTTTTTAAGGAAATTATTGCCTTGATTATATCTATTAATTGCATGGTTGTTCTATTCCAAAAAAATCAGCCCGAAGCTCACACAAATGTAGACATACCTGGGATGAATTAGAAGATATGTTGTGTGATTCTTTTAAGAAGTGGTTCACGAATTGAGAATCTGTTTTATTATTATTAAATGATCTTATATGTTCTTTAAATCTAGTTGAAATACTCATTCTTATCTTTTCAACATAGATAGAATCACACAGGCCGCAGTTAATTTTATAAATCCCGCTTCTGTCTTTTATAGAATATTGATATCGACTACTCTTCGATATTATCATGGCTGTTGCATTCTTGACAGCGATTGTAAGACGCATCCCAAATTCAGAGGCACCAAAACAAGAAAAGACACGCATCTTATAATCGAGGATGAACAGTAATCGACATTTTCGGTGACCTCATCCGAAAAACGCGAGACAAACATTTTTTTAGTTTGTCATTAACAAAATATCCCTTTGTGTACACTGCCTCTATTGATACTGCCGTCTGAGTTGAAAATAATTAACATAGTTTTTTCAGAACAATGCCGTTTGTATGTATACCAATATAACAATACTAAACAATGTTTTACTTTTAAGCTACATGTCTGCATACAAATTAACCAAAATAATTAGTAAAATCTAACTTAAATAATAGGTTGTCTATTATCAGTGTTTCTTAACCTTCTTGGAGTCACTTACTGTTTTGCAGTAACATTCTAACACGTGTTGTTTAATATTTTCTGTTATAGAGAATAAAAACTGTTTTTATTAAAAACATTAGATGTAAATCACCATCGTTACGAATCTTTGAAATGCAATCCTCTAAATTCTCATGTTTGCAGATACGGGATTTTACGTAGGGAGTTTCGATATAATAGTGGCTTACATCAAGTGGTCGGGTCAAAATTTTTAAATCTAAAACCAATGTAAAATGATGTTTCCCTTCCAAAAAGTGGTCAATTTATTTTTCTAATTTACATCATTTGGCAGAGACCTGCTCTTTTGTCTTTAAAATGAGATCCAGTCATTAACTCATTTTAGTATTTTTTGAGGGTTACATTAATTGGCCAAAACATCGTCGATGTAGTGAATGTCACGTAATACTTGCCTTTTTTTTACTCCAGCTATCGTCCGCCACAACTTTTTGGAATCTCCAATTCACCCGGCCGCGACTGCATTTAGGTTGTGAGCATCTGCTGTACAGCATAAAATATACCTAAAATTAGTTTATTGTTTTACTAGTCGGGGAGGATTATATTTTTATGTGAAGGAGCGGGGGGGGATTTTATGGTATGCCATTATACGTGCTTATTTTATTCACTAAATTAATCCCACTCTTCGTTTACAACCCTAGCGTTTATCATAAGATGATCATAGTCTAGTTACCACAAAGAGATACTGAGACTTCATAGAAACTTTCCATCAAATACAAACCGTGTACTTATTTAATATTCTTTCGGCGAATACATAATAATAAAATCTTACCGTTAGAGAAATTATTAGGCTATTTATGTTTGAGCGCGAAAAAACGAATTGGTACAGCATGTGCCAAAGTGGACATAATCATAATGAGCCTGATACCTGGCCAGAATTTCAATGCATTACAATCCATTCCACGTCTCAATCGGGGACAGCCGGTACTTTTTTTCGCACTCACTCCATAGATATTTCGAATACTTTTTTTGAAACCGTGTTTTACTTTTTTTTAAATAACGGAAAATATGGCACATGTGTGAATTGCGTAACACTTTGAGAATCATAGTATGTTTTTACAACAGGTAATTAATTTAATTTATTATTGTTAAGTTATTCAAATAATTCCATTTCAATATAAAGTTCATAGCAATCAGTGTACAGCATGGAATCAAAATCTTTTGTAAACAAAATTATACCCGCTACTCCCTTACTGTTCGTACTTTGTAATGACTTACAATTAAATGCACTTTTTTTTAGATAATATTCACTTTCATAAAAATAGTTTTCACTTATAACAAATATATTTCACAAAAATTCAATTCTTTCACCAAAGAAAAAGTGATCCCATATAATAAAATATATTTTAACGTTGAAGAAATATTTTACACTTACAAAAAAATATTTTCACATAGATAAAATAGTTTTCACTCACACTTTGAAATCGATAGTTGCACGAAGCTGTAATGAAATGAAAATACTTCTCGTAACTATACCCTATATTAGGCTGCCTATATTGTCTTAGCTCCATGCATCCAGACCAATCCTAACATAACTTACTAAAACTTAACTCACTTTTTTAAAAGTACGTCTAAGTGGAAACAATTAAAATAAAAGTTCAAGTGTACCAAGTGAGTACTATCTGATACAAAGTGCAATTATTTATAACCCCTTTGTAATACAGTAACGGGGATCTCGTAACCATTACTATGCCGTATTCCCTCATTGCTGTGGGGAAACGAATAAATACGGTTGTCAACACGGACGAGCTGACAACACTTAACCAAACCAGAGATACCTGAAGGACGTGTCATACCGATATACGGAAGCGGGCGATAGACAGAACGAGATCGAACGCCATAGAAGCCGCACTATCTAACTCTTCTGAAAAAGGCAACAATAATTTCTCGGCGTGTCAACTGTAAAGTTGGCGATCTTAAGTATCTGTTATAACAACAAGTCAATAAACGCATTCCAAAATGAAAAGTGCTTGTTACTCAGTTGCTCAACCTCTCTTTTTTCGAAAAGTAGAAGTTGAGTGATTGAGTAGCATGCAACAACTTCTAATAAGCTCCATTATGAGTCCATCAACGGTGTTTTGGCCAACTGATATAACCCTCAAATGTACGAGTTCATGGTATTTCATAGTATTTTTTTTCCATGTTCGCTCCCAATGTGAAGCATATGGTCTCCTAATGGAGGTATCTCAACGGATTTTTTTCTATGAGAACTGTTTGTTACTCAGTTGCTCAACCTCTCTTTATCGAAGAGAGTAGAGATAGAAGGATAGGGCTTGGACAGGACTAGTGGTTAGCCAATCGCTCTCGTAACGCCCCATGAGGATGGGATGGGTGGGTGAAGTGAGAGTTTTAGACAGCACAAACAATCAGGCTACGAACAAAAATCCAAAACTCGAATGATAAGTAAATTTATGAAAACCGTCCGCACGAGGAATTGAACCCGAGACATCCGTAACGGTAGTCAACGATGCTACCTACTGAGCCACGGACGCCGACAGTGGAGTTCCAAAATTACTAATCTTAATTTGCGAATCACCTTTTAAAACAATTGTACAATATAACTTCTTATTCAGGCTCAGTATATCTACACTTGTGTCATAAAAAACTTAGGCTTAATTTCCTCGAACAATTAGGAATTAATAGATATAATCAAGCCAATACAGAAATTAATAGATGTAATCTCCTTGACGACCAAACTAACATTAATGCGTCAGCCTTACTTAAACCATCACAATAAAATCAATTGCGTATACTCAATAAAATTTTAATGCATTTCCTGTAAGGATTAAATAAAACCATTTTGTTTATTTTCCTAGAACAAATCAAAACCCTATTACTACGTTAAATATTTTAATCTTGGTATATCTATATATATAAAAATGAATGTCTGTTTGTTGGTTTGTTGGTTTGTCCGGATCTTATAGGCTCCTAAACTACTCAATCGACCGCGACGAAACTTTCAGGAAGGACTTATTGTGATCATGCCGGGAAATATTATATAAAATAAATGTTTGTTTGTCCTTTACGCGTTCCTTTACCATTAATACGATTTCGATGAAACTTCGGTGAGTTGTTGTGCACACACCCGTGAAGGATTCTGAAGAAAAAAAATTGAAAATCTAAAATTGAAAAAAAGAATCAAATACGTACATACAGCGACATCTAGGAAAAACCTTCTGATTTATCCGTGTACGCACCAGACGAAAAACAAAAATATTGTGTTATAACAAGTGTGATATTGAAACTCGGGTTCGTGTCGGGCCAGGCCTGAAGATGATGGGCTCGAACCGGGTAATTCTATGAAATTTCGGCCTGTGCAGACCTCTAATCCAAAAGCAGTTCAATAAACAGAATTAAAACACAAACTCTTTCTTTCTTTGAGTGGCATTGCAACGCATGCCGGGTACTCACTAGTATATATATAAAAATGATGAAAAATGCACGAGAGGTCCATAACCTACGAGTGACGCAACGTGGTAGGGAAAGGTGCATGTTGGGCATAACGAGTAAGGACCGCAAAAGAAACCAATGGATAAGGAAGCAAACAAGAGTGAGAGATGTGATAGAGGTCACCAAATTGATGAAATGCCGGTGTGCCCGAGATGTCGCACGGCGGACGGACAACCCGTGGACAAATGCAGTCATTCAGTGGTACCCGAGGGGCACTAAGCGGCCTAAGGGGCGTCCCAAAGCCCGCTGAATTATCGAACTTGTCAGGTTCGGTAGAATTATGTGGCAGCGCAAATTTAGGAACCGAGAAGAGTGAAAGGAGCTGGGGGAAGCCTTCATCCAGCAGTAGATCGACCTCCGCTGAAAATGATATAAAAATGAAAGAATGTTTCCTTTCATTTGTTTGTCCTCTATGCATTCCTTTACCATTCATCCAATTTCGATCAAACTTTGGTGGTTTGTTGTGCGCGCACCCGTGAAGGTTTCTGAATTATTGTTTCTGATTTATTCGTGTACGCGCCAGACGAAAAAACAAAAAATATCGTGTATCCAAAAGCACTTAGAATAAACAGAATTAAAACACTAACCCTTTCATTCTTTGAGTGGCATTGCAACGCATGTCGGGTACTCACTATAATATCGATGGTGTTTTGGCCAATTGATGTAACAGGGTTAGGTTAGCACCTTATAAACAGAGTTAATCAATTGGAGCGGATATGGTTTTAATATAAAAGATATATTTATTTATGTTACTTTGCAAAATGATAGAGCTTAACATTTGTACTTTTGTGATTCGCTTTATTGTCATAATAAAATAAAGTGCAAAAACTCTAAGTATTTTACAACCATCTAGTGTTGGTAGTAATAATAATTATGAGAGGTTATGAAGAGGTTATAGTAATTTATCTCATATCATATTTGCTTGCTGCCTGTCACACATTCCGTAGTCAATATCTTCCCGGAAACAGTAAAAAACTATGTATTTTTTAAATTATCTGCAAATCGTCTCTTCGTGCTGATTCTCGCGAAGTGTTTCGTCGTATATTTGAAACAAAGGCACAGCTTAAAAAATGACGGTAAGGTTAAAGTAAAGAGGTCTAAGTATTTATTTAGAGGTTAATTACTTTAAAATATTTAACCAACACGGAAAAAACTCTTTTTAAAAAAATGCGATCTTAATGTAGAGCGTATTGATATTGCATTATAGATTATTTCAACGGAATATTTTTAATGAGAAATGATGGCTTTGGCAGAATGTATTTTTTTCACCGTGTATTGTATTTCACTACAGCATATGCACTCCAAAGGAAGGTATCTCAACAGAAATTTTCCTAAGAGAACTGTAGAATAGTAGTAAATTAATAGCTCTCGCTGCGCCCCATTTTAGGACAATAATATCGATGGTGTTTTGGCTAATTGATGTAACTCTCAAAAAATACGAAAATGAGTTAATGTTTGGATCTCATTTTAAAGACGACAGAGCAGGTCTCAGCCAAATGATATAAATTAGAAAAATAATTTGACCACTTTTGGAAGGAAAATATTTGGAATTTTACATTGGCTTTAGGCTTAAAAATTTTCACCCGGCCACTTGATGTAAGTCACTATTATATTGACACTCGCCCGAGTTTGGCCAGCGGGCCTTTATCTCGGTTAAAGACAATTCAGATTCGAGCTCTGGCCGGACGCGGGTGAGGAATTCAAATTTAAGAAAAATATTTCGTACTATGGTCTGGTCATGAGTCAGCCATAAGGCAATAGTATTCATAACTTGTCGGCGTCCGTGGCGCAGTTGGTAGCGTCACCGGCTACGGTTACGGATGTCTCGGGTTCAATTCCCGATGCGGACGGTTTTCATACATTGACTTTACATTTATGGATTTCTGTTCGTAGTCTGAGTCCTCCCTTCCACCCATCCCATCCTCACGGGGAGTAGCGAGAGCGATTAGCTAACCACTAGTCCTATCCTTACTCTCTTCGAAAAAAGATAGGTTGAGCAACTGAGTAACAAGCAGTTCTCGTAGAAAAATTCTGTTAAGATACCTCCATTAGGAGGCCATATGCTCCTCATTGGAAGCGGACATGGAAAAAAAATATTTAACATGTTCTATGAATATCGTTTGAAATATGGAAACAATAACATACATTGTTTGAAAAGTATAAATGAATAACTACAACATATTTAAAAAAATTAGCTTTTTTCGGGCTGAGAAAAATTTATCTGGGCTCAGGATCGGGTTTGGGTAACAAGTGTGATATTGAGACTCGGGCTCGGGCCGGGTAATTTGATGAAATGTCGGCCCGTGCAAACCTCTACTCTCTACGTATAATCCCGTGTCTGCAAACATGAAAATTTCCAGGACTGCATTTCAAAGATTCATAACGCAACTCACCATTTAACGTTTTCGATAGAAACATTTTTTACTCTCTCCTGAACAATTGCAATTTTGATACACATATACGTTATTTCAACTTATCAAAGCGTCCGTAATAAGACTAAAATTCATGTACACCGCAACCGACGGGAATGGCGATCATCACTCAGCTATAGGCCTAGTATTTATCACTATCGAACCGATGTCATGTTGCACGTTAGTTGCCTCATCGATTGTCTATCTGTTTCCATCGCTCACCACACAGCATATCCTATCCTGAAAATGCGCCTTGAAAGAGCTATTGGTTGAATACCAGCAGAACCGATTCCAAATGTTTGCCATCCCAGGCAAGATTTTGCATCCTATTTATAAATACCGGGATATCGGGATTCACAATTTCTCAAGCCCGGGATTTGTCATTAGGTGTAATTTCATGTTTTAAGTTGTATATTTAAAATTTAGTTTGTGTCCATTATTACTTTGGGGCATTGGAATTTCAATTTACTAGAGATCACACAGTCATTTGCAGAAAAAAGAGAAAGAATAAAAATAGACGTAATGATCAAAACTATATATATATACTTTAAGACATCGACTGAGGGTGCTTGATGGAATTTCAATATCAAATTTGGATTATTGAGATTTTGTACACTTCCATGTATTTTGTCACTAACGACCCGGGTTTCGCCTTTCGGCATCTTCAGGCATTCGAGCTCACGAATGGACACGAACCGACAGACAGTAAACAGTGTCTAACGTTTATATAGAAGATACAAATACGACAAATATTATTTACGAGGTAAAATATTATACGTCTGAGAGCCACACTGATACCTGAGTTAACATTTCGAGAATCGCCTAAATCCTTATATTGTAAACAACACATTAGCAGAGTGACGAATTGCCGCTTTCCAACTTCTTTTAGAATTACCAGTGATTTTACAATTATAATAGCATTGTGGGTTTCGACGGGATACAATTCGACGAAAGGGTAAATATATACAATCATTCCACATTTAGTGACATCTGTTAGGTGTTTCAACGTCGTAGGGTCGTTAGTGACAAAATACATGGAAGTGTACAAAATCTCAATAATCCAAATTTGATGTACATATATGTTTTATGTATTATCTATTTCATTATTAAGGAAGGTTTCTGCAGATGTTATCAAAAGATAGGACATATTTTTCAATTCGATTTTACAATATTATCCTCCATCCATTTAAGAAGCAGTCGTTTTTTTATCTTCGATTTCTTGGTTATAAACGGCTGTTACGAAATGAGAGAAGGAGGGAGACCCCAATTAGGTTCTATAATAATTATATAGGTATTTTTAAAAAAACTGTATACATGAACAAACCGATATACACGTTGTTGTTAATCACGAAGTATTTAACTTGAGACATGAATTATTTTTTATCGTTTACAGTGAATTCCGAAGTCCCGGGATTGGAAATCCCAGTTACGATCGCGTGGGGTCGGTCACCGGTTGCGTCTATGCGTAACGCTGGCACTAACTACTAGCTAATTATTTATTAATATAAAGTTTCAGCGACAAACTTGTTAAAATCCCATTTTATACTCCTCATTGAGAGGGGCCTTAGTATTGTTATCAAAATCTTATTTTATGTTATGCACGGAAAAAAATTCAAATCAACGTCCAGTTACTAATTTTATAGATTCTATCATAATTAGTGTTGCAACTTTGAAGAATTATTTAACACACAAATCAGCAATATTTAAAAATATTGAACTCCAGCACCGTATCAAAATTAGTACAGTAATTAAAAATTTATCCAGTGGTATTCAACTTAACTGCCGATTTAATGGAACGTAAATATTATAATAATATTAACAATTGTTTGCTCATTATTTTTATTTCACTCGTTTTTATGTGATTTAAAACAGATATTATATTATATTCAGGTACAGATTAATAGATTTGATTTGCCAGCGTCCATGGCGCAGTACGGATGTCTCGGTTTCAATTCTCGGTGCGGACGGTTTTCATAAATTAATCGTTTAATCGATTTATGGATTTCTGGTCGCAGTCTGAGCGTTTGTGATGTCTAAAACTGCCTCCCACCCATCCGATCCTCACGGGGCGTAGCTAGAACGATTAGGTAACCACTAGTCTTGTCCAAACTCTATCCGTCTATCCCTACTCTCTTCAAAATAAGAGAGGTTGAGCAACTGAGTAAAAATCAGTTCTCACAGAAAAATTCTGTTGCGATACTTCCATTAGGAGACCATATGCAGACGTGGAAAAAATACAGATTAATTGAAGATTATAGCAGTATAATATGTTCCAGCAGTAGCTTTGTTAGTGAAATGAATTGTATTATATATACAAGAGAACAGTTTCGCTCTTTGATAACATCTTCATTGTTCCACAATCGTTTAAATATCCTAAATTACATTCTTTTAAAGTACTTAATTAATTAAAGGTACGTGATAACTAAACAAAGATTAAGTAATTTCTAATGGTGGTTAACAAGATCAATCATAAACTTTAATTAATTTCCACCGTTGGTACGGAGCAGAGAAGCAATTAATTGTTGATTGTTTTTTTATTAAATTTGGCATTTATTTCGATAATAACTGCATGGTTGCACTACCCACTAGGGAGTTAACTCGAATATTCGATATCTGAATATATTCGGTTCTTTTTTAACTATTGATTACTATTCGTAATAATTTAGTCACTACATCACTATTTCTACAAAATTTCTAGAACAATATTAAATACCTCAGGTAGTATTTCTTTTTTTCTTCACCCAACTCGGGTGCTTACAGTATCTTATCATAAATCAAAATACTTGACTTTGACACATAATGACTCGGGGCTACAAAAAAAAATTATTTAATCATCCCGTTACTTCAGTAGTTGAAAAAATACAGTTGAAGTAATCCGACGTAGCTGCAAATTTTAAATCTTGTAATACAGTGGAACGGTATTGGAATGTGTATTTATATTTTCTCTATCTGGGATTTAAATTATTGTAAAATTTATACTTCTCATAGTCAAGAAAATATTTTACATTATGACGTATATCAGTGATTGAAATTTTGAATAAATGAGCTCGTTTTCTAAATTATTATTTTAGTGTATTATATAATGTCGTGTTATTATTTATTCAAATTGAATTTTTGATATTATTTTCATACTTCAGAAACTACTGAGCAATTTATTCTTATTTTTACAGATGAGTGAATATTTAACGAATATTACATCACTCGAAAGAATCTAACAGGGGGACCTGCCACCTGATAATAATGTCTAGTTATTCTATATTTATGTTAATAATTAACCTTGTGAAAAGACCCGAATCGAAGAGAGGCGAATGGTTGATTATCAACGTCCTGGAAGGTCTGGGATCTCAAACAAACACCATTTTAAATCCGGTTCAACTCTTATATATTTTAAAGAAGATGCAGTGGTTAACTGCACAAAAATATTACTAACACATCAAATTGAGCCACATGAATTTACCTTTTAGTTATAATGCAATTGACACAACAACGAATTTAAATTAAGTCCAATTTCAAAACAAACAAAACAATTTATAATCACTTCGACGCAGTGGCTACGCCAGCCGCCCTTAGCTGGCGATACCTCTCAATTGACTGTCTCAAAACTGACAATCAAAACCCCAACCACTCTAGGTTGCACCCCTTTTTGTCTATAATACACCGGTCCGGCTGAACACTTTCTAATTTCCGCTATAGGTCCTCGGTGGTTAGCAACCGATGGCTTTCAACGACAACAATCGGTTGGAATACCAAGAATCATTGCCATTAACGCTGGGCGCTGTCAGTTAAGGACCCAAATAAAACTTAAACTTAACAAAAAAAACCAGGGTGTGTCACTTGGTATATTTATTATTATACCAAAAATTCTGTATTGTTATAACATAAATGTATCCTAAAAGCGTCATTAAACAGATCTGATCTTCGGTTTCATACCTGATGGTATCGTTAATAATGTTTTTATTACATTTTCAATGCGAGATTTGCTGTCTTAATTGCAATATTTTCTGACTGAATATCGCGAGTCGTTTTTTGCACTACATACGTGCCAACCGCAGATAAGTGGTTGACATTAAATCATTACACATCGCGGACCAGATATCGTCCTCGGGCTGACGGTTTATTGCCTGTGATATCATCGATAGTGGATAAGTTGTTAGACAAAGATGCGGCTGAGAGTGAAGCGGTCACTCACCCATGGAATGATGAGCGATCGACACCAGGCGGACAGTGGCTGCCAAACACCATATTACCACAGGAGAATAACGCAGTAAAATAATAGTATAAATGGTTAATACAGATGCAATGAATTGAGCCTTACCGGTATAATAAATATTTTATCAGTTGGCTTATCTGTTGCGACTCAACCGAGTAAAAAATAAAGGCTTTACAGAATTTCAATAAAATTATTAAGATATTATTTACTTGGCTTACAATTAAATGTACTCTTGTTTAGATCATATTCACGTTCATAAAAATAGTTTTCACTCGTAACAAATACATTCCATAAAAAACAAATTATTTCACTAAAAATAAAGTGATCACACATAATAAAATATATTTTAACATTAAAGAAATAGTTGTCACTCAATATAAATACTCACACTTCGCACAGAAATCGATAGTCGATCTTTGCTCCACGCATTAGAATACATTACACAAACCAAACCAGACCAACCCTAACACAACCTACTACAACATAACTCACTTTGTTAAAAGAATCCGGGACGAAATGGAAACTATTAAAATCAAAGTTTGAGTGTATTAAGTTAATAATATCGAATCCAAAGTGCAAACTATCGAAATAAAAGTTCAAGTGTGCCAAGTGAATACAATCTAACACAAAGTGCAATTATTTTTATTTTTATTTTTTTAAACTTGTTAATATCTTTATTTTTCAACCAGCATAATAATAATAGTCTTCAGCAGTGGTTCTTAGCAGGTGTTTACTAGAAAAGGAGCTTCGCTTAAGCGAACTTTATGACTGGATGCGAATTCCATTTGTTTATGTTCATAGTAATAATATATGGAATGTGCTTGTTCACATTTGTTCATGTTTTTAGGAATCGAATAAATGAGGTTTTAAACGCAAAAACCAATACGTCCACTTTGCAATATTAGTAGTTAACGATGTTTTTGTGTTTCATACAAAATTTTCAGTTTTAACGATAGTTTATTTTTTAAGGGGTATTGTATTTCCAATCAAGGAAAGTATGTCTGCATTTCATTAAAAGTTTAAACATTATTTCCTATGCTCTTGTCAGGTGTTGCAAGTTATTTGTCATGAAATATTTTTTAAGAATAGAAGTAATAGAAGTTGAACGATTTGTATTCTTGTAAACTCTGATTCTCAACTTAGCCAATATGTCCAATAAAAATATAATATGAGAAGACCCCGGATTGAAGAGAGGCGAACGGCTGGTTATCCAGAGTCCTGGAAGAGCTGTGATCTCAGACAATCACCATTTCAAATCCGGTTCAAAACTTATTTATTTTTCATCAAAGATGCAGTGGTTACATTACACAAATATATAAATCCTAACACATAAAATTGATTCTACATTTACATTTACTTAGCAACTGAATTTACTTTAGTTATAATACAAATGGCACGACAAACGATTTTAAATTAAGTCCAACGCAAATCAAACAAAACAAACAATTCACATCGTCACGTCACCTCCGCCGCCACGAGACCACAGCTCGTCCCGCTCGGCAGATCGTAATCGACTGTTTTCAAATAATTAAAAAAACTCCCTGCATCGTCGGAGCTACCCCTTTCCGTCAAAATGGACTCGTCCAGCGGGCGTACCCGGCGGCTATTGAACGCATGGTAACAAGAAAGGGCCGATTCTGCGAATTATTGCTGTTTCCGCTGGGTGATTTCAGTTCTGGGCACTAATGACACATATACTTAACAAAAACCAGGGTGTGTCAAATAATATTACATATCGTCACTGTTTTGGAAGAAAACACTAAATCGAAAAAATGACATAATGAGTTGTTTAAACCAAAATGTTTATTATTTCGAACTCTACCGTATTCCATACAAACACACTTTTACTTAAAAACAGTTTTTTACAAACAAACTAAATGAAAAAGATATAGCATTTCAAACATTTTAAAAGCTTCAATGTCAAATTACTCAAAATTAGTATTTTTCAGTTAGTGTCTTCTTTCAGAACAACGACGATATTATAATGAAATTAATAAAGCTTTATCACAATACCTGATATTGTTTAGATCTGCAAAATCCGACTGCCTCAAATATATCATTTATTGATTTTTGAACCAAATAAGTTAATGAATTAAAATTTAATGTGTTTTTTTAATTAACGCTATTATTTAACCTGTATAATTTGAAATAAAAAGTTTTTTCACATATCTTCTTTGTTAGTTTTTTGAAAATATAAGAACTACTGGTCTACAGCTTTCGTCACAATGTATTTTCAATCGATTTGTGATTCTTCATACAAATTTATACATGTTTCTTTCATTGAAACCATATTTGGAGGATCATCTATAGTCGAGGACATAATTATATCACACAAAATAATCGTCAAATATCTATGTGATTAAAGCGCGCATAAAAATCCTAGACACGAATAAGCACCCTACTCCAAACTTTTCCAGTGTTTTTTTCAGCATTAAAACATGTATAAAATTAGATTTTATAATATGTATTCTCTAGTGCAAAAGTGTTAAATAACAATAATGAAATATATGTATTGTCGGCTCCGTGGCATAGTTGGTAGTGTCGTTGACTACGGTTACGGATGTCTCGGGTTCAAGCCCCGATGCCTACAGTTTCATAAATTGATATTTCAGTCATTTTATGGATTTCTGTTCGTAGTCATGTATGTTTATGTTGTCTAAAGCGCTGTTCCCGAAGCTTTTTACACCTGTGGACCGGTAAAAAAGGGAAACAATTTTCGCGAACCACTAACACTGGAACAAAAATGGTTTTTTACCTAATATATTTTTAATCTTATATTGTGACAGATGGACATGACTATAACTAACAAATATACATATGAAATTCTCGGAAATATATTTAAGTAGGGTTGTGCATCTGGGTTCACTATCCAAGACCATGTATTTCCATTCTCCCTGAGTGTACCTGAGATGATTTATGACTGTCAATTCTGAGAAAACCAGCAACCATCGTGTCGCATCATCCTACCAATTATTATTATTTAACAATAACTAAAAATACAAGTAAACGTGTAGGCGAAAAAATCCTATATTCAGTAGTTAGCATGGCGAATTTCTTGAAATTTGGCATACTTCTCGTCGGCTCGGGGGAAAGTCTCCGACCGAAAGAACTACCGGTTGGAGAACACTGATATAAAACTTCCTCCCACCCATCCGATCCTTAAAAACGGGGCGTAGTGAGAGCGATTACCTAACCACTAGTCCTGTCCTAGTCCTATCCTTCTATCCCTACTCTATTCGAAAAAGAGAGGTTGAGCAACTGAGCAACAAGCAGTTCTCATAGAAAACTTCTGTTGAGATACCTCCATTAGAAGGTCATATGCTCCACGTTGGGATCGGACATAGTAACAAAAAATGAAATATTATAGTAGATTGTTTACAATTATTCGTGACTTAACAAGGTGCAAACCTTATCTAACTTATAGTTTTCCAGAATAATTTCCAATGCGCACTTTAATTCAATTACTTTTACAAAAAAATAATACAAATTAGAATCTGAATGTGATGCTTATTCGCTTAATAATTGAGACACGATTTGATTTAAAATATAAACTAAAGACAGAATTAAATGTTTACCAGCCCTGTTTTATAATACAAACCGAAAAACGCTATAAAAAATGCACCAAGTGATGTCTTCATCGAAATATTGTTTCACGGTGATTTAAGGTAATAATATTATAGTACACTCATTATGAAGTGGCAGATATGATTATCCATTTTAATCGGATTAATTCTATTGATCGAATCCAACCTCTTTAATTGTCCGAATAACACTTTTTTTCAAATATGTCTTCTCCCAATGTAGAACTTATGAACTTTTCAAAGAAAAAACTGTTCTACTATAATACAACAGCTTCTTATTCAACCGTTCAATTTCTCTTTTTCGTAGAGAGTACGGAAAGAAAGATCGGACTAAGACAGAACTACGTAGCTCATCACTCTCGCAACGCCCTGTTTTTAGGATCGGGTGAGTAAGAGAAATTTACACATCACTGACATCGATGCCAACATAAATCGATTGAAAATGTCCGTAGTGCGATAAACCTTAGATAATTTTGTAGTATGACTCAGTATTTTACCCGACCCAATCTTTTCAGGTGAACCGTAGGCTTTTAAAGGTTCCAAAACAGCCATCGGTAAGCTTTTGTAAGAAAATTTTAATTGATATCGTTCCTCTTTTGCGGGACGCAAGGAAAGGATAGGTAGTAGAAAGAGTCCGTCGGCGAGGGCTTAATACCTCCACACGGCTGCTTTCTAACCCTTGAAAAAGAACAGACAGCAATAAAATATTTATACGCATTAATTGTTTATATTTTTCATTATTTTTCCAGCCGCCTTCTAGAACAATCGTTTGTAGAGATTTCGTCTGTTTTTTCCGGTTTTTAAAATGCAAAACACCGATATGTTAGTGTTTTAATAATATATATCACGGTAAAATTATAAAATGGCTGTTAGTCCAACAAGCCTAGAATCTGAGAGGACTTCTTCTGAAACCGGATATATTTGCGCGAATGTCCGATGAAAATTGCAGCATTAATGATCTAGCCCTTTTAAGACATACGTATTTGAATTAAAATAAACAATAAATTTAAGAGTTTAATTAAAATCAGCCTTTTATGGAAATGATTTGAATTCTTTTACTGGTATTTAATATTAAGTATCGCAATACCGTTGTTGAGTGATCGTCAGACATTACGATCTCAATTCGTCATTCAATAAATAAACAAAAAGTAATACTTTAATATATAACTGATATAATTTAAGACATCGACTGAGGGTGCTTGATGGAATTTCAATATGAAATTTGAATAGTTGAGATTTTGTACATTTCCAGAAAATACATGGAAATGTACAAAATCTCAACAATTCAAATATAATTGATAAACAAAGTTATCTCTCTATATTAGTTAGTTGTGTAACTAGGCCTAACACGTGCTTCGTCTTTTGAGAAACATCTTTAGTCATACCCCTTATAAAATGTGACGTCATTTAGCTAAAGGGTCAAAGATTTTGTGACGAAATTTGACAATGTGAGGAATGGGTTTTTAAAAAATTCTTTAAATCGTTTGACCTCATCGATAGACAACCCCTTACATAACGTAGGTGTTTTGGCCAATTGATTGTAATTGTAACCCTCAAAATTGAAATTGTTCAGGAGAGAATAAAAACTGTTTTTGTCGAAAATATTATATGATTCTTTGAAATGCACTCCTGTAAATTCTCATGTTTGCAAATACGGGATTATACTTAAAGAGTGTCGATACAACAGTGGCTTATATCAAGTGGCCGGTTCAGAAAATTTAAAACCAATAAATTAAAACTATAGCCAATGTTTCCCTTCCAAAAAATGGTCAATTTATTTTTCTAATTTACATCATTTGGCCGAGACCTGCTCTGTCATCTTCAAAATGAGCTCCAATCATTAACTCATTTTCGTATTTTTTTAAGGTTACATCAATTGACCAAAACACCATCGATATAATACTAAATTGAAAAAATCAACATTCAATACTGACTTTTCCTTGACTTAAACATTAAAACTTCTAATCAATACGATGATCTCATGCCACTAGGCTTAAACGACAAGTATTTCTTTTTCGCCGTGACAAAATCCTTGCATAATATAATTTATTATCATATTGATTTTCTTTATTGCATCAACAGCTATCTTCATATCTGAAAATGTTTGGACGGCCATTATCCTATTTATAATGCTGGGATTATAGTTGGAATTTTAGCATAATCTTTTGCAAGATTACATTTAAATTTAGTCCCACTCAGTTGGCTATAATATAACGCGTTTTTATTGTTGTGACAATAGCGAGGCTTTATTTCAGTGACAATAGTATTTTACTATAATATAACTATTTAAAGTGGCTATCAAAAACTTTTGTTTTTGTAAAAACATATAGTTTATTACAATATGTTGTTTGTAATTAAGAAAATATAGAAAATAGAAAAGTATTTTTTAAACCCTGCCTTCTCTCAATGTGGAAAGTATGAACTCCTAATAGAGGTTTGCGCCGGTCAAAATTGTATAAAATTACCCGGTCCGAGTCTCAATACCACACTTGTTACCGCAACCCGACCCGAAGCCCAAATTTATTTTCCTTAGCCCAAAAAAGCCTAATTTTTTTCAACATAGAAATTCATTTATACTTATCAAACAATATTTTTTATTATTTCCATATTTCCAAAGATATTTACAACACATGTGAAATAAATTATGACCCGAACATAGTCCGAGATATTTTTCTGAAAGTTAAATTCCTTACCTCTGAATTGTATTTACCCGCTCGTGCCCGGCCCTCGGGCCGGATCGGGTGAGGGCCTGTCCACCAATCCCAGGCCCGTGTAGACCTCTTACTCCCAATGAAGTTTATCTCAACAGAAGTCTTCTTCGAGATATAAAATAAAAGTTGATAACTTTGTAATTCCACTGGCTCTATTTGTTAAATATGACACGTGTTTAATTTAAAGAAGTGAAACACGTGTCACATTTAATAACAAAGTCAGTGAAGTAACAACATTATCAACGTTTCTTCTACTTCGTCGTATTCCTCACGTGTGAGGGTCGTGACCTCCGCCAACCGCAAACACTCAATTTCCTTTGACGATCCTTCGCCACTCACTCATGCACTGAGGACCATCGGTAAGGAGAGGCCTGTGGCGTCTTTCACTTGGTAGCTCCAGCATGTTGGGGACTTTCCGCATCCCCTTCTGCCTTCGACCTTTCCTGTGATGACGAGCCTCTCGAGATTATCGCAACGTGCAACATCCATTTTCGGTGATGCATAATCCTAGATAAACAAAGTCATTGATATTTTCCAATCCATTCAATGCTATACTCGTCACTGGTGCCAGGCTATTGGATCTATCTATTATCATAAGTTTGGTCATGGACTTGTTTATCTCCATTGATATTAAAAATGAATTTCCACTAAGTTACCACCGAGTTGATTGAAGATCTTTCTAGAAAATCAGTTCACTAGTATGATCAGTTGGGTTAGAGCGAAATTTATACAACACAGACATCCATACCTTCTAGCACAAATTGAAAAATCAATTTATGGAACTGTCCGTAATGGGATTCGAATCCGTGAGCACCGCAACCGAAACCCACGACGTTGACCATTCGACCAGCAGCTCAGCCCGACAATAAACATATAAAAAGTTCTGCTGCATAAGAATTAAGTTTTTTTTTTACCATTTGCCTCTTAATGGAAGTATCTCAACAGAAGTTTTCTACGAGAACTGCTTTTTACTCAGTTAGAAGGATATGGTTAGGACAGGACCAGTCGTTAACTAATCTCTCTCGCTATGCCTCGTTTTTAGGATCGGATGGGTGAGAGAGAATTTTAGACATCACAAACATTCATGCCTACGAACAGAAATCCATAAATCAATTTACGAAACTGTCCGCACCAGCACTTGAACCCTAGACATCCGCAACCGTAGCCAACGAGGTTAACCTCTGCACCACGGAGCCGGCGATATAAAATCAATAAAATAAGAATAGAACAACAGATCTGTATATCTTTACACCTACCATAATAATATTATCCAAGACGCGTTCTTTTATAAGAGCAGAAACAATATTTCCAATCCTGTGTTACAGCAACATCCTTTCTTAACATGATATTCCATCTTTAGATAACATAAATAAAAGCAAAAACAGAACGAAGAAGATGCACGGCATTATTCCCGCACCTGTGTGTATACATGCTATTACGCTAGTAATCAAATACATATACACATATAATGCAACAGCCTATGGGTATAAAAGCCTATGATGCTGGGTTTCGCGTTTACTCCACCGTTGATGACCCTGAGCGAAGGTCAATGTCACCTTACTCACGAAACTCTCCGTGGAAGCTACAAACATAAGAATAATTATTCGAGTTCCATTTTCAAACATTATATATCGGTGTTGTTATTATTGTTTTTTTTTTTAAATCGTATTAGGCCCGTGCGTGATGCAATAAATTTACTTAAGATATTTAATTTGTTCAAGTGACCATAAACAAACGGAGTGTTTTATTTTTAAATTTATTCGGCGACAACATCTGATTTCAAGGTGAGTGTTAGTGATATATTGAAATGATTCTTTTCTTAAGGGGTTTTTTTTTATTTAGGTTACCTAAGCTTTAATATTTGTCGGTTACGTGTCGGTACAGTCTCATAAATTGAGTTTTCAATCGATTTATGGATTTTTGTTCGTAGACATCTATGTTTGTGATGTCAAAAATTCCCTAAAACCCATCCGATTCTAAAAATGGGGCGTAGCGAGAGCAATTAGCTATCCAGTATAGTCCTATTATATCCCTACTCTCTTTGAAAAAGATAGATCGAGCAACTGAGTAACAAGCAGTTCTCTTAGAAAACTTATGTTGCGATACCTCGAGTAAGATACTTCTGTTGAGATTAAGAGGCCATATGCTCCACATTGAGAGCGGAAATGATAAAAAAAACATTAATAAAATACCGTATTATGCGTATTTTTCATATTTTTATAAAATTATATAACATTTTATTTATAATAAAATCTTAATAATTCCATACAATTTATAAGTGCATGGAAATTCCCTTTGGGTAATAATACTAACATTGTTAGTTATAATAAAAAATTGTTGTTATCACCTTTAAAACTTTATTTTGAGAAATTAAAAACCAAGAAATAGTTTGTCGGTTTTATATAAAAATTCATAACTAAGTATAAAAAACGTTGATAACTAATTTTTCCCAATAATTAATATAATTAGTTTCCTCCATCTCTGGACCATCTTCATCAAAACCATAAAACTATGCGAATAAGGAAGTTCATCGATATAGATGTTTAGTATTAAATTAAATTATTCCGTAAATTTGACCACAGTTAGTTGATAACTTTTGTGAGGACTTGTTCATAATCAATGACTGACATTTAATTAAGAGTAAGATAAAAAAAAAACCATAAACAGAATACTGGTTGTGAGTTGTGAGTCATTCGCCCTCAACCTGAACTAAAGTACAGCTTTGAATAAGACAAGTCCAAAGCAGTTTGAATAAAAACAGATAATATGTATTTAATTAAACTATTTATTGTCTACAGTTAACCCCGATATATAAACACAAAGTGTAATAAAAAAATATGCATATATTATTAATAATATATCCCTGGTCCATTAATCTCTGCACCTTCCATAATTTCTTTATGTGGTAAGAAATATATTAAATTATAATTAAACAACATTAATTAAGCTCCATATATCAGTGATTTACCAACTGGGAGGCGCAAAAGTTCAACAGAAATATAATTTTTATAACAGAATATAAAACAATACAATTGTATAACGTATGTATCATTAAAATCCGTTCCTGAAACGCACGTTACTGCGTAGTTTAGAGTTTGCGAAACGGGATTTTGCATTAACTTCAATGAAGTATAAATATCGAGCCCGTCCAGTAGTGGAAAAAAATACGAGTGGTACATTCCTTAACAAGCACATGCACCACATTAAAAATAAATTGATTTAAAAAATAGTAAAATTTGTCAGTATTATGGCAATTACGTTGTTTATATTTTGCGAATTAACACGTTTTTTATCAATTAAAAACATGTCTCTGTTATGTTATGAAATAAAGAAGGTGCGAAGGAAGGGAGGCGCCAAGATAAGAGTTTTACAAAAGGGAGGCGTAGTAACATAACGTTTGAAAACCACTGCCATACATTGTGCTTGTAATCTTATATTAATAATTAATTTCCACAAATTAGCTACCGAATACATGGAAAATATCACGTTTTTTTCTTTTTTTTAATCCTAGAATAATCTTAAGGCTGGCTACCCATTGTC
Source organism: Himalopsyche phryganea (assembly GCA_022494535.1). Lineage (NCBI taxonomy): Eukaryota > Metazoa > Arthropoda > Insecta > Trichoptera > Rhyacophilidae > Himalopsyche > Himalopsyche phryganea. Next base: position 35,028 of record JAGVSL010000129.1, read on the forward strand.
AAATGGAATAATAAGCAATTAGCAGGAACTACATTTATTTATAATAGTATACACCCGGTAACAGTGTCGCCTGTGAGCATAACTCAACACACACCCTGTCTATGCATCGCACAGTGTGTGCAGTTGTATGCTGTACGTTACAGATAGACAGTTGCATTCCGTGATATGTTCAATTCTCTATATTTATTTATATTTTGAACCATTCCCGCTCCCGATGTGAAGCATATAGACTCCTGCTAGAAATATCTATCTTTCTATCACAAATCAGTAATATATATATAATCAATAATAGATACATATATATCTTTTCTTGATTTGTACCCGAGTTTTATGCATTTTATTAACAGGATATTTAGAAATATCCTTCTACTGACTCAGAAATATCAAAATTATGTTTAATTCTTCAGAAGTCTAAGTATTGAATCAGATAGAGCGAATTTTTTTATATATAACTGCATATTAAACTGACATTTAATTCTTTTGGAGTTGTCGGACTTATCAACTGGACGATAGATATATTAAGCCATGTCAGCTTCCAATGTGGAGCATAGTATGCAGTCTTTATGCAGCTTATCTCAACATAAGTTTTTCTACGATAAATGCTTGTTATTCAGTTTCTCATTCTCTTTTTTTCGTAGAGAGTATGGATAAAAGAATAGCACTAGTGATTACCTAATCGCTCTCGCTACGCCCCGTTTTTAGGATCGGATGAGTGGGAGAAAGTTCTTAGACATTACAAACTACTGAAATTGAGCACGCTACCACCGTAACCGACGCCAACGACATTGACCGCTGCACCACGGACCCGGCGTAAAAATATATATACAGCGAGGCTATTCTTATGTTCCAAATTATGTGTAATCCAACACAGAATCACTATCGCGGACGCAAACGAACGTTATCGTTTACCACTGGAGGTTAAAACTAAGGTTTCCAATACATAATCCAATTTTGTATTTGCCTTTGCAGTTATGTTACTAAATTCAATTACTAATTTCGTAACCCCAGGCGCCCTGTGGTGGTTGCGCAAACAACACGTTATAATTATTACGGTGTTGAGTGAAGCTATATGTATATAGTTATATACTACACGCGTTAATGTTTGCGTACATTAGTTATGCCACAGGCCGTATTGTTCATGTCAGTGAATTTTTACAAATAAATAAAATTATAAGTAATGCCTAAATTGATGCCGAAAATGTTTTTTTAAAAAACTACACCTTAATAATCACTTAATAGTTCTGACGATGGAGTGATGCTGAAATAGTTATAATTCTTGTAGACCAAAATACTTTGCTATTTGTGTTGCCTAGGATCATAAGTGGTCACATCCATATTTACTTTTTTTTCGACTCATCATGCAGTGTGAAACGCAAGTTCAATATTTTTTTAATATCAAATCTAGTCAAATCTGAATCGGCCAACCACATTCACCAGCAGCGTCAGCGTCTTAGTTCATAATATTATCAGTAATGGCTGACGACGTGTAGTGGACGAGTAAAAACTTTGTATAAAAGATAAACAAATTCTCATGATTTTGGTTCAAAAGTGGTCAAATCATTAATTAAATCATCAATAATACAAAAAAGTAATTAATATTTATTCATTTTACGCGTAAATAATAGTTGCTTTACTTAAAATTAAAGGAACATGCAACAATAAAACTTCTCTTAAAACGTGTATTAATTTATACATTTTTCCTATTTGTCTCATTTTCTGCAAGACGGGATTTGACCACTTTTGATACCAGACAATACATGTGTACCTTATAAATAATAATGTCTAAAAAAACATATGCTAGTTGTCACCAAATATATCTAGTCAGAGTTTATTTATTATTATCCCCGATAAGAATTGAACGTTCTTTTAAAGATTTAAATGCAACCACTACTCGTAAGGGTTTTCTGGTGTTTTCCCTACACAAAGCTTTTAGCTGAAAGAATCTTTAACGAATACAGTACTAAACTAAACTTTATGTTGAAATGGATACAAAAAAATAATCTTTTACCCTCTACTACGTTAAATTTGCCAGGAAACTTGAAAAAGGGTACTTCGTGGACTCCACTATAGTTTCAGTAGGACAGTAGTGGTAGGGAAAAGTAGATACAAGTTCAGGGGTGTGTATTTACGATACTTTCGATAAAATATTTTACTATCTTCTAGTGATTTCTGACATAAACTATTCCAGAACCATATAAACAACACAGAACATATTATTGATAAAAAAGTAACAAATATTGTAAAACTAATTACTATTTTAGATAACTAATATATTTAAATATATCAAATACCACATCAGAGTAAAATAATGTTTTATAAACGTGCTGTTTCCAAATTAATAAACATGACTATCTATACATTCCTTTATTTTAATCCGTAAATATACAATTTGTACAATTATTAATTTACTAAAAAAATACGGTATCTTTAGCCCATTTAAATATATTTATATTAAACTGGATTTATATAACTCATTTCAAGAAAAGATTATTTTTTAGTGCTACATAATTAAAGCTAATGAAACATTGACTTTTAAAACAGAGGCAAATCAGGCCATCTTGAGCTTTTATCTGATCGTTTGGCTTTCCAACCCTTCTCTTAAATGAAGCATTGAACATGGTTCAATATTCATCAGAATGACATCTTGATGTCAAAACCTAACATAGAATTGTTTCATTATATTCTTAGTTGTAGTTATAACGTAATTGAACAAAATATTACATCTTTAGACATTGTTCGTCGAGTTGGTTCATATTTAAATAATCGAAAACAGTAACGTATATTATACGACACTTTAACGACAGATATTATGAAAACTTTGACGTTATTTGATATGGCTACACAACCTGCTATGCCGTGTCCACGGGTTCAAGCCCCATAACATATCGTAAATTGATTTTTCATTCGAATTTGTGTTCAAAAGTTTCTGATATCTGTGTACCCACATGATCCGAGAGCGTTAAATCAACTATTAGTACTTTCATTGTACCATCTTTATATTGAGCGATTGAATAGCAACAAGTTCTCGGTTAAACAACGTCTTTTGATATGGTCGATTAGGAGCCAGTATGTCATAAGAGGATATGCTCGAATTAAATGTGAACATAATATTTTAAAAATAAAACACAATTCGTTGTGTACAGCTTCCACATGTTTAAAATGATCAGGACCGGTTATCGACATCGCAAGCACTATCAGGCAGATGTGTTTTATTTTTAAAATATAATTCCTTTAAAACAATAATTGACATAATTTCAGACATCGACTGAGGGTGCTTGATGGAATTTCAATATCAAATTTGGATTATTGAGATTTTGTACACTTCCATGTATTTTGTCACTAACGACCCGGGTTTCGCCTTTCGGCATCTTCAGGCATTCGAGCACACGAATGGACTCGAACTGAGAGACAGTAAACAGTGTCTAACGTTTATATAGAAGATACAAATGCGACAAATATTATTTACGAGGTAAGATATTATACGTCTGAGAGCCACACTGATACCCGAGTTAAAATTTCGGGAATCTCCCTTTAGCTGCCTTTAGATTAAAAAAAGAAACTTCGGCATTCGCAAATCACTTGCTAATGGAGAACCATACGTTGCATAAAAATATGGGGGATCATAAATTATTTTATCAAGAAATTTTGGAAATTAATAGAGCCCAGTTAAATTCCTTGCCGATATTGAATGAGCAGCTGAACCTTCCTAATTCTCCGCTATTATATCCTATACGTTGAAACACCTAACAGATGTCACTAAATGTGGAATGATTGTATATATTTACCCATTCGTCGAATTACATCCCGTCAAAACCCACAATACTATTATAATTGTAAAATCACTGGTATTTCTAAAAGAAGTTGAAAAGCGACAATTCGCCACTCTGTTAATATGGTGTTTACAAAATAAGGATTAGGGAGATTCCCGAAATTTTAACTCAGGTATCAGTGTGGCTCTCAGACGTATAATATCTTACCTCGTAAATAATATTTGTCGCATTTGTATCTTCTATATAAACGTTGGACACTGTTTACTGTCTCTCAGTTCGAGTCCATTCGTGTGCTCGAATGCCTGAAGATGCCGAAAGGCGAAACCCGGGTCGTTAGTGACAAAATACATGGAAGTGTACAAAATCTCAATAATCCAAATAATTGACAGTTAACACCTGATGGTCATAATAATATCATTCATCAAAGATATATGACATACAAACATGATAATGTAATACCTAACATCAAGTCCCTTCCAGTCCCACCCATCCGATCCTAAAAACGGAACGTAGCTAGAGCGATTAGCTAACCACTATTCCGGTTCAAGCTCTATCGATCTCGTAGAACACTTCTGTTCAGATAACTCCATTAGGAGGCCATATACTCCATATTGCGAGTGGACATGGTAAAAAAAAATAAGAATTATAATATATCGATGGTGCCTTGGTCACTTGATGTAACTCTCAAAAATACGAAAATCATTTAATGATTATATCTCGTTTTAAAGACGACAGAACAGTCTCGGCCAAATGGTATAAATTAGAAAAATAAATTGACCACTTTTTTGAAGGAAACATCATTTTACATTGGTTTTAGATTTAAAATTCTGCCCCGGCCACTTGATGTAAGCCACTATTATATCGACAATCCCGACATATAATTCCGTATCTGCAAACGTGAGAATTTACAAGAGTGTATTTCAAATATTCATAACGCAACTCACCATATAATATTTTCGGTAAAAACAGTTTTTACTGTCTCCTAAACAATTTCAATTTTGAGGGTTACATCAATTGGTCAAAATACCGTCGATATGTAAGGGGTTGTCTATCGATGAGTTCATAGGATTTAAGCAATTTTTTGAAACCCCATTCAAATTTCTTCACAAAATCTTTGACCCTCTATCTAAGTGGCGTCACATTTTTTAAGTAGTATGTTAGGGGTATGATTAAAGATGCTTCTCAAAAGAGGGATAACGAAGTTATCAATTTTATATCAAACCACTACTTTCTATTTATTTATTGAACGGCGAATTGGGATCGCAATAACGTTATTCCGATAGTTCATATTAAATATTATAGTTTATATGTGTTTCGCCTTCACTCCATCGTCAGCACGCATTGGCGTGTTGACGATGGAGTATTGGCGTATATGGCGTATTGACGAAACATGATTCTAAGCAACGACTCTCAAACGCCAGTTGTTAAGCTAGCTATCAATTATATTCAATAATTCTTAACCAAACCTTAACCAATTCGCCCCTGTTACCCAAATCGGACGTAATCTTCCAACATATTCGACATTACAGTTATACCAAAAACAGGCCCGTAGGCAAACAACTAATGATTACACAGCTCTCGGGAAACGGTAAAGACAGGTAATCGGAAATCTTTTTCACACATTATTCGACGATTAGAAGAATTCTGTGTATTTTTTTTTTACCATCGCGTGTGAGAATTGGTCGGGCTCAATAAACATAACTTTTCACAATACGTCAGTATAGTAATTTCTAAAATTAACAACTACGCAAGTAAAATGTAAATCGATATATCATACATGTAAGTCTTCACCGTTATTGCGTGATTTATTTTCTACGATTAGTAATAAAAACATAAATATGACATAATCGAAGATCGTGGTATCGTTCGTTTTATATTACTGTATTTTCTTTCTACCACATGTGATGCAAATATGGGACATATTGACTCCTTAATCCTTACAGCGCAAGCCGTTTTCGAACGACTTTATTTTCAGTCAATTGATCTGTTATAACGCTCACTATGTCTAAAATGTATCAATTTATTTTAAACTTTCATACAGTAAAAATTGAGAATTATGTGATATATATATATTAGCTATCCCAAATACATCAAGAAGTAAACTAAACTCGTCGCATTCTCGCTAAAATAAATCGAAGAAAGTAAAGAAGCTTAAAAATATTTAATCTACGACTTTGCAAGCAAAATGGCTGCGGCCAGTCTTCATATACACCACCAACGCGCACACAACATGCGCGTATCCGCATAAGTATGTCTAATACATAGGGCTGACTATTAATGCTGCGTATCGGCATTTCAAAGCTGAAATTCGAAAGACTGAATATCGAGAACTATTTTCAAAAATATATTTACTTGTGTTCTACTTGACGTTTTCATGATCTGTTGCCTAATATCTTTACCTCAGGGTTTTAACTATTTTTTAAAGCAAGTGTTTTCTTCTAGTTTGGCTGGAAATATGAGATAAAATATTTGACATATAAACGTGTTCTGCGCGTTCATCGGGTTAAGGAGCATCTTAAAAGACGTCGTTTTACGATTGGTTGTTATTCAACCGCTCAACCTACCTTTTTATAAAAAAGCGTACGAACAGAAGAATGGGCCTAAGATAGAAATAGTAGTAAGGTAATCGCTTTTAGGATCGGTTGAGTGGGAGGGAATTGAAAAAATCTATGCCTTCAAATTACGAACACGAATCCATAAATCGATTGAAAATCAATTTACCAATCCTCCGCGCCGTTGTTGACATGTTTCGGGTTAGTCTGCAAAAAATAACCAATGTGAATTTGAATGGTCCTGCATGGCTACAGGCGACGCTGCCCGTTAGATACGGTGGTCTTGGGATTAGGCGGACAGAAGAATTGTCTCTCCCGACTTTCTTAGCCTCAATTCACTCTGTCAAGAGTCTGATCACGGCCATACTGCCGGATATCGATTGGGAAAACATAGTCAGTGCCGCAAAACAAAATTGGTGCAAAATTACAAGCATGCCTGCACCGGACAAGCCATCTATCCAAAAAGAGTGGGATATCTCGATGATTGACATTAAGAAAAAAGAAATACTTGGGGTTGTGGCTAAATGCTCTTTCATCGCCCAGTCTCGGAACACTTCTGAGCGATGATGCCTTGCGAATTTCGGTTGCTCCCCGGCTTGGTTCAGCATTCTGTCACGAGCACGAGTGCACCTGTGGGAGGTTGGTGAACCGCATGGGGCGGCACGCATTGAGCTATCAGAAGAGCGCCGGAAGACACAGTCGGCACTCTGCCATTAACGACCTGATCTGCCGCTCTCTGGTTTCATCGGGGGTCCCATCGAGACTGGAACCTCTAGGAGTTTGCCACCAGGATGGCAGGAGGCCCGACAGCATTACGTCTGTCACCGAATTTCATTTTCTGTCCATTGTGTTTTGACTCGTTCGGTCCCTGGGGACCCTCTGCTTTGAGGACGGTGGAGGAAATTGGTCGAAGGATGACGGACAGGACGGGTGAGTGCCACTCAAGTGAATACCTTAGACAGCGAATAAGCATAGAAATCCAACGAGGGAATGCAGTCGCCGTTATGGGTACGCTCGAGGTATTTAGGGGGATGGAGGAAATTTTTTTCATTCTGGCCGACAAGTTTGTTTAAATGTTTTAAAAAAAAAAATGTTTGTATGTAATGTATTTATTTAGTCATATTGCTATGTTTATATTATATCATAATTTTATATTTAAAAATAATTACTAAATAAATATTGTGTTGAAAAATACTTCTAAAGCAGTATTTGAAAATAAACTGATTTAATTTAATATTAAAAAATGTTTTGTAATAAAAATATAAGACTAAATGATGTCTTGAATATATATTTATGAATTCGTTGGATAGTTAATGTAAATTGAACACTAAAATGGCAAACAATAATTGTGCTGTTTTCGGTGACCAAATTCCAAATACATTTCTAGCTCATTTATTTAGCCAGCATATTATTGACCTTAGTCTTTGGTTTCATTAAGTTGAAATCCATATATATACACAATAATTAAATTGGTACTGTGAAAGCCAATAGAAGTTGAAAAAAATATCAATAGAATTTATTTTGAGAGTACATTGTCGACAGAAATAATATAATTCTTGCGTGCAACGTTGATGTCCAATTTTACGAATTTAGCCCCAGTTCTCTATGGTGGCACGAACAACTGAAATTTAAAAGAACAAATAAAGCAATTGTATATTTTAATCGTGTATGACTCATATGCCAGTTTTGATAAAGTATACATTAGACACGCGCGAACGAATTTAAACGACCTAATCTTTCTTACGTGACCCGTTCGCATTTATGGAAAAAATATATTAGAATCGTTACGAACTGCTTTCTCAGTCTCCCAATCTCACACTACCGTTGTCAATAATACACATTGTGATAACACAAATAACTCACGGAGAATCCAATAAAAAATACTTAACTCATTTTTGTTCTTACTCTAACATTGGTTTGTAATTAGTAAATAGAGTGAGAAAACAAATAACTTGCAGGGAATCTATTTAAAATTGAACTAAAATTCGTTTGTTTTTGTTAAATAGTGTTACAAATTAAATGAACTAGTGATAACATCAAATTGAAGAGGGTAATGGACTCGAAGTGACTCATTTCGCATGTCTAGTATGCGTGTATTTTATGTCTAGTTGACTTTAAAGAATGGTTTCCACTAAAATCCAAAGACGCCTCCAGGTGATCTCAATCCAGCGGCGTAATTAATTATGACCGTTGACGCTCGTGATAACACTGTTTGTGGGTGTGTTTTATAGTTCGTGAGAAAGACATTATTTTACCAAACAATGTTTACTGTTCATATTGTTAAATGTTTTAAATTAATAGGTGGGTAAATAAAGTGGCTATCTATCAATATGTTCATTGAAATGACAATAGAATTCTAGGATTTACAGTTAAAATAATCGTCTGGTTTTCCGGTAAATACCTGAGTACTTAAATTTTAAGATTTAATTGGTATCTTGAACAACTATTTAGATTAAAGTGACATCATATTCAGAATGTTTTGTTGAATGCACCAAATATATTTACAAAAGTATTTTTACGTAATATATTGTTTGACATTTCATAACTAAGAATTCCAAATTTCTTTGAAAACAAATTAATATTCGAATATTAAACTTGATAGTAAGGTAAACGTATCAGTAGTTGACTGCTTAAGAGAAAAATTCAGCACAAATAACGATTAACGTTCAACATTAGAACGAATGATGACAAAGCAACTGTATTCATAATAGATCAAATGTCTTAATTAATATGATAAGAAAAAAATTAGGAAAAAATTAAAAATAAAATACTTACTCAATAACGTGTTGTTTTCAAATGGCCGCTATGACACCCCAATGCCATATATGATAATGTGTTAGTTGCTCAATCCGACAAAAGATGGTTTCACATATTTAAACTATACGCTTCTTATTTTGGGTACTTTTATTGAAAAAAGTTCATCTATTGGTACATTTACTTTATTTAAATATAGGAATTTCATTACGTACTTTCATAGTTTATTTATTTTTATATTTCTGGTCAGGCGTATTAATTGTGAACACATATTAGTTACCAGCACATTCTGATGAACATTTGAGTTGTGTACAAGCAAAAACGCCACTGCACACAAAAAGTTGAAAATGACATATGAATGCACAAATCTTCTACATATTCTTGTGTATGTATACAACTTAACAGATCAAGTGCAATATATCCATAAAACCGTTAAAAATGAATTTTAAAAAAATCACTTAAATTACATTAATATATTATTTTTTTCCATGTCCGCTCCCAATGTGGAGCATATGGTCTCCCAATGGAGGTATCTTAACAGACTTTTTCTACGAGAACTGCTTGTTACTCAGTTGCTCAACCTCTCTTTTTTTTTCAAAGAAAGTAGGGATAGAAGGATAAGGCTATGAGAGAACTAGTGGTTAGCTAATCGCTCTCGCTACGCCCCGTGAGGATGGGATGGGTGGGAGGGAGGACTCAGACTACGAACAGAAATCCATAAATCGATTGAAAGATCAATCTATGAAGACCGTCCGCACCGGGAATCGAACCCGAGACATCCGTAACCGTAGCCAGCGACGCTACCAACTGCGCCACGGACGCCGACATATTAATATAGTATTTAACAATTCACTGTTCGTATAAATTTGAATTGTTGAGATTTTGTACATTTCCATGCATTTCATACTTCCATGTACAAAATATCAACAATTCAAATTGTATATTGAAATTCTATCAAGGACCCTCAGTCGATATCGTTTTAAAATCGCATAAAGTGTAAGAATTATCACAGTATCGGTTTTATTTGATTTATCACGATATGGCTTTGAAGGACTATGCGTTTTTGCTTTCGTACAGCTCATTTCTGAATATATTGTGACATCGAATGACATTTTTTGTTAATCCAGTGATTTAATACACATTTATACTCTGAGCGAATATCTAATATTCGATTAGAATCCCTTGTTTGGTTTACAACATGTTGCTATTTGTTGAGCGATATATAAAACATGCATTGTCGAAATGATTTTCATTCCTTTGAAGTATATAAAGGGTATACTGTCAGAAGTCATAAAAACAAACCGTATTCTCTCTCCCAAGTACAATTGTTTGTGATTTCAAAAGATGTGTACATTATAAAGAATAATCTTTTTTTTGTATACAAATCATAAGATTTGATATCGACGAGTTATTATAGTCATAACATGCTTTCTGCCAGAATAATAAAACAACAATATGATAATACAGTAACTATTTCAAAGATATTATACGTCTGAGAGCCACACTGATACCTGAGTTAAAATTTCGGGAATCGCCCTAATCCTTATTTTGTAAACACCATATTAACAGAGTGGCGAATTGCCGCTTTTCAACTTCTTTTAGAAATACCAGTGATTTTACAATTATATTGTGGGTTTTGATGGGATGTAATTCGCCGAATGGGTAAATATATAAATAATATTTGTCGCATTTGTATCTTCTATATAAACGTTAGACACTGTCTACTGTCTCTCAGTTCGAGTCCATTCGTGTGCTCGAATGCCTGAAGATGCGAAAGGCGAAACCCGGGTCGTTAGTGACAAAATACATGGAAGTGTACAAAATCTCAATAATCCAAACCTACCGTTATGTTTAATGCGCTTTGACACGACCATTTCTCTGTTGTAACATACGTACTGATCGATTTTCAGAAAATAAAAAACTAATTATTTGCAATGAAAATAAAATTTGAGATGCCTCAATAAAATTACTGCAACTACCAACATGAAGCAACTAATCGACAGTAAATGTATTAACATACCAACTGTGTGGTAATAAATTATCGTGAAGATCTTCGGACATGCATAACAGATCTGATTTTAATTGATACTTACAATGTAACATCCGTCAAAAACAGACCATAAACAATAATCTCCCTAGCCTGTCATCTTCTGTGTGGAATATAATTAATCAATTTTGTTAGATTATGATGGCGCCATTATTATAATTTGATTCCGTCAATAATTAGGCCCCCCCATCGATCCGTCTTCCTGCCATCGCTGTTTTTAATAAATATTATATTGCAGTCAATTATTTATAATTTCGTTAAAATTGCGTATAATGTAATTATTGTATTTGAGTAACCGTTGCGTGGTTTTTTGATGGTACTAATTCTACAAAATTTTTCATAATGATCAGGACTAGCTTCGATCATCGCGAAATGTGTTTTATTTTTATAAATATAATGCCTTTTCACCATGAATTGTCAATTAACACCAACTCAAAATACGATATTAAATATTTTGATTGAGTTGGCATTTACTATCAGTTTGACAGTCGTTGATTATAATCATATTTCGTATATGCGTTCTGACGATGGTGTGAAGCCGAAATACCTGTAAACTTTATCATATAATTCTTATTATTATTTATACCATAACCGCCCCCAATTTGGAGCATATGGCCTCCCAATGTAGAAATCTCAAAAGAAGTTTTCTACAAGAACTTCTTGTTACTCAGTTGCTCGACCTCTCTTATTCGAAGACAGTAGGGATAGAAGAATACAGCTAGGACATTACAAACATCCATTCCTACGAGTAGAAAATCCATAAATCGATTGAAAAATCAATTTATGAAAATTTTCGTATCGGGATTTTAATCCGATACATCTGTAACCGAAGTCAACGACGTTGACAACTGCACCACGGACCCGACAAATATTGTATACTTACAAATAATTGGAATTCTTTAAAATACGGCAACAATGATAATATCTACTAATCTCACCACGGTGTAAGACTGTTATAATTTCTTAATTTTGTTTTTATGCATGTGAATTTATTCAATAGAATCATTTCAATGATATGATCAAGTATTCATTCAGAATACGAATAGATGGTACGTTGTTTGATTTTAATTTAAAGGTAATAAATATACGTCATATTCCCATCGTTCCTAGTTTCATAACATGTGGAGGTATTTAAATGCACGTTGTGAAATATTTTCCGTTGCACAATCTTTAGCTATGTTCAAGAATCTACTTAATTACATCTCTTGTGAATAAATATTTTTCAAGAACGATGAACCCTAGTTCCTGCGTCAGTGAGCACCTTGCCGCTTCTTCGCTCGTTATTTTATTCTTTATTTTTTAAATGGCTCTTCAAACAAGTTTTTAAATAGCCAAGTCTTGGATTCTAAAAGCGATTGACGTACAGCGACAGAGCGGATTAAAATGTAATTAAAAAAATATTAAACCTTATTATTTAAAATGAAATAGTTTCGCATCACAATAATTTGATAGCGTCTTTATTTGTTTGTTAATCTAAAAGACTCGACAAATAAAGAATATTATTTCGTATGTAAAATTCATAAATTGTTTCCCTTTTAGTATTTGGAAGAGTAATTAAATGTACATAGATACTGTAGCCAAGTGGTCCACGCTATTACGCTACCGTCCACTGGGAATCCCCGTATGAAAACACATATAAATTGTTTTTTAATCGATTGCTATCCAAAAGCTTGGATGTTTGTGGTGCTTTGACATCTTCACACACATCCCCTATCCAATCCTGAAAATGAGAGCGAGTACTCCTTGATTCCTTCCCTACAGTTAACCTGTCACGACTGTCAGAAATTATTGTTTATGCACTAGTACAAATTACGTTGATTCCAAATTTAAGAAAATCAAAACCTTAAAGCCAGCGGTGTTGCAACTAACCAAGCTTTTCCTTAAATAATTGAATATTAATGTCAATACACACAAAACAAAGACTAACTGAAGATACGGACATGAAAATGTGCGTACGTTACCACTGAATCTAAGCGGCTATAACATATTAACAATATCAAACTTGGACTATTGAGACTTTGTACACTTCCATGTATTTTGTCACTGACTAGTCAGTTCGAGTCCATTCGTGCACTCGAATGCCTGAAGATGCCGAAAGGCGAAACCCGGGTCGTTAGTGACAAAATACATGGTACAAAGTGTACAAAGTCTCAATAGTCCAAGTTTGATATTGAGGTTCCATCAAGCACCCTCAGTCGATGTCTTAAATTATATTAACAATATTTTTATCCACACAAAAAAAAACAATTCGAAATATTTCATTTCAATCGGTCATAGACGATAAAATATAATATAGACCATTGACAAAATAATTCAAAGACAATAATAATTACGATTATACCACCCAAAGAACGGTAAAAAAAACTTCGTTTATCTGTCTATAAACCGACCGCAGTATTTGATCAAGACGTTGAACGTGATTTGATTCATTTTGCAAGTAATTTTTGGGTTTTTACGAGATTTTTTTAATATAGCGTATTTAGAGGTAAACGTAAACGTGCTTCATTGAACGCTAAACACAGCTGGTGATGGCTCAATAGCCCGGACATGGTTACGCGCCTAAATTAATGAAAGCAGGGGTGGACTGCGGAGTAATACTAGCAACGTTTATATTCTTTCGATTTTGCTATATGTGGTTTTTTATCATCCTTTCGCTGTGGTCTAGTGGTCAAGATTGCGATCTAATCCGTTTCGCGATCAAGGGTTTGAATCGATCAATGGCTTTTTCTATTTTCGAAGACAATTGAGGAAAGGGGACGACACAAAATCAACAAAATATAAACTTATTTTTAGAATAACATATGTGGTAAAAGGTTTTTAGTCAGGTTGAAAAAGATTTTGTAACGAAATGTGACAATGATTGGAGGTGGTTTCAAAAAATAAATTGCCATTTAAATGAATACATCAATAAAAAGGAACAAAAAATTACTTAAATATACAATAATTATTTCCGTCCTTTAAGACAAGGGTCTTCAAACCTTTTAGCTTAAGGGCCACACTGACTCATCTATTAAGTCCCAAGGGCCAAGACTTATCATACAAACATACTGTAGTTTTAAATTAAGGGCAAATTTTCGCCTTGGGACTAGCCGGCGAGTAAGATGCGTATGGCGCAGGGTGCGGGGGTGGACTCCGCTCATTGTAAATTTTACAATCCAATCAAAATAAACTATGGCGGGTCAGATACCGGGCATGTCCGGCCCACTACCGTGGGCCTCATTGGTGATGTTCGCAAGCCGTAGTTTGTAAACCCCTGCATTAAGGTATCAAACGGGAAAGCAAAAAATTGGCACTTCCTCGTTTAGCATTATGTCACTGAAAATTTTTATTTAAAAATTAAACAATTTTATGTCAAAAATTTTCCGCATTATGATTTATGGAAGAACCTCTAATTGAAGCAATAAGCTTTAACAAAATCTTATATATAATAGCCTAAACCAGTCTGTATGCGTAGATGTAGACGTTTTATTATTATCACATACACATGTGGGTATAAAATTTTCCCATAACCTAAGCGTCCGCAGTTATATAAATAATACACGAGCGTTCCCACTAATGTTTAAATAAATAACATAATGTTACGTTTGCGGGTATCAACTGTAATGTAATTTTAAAATTAGAACCGTTATTTTTCAGCTGTCAAAATTAAATTAATAAGTATTGTTAGGTTGGTAAGATCAACTAATAGATTTAAAACCAAACAACTTTGTCAAGACGATTCTATCCGCGTTACACGGAGACGTATTTCCTAATATGAAAGATGTTTACCTATTTTATGGAATCCAACTTGATCGTTGAGAATGGAAACACCAACCGTTATTCTGTCAACAGGATAAATTATTGTAGAACGTGACAAAGCAGGATACGCTATAAAAACAATGATTGATATAGTGCACTTTTTTGTGCCGGTATTACTTCCATTCGGTCCTGGTCTGGTAAATCATAGATAGCTCTTTGAAGTGATGATATTATAAACCAGTGTCACTCCAACTGAGCGTAATAATTACAATAAAAATAAAACTTATAAATAATTATCTACCTTCGGCTTCTTGGCATAGTTGGCTACGGCTACGGATGTCTCGGGTTCAATTCCCGGTGCGGACAGTTTCATAAATTGATCTTTCAATCGTATTATGGATTTCTGTTCGTAGTCATGAATGTTTGTGATGTCTAAAAAAATTCCCACCTACCCATCCGATCCTAGATCCTAGATCGGAGAGTATCGAGAGCGATTAGCTAACCACTAGTGCTGCCCCAGCCCCATCCTTCTATCCTGTCTTCAAAAAAAGAGAGGTTGAGCAACTGCGTAACCTGCAGTGCTCATAGTAAAACAACTTCTGTTGAGATACTTCCATTAGAAGGGCATATGCTCCACATTGGGAGCGGACATAGTAATTTTTTTTTTTTGAAAAATACTTACCTTGCGTTACTTATAATTAAGTTGACCGTACGGTTTTTATTTAAGAGTACATAGTACAGTCCTTTATTTCATTGACATGTCCTTGAGTTTTATTTGTTTTTTAAAATAGCCAGTTTATTATTTATTTTATAAATCGAGATAGTAATTCGATAATCGGCACGTACTCTACAGACAAATAAAACTATTATTTCATCAACACTTGTTAGCGGCGCGGCGCCGGTGTCGTTCACGTGTATGTGTGTTTTATACATACTATATAGTTATACTTGGCCGCGTGTGCCATGAAAAAATGTGGCAGTGTTGCTAGTCACTTACGTTTCGAAACCATTGCAGATTTCATTCACAAGGGTTATCATAAATTAATAAATTTACTCGTGAATGAAACATATACTTGTGATGCATAACGCTGTGGATTTTCGAAATGTGATATTCAAGGAAAAGTTTTGTTTGTACCAGAGCATTACGATGCGTCAGCAGAATTGATAATAGTTATTAAAGAAATAGATTCGATTAAATGACACTTAGCTCAAGTCATCACTTCAGATAGAAGAGTTACAAAATGTGATAGTCCTAAATATCTGATTGTGAAAGAAAACAGTCTGCGAACGTGAGAATTATCTAAGGCTATATTTGGAAAACACAATATGACGACTAAGGTAGAATTAGAAAAGAAGACACGAGTGAAGAATAAAAAAAAGAGACCATCAGTCTGTCGCCACTCACCGAGCGTGAAACATCTACTGTGAACTGCATTATCGACATCATCATCATCATCCGTCCTACTGTTTAATCGCGTATTGGAATCATATTCCTAAATACTTAATGTGATTTCAACTTCAAACACAATGTTAAAGATTGCCTTTCTTAAAGGAATTATCATGATTCAAAACAAACAGTAAATACTCTTGATTTAATTGGCATTTACTAGCTAGAACTTCATTATAATAGGACAAAGTATCAAAGTATTCAGTTCTACATAATTCTACAAGTCAATTTAATTCTACCTTTCCTTAAACCATTACAGGAACCTCATGTAATTCAGCATAATTTATAAAAATTCAATACATTTATTTTAACGATTAATTAATAGCACCACATAAGCCACTTTTCCAAAAACACAATCAGTACCTTGAATAATTCAATCTTTAATAAATATTATGATACTAGTATAACCGTAACCATCATAGATGACGGTATTGAAATTGAAATACTGAATGTCGAAAGTAGCTATTACGTCGGAGCTGCATGTGCATTGCATAACATTTTATTATATATACACTGCGAACGCTTAGGTATGAGACAATTTCATACCTACATGTGATATTTGATAATAATAAAACGTCTACAGAGCGGTCTGAGCTATTATATATATAAGATTTGAATACGTAAGATGACTTAATATTGTTTATCTCTTCTAAACAGTAAATATATAGTTTAGTTAAAATAAGTTTAAATATAGTTCTGACGGTGGCGTTAAGCCGAAATAGCTACCAACTAACTGATAAAATTTTGTACAACTAAATACTTTGATATTTTATCCTATTAGTAAAAATACTGACAATGAAATCACAATTTATACATCATCACTCAAAATTGTATAAATATGCTGTTAGCGGTTAGATGTATGTTGGCAGGATTATAGTTTGTTGTACAATTTGAGAATCATTGATTTATTAACTTCTTCAATAAACAGTATGTGACGGAATGCGAATCCACATGGTTATCTCAGGCTGTATTGATCTTCTTATTCCAAGATTGCCAAGTAACCGTGGTTTAAATAAACCAGCTGCGAAACTAATTTACCAGACATTTCAAAGAAAGTAAATACTGACTTGACAACCGAAAGGAATAATATTTATTTATACGTTGGCTGTATATACCTACAATAGCAACATCATAATATCTAGAGTGTTGAACACATTAAACGATTTTATTTATCGATGAAAAATCTTACAAACACAATTTAAAAATCCTTGTTTTCTGATGGATGTTACATAGACAAAACTATACGGAATAGAAGCGCGTCGATCGTGAATCAAAGAACCGTTGCGAATCACTTCCTTCCCCACAAAAATATTGATTGACAAGCAGAGTAAGTAAACAAATGACTGGGGAAGAATTCAATAAGAATATAGCTGCAAGCTGCAAAGAATTTATTTTCTCCTCAGACACTGATTTGTTAATATCACACGACTAAAGTGAGCGAATGAGAGATGGTAATTGACTCAAAGTGTTCGATTCACCGCCAAAAAACCTATTTCCCATGTCGTATAGGCAGTGAAGTCCAAGCAAAGGGTTCAAGTTGTTCAACACCACAAACATACAGAATTCGTGCACGATATAATCGCTGTTGCATCAATTCGTGTTACTTCTTGAATTTTGACGAGTAAATTAATAATAGGTGAAAACACGTGAAGTACGTACATAATTGCGCAATATTTTTTATAACTGTTCATCGATAGCATACCGGTATGATAGAGCAGGGTATTAATATTTTAAACGATGTACTCACCATAAAAAAACCTGACTTAAAGATCTGCACCGCTTCATATAACCGCGTGTTAATACTTGTATTTAGTCTGTAGACTTCCGTAGGTTTCATCATCCAGTAAGATGTTATTGACTATAATAACTAGCAACTTGGTATTATCGTTGTATCCAGTGTCCGAAGTGGGGCGGGGTGCCATCCTGTCACTTCATTACGAAACCCAATCCATCCCACTTCCTCTTTGGGAAGTCAAACGCATCCTGGGATGGCTTGTAATACGTATCAATCATTTTAAATTACTCAAATATAACATGTGATCGAAATGGAAAATCTCGCTATTTTTCATCAGTATTAGCCCTCTAATTCTTCATTCAGCGAGAATTGAACGATTTTGTTTTTTTGAAGTGTCCTCTCTGATACCCTCCGTGAATTTCAAGAACATACATGCCGCTCTGGTGAGCTTCGGTCAAATTCTAGCCTTGCATATAACCTTAATCCTGAGGTGTTCAATTTTAATATCTGCACTGCAATTCATTTATACGGTATTTAGGTTTCTAACTTAAAATGCAATGATTTTTGTCATTCATATCCGCCCTCTATGTAGTGACGACACCTTCGGTTTCGATTGACGCTATCACGAACGATGATGTTATAATACTGAAACTTATTTGATTATGTTGTACCAATATTTTGAATAAAATAACGAATGCAGCGGTCGCCAGCCCGGCGCTCACGGGCACCCAAGTGTCAACTAAGCATATTTAATGTGCCTGCCACAAACATAAGCTTTGACAAACATAATATTTCGGAGCCACGTAACGTATATTAAACAACAGCATGTTAGCAACTATGTTTATAATATATGGGAAGTGAACAAATCACAAGATGACAATTCAGAACAGTGATAAAACAGCACAATGACAAAACAACAATTGTAATATAATAACTGCAAGTTGTATAGATAATAAATTTAATTACCTAACAGATATATCCCGTAACTAAAACTCGTTAAGAAAGTCTTATAATCGACAAGTTTTATTCAAATTTGTTATGAAGAAAATATATAATGAAAGAATATTTAATAGAACTGACTTGAACTCGAACTGAAACTCGAGTCCATTCGTGCGCTCGAATGCCTGAAGATGCCGAAAGGCGAAACCCGGGTCGTTAGTGACATAATACATGGAAGTGTACAAAATCTCAATAATCCAAATTTGATATAGATAGAAATAAGAAACTTTATTCAATATCGGATCACGTGTGACATCTGTGTATACTTAAGCCAACACAAAATATTTACGGATACCCTCCTGTTTTTATATATCAAGTAAAACTATGTGTCAAGCACGTATAGAAAAAACAATGAAAAATATCATATTTAACAGTTTATTCCCAATTTTTCGGGATTTTCCCGCCATTTGAAAATTTCCGGGTGTTTTGCAACACTAATCAGAAGTGGATGATAATGATGACGTTGTTATGCATATGTAGTTGCCAGGCTTTGAGAGTATTTCCACAGTTAAAAAAGCCTTTTTCCTGTCGGTATAAAGTCTACAATAATGACTTAATGGGACATCGTTAAAAGTAATGTTGTTGACCGTTGGCTTAATGGAAGTAATAAATGCACCGTTTTTAAGAAGGTTGGTCTAGGAGAATTATGGAGCGCTCTATGATAAAATTAATTATTCAACTCATTCTTTATAATAAATTGATAAACACGATTTTAAAAAATCATTTATAGAAACGAGCCCCACAATTATATCTCATTAGTCACTATTGACACTAGGCTATCCACAATAATATCTCATCGATCTACTCTAGTAGTGGCCAATTAAATACGAATAGCACAACTATTTAAATCCCTCTTTTGGGCTATAAATTAATGTATATGATTTACATTACGGTTCACTAATTCAATTGATAACAATATATAATTAGTTACTTATTAATTAGCGATATTTCTTAAAACCTATATGAATAACCATGCAATTTTCTTTATGTAACTTGTACAATAGTTTTAAGCACGACACTACGCTCTCACCTGTTATTTGTCTTCTCGGTTTACTCTAATATAAATATGTAAATACGATATATAAACTGTATTAAATTTAAATTTGGATTATTGAGATTTTGTACATTTCCATGTATTTTGTCACTAACGACCCGGGTTTCGCCTTTCGGCATCTTCAGGCATTCGAGCACACGAATGGACTCGAACTGAAACTCGAGTCCATTCGTGTGCTCGAATGCCTGAAGATGCCGAAAGGCGAAACCCGGGTCGTTAGTGACAAAATACATGGAAATGTACAAAATCTCAATAATCCAAATTTAATATTGAAATTCCATCAAGCACCCTCAGTCGATGTCTTAAATTATGTATTAAATTTATTTTGTATTCAATAAACATAATCATATGATTAAATTTGATTTAAAATATATTTGGGTAGATATGTTAATAAGTAAGTTCGTATTATATAATATTATTATCTATGCCTTCTTAATTATAGATGTAACATATATTATATTGTGTAGGTTTACAAAAGTACAGTTAACCATAACACTGAAAATGACCTGATGTTCAAATAGGTACTTTTCAACTCATTTACATAACTCTTTGGAAACTAAATGCATTGCTACAATTTCTTCGTCGATTTTTTAGTCTCATATTAATTTGACCATTGGCGCTATGTAATTTCACACGTTGAAACAATTGATTGTTCACAATATTATTTTTGATTGCAGTTCGCTTATAAATTACTCAATAACGAGACGTGTTCACTCTCATGGTGGTATTTTGATCAATATTGATCATGGCACCCTATTCTGTGTATTCCGATTATGTAGTTCAAATTCGTCATCGCTTTTTTAAAGGCATGTTTTATTTATAATTGAATATAGGTTGGTTATTGTTGGATAACGGTTTGTAAAAAAATACATAATACATATTATGAATGTCGGATAATCGAAATGCTTATAGAATTAATATAAATTATGAATGGAAACTGGTGTAACGGTTACTTTTATCTCTCTAGTGATAATTTATATTATACCCACGACGCTTACACGGATATATCCGGTTGGCCAACACTTTGAGGTATTCGTGTTTTTGCCATGATCATATTTATACGCACACAAGTTAGTTTAGGTTGGATCTACATCTTGGTTTTTGCAACTAATATACTATTTTATTGTTAATTTGTAATAAGTAGTGTTATTGTAATTAGTTATATCATTTTGTATGCCTTACCCGCGTCCAGTAGAAGAAAACAAACCTACTCTACCCTTTATTTTTAATTTAAGAACTAGAATTAGGGTCATTTCGGAAGTGGTCGGCCAGTTAAGCGACAGGTGTACTATCAAAAGGGATTTTGAGTCGATGAATGATACATACATATTTTTTCGCCGTTATTCCATTAAACAGGGATTAAGCAAAGTAACCAACTAAAAATAGAATAGTTAATATTGTACCAAGCATAAAATAATAGAAGATTAAAAAAAAATGCCAATTTTCCCAGTGGTCGGCCCCCAAAATCCAATGGTCGGCCTTTCGTCGCCCAGTGATCGGCCATCACTATGAAACTTCATAAATATCTCGAACGAATTTACTGAGAGTAGACAGAACAATAAAAAACATAATGATGCAAAGTATGACAATATAAAGTATATTTTGTTAGCGATCCCCATACAACATGAATTTGTCGAAACTTGTGCTTTTTTTAAATTAATTTGTGTATTGCATCATATAGGTCAGTATAGTGCAGATATACATTGGCAAATGGCAAGACTACCTACACGAATTTTAAAAAATCTCTTTTTTTTATTGTATCCAATATTATTTAAGTTTTAAACTCAAAAGGCCGACTACTGGCGACGGCTGACTTTAGGAACACTCACCCTATTGTTTACCTTAGAAATAAATAACCTTGCGATATAGTTAGTCTGAAGATGCTTCTTAATGAAGCGAAACACGTCACGTTAGTGACAAACCAAGTGGAATAAATAAGATACCAATTTTATAATCTTAGACTCTCGTATTTTTTACTTCCGTACAATTTTCTATTTTGTACATTTCTTAAAATTGAGATTTTTATCGATAATGCAAAAAACGAGATATTCAATTATCCGTTGACAAGTTTATAAAGAAAAAAACCTTCGTGCTATTAAGTCTTGTTAACTCTATCATTCTTATTGATAAAAAATATAGTAAAATACATTTTGTTGTGTATTATTACATTGCTCTACTTTCATATACTCTACATTCGTACACATTTTCAGGGCCTTCTGTATATAAAATTTATTCAATGATCCAACTAGAACGTAAACAGGACGAACGAATTGTAGTAAGTCTGGCTACAATAAAAATTGGCAGAACATTCTTTTAATTTTCTATTATAAAATAATATCAATAATATTAATCAGTAACGAATAAATTTTTTATTAGTCAATAAAAATACAATTTACTAAAATAACATAATATTCAATTTTTTTTTGTAGTAATTTTTAATGTTTAGTAATCGCCCAGTTTAGTAATATTAATTGCATGATAAATTCAGGTTTGTAATATAAATATTAAATAATCCCTCCGGGAAAAAGGGTCACGGTCCTCATGTATTGGAAAGAATCTGTTGGTTACATAGAAAAATGAATCTAAAGAATAGAGTCATCGACCTAAACTGGCCGATATTGATAATCTGACAAGTTAGGAATATAAATTAGAAATTTTGTTGCTATGTTAAAAGTCTAAATAAATTTGCATCTATTAAAATATTTAATTACCTATGGTGAGATAATTACGAGACACAAATTATAGAGCTAGGTATGCAAATGTTCAATGAGATATTATATTATTTCTTTTAAAATGAAATACACAATTTTACGCATGTCGGTATTCCACAAAATCCCTGGATCGTACATGTTCAATTTTGGGATGTCGAATCTCGAATAATTGCCCCGAGATTGCCATCCCTAGCGAAAGCTGAAGTGTAATGTTTTTTTAAGCAATATCGATTCTTACAAGAAAATAATTATTGATAGGGAGGAGAATATAATATAAGGGCGAAAATGAATAAATTAATGAAATTGTTTTATTTTCTATATTGTTCACAGATGAAGTCAAAAATGTGCAGTATAGCCATGTTGTTTGGAGTATTCATTACAGTAACTGCTTTCGGATCCAGCGATGACAGATTCTTGAAGAAGTACGCGATGATGAAGGTAAATACATTATGTTGTGACATTTCTTTCAGATATGAATCATAAATACACTAAACGTCGACGAAAGCTCTACCAAGCGATCAGAATGTTTCAGGATCAATTCCTGGTTAGTTTAAACATCAAATGTTGATTTATTAAAATGTGAGGCAAATGATTGCTTAAATCAGGGGACTTCAACCTTCCAAACCCTTCTAGTTTATAATATTGTTCTAAGAACCCAAACAGCTGCTGAAATCGCAAGCAAAGAAAAATTATTTGGTTCAATATATTATTTTAATAATAAAATCCCCAAATACTTAAAATGGAAAGATAATATAGATTTGAATAAAAATACAGCAGAATAAAAACTGCTGCTAAAATATTATTCTGGTCGACATTTTCAATAATAATTATAACATTTTATGCGTAAAATTATGATCAATGATATATTATTATATCCTGTCATTATAAATGAATAATATCGTAAATCAGAGAAGGTATGCTTTCATTTCAGCCGATGAGTTTGTAGTGTTTAAGATGAATATTTCTAGAGAAATCATGGTGCAAAAAGTCCGCAGTCGGTAGGATTCGAACCTACGCTCCCAGAGGGAATCTGATTTCTAGTCAGACGCCTTAACCGCTCGGCCACGACTGCCCGTGGAAAACTGGGGGAAATTAATTTACTTTTATGTATTAACAAAATTGTATTTTTCAGATCTATGAGAGTTGTTTCGGAGCTGAAGTCGTGAAAGAAATCCGACAAGAAATGAAGGCGGCTTGTGCAAAGTGTGCCCAAGACAGTATTGAAATGCCTCAAAATAATATGCCACAAAATATTCCTCAAAATATGCCACAAAATATTATGCAAGGTATGCCACAAAATATGCCACAGAATATGCCACAGAATATGCCGCCGAACATGCAACAAGCGTTCATCGCTAGAATACCGCCATCTATGGGATACTTAGCAAATAACCAAGTGTACGGGCGGCCGGACGCCATTCAAGACCCGAACCAAAATAATGAGATTTCCTTGGGGCAAATGATAGCAGCGGCTGGACCCCAAATTGTTCCCGATCAACCCAACATTGATACTGAAAAATTGCAACAGGCTATTCTGGCATACAGACCTCAACAGGTTAGTTTGAAAAAAATTCAAAAAAATCCTGCCTCCTGTGAGGATTGAACTCACGACCCCTGGTTTACGAGACCAGTGCTCTACCACTGAGCTAAAGAGGCCACGAGAAGGGTCGCCAATTTACTCAATACAAACTAATGACTTAAACTTTAATGCTCTAAACATATTTAAAACTTTTGCCCACCCATATGAGATATATCTTTCTTGAGACATTAATCCTTGTTATACATACATTTTATATTAATGGCATACAATTTAGTTGAAATATGTACACAAAAATTGTATTTAAACTTATAATAATGCCAGTATACCAGAGGTGACTAACCAGCGGCCTGGGTCTCAAATGCGGCCTTTTGACTGAATCAAAATTTTCTAAATTTAAAAATTGGTTAATAAATTTCTCTGTATTAGTAATTTACAAACTTATCATACATTTTTATGAATGTTTCTTGAATGCGGCCTTATTTGACTAAGACAAATGAATGCGGCCTACTGAAAGGAAAAAGTTCGCCACCCCTTGTATATATCAACGACTCTACTCTAAGTACACCATTAAAATGACGGAAAAAAGCAGTAACAGTAGATAGCATAATTTGAGAGAAGGAAAGATGTAGACATTATGATTTTTACTGCTTGCACTTTTCTCATGAGTCAACTAACGCACATCAAACTCTATTGGACCTCTATAAACCATAATATTTCACTAAAAATTGTAACGAATTTCCCCAATCAAAGTATTCAGTTTGTAATAATTTTTAAATGTTTTCTCATTTACAGCAACAAATACAAGGGTATCCACAACCGAATATGGGTCCGTTCCGAGCTGCTTACAACGCCCCTGTTTACCAGCCAATTCAAGCGACACCCTATTTCCAACCTTGGGCACCTCAGCAATATTTCCCACAGCAATATTTCCCGCAACCCTATCAGTATTTGGGAAACAGAATGTCGGTAAGTTATGTCACATTATATTTAAATATCACAGACCTTTCGATAATATGGAGTATGTAAAGTTTGTTGGCACCGGTAGCTATGCTCACGGTATGAATCCCGGTACAGACGGTTTCATAAATTGATTTTTCGATCGATTTATGGATTTCTGTTCGAAGGCATGGATTTCTAAAATTTCCTCCCACACATCTGATCCTAAAAACAGATCGAATCGAAAGCGATTCACTTCTGTCCTAGCCCTATCCACCGATTGAGTAACAAGCAGGTCTCATTGGAAAACTTCTGTTGAGACAAACTCCATTAGAAGTTAATAATGCTATACATTGGGAGCGGATATGGTTAAAAAAATAATGGATAGCAAAAATTATTTACAAACATAAATCATATAAAGAGTATATGGAGAAGCCAACTAGTTAATAAGAACTTGAAGTCATGCCTATAATTAAATTTCCATAACAATATTCACAAGGGAGTGCAAGGTCATTTTTTTCAATCAATGTCAAAAAATATGTATTTTTAATATTTACGTTGGTTGCATTGAAGAAATCATTTCCACTTATTAAATAGTTGTATCAAGAGAGATATCAATTCTAAATCAACCAAAATTGTGGTAAATAATATTATGGCTCTTAAAAATCTAGAAAAACTTTCCAGATTGTCTTCATTTTTCTTGTTTGTGGTTGTCCATATGTGGCACATCACAACTTTGGGGAAGGTAATACTATAACGTGATATTTAATGAAAAAGGAGATAGTCAATGTGACATCACAAAACTGAGGGGTTCCCTCCAGAAGAAGAATGAAGATGCAATTTAAAACAGGATGTAAAAAATTGTGCGGCAAAGTGTGATGACAAAGAGGGACGTCGAAAATCCCAAAATCGCGTGACATTACACTAATTTAAACTAAAAATGATGACAAAACTTTAGCGAAGGATTAGTTTTTAAATATACTTTAATATTGTTTTTATTTTAGCGTGATATGGACATCAGGAGTAAACTTGAATTGCTGACTGCTCGCACCAGCGGAAGAGTCCGAAATGTCACGTGTGTCATGCAAGAACTCGGTTACTTGGATCAGGTAACTCAATTAATACTCACCTTTCGTATAATGACTTCATCGATAAAAGAAATACTCATGTCATACTTACAAGTAAAGATTCAAGAGAGTGAACATGGCCGAAGAGAATGATTTAAATATCTAGGTATATTGATAAATTTTGAAAATATTTTCAGAATTTGGAACCCAACTTTGAAAAAATTGCCGCTCGAATTGCAAACCTTCCAGTGTCAGCAGAACTCAAAGGCGATATGCAAGAAGGACTTCAATTTTGTCAAAAATTCGCTGTGAGTACAATATTGGATTTATTCTTAATGTGAAAGAAAGACATAGGGAATTGAGCCCTAAAATCGAAAGTAACAATTCAATGTACAATAGTTATTGTCAAACATTTTCGATGGCTATTTCGGCATAACGGAAATAAATATAACAAAATATCTAGTGCCACAAGGATTGTCAAATATTGTTGTATGATATTTTGGTATCACACGATTGTCAGCACTATAATTAAACAGACATTCATTCACTTTTATTTACCAGTTTAAACTTATTTTAACAAAGTTCGTTAATTCAAATGTAATTTATCAAAACACTAGCGCTTTTTTCCTGCTTGGTTGTGCATTGAAGGGTTCTAATCGCTGATTGTGTACTACTTTAACACATTGTATTTTTAGTAAAATGACTGATTGAACTATGCCATATTTATGTTCTGCAGTACCCCACATGAAAAATCTTTTAAGAATATAATCTAACATTTATTTGATAAAATTACTCATTGTGTGTGATGGTATGTTTACAGCAATGCGTCCCAGAAACTAAAAAAGAAAACTCACCACTCTCCCGGGAACTGATTAAGCCGATGTTCTTCTTCAGATGCTACAAGGTAATTAAAATGTGTAGACATGTTCGATCGATTCGGCGGTAACTTTGTGGAAATTAATTTTGTATATAAAATTATAATTAATAGTAACCAGTAGAATAACAATTTATCAAATTTAATAAAAATTATATCGATTAAGAAATCTATTCATGAAAGTCTTTACTGGGATTCGAACGAGTGGCCACCGCGCCCAAAGAACACAACACTGACCACACGTCTACAGACCCGGAATATCATTATCGCCCTAAAAATCTATTTTGCACTGCCGATAATCAATAAAATATTCATATATTTTACTTTTCTTTATTTTAGCACAAGAAGTTGGAGGCATGCGTGATGAAAGATGTCCGCGAACGGTTCACCAGCGAGGAAGATCTCGATACAGACACCGATTTCAGGTCAATGTCCAGAGTAGGAAGGGCGATGAAGAATGGCGGTACAACTGGGCGGCCATTTGCTGATGAATTAGACGACATGGCTGCCTCCATGTATGAATTCCTTTACGGAGCTAATGAAATGGAACTAGAGTCACTTTTGTAAAATCGATCAACTTAAATTATAAGATAGATAATATTATCATAATGTAACTTGTCACTTTCTGTTTTTTTGTTGTTGATTTAAACTGTAGTTTGCACTATTGTTTATTTGGGACATAGAAAGATAATCATATATTACTTAATTACTTACAAAAAATTTCATAAATTATTAAGTTGTTCCAAAAAGCCTTCACAAGCCATTAAAACAAAAATTATTGACATTTGTAAGAGCTTACAGTTTTATCATAATGTATTGTATTGCGAATGTCTACTGGGATATTAAATAATAATATCGTAGTTTTACAGAAAGTGCCAAATTATTATATTGTTTGTTTTGACGGCAATTATATAATAATATGCCTTTGGAATGACCTGGTTTATAATAAGTTTATAAAATAATTATTTAAAAAAAAAACCACAAATGTAATTTACTTTTTTACTAATTTTAATATGTTATTTTATACTTAAATAAATGAAAAAATAATCGAAAACTGTGTATCAATTATAATATATATATATATGTATGCGAAAGAAAAGGTCGTTGGTTCTTGAAAATTTCAAAATGAGTTGAATATGCTAAAATAACGACAATGCATATAATTATGTATAATGTAAACAGGATACCATAAATGCAAATCTTGTTTTGGCTCTCGTGAAAAATATTGATTATAGACTTTCAGCCATTTTTCTTCGACACATATGAGATGTCATATAAACGTAATTGGACCCAGACAACAAGCAACTACTTTTCTCTTTACATTAGTAATCCATTTATGAGTTTACTACAATTTATTGTTGCGCTATTTTCAGCCACTAGGTGGTGCGGGTGCCATCGGGTACCCCCCACAGGTGTAATGGGACCGCAATGACACTCTTTATCAAGCCAAAACGCTCCCTGAGCTCTTCCAATCATTCATACAATTTCAGCTCAAGGAATATCAAAAAATTTTACATCTCAGGATCTAGAAAAAAATACGAAATTTGATAAAACTGAAAGAATAAATTAGTTGTCAAATTTAAATCTTTTAAATATGATATTGTAATTCCCTCAAGCACCCTCAGTCAATTTTTTCAATTATTTGTCATCTCTATAGACCAGTGCTCCGCAACCAGTGTGCTCCGGCACACCAGTGAGCCGCGAGACGATGCTAGGTGTGCCAAGGCGCAATCAGTCCAAAATGAGAATAAATCGAAAATTTTCATAACAGAAAAAATACAGCTATGCGTTTCGCAAAAACCTTCCAGAGCGAACTAACAATACCGGTGAATATATTTTCCGAGCAACAGACGATTTATTCAAATATTTTTACAATCAATAGAATTATGATAAGAGTATTTGCACGGACGGTGCAACGGCAATGATGGAAAATAAAAATAGGTGTTTGTCTCAAATGTAAATCAAAAAAATATAATATTCGTAAATTTTAGTAGAGGTAAAATTGGTTATTTTTATAATGAATGTGTATTCCAATCCATTTCAAAAGTACACCGAAAATTTCTTTTTAAAAAAAATTGTCTAATCGCAGTATTTCGAGCTCAATAAACCTACATACAATCTACAAATTATGAAAAGCGAAATAAACTACTTACCTACATAATAGACCTGAGATAGTTGAAATCAGCAAAAGCTCAGGTGACGAATGTCAATTGTTTAGTTAAGAGTATTTTTTCATTATATTATAGAATGTTTATTAATAAGTTGTTTTAGCTATTTCGAAAATCAAATTAAAACATTCCATCACTTCGAAATGGTTAAGAAACGTTTAGCCAGTTGTAAAAGAGTTTCATTGAGGAAACAAAAAGAATGGCAGCTGCTATTTTAATTCATAAATAAAATTAATAAATGTAAATTTAGATTTTGAAATTTACATATACTTTTGTTCTTGGTGTGCCGGGAAATTCTAAGGAGGGCTTAGGTGTGCCGTGGATGAGAGAAGGTTACGGAGCACTGCTATGGACCATTTGCAAAATACATAACGCAAAACTATAATACGAGTTGACGATGTTGACCTCGACCCCATTAATTTTGACGAAAATTAGAATAATAATTATGAACACACTATTAATTTTTGATGTATCAGAATGGTCCGGATGAGAAGATAGTGAGGGGAGGCGGATCGTTCCAAGGCTTCTGGATGAGATGGCACTGTTAAATGGAGTTTCGTTAAATTTCGAAAAAAGGTTTGATGATATTAATCTTCTTTGTGTTACTTACTTATTCTACATAGGGTTTTATTTTAATTATTAAAAGTTCACTGTTCAAGCACGACACAGGCACCCTACCCTAACCATCCTATGCAGTGAAAGGTAAGTGAAATAGTACAATAAAGAATGTCTTGAATCAATTATTATTATTTTAATTTTAGTAGTTATATAAATAATTACAGGAACGTTTGCAGAGAAAACCGTTTAATAAATTTCCTTATATTTGTTACACAACTGACTATTTCAAAAGGTGAAGTAAATACAAAAAGTAGCGTTAATTTCATCATCATGTACTATTTTATATTTCATTAAAATTAGTAGATATTTTTTTTATTTTTAGAAGAGACCATCTAGCGGTTTTTGTTGTAACTAAAATATACGTTCTCTAATTATAGAGATTTACTTGCAAAAGTTCATAGCAAAAGTAATTCAATAATATCGTAAGATGCCATTAAGCAACGATTTACATGAATCAATTTTGTAGTTTATTTTCATAAAAAATATTATGCTTGGCTTTATATTATTACATCCTACATGGCGGGTATTTTATTATCACTAATAATTGTCGGATTTACGCATTTATGAATTTGATTGCAATAATTTCATCACTTGTGTCAACTTTAACCGTTTTCTGCCGAGCTAAATACCTACCTAGTTATAGGTCGTAACGTCTTTTATAACAAACTTTAATAATGTAAAGTTATCTTAGAAGATTAATATTAATATTGAACTAAGAAAAATACCTATTCTATTGAGTTACTTGGGAGATTTAGAATAAATCGCTATGACATAAGACAAGACATATTATTATTAATTATTACACTATGGTAGGTATCTGGATATTTGTCGTTATGTATCTGTAATCTGTATAAAGTTGGTCATTCTGGGTGTCAATACTTATTTCATAATAATATTATTAATGCATTAATAAATTGTCTATTATTTTCAGATTTGTTTGTAGATTTTAAATCTCATTCCGTTTGTTTTTTGGAAAATGTTTCTGTCACTAAATTGATACCTTCCAAGTTCCAAACGGCTTTCATTATCTAGGTAGGTAGGTATGCGGCTTTCCAAGTGCAAGTCATGCGAGTTGGTTCTCGTAAAATTCGTGTGGCATATACAATTATAATATCCGGAATAAACTCGTTTATCAATCATTCAAATGATACATGTATCAATGAGTCCCTAAGCACAAAAGAGCAAAGCACGATTTATAAATCTTTATTATGTTGCGAGTTGAGATCCCGTGTGGTATTTGGCAACGTCGACTGCGCTAGTCTATCTATGTAAATAAAAATGATTGATTATTAGAAGTGATTGAAAAAAAGATATTTCTTATGGCAGAGCTGTTATCTTTTGGACGCGGAATATATATCTTACGTCATCTATCTTAACATTATATTACATTAAACATTGCTTAAGAACATCATAGACAAAATCTTAACACTTTCAATGGCATGCAAAATATAGCAACACAAACAATAATATGATAGAATTATGGCGGCATAGACAGTAAAATTATATTATGAGTGATTGTCGATAGTAGCGCCAAAAAAGAAGACAGTGAAATTATGTGCCAAGCGTCAAGATGCCTTGGTAGTTACAATACCAGCGGTTGTAAAGTAAAAAATACATTACTATTGGCTAACACATTCTCCCGAACCGCTTTCTCGGCTTAAAAATTGTATTGTTTTCATAAGTTGACCATTTTACATTACATGTAGTTTAATGACATGTAAACTATATTAACTGACTTAGTAAAAAAAAATGATACTTGTAGTAAAATCCCATAAAAAAGCAATCTAGTTTTATCGCGGTATAGTCAGTATAATAATGAATAAGTATTTTGACAAGATTCGTAAGCTATTTCAATTCATGTTTCCAATTATTTACGCACGAAACTTCACAAGTATTATGCCAGTGAACCAGTTTACTAGTTGGGGCCCCTTGCAAACCCCTCAGACTCCAATCCACTTCAAATCTTTGAGTATTTAAACGTTTTTTGTACGTACAGAAAAAACTGTTTGTGATAAAAAAATATATACTAGTTCCGACAAAATGCTATACTTACATATAAAAAAAACGTATGTTATTAAAAGTTTTTTTATCTCAGACGAAAATAAAAATATATAATTGTCTATTTTCTTCATGACTTAGTGGCTTTAGTTTTCAACTTTCTTTCTCCACTTAGTAATAAACAATATGACTAAATATGTAATTCCTCAAGATTTTGTGTTTAATTATATCCGCTGTACCTATGTGTATATTATACAAAATAAAAAAGGGTGAGGTTTTTTGAAGGCCCCTCAGACTTTTACGGCTAATTTACTCTTTGATTAGGTATGTACTCATAAACTGAACAAAAATACTTTTCATTTCTGAAATGTGCAGACAAATGAAACGAGATTATAAATTAA
The DNA here is from genome assembly GCA_022494535.1 of Himalopsyche phryganea. Taxonomy (NCBI): domain Eukaryota; kingdom Metazoa; phylum Arthropoda; class Insecta; order Trichoptera; family Rhyacophilidae; genus Himalopsyche; species Himalopsyche phryganea. The sequence goes on from JAGVSL010000129.1 coordinate 67,437, forward strand.
CCAATACATATTCCTATTATTTAAGTCTTACTATTCAGATAGTAAAACAAAAATGGTTAATACAATGGCGAAACATAGCAAGATTCCTATTCGCTAATGACAACATAGGTACCTAGGAGGAAAAGTCTCGATTATTTGATTTGTTCAATTTCCTAATTATGTATATTACCAAAATGTTTTCCTTGTCTGATACCACGCTCGGAACGTGTTAAATAATATTTTGCCGCATTTTTAATGATACAAACACATTCACACGTCTCGATGACGTGTTCAAACATATGCCATGTACGTTGTGTTGTTGCGTACGTCACAAACCATTGAACGTTGCAAGTTTGTAAGAAAATGAACGCGTAATGGACTCGGTTCGCTACGTCACTAGATTTATGGTCAACTCCCGGAGAGAACGTAGCTCTAAACTCAGCCAGGTAATTGTTAACGACTTACCTGAGGGGAATACAAACCAGCAGTTTACAATATTTGTTCGTTTTTTATTTTACATCGGTACAGCACTATCGCATATCGGTATTTCGTTAGGTTCGATACGTCATATTTACGCAAGGTCAGTTGCATGGCGAAATGTCTTAACGTCAGAATATTTTCAAAATAAGAACACAGTGCCAATATGAACATTTGTCTCCAAATAAAATCTATTATGACACGACATTTTTGTATAATTTAAAATGCATTATGAGAGCAATATAGCAGTTATAAAGAATCTATTGAAGCATGTTTCAGCCAAACTTCAAGAAATAACATAACGGTAAATCAGCTATCGGTGGAATGGTATAGATTTTGGTAAAAAAAATAAGCAAGTTACCTACGTTATAGCAGTCATGTTTTCAGAATATTTTGTGTATCTTGGTGTCACAAAAATGTTGTTATACCAACTTGATGCTAGGCACATAACGCATTATTATAAGATTTACGACGTTACTTTTAAGGTGTTAACTGTCAATTCTTGGTGGAAAGACATTATATTTTAAAAAATAAAACACAATTCGTTTGTACTACTTCCACATATTTATAATGATCAGGACCGGTTTCGCTCATCACGAGCATCATCAGTTGATAATGCTCGTGATGAGCGAAACCGGTCCTGATCATTATAAATACGTGGACGTAGTACAAACGAATTGTGTTTTATTTAAAAAAAAATTTACGACGTTGATATACCTACCTACCACACAAAATTCGATGCACAATAATGGCGTGAGACAAGAAGCTGTCATAAAAAGGCATTAAAATTAATATTGAACTAGGTACACTCGATTGCCAGTTCATTTTTTTTCATAGAAAAATATCTAAATGGTTTTAATACAACGAAGTTAAAATGCGAATTGGGGTGGCTAAGGCCGCAATAGATGCATTTACACTAGGCTTCTATCGCGCACGTTTAGGTGGTGGAGGGGGATGGGGAATATCGAGGATATTTCTCCCCTCCCTCCACCAAAACATGTGCGATAGAATCATAGTGTGGAGGCAGCTTATGTCTAGGCTAGAGAGAATCTGGAAAAGTAAGGCAATAACCAGACACCAAAATGCACCTAATACTGTCGCTGGTACACTCCATAAATATGCCTTTACGGCATGTAGACATAGACTCTTAAAGCGAAAGACAAAAAACGGCTGGATGCATTTAAAATGTGCTGGAGAAGGATGCTGCGAATACCATGGACCGCCAAACGCACAAACGCATATATCCTGAAGATGCTACACATCCAGGATAGACTCTCGGTCATATATACAAAATGCCTACTCGGCTTTTTTGGCCATATCGAGACTCATCGTCATAGGAAAGGTCGAAAGCAGACCGGGACACAGGCCTTCAGAGCAGCGGAGTGCACGAGCGAGTGGCGAAAAATCGTCAAGGGAAACAGAGCTGTTGCGATAGGCGGAGGTCGCGACCCTCACCAGTAAGAAAAACGACTAAAAATAGAAAAGAATCCAACCAGACATGTACCTGCATAACACCACCTCTACAAAGTCTTGGAAATAACAAGCGATCTAAAAATACATCTAACGTCAGAAAAGTTTGCACAATATGACAGATGAGAGCCATCTGTTACGTCACGAGACAAGTGGCGGAAGTAATAAACATAGGTAGGTATGTACACCTTTTGATAATAAAATATGTCTTCGGCGGGGGAGATATAGTACCTGTTATTTTAATTAGTACTTATCATTGAGTAAGGTTGGCGCCAAATTACATATCCTTGTCTATTAAAAAAGCGGAATCGGTATTTTCCTACTGCTCATAATCCAGTATCGCATTGCTGTTTATCGTATTTTAAATAAGCCTCTACCTTAAACGACATAACGCTTCTCTGCTGACTTCGCTTTGTAATTTAAGCATTCATTTGGATTTTGCTACCTCTGCATCGCATTCCCATGAAGGTATAGGTATCTACGCTCAAATTATATAGGTATCTGTTTCTTCTTTATACTTCTCTTTCTTACGCACGCAAAGCAATTATTGTTGTTTTCCTAGTACATTCGTAACCAAAATTACTAACAAATCAAACCACCGGGTGTTATCAAGATTGATATCTACTTAGAAGAAAAATATTTTTGCTTAAGTATTTAAAAATAAAATACATTTCGCCATTCCTGTAACCGAGTGGCAAACGCACCTGGGGTTTCGTCCTACTCAATTGCGCGGTAATGGGTTCGAAACTTTAATGCATGATTTTCCGATCAATTTGTGGATGTATATTCAAATGTAAAATAAAACATAGTAAAAAATGATTAACGAATACCCAAACCAAGTTTCTGTAACTAAATTACCATCATTATTTACATACATCACACAGATTGACTAAGTACTATCGCGCAACGAGTATCACTCATATGAACGGTATATAAACCAAGTAATATGAACTATTTTGAATTATTCTACGTTCTTATAGAGCGTTCTATAGAAACTTTTTATGAAGACAATGCTGCCAACCGCGACGGATCAGCCTGGGATCTTTCCGGAATATAATTCCAAATGCAGAATTTAAAATTTCCTATAATTTCAGAAAATCAATCAAGGAATATCGTTCGAATCGAAAGGAATAATTACGCAAGGTTCAAACTGTTAAGCATGACCAAACTTATAGAAATTCAGATAAATCCATGGATAGTATACCTACGTATGGTTTGATACTTCTACTTGCAGACCATATGTGCGTATTTATTTTTGTTTTCACCATAATGACTGTTTAATAGCGGAACGTAAAGGAAGTTTTGTGAACACCCAATCCATGTTCGTTCCCACCATAATTCTCCTGAACAACACTATCGCAGTTGATTCGTAACAAAGACAACATTATATATTATTATTATTATTATACCAGCCAGCGCATCCCAACTTTTTACAGGCTTAACCGTCAAGAGGTGCATTCATAATTATTCCAGGATTTTTCGAGGCAGCAGCGTGATTCTTAGCCATTTCCGTCGCCATTTTTAAAGGGCATCACTGATAGATATTCTTTGATGAAATGTATCCACATCCATTAGGAAAAAGTTACTATTAGTATTTATGAAATGCATCTATTTTCGAAGCTTAGTTTATGGTTTTCCTGAACTCTGGGTATAAAAATCATCATATTTGATATTTATATACTTCGTGTATCAAAGATCTCATGACACTAAATATAGGTATTAATTTCGTCAAAGTTGTCATCACACCTGTCATAGACAATATTCCCAATACAAAAATAGTCACAGTTGTTTGTAAACTCATATTGTTTTGTCGTCGCGGCCGCGGCAAATAATATATCCAGTTATTGCTTATTTTTCAATAATTTTCAACAGCAGTGTTGGTTGGAGGATGGCAAGTGAGTATCAAAGATTTCTTTGTCATAGCTATAATCTGAAGCGATGAAGAGTCATCATAATTCTATACAAGTTTTTAAGTACTGCCACAGAACTAAACACATCGGCCATTTTGAATGTTATGTCATAATTAACATGATCTCGTTAAATACCACTATATTTTTATAAGTATAAAACGTCCTTAACGCATTTTTCATATTACACACACACAATCATATCTTTGTCTTACGAATGTAATCTTGTAATAAGTCACTGACCTTGAGCTCTCATTTCTAAATTTCAGTGTGCCGTTGAAGGTAGTAGTCTAAATTTCCTTATGTATGTACTCTTCCATTCGATTCGTTTCTTTTACACCCCTGTATTCTTTATTCCCATTAAGCGGTTAAGAGTTCATCGTTTTATTTATATTTTTCACATTTTTTTCCTACTGTTTTAACATAACGGAGCATAGGCAGAGCGATAAGATAACTTAACTCCATCTTTATACCTACCCTAACCATCTCTGTAAAAAAGAGTTTGACCGACTGAATAACCAATCCTTCCGAAAACTTTTTTTGAAATGCCTCTGTTAGGAGCGGCAGTCGCTGAAGTAAAATACAATAATATGACCATTCGGGTTCGTGTTGCAGTGGTCAACATCGTTGGCTACGGTTACGGATGTTTCGGGTCCAAGTCTCGGTACGGACAGTTTCATAAACTGATTTTGTAATCGATTTATGGATTTCTTTTCGTAGGCATGGATGTTTGTGATATCTAAAATTACCTCCCACCTATCCGAGAGCTATTAGCTAACCACTATTCCTGTACTAGCTCTATCCTTCTATTCCTACTCTCTTCGAAAAATAGAGTTTGGTCAATTGAGTAAATAGCAGTTCTCGTAGAAAGCTTCTGTCGAGATACCTCCATTAGGAGGCCATATGCTCCACATTTGGGATCGGACATGCTTAAGTATATAACCATAGAGAGAGGTGCCCGCGAAAATGCCCGGTTTCGAAACACCGCATGATTCAAATATGATATTTAACAAATGGGGTCTTGGTTATGGATTCCTAGATACCTACCACATGTGAAAAAAATCAACGTTACTAAAAAAATCTATACATACCTTCATATTTCGTTGTAAATCATATCCTCATACATGTCATATCTATAATATAAGACAACACTGAACAGAAGAGTTTTAGATTCCTTGGTTGAAACTGAGAGCTGACATGCAATGGCAATAATATGACATGACAAACCGAAACGTATAGTGCCATTCCTGTCACTTACGTATCACCATTTATGCAATAGAATGAAATAGACACAATAAATAATGCCGATGAAGAATCGACTGACGCACAGCTAATCATGGAGTCGGTCGTTACCAACTACAGGAACGAGATCGGGCTTCCATTGATTTGCCAATTCTTTCATTTCAAAAGTCGAAAAATTAATAAATTGATAAATTAATAGATATAAGGTTAAAAATAAATTAATATTAACAGTATGCTGGACTTTGCCATTTACCGAAAACATACATACATAAATTACGGTAATATATGAAGGCGTTATATTACTTCAAATTGTATGTCAAAGAAGGTAACAAAAAGATATATGTCACATTAAATTTGTCAAAATAGCCATAGGGTAAAAATAACAGTATTTGGTTATAAAAGAATATTAGTTTGTTGATAGCTATTTCGGCTTCACACAATCGTCAGAGCTATGTTTATACTTAATTGATGTTTGTGATGTCTTTTCTTGTCGAGTTGATCTCGAGTGACTTATATATATCATGTGATTTAAAAATATTTGCAGCGTTGGCAATTATTAGCTGCTTTTAAGCGATTTATTTTCAATAAATCCATCCTGATGGAGCACATCTCAAATTTTCATTAAAAAATATTTGCTATTGACCTTGCCTGAACCCATACCGATCTGATCGCAAGGGAATCTCTTACCCCTAGACTACAAAGCCGACTGTGTCATATTATGTCGATATGACGATGTATAGTATTAAATTGATATTGATCAGTCCGAAAATGCTATTCAAAGAGCCGAAAGTGTGATAATTAAAGATAATTAAAGATAATCGAAAGTATGATTATACTTCTCTGTTGTTGTCAACTGCATTCAATTTCTCCATGCAATAGTTTGTTAAATTTGAATGATTACCTGGAAAAGGTTGGCCACGTGGGAACTTAACAATTTACCTGTTGGTTTCGGAGTCATCATTGAGGGGAAGATTGCCCGTTGGAAAAAATGATCGTGATTCAAAAATACAGCGCGCTGTAATTTGTTATTCACAATTTTTTGTTTTAGACATTATTTTATTTTGTTATCGTTGAAAGGTTTCATATTTACATTCATTTTACACTTGTGAGCATACAAATAGTTGGATGTTGAGATAACTCTAACACTAGGTAATTCAATAAGTAAAAATATCAAAGCATTTATTTGTCGTGTCTGTCGTCGATTGATTATCGTCGCTGACTTCCATTACGGTACTAACGGGCTCAAATACCAGCACGGACAGCTTCATAATTCGATTTATGGATTTCTGTTTGAAAGCGTACATCTGTGATGTCTAAAATGCCATTATACCCATCCGATCCTAAAAACGTCGCGTAGTCTCAGCGATTAGTTAAGCACAAGTCTTCTCCTTCTACTCATATTCTATTCGAAAAAGAGAGGTTGAGCAACTGAGTAACAAGCAGTTCCCGTAGAAAAACGTCTGTTGAGATTTTTCTATCGAATTAGTCGCTGACTGATATCCAAATATTTCATCCGACCCATTCAACCCAAAAAAAACAGGACACAGCATCAGCGGTTCGCTAACTACTATCTTGTACTAACCCCATCCTTCTGTACTCAATCTGAAGAGCAAGTTGAAGAATAAATTTTGTTGAGATTAGCTCCATTAGGATTTCATATCGACGATGTTTTGGCCACCGGTGTGACCATTAAAAAAATACGAAAATTAGTTAATGATTGGATCTCATTTTAAAGACGACAGAGCAGGTCTTGGACAAATAATTTAAATTAGAAAAATAAATTGACAACATTTTGGAAGAGAAACATTATTTTACATTGGTTTTAGGTTTAAAATTCTGACCGTATATGACTATTATATCGACACTCCCTACGTATAATCCCGTATCTTCAAACATGAGAACTTCCAGGAGTGCATTTCAAAAATTCATAACGCAACTCACCATATCGTCGTTGTTCTGAAAGACTACGCTAACTAGAAAATACCAGTTTTGAGTAATTGGACATCAAAGTTTGCCAAATGCTTGAAATGCCATACGTTTTTCATTTTGTTTGTTTGTACAGAACTGTTTTTGAGTAAAAGTGTAATTTATAAAAATAAGTGTGTTCTGTTATACGGTAGAGTATGAAATAAAGAACAGTTTGGTGTAACTAACTCAATATCTCATTTTTCGATTTAGTGTTTTTTTCCAGAACAGCGACGAAATAATGTTTTCGATAAAAACAGTTTCAGGGCTACATCAATTGGCCAAAAAACCATCGGTATCTTCCACATTAGGAGAGGACATGGTAAGAAAAAAATAATGATTATTATAAATTTGACACGCTGGACCAGTAGGTAGTAAACCGTCATTAATATTGTAACTTTCAAATAGAAGTTAAATAAAAACGTTTCTTTTGTAGTCCATTTTGTAAAACGGTATAAATCAATACGTATTAATACAAGATTCCCCTTAAGATTTTAATATATACAATTAATATTATACTGGTGTCCAATGAATGGCAACCATTTAACAAATAAATTATCGTAAAATGAGAAGTGAAATGGAGTAGGTCAAGTGCTGATAACAATATACATTATGTTCACAACCTTATCAAGAAATTTAAAACAAATACTGACCTGGGAGACTGAATTTCATATTAGTAAGCCCACTTGGATAAGCTGTAGTAACATGATAGTGTATTCCTATATTCGACAAGAAATTATGCACCTTTACCAGCGATTCCCAAGTTTTGAGTCGTTGAGAGAACGTCTATAAATCGAAAAAAATATTGCATAACACTTTTTTACGATCCGATTCGGAGCATAGCCCACTACATGGTTCTTCCGAGATTCTCTGTCCCCCGCAAGTCTTCTTGCTTCCTCCTAAGATATCCCAGTGTCCCGTCGCTCCGCCGAGTACATTCAATGGATGGTCATCACCGACCTTCCAGGTTGGTAGAAAAGACAGGCAGGATTCAGGTTCCCCTGCGGCATCCGCAGCGCATGTCCAAGCCAGGTCCATCGTTGCTTTTTTTTGGACATAATAAAGGGCTGATCCGTCCTCTGTCTTACCTCCGAATTCATGACAAAGTCAAACCATCGTACCACTAGTATTTGCCGTGTTTAGTGGGGTGGCATGACTCGCAACCGTAAAGCGGCACTGTCAGAATGTATGCGTTGAACAGGTGGCACTCGGTTCTGATCGAGTACAACCGTGAGTCCCAATACATATAAGACTTAAAAATGTACTAAACTAAAATGCGATTTATCAGTATCGTCCAGCGAAATGAGCATTTTCATTCGGGATTCGTGAAACTCGTCCTGATCATGGTTCTTCTTCTTCTTTTCTGGAGCTACAGTCCCGGATGAACATTGACCGTCTCAATCAGTTTCTTCCGCCTTTCTACACCAATACCCCAGCACTTGTAAAACTCGTAGACTGAGCAGGCCAAGCCAATAAATGCGCGGGATAATTTTAACCTTTTTTCGAACACCATATTTGTATGGTGTGATCCGAGTCTAAAACATGAGTAGTAGAGAGAGCGATTAGCAAACCACTAGTCTTGTCCTAACCCTATCCTTCTACGCCTACTGTATTCTAAAAAGAGAGGTTGAGCGACTGCGTAACAAACAGAGCTCTTAGAAAAAATGTCTGTTGAGATAGCTCCATTAGGAGTCAATTTACAGACCAGCGGAGGCGTTGGATTTCGTTCGTAAATATATCCTGAAATTCCGGGATCGATAAACGATATAAAAAATCTATAAGAACATTATTATTTGTATTCTTCATTTTTAATGTTGTTTTACGTAATTTATTTACGGTGAACTGATTTTCCTAAGATAGATAAGCTTATTCGTAATACTATTTCATAAATTTTATTCATTATGAATAATTTTGAATATCTCTTTTTTTAGTCTACACCAACGTGAAGTTAGTAGTAAACAAATAGTAATTTAAAATACTTCCCGCCTTTCAAAAAACATGCTTCGGTTCAATCTCAAGTTCAATAACCCTTCTCTCTCAATTCTTGAATCTCAATTTACAGCCCTGATCATAAAAGCTGAGTTGACAAATACCTGCGACATCTTTTGTGGCCGTAAAAATTTACCAGTTTATCAGTTTCTAGGCTAACTGTATCTATTATTGAATTATATGTATACCGAAAACGATGTGACAGTTTCAGTGGACGGTGAATGAAGGGGGTAGTAAAGCCCTCTTGGCTGTTTAAAATTAATCATTTAATCTGTATGCGATTCATTTTAAAAGCTACTTATTTATATAAGTGACATAATATATCGTGGGTATACGAACGGAAGGAATTAAGTCAGAAAAACATGTTCTGAGATAATCGCATAAAAAACATTGTTTTTTTCAAAGTACTCCCTCTCACAAGTACAATTGTTTGTTTTTTCAAAAAGATTTTTTGTATATAATAAAGAATAATATTTTTAGCACACAAATCATAAGATTTGTTTTCGATGAATTATAGTTACATCATGCTTTTTGTCAGAATAAAAAAATAACAATACGATTTAATTAATATTGTTTTTTTCAAAGCCCTAATAACCTATGATTTCGTGGGTTCTACCAGTATTTAGAGAGTTAAATTGCGTACATTTTGACATTTAAAACAGAAAATTATTATAAACTGACCTAATGCGTTCTGTTTTCTTAAGCGCACTTAAGATTTTTATAAATGCATGACTTAAAGTTATCAACAGTATCCCGTAGTACAACAGTTTTAAAGACATTTAAATGATTACCAGGAGTGTTAAAATTCATGAAGAAATGACAAAAATTGTAGATATGTATGTCATTAAGATGTGTTCCTTATCACATATGAATCATGTTATTTGCAGAATAACAGTGAAGGGAACAAAACAAGAAGACAAAAAAGCAATGCCTTTAAAGAAGTTCAATATTTCACTAAACACCTTTAAAATAAAAAATACCTGACCACACATTATCAATGTTATGAAACTTCTTATTTATTTACTTCTTGATAATATATATTCATACTGTTTTTAGCTGGTCATGAAATATAGCATTTTTATCGCAAATTTTTTTACCAATATCCCGACATATCATAAATATTTGTTGGTTGAAAACTAATTTATTTGAATTAATATATGATACGTAACTTGTTCACACTAAGTGACAACAATCTCGACTGCTCAATTCAGGTGGTGATGTTTTCCATATTCCTCCTTTACCGGGTACTTGCAGAGAATCCAATCACCGCTTTATTTGAATTGTTTTTTCAACTTCAGAATTGGGAAGAACTGTGAAACTTTATCGTTTCTATCTCTGGGTTCGGTTAAAATTTGTGGTTGGTCTCGGTTTAAAATACACATAATATATTATTCGACGGTGTTTTGGCCAATTTATGTAACTCTCAAAATTTAAATGTTCAGGAGAGAGTAAAACCTGTTTGTATCGAAAACATTATATGTTGAGTTACGTTATGAATCTTTGAAATGCACTATTGTAAATTCTCATGTTTCCAAATACGGGATTACACTTAGGAAGTGTCGATATAATAGTGGCTTATTTCCCGTTCGAAAAGTGGTCAATTTATTTTTCTAGTTTACATCATTTGACCGAGACCTGCTCTGTCATCTTAAAAATTACATCAAATTATTAACTCATTTTCGTATTTTTTGAGGGTTCCATCAATTGGCCAAAATATCATCGAAATTATTACTTCTGAAGTATGTAACGTCTACCCCGGGAAGTCTCCTCCTCTTCTTCATTTTTCTGGTAAATTTCTTCTTTCTTCTGGTCTTCTTCTGACGAAAGGATGGTCTTTGAATGACGTGATGGGTGTGGATCCAAAGATGTTTGAAGAGGTCTCTTTGAGTCAGTATAATTGTGTAAATGTCTGATGGTTGTGTTGGGATGATGGAGCTGTAAAATTTTTTCGACAGCTTCAGGACGTGATCAAAGATAGTTTCAGTGTTAAGGTTTCTGCATAGTGTGGATTTGCCCAATGTTTGTTTGGGATTGTATGTAATGTCTGAAGATGTTTGGTATTCGCGCGGCCCCAGATTGGGGCGGCGTACATCATGATGGGTCAGGTGATCGTGGTGTAGAGCAGCAATTAGCTTCTTAAGGCAAGTTTGCTCTTCCTACCACCGCAATAGGATTGTCTCTTTTATTCCCTTTTGACTATGTTGATTTTCAGAAAGCTTTTTAGATTACAGGCGATGAAGAACAGAACCAGTCGTGATTTGAGTCCCACTATAGCTGCATCAGGATTGGTATGTTTATAAGTAACACTATCCATATCATAAGCAGGCTTCTTCTTTGGCAGTACATATCGCCGACACCTGTTTTCAAGTTCTTAATAATGTATTCACTTACTAAGCAATTTTTAAATGTAAATAATTTATCTTTCTAACAATTGTTCGTACCACTATGCATATTTGCGGTAGGTATACATGTAGCTGCAAATTTAAAATGGCGTCCTTAGGTCTGTAATGCGATGAATACAAATAACTCATTGAAAATGTGTCTTCCTCAATATAAATTTTAAATAATTACTGAAAATGATTTCTTCTCAGTTTTCATTTTTACTAATATGATAGATATTGTCACTCTGAGTTTGTCCAGCGATAGACATCCTAAAAATAGGGGAAATAATGAAAAAACTAATTTTCACCTTCGTCGAAATAATAATATAACAAATCAATAAATAATTTCAATAGAGGGTGCAAAAATACATTTTTTCTAGGGCGGCATGACGTCTGGTGGCGGTTCGTTATTAACGTCATAATATTATATTGTAATCAATCATTGATACGTTTTTTTCTTTATAAAACATACAGATAATAACAAATCATGGCATGAATTGTCTTTTTTTTTCACCCCATAATAGGAAAACATTAATATTATTTATTATTTTGTAAAAAATTTGTGGAAATTCGTTTTTAAGATAAAATTGAAATTTTTAACTTAGTTATTCCACTGGTTATGTTACTAATGTAAAGCGTTTCGTTTCTCGCATATTTATACTAACTATTTATCGCAAGGCTATTTGTTTTCAAAGTAAACAATGATTCTAATTCTTAAATTTAAAATGAAAGGTAGGGTGGATTTGTTTCCTTCTGCTGGACGTGGGGAGGGGGTAAGACACAAACAATGATAGTACTAATTACCACAACACTACTAATTACAAATTAATGACTAGTGTTTGGAGGTGAAAATTCCAAGGCAAATAAATTTAACAATGGTGAGCCACCTGTCCCATTCAAAATGTTATTTTAATTATATTTATATCTAATTAATAATCGATTATGGTCAATCGGGGTAACTTTGGCCCAGTTCTGACGGTTTTTGTATTATTATAGTTCGTCATTGCATTTATGTGTGGACATAGAAATGTGTACATAGAAATGAACTAATGTCTTAAGATGAAATTTAATTAAATAAATAGGTTTATTGTTATGATTGATGTATACTTATAAATATAGATAAAACAAGATGGGAAAATTTTTATCCAAATCGGTTAACTTTGGCCCACGATATACATAATCGCTGTAATTTTTATAAATTGAGTGATTTTAAAGTCTTGGCAACTTTTCTTTATGCTTTCATATATTCTGTACATAATTGAGATATACAGCATTTGGTTTACAGATTAGTTATACAAATTGAAAATATGGCTAATCCAATTTATTTCAAGAAAAGTTTTTAAATTGTGTTTTATCATTCCAAGCTGAGAGCTTACAAATTCAACAATAAAACAAATTATGTTGCATATTAATTCATATTTTTACCACAGGCTACTTAATACCTTTGCTTGAGTAAAAAATATTTATATGGTATTAGTATTATCATGGTATTATAACAGCACCTTTTTCCATGTAGTGGGCCAATCTTAGACCGATGGGCAAACTCACCCAAATTGATGGTACTGTTAATGGATTTATTAATTTCTAAAAACTCTACACTATTCAATTTGGATTATTGAGGTTTTGTACACTTCCATGTATTTTGTCACTAACGACCCGGGTTTCGCCTTTCGGCATCTTCAGGCATTCGAGCACACGAATGGACTCGAACTGTTCGAGTCCATTCGTGTGCTCGAATGCCTGAAGATGCCGAAAGGCGAAACCCGGGTCGTTAATGACAAAATACATGGAAGTGTACAAAACCTCAATAATCCAAATTTAATATTGAAATTCCATCAAGCACCCTCAGTCGATGTCTTAAATTCTACACTATTCATTTTAATACCTTTTTTATTTACTCGATGAAGTACTTCTACGTTATGAAGCAATTTATATTATATTATGAGCAATCTACTTTTCTAAACATAGCTCAAGCCCCGAGAGGTTTGCTACAACAATGTGGCCGTCCATTCTATTATTTGTTACCAATAATGATAATAATAATGGTACAGTGCCGGCACAAAGATATTTTTTTCATGGAAAAAAGGTCATTATCCACGCCACTGAGTGTAGCAGTCGAAGGAATAGCCAAGGACACGGGGCACATTCCTCGCTGACCGTTGGTTGGTGGGTTGTTTGTTGCCAGAGAGTAATCTTTTACTATGTACCTATTATTTCTCTTCTCTTCTTTCTTCTCCGTCGTCTTCTTTTTCTTACTCTTCCACCTCTTATTCATTGTGATGCGTTCTCTTTTTGGAAACCTCAAAACACTACGGTGACCATGATTGGAGACATTAGTGTTGAATCATTTGAGTTCAAAAAGCCTGTTCTAAAATCGACATTTGTAAATGTTAGTTTTGAGTAGATCAATGTTGAATATTTGTCTGTACGGATCATATACAAGTGTGCAATCTATGCTCAATTATATTAAAGATAATAACTGTTGAATAACTGCCATTTTGATCAAAAGGCCCTGTTGGTGTAAATATATCAATACACAACTTCCTTGACTTACTCGTAAATCAAATATCTAGACATGTTTACAACAAAATATGATGCTATTGACTTATTTGGTTAGCTAAATGCTAAAATAAAGTATGTGATTAAATGATATCACTATTCTAAGCATTTCTTTATACTTAACTTAAAACTACAAATTTTGTCTATTTACACTGTGGAACTGAGGTATCAATATGTTCATTTCGTCAAATTCAATGACCAGGTACGTCAGTGCAGTGTTCTGTGTGCAGTGCAAGGATAGCCTATTCCCAGTCGATTGTTTTCAAAACACCCATTTTATTCTATGTCCACTCCCAATATGGTCTCCAAATGGATGCCTCTCAACAGAATTTTTCTATGAGAACTGCTTATTACTCAGCTGCTAAACGTCTCTTTTTTCGGAGGGATAGAAGGATAGGGCTAGGACAGAACTACTGGTTAGCTAATCGCTCTCGCTACGCCCCGCAAGGATCGTTACTCAACATCTCTTTTTTCGAAAATAGTAGGGATCGAAGGATAAGGCTAGGACAGGACTACTGGTTAGCTAATCGCGCTCGCAACGCCCCATTTTTTATGATCAGATGGGTGGGAGGGAGTTTTAGACAGTTTTAGACAACACTCAGACTACGAACAGAAATCCATAAATCGATTGAAAGATCAATTTATGAAAACCATCCGCACCGGGAATTGAACCCCAGACATATGTAACCGTAGCCAACGACGCTACCAACTGCGCCACGGTGCATTTTAGTGTTAGTTATACACAAAAAGTTCGGCAAAAGGATAAAATATAAACAGTTTTTTACTACATATTAAGTTACGTATTGAACAAACCTATTTTTGCAAGCGTCATTTATTTCAATCGATTCCATCAATAATGATATGTAGAGAATTCACTGTAAATCATTCTAGTTTTTTTATGCGTTCGATAAAGAGTGGTCGCCCTGTCGCTTACACACAGTGTAGTAATCTTTGACTTCTTTGTGATCCGTCGGTTTTTTTTATTATTCTTTTCCATGGGAATAAAAAGGGCCGCTGGTGCAACGGTCTAATGGCTTTTTGTGAACCACGCCACAGTAATTTTTTTCGGCCAGGTATTCTGACGGACACTTGATTGAAGGATGTAGTAATAGAACCGTGGTTTTCAGGTAGGTATAATAATCATCATGGTGAACCAATGCACGTAGGTACACAGAGACAACCTGTACTGCCCAAATTTACATACAGTGACACCCCGATTTAACAAATAGAATACTCTGTTCAACGTTTTTGTTTCTTGCGATCCGTGTCTGAAACATTCAATTCAAATTACTTAGAGATATTTTATGGTAAATTGAGGACCTCTAAAGCTAGACGTTTTACTAGCTTTGATCAATATACTTGACCAAACCGTCAAATCAGTTTATTGAATCGAATTAGTTTTATATAAACACCCCATAAATATTCAGTCCCTTCAAAAACGTAAAATGATTTCATTCCATATCGCTCTCTCGGTAAATTATAGTATTGAATCTGTAGTTAACATTGATTTATGGAAATGGTTTTTTTCGTAATTGTTTTGCTGTATTTCTATACAACATGTGAATGTTTTAAATTGAAAAAGGGTCAGAGAAAATGCACTTAATTTATTTTATTCACATTTAAAAAATGAGACGCAGGGAGGGCGTTTTGCTAAATACAAATCATTTATTATACCTAGTCTCAAGCTGCTATCATATTTCCGAAAAAGATAGTTTGGCCGACTGAATAACAAACGGTTGTCGTAGAAGCAACAGATATTGAGTGGTCAACGTCGTTGGCTTCGGTCGCGATGTTCACTGGTTCGTATCCCAGTACCAAGAGTAAACCAGTTTCGCTCATCGCGAGCATCATCGTCCGTTGATAATACTCGCGATGAGCAAAACCGGTGTTTTATTTTTAAAATATAATGCCTTTCCACACTTAATTGACAGTAACAACTCTCGTAAATTGACTTCTCAATAGATTTATGGATTTTTATTCAAAAGCTTGGATGCCTGTGATGTTCAGATGCGTTTCCCATCCATCTGATCCTAGACGAAAAGACCTACCTAGGGAGAACGATTAGCTAAATTAAATACTATACCTTCCTAGCCCCCTTTACCATATCCCAAAATGAGAGTTTGAGCGACGGATGAACACAGAGGCTCCCAACATTTTTGACCCTCATACACCAATGTACAGAATATGATTCCCCCCTTCCCAAGATAATCTAACTTTAACTCAAAAGATGTTTTCCAAATATGCGTATAGGGTCATTTCGCCAGTGGTCGGCCAGTTAAGCGACAGGTGTACTTTCAAAAAGGATTTTGAGCCAATGAATGATAAATGCATATTTTTTTCGCTGTTTTTCCATTAAGCAGGGATTAAGTAATGTAACCAACTAAAAATAAAATAGTTAATATTGTACCAAGCAAAAAATGATATAAGTTACAAAAAATTGCCAATTCTCCCAGTGGTCGGCCCCCAAAATCCAATGGTCGGCGTTTCGTTGTCCAGTGTTCGGCCATCATTATGAAACTTCATGAATATCGCGAAATAATTTAATGATAGTAGACAGAACAATAAAAAACATAATGATGCAAAACATGACAATCTAAACTATATTTTGTTAGCGATCCCCATACAAGATGAATTTATCGAAACTTGCAAAGTAAAAATGTGCTTTTTTTAATCGCGTATTGCATCATATAGGTCAGTATAGTGCAAATATACATTGGCAAATGGCAAGACTAGACGAATTAAAAAAATCTGTTTTTTAAACGTATCCACTATTATTTAAGTTTTAAGCTCAAAAGGCCGACCACTGGCGACGGCCGACTTCAGGAACACTCGCCCTGTCTATTACTGAACATCATTAATAAACAACAGCAATACCCTTCCTGGAAATTTACCCCAAGGGGGGGATTTTTTCCTACTTTTACTTTCCTATTGAAACTATTATGTGGAGTTTCCTAGTGTCCTGGCTAAAGTTAGTGCTAGGGTGGGTACAGACTAGGTCTTTATATTCCTTTATATCATTTATATCCCTATATGCTTGTCGTAAACACAACGTCTCCATATATATAGGGAACGGTCATGGTTGGAAAAATAACAATTAAATTTATTATATTTCTTCAAATTCTTTTAAAGCTCTTTTCTGTGGCGTTTTGACAAAAGTTGATGTCAGTTTTATCTTTTAGCTTACTACCGAAGAAATATGAACCTTGGTAAGTTATCAAAAATTTAAATTAAATAAACAATTCCTTATTCAATGAATCTTCTTCATGGGTAATGACCAGCGTATTGAGTTTTGCCACCACATTAGAGGTCTGCACGGGCACGTGGGTCTGGGTCAGGCGGGTAAAGACAATTCAGATTCGGGCTCGGGCCGGGCCTAGGTAAGTAGTTTTATTTTTAGTAAATTATTTTTGACTGTGTTCGGGTCATGAGTTATAAGGCAATAGTATTCATAACTTAAATAATTTATTTCACACGTGCAATGAATATCGTTGGAAATATGTAATAAATAACATATATTGCTTGAAAAATATAAATGAATTTCTATATTGAAACAAATGAGTAAAATAAATCTGGTTTTCGGTCGAATACGGATAACAAGTGTGATTGATATTGAGACTCGGGTTCGGGCTGGGCCGGGCCCGAAAATGTCGGGCTCGGACCGGGTAATCTTATTAAATGTCTGCTCGTGCAGACGTCTACACCAGTGTTCCGAAACATTTTTACACCTGCGGACCAGTAAAAAAATGAAAAAATTTTCGCGGACCACTTATACAGAAATAAAAATGGGTTTTTATATAGTATTTTTTTAATCTTATATTGTGACATATGGACATAACTATAACTAACAAATATATATATGAATTTCTTGGAAATATATTTAGGTAGGGTTTTGCATCTGGGCCAAAAGCAAATATTTCCGTTCTCCTTAAATGTACCTGAGAAGATTTATGACTGTCGATTCTGAGAAAAACAGCAACTATCGTACCGCATTATCCTATTAATTATTATTATTCAACAATAACTAATAACTAATATTTTTGAATGGCGAATTTCTCGCAATTTGGCATACTGTGGCACTGGGTCTCGGACCACCGGTTGGGGAACACTGGGTTACACCACATGCTGATACATATTTTTTGAGAATAAACCCGATATGATATGATATGATATGACCCGAACGGACATAACACCACAGTTTTATTAATATTGATTTACATGTTGCATTAATTAATATTAACAAAATGATTCATTATTAATAATGATAACTTACTTACGCATGATTCAAAAGTAACTAAGTCTCAACTGTGTTATATTAGCCGACAAACAATAACAGAGTAAAATGCGTCCGCCGTAATATTATTATGATATGCAATAAAACTGAATGAGAGCCGAGCGCATGGCGCCCTATTTTGATTGAGCACCGAGTACAAAGAAGGCGGTCGACCGCGGCCACTCACCCTGCCGACCCTGGGGCCCCCGGTCCGACCCGGGCTGCGCCATCCTCGGCCCGGGCCGTGTTCCTCCACCGCGGTCGGACGAAATTGATGGAAAAACGCAACATCACAACGTCACGAGATAATAGCGTCCGTTCCGTCAAAGGATTTCATAGAGACGATTCGTTTAGCGGCGAAGATTAGCTTTTGGGGCCGACATGGAGATATTAAATTGCAGCAGATATTGTATTTTCTTTTGCGGCGAACGGCAGATACAAATTCCAGCCGTTAGCAATCAAAACATTGCCTCAAACTATGTGGAAAATTTCCACTGGTACACCATTTTTCAGATTGAATACTTAGTCGGATCTGTAGACGAATGGTCAACGTCCATGCGCTCGAATCACAGTAGGGACACATTCGTAAATGTCTATATTCCATTTATCAAATCCTATCCTTACTCTCTTCAAAAAAGAGAGTTTGAACCACTGTATAACAACAACGTCTATTCAGATCTCTTGGAAGCCCATATTCTCCATATTGGGAGCGGATATGGTTAAAGGGAAAAATATATATTGCATTTTCTAATGAATTTTTCAGCATAATCCGGTTTAGGCTATGTACTGAACATTTTGATATTGCTGTATTTTATAATAATAGCAATACAATAGACATTAATTATGATTTTGGGATGACGTGTTTTATTGGCGGAAATCAACTGACGATTTTGAAACCGTTTTAAGATTCGCTTTCAAATAGTTTCAGAACAGTGGCATATAATAGAAAATTAGGGCAAAATTATATTAAAAAAATAGCCGTGAGATATGAAAAGTCGTCTGCTATCTGTCTCTCTTGAATGTAAACATTAAGATTTGCTATTAACCGGTTTGAAGTTTGAAGCATGCATCACTCTTATGATCAAATATTTTTTAATTAAATTTTTGTCCTTTTCAAATTTGAATTGTCGAGTTTTTGTACATCTCCATGTATTTTGTCACTAATTACCCGGATTTCGCCTTTCGGCATCTTCAGGAATTCGAGCACACGAATGGATTCGAATCGACAGACAGTAAACCGTGTCTAAAGCTTATATACAAGATACAAATACGACAAAATATTATAAGTCTAGGAACCACACTGATACCTGAGTTAAAAATTCCGAGAATAGCCTTAATATTTGTTGGGAAAACAAACGCATTAACAAAGTAGCGAATTACCGGTGGCCAACATATGTCAGAATATAAATCTTGTATGTAAAGACACTGTTTGCTGTCTGTCAATACGGTTCATGGCCAACTTCAAAGCTGCTCCCAAAGCTTCTCTGTCCCAAGCGCCCCTTTTCTCTCCAGAGTTCTCATCCTCTCAGCAGCTGTCTTGGAGTAATCAGCCCATGTCATCAGAGAAAGGCACAGAAATCGACTGCTTCTAAATTTATCGAGTCTAACAATGTGAACTGCCGTTTGAGTTTTGTAGCTGTGAAGATATAAATATAAACTGTAGAATACTTCAATTACTCGAATACCTCGATGTTATTACTTATATGTGATACAGTACCATTAGTATGAATTTAATTTGTGAAAAATCAGTTTGAGCCTTCGCAATGACATTCTTCCTTGTCTTGGTAATCACATCCCACCTAACAGCTCCTTCATAACCCGATAGTTGAGTGTAAGCCCCCGTTGTCGAGCCGGCTGCTAAAATAATTTTGGTTCGGAGAGCGGGTTCTTAAAATACGGACATTTTTTTAATTATCGTAATTCCGAGATCGAATTTTTACACGGTCACAATACTTGATCCTATATGGATAAAGTAACAACTTTCAGCCTTTAATATTAGCATTCTAAGTGAAATTATTAACTTCAAAATAAATGTGAATGATTTCAGAGATTATATCGATAATATTTTAAGAGATAATCGCGATGAACTTCCTGAAACGCTCAGAAAAGCTAAAAATATTATTAATACAATTCTAATAAGCTCTGCAGAGGCGGAATGAGGATTTCTGCTAATGAATACTATATGTTCAGAAAAAAGGGTTGAGTTAATGATCATTAATTTGATAGGTTTTCCACTGACTTCATGGGATTCCACACCATTCGTTAAACCATGGCTCAGAAGTCACCGTCACGCAGCAGATGATAACGTGTGAAGTTTCGAATTAAAATCAAAACACTATTAAGAATGAATTTATGTAATGTGAATAAATAATTTTGTAATGTATGATAATTTTTTTTAATATAAAATTTTTCCTTTTTAACTTGAAAAAAAAATGTATACAATTTGAGGGTTGATCTTTACCAAGGTGCGAGTCCGTTGATATAGTTTTACCAACACATCACTCGTTATATTCCTTTAATAAACGATTTACCCTATATACAAACGTATCGATCTGACCACCATGGTCTTTCCACCCTTCAGACAATTTAACTTTATCCGCAGTATACGGGTGTGGCATAAAAGTGACAACTAATTCCCTGAATTACTTTGCTAAGAGCTTCATCTTCATAACATAGCTGCTATCGAGTTTAATAAATTAGGATAGATTTGAGTACACGGCGTACTCGTGTCGTTGGAAAATTATGCGGGCTAATTCGATCTTAATAAAATACTAAATTAGAAATACGGTTACCGGCTATAATGTTACATCTTAACAGTGTAAGTAAAAAAAGTAAAAATATTTTCATACATTTCTATCCAAATGCGGTATACTTGCGTTCAGACTTTGAAAATAATCACTTTACCTTTTTTCAGTATATGTGTTACGCCGAATGTGTGTAATTTCTTATTTCATGTAATGTGCTAAATTTTGCCGGATTCATGAAATAACCAAGCCCACTGCGCCTCATTTAAGAATTCGGTAAATTATCCGTCGAGTGTGTGAATTCGGCACTAATTTTTCTGCCTAGTTCAAGCATTTATTAAAATAGATAGTAGCGTTCCGGTGGTGTTTTTTTGCAACTAAACCAAATGTCATTGTCATACATATTTTATTAAAATATAGATAGTAGCGCTACGGTGGTGTTTTTTGCAACTACACCAAATGTCATTGATTATATAAAAATATATCAATCAATGACGTTCATTTCCATTTACCAAGCAAAAAATATCTAGAACTATAATATTACGAACCAACAAATTTTCAATAAAAGCTATTTTCAAGTCATTTGATACCAAATTCAGTAACTGTTACATGTCCAATCAATGACACAACCTAAGCCCGGGACTATTCCACATCTTAATAGTAATTTTAATAAATTAAGCTAAATTTGACATTCGTATTAAAATGACTTTTTTCTACTGTCATGTTGACAGTTTAAGAATTCTATACCCTGCCGAATTCACACACTCGGCAGATAATTCGCCCAATTCTTGAATGAGGCAATGGGCTTGATTATTTCATGAATCAGGCAAAATTATGCAAAATTTCATGGTAAAACATATGCACCATAATAATATATGCTACTTTCAACATATCAATCTTTTTTTTACCATGTCCGCTCCCAATGTGGACTCCTGATGGTGGTAACTCAACAGAAGTTTTTCTGCTTGTTACTCATTTGCCCAACCTCTCTTTTTCGAAGAGAGTAGGGATATAAGGATTGTGCCAAGGCAAGTCCACTGGTTAGTTAATTGCAACACCTCGTTTTTCGGAACGGTTGGGTGGGCGGGTATGTGGGAATTTTAGAAATTACAAACATCCATGCCTACGAACAGAAATCATTAAATCGATTGAAAAATCAATTTATGAAACTGTCCGTACCGGGATTTGAACTCGAGGCATCCGTAACCGAAGCCAAATACGTTAATCACTGCACCACAGACCCGATATTATTATTTTTATTTTCACACAACATTCAATGTATTGCTTTAGAGAAAAATATCTGCATCGACGTAATTCTTTTTTCAAATAACTCGCGAATCGTAATATAATCTGACCCGCATAATAAACGCAGCAATCTTCAATAATAGACAATTAGTGCCTACCTACCTATGTATTTATAGCCAAAATTAAATTCACCCCTTCATAAAATAATGTAAAAAAATAGGGTGCAGCGAAATGATACTTTCCGGTGGGAATCCAGTCAATTTAATTTTTATTGTGTTGCTGGTTGGGGCAGCGACCCGTTAACAGGAAGGTCCTGGTTCAATTCCCGCTGGGGTGAGGTGCGAGGCGTTTTACTACGCGTTGAAAAAATATTTATTCATTAGCATGGGTGATTTGAATAATTGGTTTATTTTTATTTGCATCAGGTATTTTGTTAACATGTACGTACATATGTAGTATATTGTGATTGACAGTGAAATGCTGATACAATTCGTCATCGTCAGACATTTTGAATCGACTGCTCGATATAGGCCTGCCATATTTGCAGGGCCGGATTTACCTATAAGCAGTGATGTGTTGATATGGGTTCGCACTACCTCTGCCGAGTTGGTTGCTAAAATAATTTTGTTTCGGAGAGCTGGTTCTTAAAACACGGACTTTTTTTTAAGTATTGTAATTCCGAGATTGAATTTTTACACGATCACAATACTTGATCCGATATGGATAAAGTAAAAACTTGCGGCCGTTAATATTAGGATTCTAAGTGAAATTATTATGTTCAAAATAAAGTTAAATCATTTCAGAGATTATATCGATTATATTTTAAAAGATAATCACGACGAACTTCCTGAAACAGTCAGAAAAGCTAAAAATATTAATGCAATTGCAATAAGCTCTGCAGAGGCGGAACGAGGATTTTCGTTAATGAATACTGTTTGCTCAGAAAAAATGCAAATTTAAGTATTCGACATATATCAAACTAATTGACCATAGGTTTTCCACTGACTTCATGGGATTCCACAACATTCGTTAAACCATGGCTCAGAAGTCACCCTCACACATCAGATGATAGACGGATAAAAGTTAGTTTCGAATGAAAATAAAAACACTATTTGGAATGAATTTAAATAATGTAATGTAAATAAACAATTTTGTAATGTACGATATTTTTTTTTAATTTGAAATTTTTTCTTTTTAATTTGAAAAAAAAGTTAATTTGTATAAAAACTGGGGGTTGATGATTACCAAGGTGCTACCCGGTTGATAGCAGCACATCACTGCCTATAAGCTAACTTGGCTGAAGCTCCAAAAGTATGTATCTACACGCAGGTATCAAGAGGATAGTTAGGGGAAAGATATTTTTATAAATTACTGCGATGTGAGTAACCCTATACAGCAGGGATGGCCAAAGCATCGACCGCGGTTGACTGGTCGACCGCGTAGCCATTCCTAGTCGCCCGCCTGTCTGATGCTTCGAAATAAGAATTATTTTTTTCCGTGGTAAATTTGAATGTCGTATTCAAAATAGTTAATTCTATTCACTAATATAAACACGAAAATTCAGAACATTAGAAGAATGTCAATCTTATCTCGGAGAATTATTATTGTACACTGATGTAAGGTGGCTAAGCAGTGCCAAGTTTTTAAAAAGAAATGAAAGAGTTTATGGCAACAGCTAATAAATCATATCCTCAATTGGAAGATGATAAAATGGGTCCTTGATTTTGCGTTTCACTTTGGCATTACAGGAAAACTAATTGATTTAAATTTGCTACCTCAAGGAAAGAAGAAAGCATTGACTGACATGGTTAGCGGCGTGAATACATTCAAGGTTATTAAAATAACTTGATATTGGTTTTATCTAAATATGTTTATTTTCAATATTTTTGACCGCCGCCAATAATTTCAATAGCAGGTCGCCCGTAGTGGTTGAAAGTTTGGCCACCGATGCTATACAGCATATAAGTTGATTGGGGTACATATAAATTGACACCCGCATTTGCAAAACACATCATTTAGCTTCTTAACTGCGTGAAAATTCTTCGAATTACAGTAGGGTTAACTCAAAAAATTAATATATTGAGTGCTGAATCGCTAAATGTACGAAATATGGATAGCCGTACCCGTCATGGATGATGGTATTGAAATTGAAATACTGAATGTCTGAAGCAGCTAGTACATCGGAACTGTGAGTGCATTGCATAACATTTTATTTTATATATACACATGAGAAAATTTCATACCTACGTGTGATATGTGATAATAATAAAATATCTACAGAGCGATATAGAAGATGATATTTTTTACCAACTTCACATCTAACGTTATTTTTTTTCTCCACACTAACTTCATACTGTTTGTGTGCGATTTGTAGCCTATTTGCTATGCCCACGTGACTTACTTTGGTGTCCTCTAGAGCAGCAAGGTGGGCGGGGGTTGCACATTTTAGGAGGCTGCATTTTCGAAAATGAATAGAAAACTTCGACATTAAAAAATAATTATTTCTTTATATTTACATAACCAATGCAAGTTATATTCCATTCATTATGTTTTCTTCTGTCTGATTTGTGACTCGGTGACAAAATATACTCTTCTAGGGCGGCATTTTTGAAAATGAATAGAAAATTATGTAGCTAATAAACAAATGAGATTTGTGATTCGCTGACAAAATATATTTCTTTTCTAAAAGATCTATGAATAATTGATTGAATTGGCATTTATTTATTCTATGAATAATCATGAAGCCTCAATGTCGCAAATATTGAAATGATTTAAATTTATTTTCTCGTAATTGTGCTACTAGCTGTGAAAGAAGTTTTATTTTAAAAACGAATTTCCAAAAAGTAACTGATGGTATTATTATGACATTTACAGATTAATCTGAATCATTAAGTGCATAATTATCATAATATATTTATAGTTATTAACAGGAATCATATCCTCGGGCCCTGGCAATACAGCGTATATTATTGAACCGCATCAAAGTCATAATCCGCATCACAAGTATGATTTGAATCTAATCACAATATTGTGGCCAAAAGAACGTTTTTGGTAATAAATTCAACGTACATACCTATTCATAAATATTTGGACCCACAGCAGAGTTTGCAGAAGGGGGAGTGGGGTCAATTGCATTCATGCCATACCCTATTTATTTTATATTAATTTACATAAGCGCCACGCAATAACTAATTAAAAACACAGATTTAGTATTCTAATCTTGATTATTAATTACCGTGGGCAGAACTTGTGATTAATATTTAAATTACCTAGTTCAACCGGAGTTTTACGATTTTTTGTACAGGGGTGCACTAAGGACTTCAGAAGCATCCAACTTTATTTATCGACAATATTATTCTTATGCTGATCGCTATAGCCCATGTTAACGCGTTTCGCTACAATTTTGTAACTAATGTCGTCGTCTTCGGGAACGAATCCCAGCACGGTAAGTTCATAAATAAATTGTTCAAGCAATTTATAGATTTTTAAAAATGCATCTAGGTATGTGATGTCTAATGTTCACTTCCTCATATCCGATCCTAAAATGGAACGTAACGGAAGCGATTAGCTGACCACTAGTTCTGTCCTAGCTCTATCACTTTCCATCTTCAAAAAAAAAGTTGAGCTGCTGAGTAACAATCATTTCTCGTATAAACCCCTATGTTAAGATAAGTTCCATAAGAGTCCATAATATGCAACACATTGGAAGCTGACATAGCTTAATATATCTATCGTCCTGTATATTAGTCAAACATTTACAAAAAATAAAATTTTATTAAAATAGGGCGAGTGTTCCTAAAGTTAGCCGTCGCCAGTGCCAGTTTTGAACTGAAAACTTAAATAATAGTGGATATGTTTAAAAAACAGATTTTTTAAACTCGTGTAGGTATTCTTGTCACTTGTCAATGTATATCTGCACTATACTGACCTATATGATGCAATACGCAATTAAAAAAAGCACATTTTTACTTGGAAAGTTTCGGCAAATCCATCTTGTACGAGGATCGCTAACAAAACATACTTTATATTATCATGTTTTGCATCATTATGTTTTTTATTGTTCTGTCTACTCTCTCTCTCTTGGATTTTTGGGGCCGACCACTGGGAGAATGGGCATTTCTTTGTAAACTTCTATTATTTTATGCTTGGAATAATATTAACTATTTTATTTTTAGTTGGTTACATTACTTAACCCCTGTTTAATGGAATAACAGCGAAAAAATATGTATTTATCATTCATTGACTCAAAATCCCTTTTGAAAGTAAACTTGTCGCTTAACTGGCCGACCACTTGCGAAATGACCTTATGCAGTTATAGGTAAATTTTTGCGCTCTATCTGAAAAATTCCTCCCAAAAAAGACTAAGGCAGAAACCCTCTAAATAATTAAACAAAATTTTGATATTTCTGCGTAAAAGATAAGACTATATTTGGAAAATACCTAATTGTTAAACACCTCTTTATACAATTCATAAAACATGGGTACAAATCAATAATATTTGATGTATGCTGTCCATTTGAATATTACTTCTCGCATTATCTCAAAATTGGTTACTTGACGATATCTGAGTAATACACTCGACAATCGATATATATGTAATCAAAGTCAGTTCGAGTTCATTCGTGCGCTCGAATGCCTGAAGATGCCGAAAGGCGAAACCCGGGTCGTTGGTGACAAAATATATGGAAGTGTACAAAATCTCAGTAACTCAAATTCGATATATATGTATTTATATTTAATACCAAATCCATTATGTTCAGCATAAAGGTGTTGAACGTAATTTTTCGGATACTTTTATAGACCGAGCAGGTGAGAATAGACCTCATGGTGCCTTTGCCGTAGATAAACAACAGACCTGCTGTGTCGCCAGCATCGTTTACAATACGAAATGTCAGTCAGACCATTTTTCCATGAATACCGCAGTCTGGGAAAACGAATTTAACCAATTCTCTGAAGCGTACTGAATCCAATTACAGCCCTGGTGAAACGTGATTCCGAACGATTTGATGACTTAGTAGTTCTTTATGTTTCTCTTTTAGCAACTATGGGCTCGCTCCGGTTCGTGGTATTTTTCGCAGGGCTGTGGATTTACAGTCGTCAAAAATCGACCGCTTCATCATTTGACTGTCTAAACGAATGTATACACGAAAATACTTTGCATAAGAGAAGTGATACAAATTGATAAAAAGATTGCCAGCGAGGCACAGTTTTTTTTTATTTTAAAAAAGGTATTGCAGCTTATAATGAACAATGCGTCAAATATTTTAAAATTGAGAAATCATTCGAGAAAAAATAAACTCGATTGCAATCTTTAATGAAACTCGAGATCAACTCAAGAAGAAATGAGATCGCATACATCCATCTCGAAGATGTCAAATTTTAATTGAAAATATCTCAATTTGGTATTGACATTGTCTACACTTGAAACAGACCCACCTGATGCCTAATGCATACACCTTGCCAGTAAAAACCACATTACATAATCAAAGAATTATAATCAATGTCTATGTTACAGTTACATTCTTACGAAATAATTAGACAAATGATACTTCTCAAAGATGCGAAACACATGTCACACCTGGTTATACATCCAGTGAAAAAAAAAGTTATTAATTTTTTAAATAAAAAGCGGTTGTTTTTAAAAATTCGAAATTGTAAAAAAAGGACATTATCAATTATTTTCTGTTCTACTATAAAACTTGCAGTGCATACTAGAAATGCCATGTTGACTATGGAGCACTAAATGAGCTGCTGTACCAAAGTAGGTTCGGTGACAACTCAACACAGTGACAAAACAACACAGTCGTCGTAAAATCGGCGTCCGTGGCGCAGTTGGCAGCGTCGTTGGCTACGGCTACGGATGTCTCGATGTTCAATTCCCGGAGCGGACAGTTTTCATAAATTGATCTTTCAATCGATTTATGAATTTCTGTTCGTAGTCTGAGTGTTGTCTAAAACTGTCTAAAACTCCCTCCCACCCATCTGATCATAAAAAAATGGGGCGTTGCGAGAGCGATTAGCTAACCACTAGTCCTGTCCTAGCCTTATCCTTCAATCCCAACTATTTTCGAAAAAAGAGAGGTAGAGTAACAAGCAGTTCTCATAGAAAAATTCTTTTAAGATACCTCCATTAGGAGGCCATATGCTCCACGTTGAGAGCGGACATGGAAAAAAAAATAATAATTAAAATTGTGTTGTTTATATGTTTAATTTATAAATATAGTAAATATGAAAAAAATATTGTGTGTCTTATTTTTGTCATGTTGCGTTTTGTCACTGTGTTGATTTGTCACTGTTCTAATTTGTCCGATTACCTCCAAAACATTATACAATAGTTGTTGAAATAATACAGAACGCTATTTTATCTTGCTCCGTGAGTAAATTGAAATTATGCCATTCTATTGTTTACTGGTGGTTGCACCTTGCACGTGTCGCACGTAAAAACATGACCTCAAGTAACATTCGCACTCCGCGGAGCTGATGATGACTAACACTAAGTCGCCATTACCGTATCAATACCGTTGTTAACAGAGACATACTTTAAATAATATAAGATAATCCGTTCTCGCGATAAATTATCCACACGATAAATACTCCGCATTCAATTTTCTACGATAAATTTTCATAGCCCTAAAGCAGTGATGCCAGTACGAACAGTTTCATGAATTGATTTTTCAATAGCTTCATGGATTTCTATCCAGAGGCGTGGTTGTTTGTGATGTCAAAAATTTCTTCACACCATCTACTCCCTTCGAAAAATGAGAAGTTGAGCAACTGAGTAACAAACAGTTCTCGCATCCATGTTTTTTAAACCTCTGTGATACGAATACGAAATATTTTTTTAAAAGTGGATTGTCGATTTACTATTATACCGACATTCGCGGTTAAAAAAACTGTAAAATTATATACCATGCATAAAAATTGAAATACTATTATTATCCAAATTTTAATCCCACAGAATGCGCCAAATCGTTGCCGACCGATATATTGATCGTGCGATTTTGGCGGCAAAAACAACATTAGGTTCTACAGTGAAATACCACGCATCTAGTCCCAACCGTATTTATCTATTCCATATTCAAAAATACTGTTTTAAATTAATAATACGTGTCCGGTTTCTGAACGAATAAAATATATTATTTGAATCCCATAATCCAGTGCTTCGCAACCTTTTCTCACTCACGGCACAACTAAGCACTCATTAATATTTTCGCGGCACACCACAAGCAGAAATATCTCAATTTCATAAACAAAACTTACAATTCGTTAATTGTTTTTATTAGATGAATTTGAAATTGTAGCGTATATAGTTTTTTTAACAAAAGCCAAATAAACACATTTTCCGAGTGATATATGCAGCAATGAGTAATTTCTACGTGGTGATTTTTTGTTTTACACACGAGACAAACTCCATTTTATTCCCCATCATTGCAGTTGCACTATCCATGCAAACAATATATCCATTAAACATCAAGATAGCATAATATTTGTTTCAAAGAGAATAATTTAAGCGCAGATCTTAGCCACTGTATAGCTTTATTTTTTTCTAATATTTTTATAACTCGGCGCACCAGTGTGTCGCGGCACAACGATTGCGGAGCACTGACATAATCGACGTTAATAATTTTGAAAGTTTTCTAATTATATCTAAATAAGTATTATACATAATTTAATTTATCTATTATTTTAGGGGGCGTTTTAGGGCATCTTCTTCTGCCTTCACTACATCGTTGTGCCAACTGAACCTCTTTGAGAGAATGTTGCGACATTTTTTTAAGTATTAACTAAATCCATACAGTTATAAAAAGATATTTTTAATTGGTGACGAAACCGCATCTGATATTTTTATTTTTTGTTCATATTATGTAGGGTATAATGGTCACCCTGGTCTTTTCGGGAGTTAAAATTGTGATATTTACGTACAATGATGTTGTTCGAAGTATTCTTAAAAGTGGGTCGATTGTTTGGGCGTCAATAAATTTGAAATATACCCTTATGGTGGAAAAGGTTCAGAAAAAAACTGATACTTCTGTATTTGAGGGAGAATAAAACTTTTTTTTTCATGTCCGCTCCCAATGTGGAGCATATGGTCTCCTAATGGAGGTATCTCAACAGATTTTTTCTATGAGAACTGTTTGTTACTCAGTTGCTCAACCTCTCTTTATCGAAGAGAGTAGGGATAGAAGGATAGGGCTAGGACAAGACTAGTGGTTAGCTAATCGCTCTCGCTACGCCCCGTGAGGATGGGACGGGTGGATGGTGAGGAGGGAGTTTTAGACAACACAAACACTCAGACTACGAACAGAAATCCATAAATCGAAAGAAATATCATTTATGGAAACTGTCCGCAACGGGAATTGACCCCGAGACATCCGTAGACGTAGCCCACGACCCTACCAACTGCGCCACGGACGTCGACAAACATGAAAACTACCCACGGCTTTATCCAACTGACTTTCTCTTACATGCCGTCTTGCTTGGACGGGGTCTTCGCGAACGTGAGGCGGCGCAACGTAGCTTGAAAATATCAATTGTTCTCCGCCAATGAAAGTGTCCTACTTGAGAGATGACGAAAAGATGCGACGCGCCGCTTCAACAACCCGATCAGTTGGTTTGATATTTTCCCGTAAACCTAGCGCAGTGGTATGGAAAGAACATGTGTTTTGCATTAGAAATTTCGAGCGGAGCGGTTGTACGTAGGACAGCGTTGCCGCTTCGTCTTTTTTCGTCATATATCGATTCAAAAACGCACCGACATCGCCGGGCACTGACTTCGTCCACATGGTGTTAGGCATGCACACGTTTAATAGTTTGAATACTAGAATAGAAATGTACCGGGCCAAATATTTCTTTGGACTTACATGAAGTCAAAATGTTTCCACCATTCTTGGGAATGTCAAGCTTTATGTTCCTGATCATTTTTTGAGGAATTGTGAGGAAACATGAATAAATTGTTTGTTCTTCCGAAGTGTAGAACCAGCCTGCCAATGGGGATACCACTTTAAACAGCTTTAACAATTTTCAGCGGTGTTATTTCGAAATATTCCACGTAGACGTGAGTGTGAGTTCAGACGAGCACTTTTTTTTAAATGTATTAAGATAGATTTTGTCCGAACTTAATAAATATAATGCCTTTCCACCAATAATTGACAGTTAACACCTTAAAAGTAATTAAATTACTAGGTTAACTTCTTTGTCAATTTCAAATGTTTACTATTTTTTTTACTATAGTTTAAACGTTTTTTACATAGCAAAAGCCAGAAACTCATAATTTCTAATTTTTATATTCTATATAGAAAGCAATATCAGAAAAGCGCCGGAAGACACAGTCGGCACTCTGCCATTAATGACCTGATCTGCCGCTCTCTGGTTTCATCGGGGGTCCCATCGAGACTGGAACCTCTGGGGGTTTGCCGCCAGGATGGCAGGAAGCCCGACGGCATTACGATGATCCCCTGGAGAGAGGGGCGATGCATGGTCTGGGATGCTACTGTGGTGGACACAATCGCGGCATCTCACGTGAATAAGTCCGCTGAGTCGTCGGGCCCAGCGGCTCTCACGGCTGAAACCTCCAAATGCAAAAAATACGACTGTCTCTCGCCAAATTTCATTTTCTGTCCATTGGGTTTTGAGACGTTCGGTCCCTGGGGACCCTCGGCTTTGAGGACGGTGGCGGAAATTGGTCGAAGGATGACGGACAGGACGGGTGAGTGCCGCTCAGGTGAATATCTTAGACAGCGAATAAGCATAGAAATCCAACGTGGCAATGCTGTCGCCGTTATGGGTACGCTCGAGGTATCCAGGGGGATGCAAGAAATTTTTTTCATTCTGGGCGATTACTGAACATTAAAAATTACTACAAAAAAATTTTAATATTATGTTATTTTAGTAAATTGTATTTTTATTGACTAATTATGATTAATTTTACAAAGATTACCAAATATACTTTTCTATAAAATAAATATATATTATAATGATCCTTAATATTGAAACGTCAATGAAAGATTCATACTCAAGGTTCTGTAAGGGTGTAAAAAAAATCACTTTGATATATCCAGAGTACCAAAAACAATGGCATTTTTTCTGGATTGATATGCTTATTCGTTGTCTCAGGTATTCACCCGAGCAGCTTTCATCCGTTTTCTAATATGATCAACGAACTGAAAGACACCGGGGTCCAAAAATGTCAAAGCCCAGGGACCAATAAATGTAGCACCGGAATATTGTATGAATGGAATATATTATTATGTATTAATATTTCCCAATTCGAACTCGATTGATAACATTTTTTAAACTACGAATTCTCAGTAAACCATTTCAGATTTACTCTCGTAGAACCAAAACATCGTCAGTTGGAATTTATTAAGTCAATTTACAAAGTTTTTGCGAAATGTGTTGTTTGGAATATAGGAGGTATTTCATTGTTGGTTGCGATTAATAAAATGGCGTCCGCTATGAAGTTTATTGCCCTCGACAAGTTGCGTAAATGACGGAGAGCATTGACGTGGCCAGCTATATGGAAACAGTGAAACGCGGCCCACAGGATGCTGTAATTATAACTGCCGTAAGATCCAACATTTTTTATTTTTCCGGGGTGCATCCAATCCTCATTTAACAGCATTTTTTAAATACTTCCCTTGCTATGCATTTTATAAACATTAAGATTCGGTTAATAATATAAGTAGTTTAATAGTTATTCAAATAAAATGTATATTTACCCCCCCCCCCCCCACCTTATACTACAATATCGTCAAGCAAATTTAGTAATGCCCTAAGAGAATGTTAAAAATACATTGTGCAAGAAACCTTCCGGTAAAAGGTACATATACTTGAAAGTCGATTATGAATAGAGAGTATTTAAACTCTCCAATTAATTACCACTTTTCGAATAATTCCTAACTTTTCGCTTTGCTCCACAGTGAAAAAAACAGTTAGATGCTTGGTGCACACACACTCAATATTAGTAAGGGGTCTTTCTTACTTTTGTCCCTATTCAAAGCCTACAGCTAGCATACACGCGGGAAAAGGATATGACAGAGATGTTTTTTTAACATATCCTTTCCCAATGTGGAGCATTTGGACTCCAAATGTAAGTATATTAACATAAGTTTTTCAACCTCTGTTTTTCGATGAGAGTAGGAACAGGATTTGTCCTGACAGTTACATAATCGCTCTCGCTTCGCCCTGTTTGTACGATCGGATGGATCGGAGAGAATTCTAGATATCACAAACATTCATGCCTACGAAGACAAATCCATAAATCTTTAGGAATATGTGTGTTGATTCCTGGTTTGTATGTCGGTTGACGTGATTAGGACGAACAGCTGATGATGACGGCGGAGGAAGTGGTGTGTTTTCATTGAGTTGATTGTAGACTGGCGAACCTCTTCTTGACCTTTTTCCTGTTGCTTTCCGTTCTCCAAAGTTCCCACGTTCGCTTGCAGACGGGAACTCGGCTTAAATCGCAGACGGTCTCATGTTTCCCATCCATTGTAGAAAAATGGTACATTTAAATGGGTGATGCTGCAATTATGCGCTCGTTGTCTATCGGTGGGATATCTTTTTGTAGGAACAGCAATTCACCGATATGGCGAAATGCTGTTTCCTACAAAACGATCGAAAAATAAATTTAATCATCTGTCCGTACCGGGTTTTGAACCCGAAACATCCTCAACCGAAGCCAACGATGTTGACCACTGTACCACGGACTCGTCAGCAACCATCCTAGAATTATCCACTCCACATAGTTTCAGCATGTAAATGTTGATATTCAAATTAAAAAAAAATTAATTGACATTTCAAACGATGAACTTTTGTTCAGTCTTGAGTACCACTGGATTACTTATAATTTTCAAAAGCGACGGTTAGTTTTTTTGGCGTTTGTTCTTGGCCACTGCCTCCGAAGATCGTTAAGCTGTAGTATTACATCTTTTTGCAACACTTGTCAACCCCTGCCGGTAATGATGTATTTTTTTCCGACAATGTCAGCACATCCGCCAGCTTGTCGATGGTCGCCATTTTTACGTGAAAACATTCTGATTTTTATTGTGATGATTTCATGTTTTTATGCACCTCTTTTGAACAACAGTTACAGCTTAGAGCACAGTGCTGTAGATAATTTATTTTAGGGGTAACTAAAATGTATGACGCTTCTAATTTGTTGCAATTGAATGAGTAATATATAAATATATATATACATATAGATGTATCCCTCAAAAAATACAAAAATAAGTTACATAATGATTGGATCTCATTTTAAAGACAACAGATCAGGTCTCGGCCAAATATGTAAATTAGAAAAATAAATTGACATTTTAAGACATCGACTGAGGGTGCTTGATGGAATTTCAATATAAAATTTGGATTATTGAGATTTTGTACACTTCCATGTATTTTGGCACGAATGGACTCGAACTGACAGACAGTAAACAGTGTCTAACGTTTATATAGAAGATACAAATACGACAAATATTATTTACGAGGTAAGATATTATACGTCTGAGAGCCACACTGATACCTGAGTTAAAATTTCGAGAATCGCCTTAATCCTTATTTTGTAAACACCATATTAACAGAGTGGCGAATTGCCGCTTTTCAACTTCTTTTAGAAATACCAGTGATTTTACAATTATAATAGTATTGTGGGTTTTGACGGGATGCAATTCGACGAAAGGGTAAATATATACAATCATTCCACATTTAGTGACATCTGTTAGGTGTTTCAACGTATAGGATATAATAACGGAGAATTAGGAAGGTTCAGCTGCTCATTCAAAATTGGCAAGGAATTTAACTGGGCTCTATTAATTTCCAAAATTTCTTGATAAAATTATTTTATGATCCCCCATGTTTTTATGCAACAGTTTAACACCATCATCCGCATTAAA
Source organism: Himalopsyche phryganea (assembly GCA_022494535.1). Classification (NCBI taxonomy): domain Eukaryota; kingdom Metazoa; phylum Arthropoda; class Insecta; order Trichoptera; family Rhyacophilidae; genus Himalopsyche; species Himalopsyche phryganea. The sequence goes on from JAGVSL010000129.1 coordinate 102,552, forward strand.
CGTATGGTTCTCCATTAGCAAGTGATTTGCGAATGTCGAAGTTTCAGTTCGAGTCCATTCGTGTGCTCGAATGCCTGAAGATGCCGAAAGGCGAAACCCGGGTCGTTAGTGACAAAATACATGGAAGTGTACAAAATCTCAATAATCCAAATTTGAAATTGACATTTTTTGGAAGGGAAACATTATTTTACATTGGTTTTAGGTTTAAAAATTCTGACTCGGCCACTTGATGTAAGCGTCTATTATATCGACACTCCGTAAGTATAATCCCGTATCTACAAACATGAGAATTTACATGAGTGCATTACAAAGATTCATAACGCAACTCACCATATTATAATGTTTTCGATAAAAGCAGTTTGTACTCTCTCATAAACAATTTCAATTTTGAGAGTTACCTCAATTGTCCAAAACACCGTCGATATATCGATGGTCTAATGTTATAAACCCAAATCTGATATTTTGACGAAAATGAATTTATAAACCGTATCTTGTTTATTTTAAATAATACAAAGTAATTAAACTTTTTAATTATTTACAAGTACCCTGACATACTATCCATTTAATACTTAGAAAAAAAGTCTAATGTACATATTAACGTAAATATTCAGTTTTTTTTAGCCTCCTGTAAAATTTGTAAAATGGCACTAACGGAATTATAACATTAGGACGATATCTTCTGTTACGACCGGAGTGACACAGGGTTACGTTCTTGCTCCGTTCCTGTTTATTATTATCTTTGATTTCATACTTCGGAGGTCAATCCCACCCGATTGAGGTGTAGCTATCGCCACTGTCTTGAGGCTGTGTGAGCTTGAATACTCCGACGATGCTGTAATATTTGAGAAATCTGTTAATGGTATCCAAGAGACTATTGACAGGTTAGGAATTAGCTCAGGTCGTATTGGTCTGAAAATAAACGCAAGTAAGACCAATGTGTAATAAAGCCTGTCATGACTGCGATAGGACCCTGAATAGCGCGGAACAGATCATCGTTAGGGTCGACAGCTTCAGATATTTCGGTGTACACATCCCGGAAGACCGTAACACAAAGAACCAGCTCGCTATCCGATTAGGAATAGCCGGAGACACATTTAACTCAAACGATTAAAACCTAATGCCAATCGTTGAACGCTTGCATTCTAAACTGTGATTCTTTACGGTAGCGAATCGTGGCACCTGACAAAGCCTCAGAAAATCCGAATACTGAGTTTCGAGAACAGATGCTTGCGTTGGATACTGGGGTGAGGTGGGATGACTTCGTGAGAAACTCGGATATTATGGAACGGAGCAGACAGCGCCCTGTCACATCAGCGGTCATGGAGAGACGTTGGAACTGGCTGGATCATGTACTGCGGATGCATCCGGAGAGCCTCAATCCTGATTGCCTCTTTTTCCGACCGGTGGGACCTGGCGTCCTGGAAGACCTGTTCATAGGATGTACTCGGCGGAGCTGAGGGACTCTGGCATGTCATGGGAGGAATCAAAGCGATTGACGGGTGACAGGGAATCATGGATGTGCCACGTGGTGGCCATATGCTCTACATAGGGAACGAATATGGTCGAAGAAGAAGAAGAATATTTTACAAAGAAACAATTCTCGCTGTTCATCGAAAGCTCTATCTGATCAAATAAAGTTCAAAAAAAGCTGCATAACTTTGTAAACGAAAATATGTTTTAAGCAACTCTTCAACTGTTATTCTACACCACTGGCTATACTCGTGTACAAGCGGCATTATAAAAATAAGTTTTTTGATACAATTTCTGTTAATGTATGAATATTTTTAAAGGAATTTATTATTACTATTGACTTTTATTTGACAAGCTTTTGCATAACATCAGAATTATTATATTCTCTACCAGTATCACATGTTCCAATGTCAGTGGTTAAAAAAATTATATATTTATCACTTGGCGCCTAATTCTCAAAATCGGACATCCAAGCTCCAGTTATATTACGAATAACCTTTTTAAACAAAATTCAGCTCCATAAAGGTTGTGAGATATAAATTTGAAATTAATCTATGGAATTCGTAAGAAACTAGCCGCTTGATCGTCAATAGAAAATCAAATTCCATTGTAACAAAGTACTATGGTAGAAGTTTTTTTTAAGCAGAGTAATTAGAGAAACATTTAAAAATACGTCCTTCCCCTGTTTTATATAGTGTGAGAATTAATTCAACTGACAACATGTATTCTAAGCAACTATCGACACTTTTAAGGTGTTAACTGTCAATTCTTGTTGCAAAGACATTATATTTTATGTGTTAATTTTATTTGTGATTTCTGATTAATATTTATTGATTTGTAAGAGGTCCTTAACAGTTTAATTGTAGACTATTTTATTTGGTTTATGTTTAATTTGTTTGATGATCAGTTCATGAACAAACTGTTTTATATACGTTAATTTTTAACATTCAATTTTATATAAATATCCCTGTTATGTTTGTATTTTTATCAGTTGATAATGCTCGTGATGAGCGAAAACGTTCCTGATTATTATAAACATGTGGAAGTAGTACAAATGAATTTTGTTTTATTAAAAAAAAAACTACCCACAATTGACAATTGTTTCAATTTCGAAGATTCAAATATATTTACAATAATTCAAAAGTATACAACCATATGTTTTTTAGACCGAGGTGATCTAAATTCATTATAAGTAAGCCCCGTACACCATTCTGCACCCCAAAAAAGGATTTTCGTGATATTTCGCGTGTTATTTCTGTCACCAGAAGTAATTGAGAAACTCATTATTATGATACAAATGTCGGATCCGCGGTATAATGGTCAACGTTTTTGGCTTCGGTTACGGATCTGACGGGTTAGGATCCCAGTGTAGACAGTTTTATAAATTGATTTTCGATATATATAGATTTGTGGATTTCTTCACGCATGTTGTGATGTATAAAATTCTAAAAATTGATGCTCTTAGGCAATTCTGATGAAAGGTTGTCATGAAACCCTTTAATTAGACATGGTCAACTACTGGAACATTCAATTTTTTTTAATGGTCAACTACTGACACATTAACATGGTTGTTAAAAATTGAACACAATTTTTTTGTAACAGACCTTTTCCTAATTTCAGTCTTCCATATTAATTAAGATATTTGATCCATTATGAATACACATAATTCGGTCTAATGCTAAAAACGATAATGGTTTGAGAAGACCCAGGATCGAAGAGAGGCGAGCGGCTGGTTATCCAGAGTCCTGGAAGGGCTGTGATCTCAGACAAACACCATTTCAAATCCGGTTCAAAACTTATTTATTTTTCCATCCAAGATGCAGTGGTTTACATTACACAGATATATAAATCCTAACACATAAAATTGATTCTACATCAACATTTACTTAGCAACTGAATTTACTTTAAGTTATATGACACACCCTGGTTTTTCTTAAGTATAAGTGTCATTAGTGTCCTAAACTGAAATCGGCCTGCGGCAAAACAGCAATAATTCGCAGAAAACGCTCTTTCATGTTGCCAGGCGTTAAAAAAGAGCCCCTAGGCTTCGGCCGCTGGACGAGTCCATTTTTACGGAAAAGGGTAGCTCCAACTTTGCACGGAGTTTTTTTGAATTTGTGTAGACAGTCGATGACGAGCTGCCGAGTCGGACGAACGAGGTCTCGTCGCGACGAAAGTGATGTGACGATGTGAACTGTTTGTTTGTTTTTGTGTTTTGATTTGCGTTGGATTTAATTTAAATTCGTTGTGTCATTTGTATTAAAACTTAAAGTAAATTCAGTTGCTAAGTAAATGTAAATGTAGAATCAATTTTATGTGTTAGATTTATATATTTGTGTAATGTTAAACCACTGCATCTTGAATGGATAATAAATAAGTTTTTTTTAACCGGATCTGAAATGGTGTTTGTCTGAGATCAGCCCTTCCAGGACTCCGGATAACCAGCCGCTCGCCTCTCTTCGATCCGGGGTCTTCTCATTTGTCGCCCAACTTAGTGGCCATTGACGGTTTGTGACACCTCAGGATTCACCCCCTGAGGACTCATGCTCTGAAGATGCAGTGGCTTTGAACTGTGGTTCATGGCGCCCAACCGAATTTTAACGTAACTTCAAGAATTTCAAATCGCCGAACGCACACTAAGAATCCGGACCCTGCCCTGAAGGTGGACTTCAAGATCGGGACCAGACAACCAGTCAGCTTCCCGGCGTCTTACTATGAAACCCCAGCTTCAAAGGCGAAACTGGCGGGAGTCGTCGGTGAAAGGTGCCTGGCCTCTGTTACTTTTCACGAAGCCCTACTTCTCGACTAGCCGCTCGTGAAGTCGTTCGCGCTGACCTAGGAGGCCTGCTGGGCCTGTTGTGTTTTCAACCAGTGAGGCCTACAGTGGCTGTTTGTTTGCAATCCGCGAGGCCCGCTGTGCCTGTTAGAGTTGCAACCTGTGAGGCCTGCTGTGTCTGTTTTGTTGTCAACGAGTGACGCCTACTGTGGCTGTTTGTTTGCAATCCGTGAGGCCCGCTGTGCCTGTTATATTTGCAACCTGTGAGGCCTGCTGTGCCTGTTTTGTCTTCAACGAGTGAGGCCTACTGTGGCTGGTAGATTTGCGACCCGGGAGGCCGTTTTGCCTGCCATGCTGCCTGTAAAGACGAGAAGACGCTAATAAACCTGCCCTGCCGAGCGAGGACGCTGCGGATGCCTTCTCGGGAGAAGATGAGGCCGTCTGCCTGTGAAGAGGAGATGCTGCCGACACACCTGCCCCGCCGAGCGAGAACGCTGCGGATGCCTTCTCGGGAGAAGATGAGGCCGTCTGCCTGTGAAGAGGAGATGCCGCCGACACACCTGCCCTGCCGAGCGAGGATGCTGCGGATGCCTTCTCGGGAGAAGATGAGGCCGTCTGCCTGTGAAGAGGAGATGCTGCCGACACACCTGCCCCGCCGAGCGAGGACGCTGCGGATGCCTTCTCGGGAGAAGATGAGGCCGTCTGCCTGTGAAGAGGAGATGCTGCCGACACACCTGCCCCGCCGAGCGAGGACGCTGCGGATGCCTTCTCGGGAGAAGATGAGGCCGTCTGCCTGTGAAGAGGAGATGCTGCCGACACACCTGCCCCGCCAAGCGAGGACGCTGCGGATGCCTTCTCGGGAGAAGATGAGGCCGTCTGCCTGTGAAGAGGAGATGCTGCCGACACACCTGCCCCGCCGAGCGAGGACGCTGCGGATGCCTTCCTGGGATAGGAACAGGACGCCTGTTGGCGTAGGAAAATTTATACCACCGCCCGTTGTGATGCCGATCGCGACATGACCTGTGTTGTGGCCTCGTGTGTGACGACCGACGCGCTGCCACGCGTGTGTTTTTAAGACTTGATTTTTTTGTGTTCTTTATTGTATATTGTATCTTGTTTTTCTGTGATTATTGCTACGCTGTCCGAACTCAGTTCATGGACACTAGAAGTATGGGGGTTTGACACACCCTGGTTTTTCTTATGTATAAGTGTCATTAGTGTCCTAAACTGAAATCGGCCTGCGGCAAAACAGCAATAATTCGCAGAAAACGCTCTTCATGTTGCCAGGCGTTAAAAAAGAGCCCCTAGGCTTCGGCCGCTGGACGAGTCCATTTTTACGGAAAAGGGTAGCTCCAACTTTGCACGGAGTTTTTTTGAATTTTTGTAGACAGTCGATGACGAGCTGCCGAGTCGGACGAACGAGGTCTCGTCGCGACGAAAGTGATGTGACGATGTGAACTGTTTGTTTGTTTTTGTGTTTTGATTTGCGTTGGATTTAATTTAAATTCGTTGTGTCATTTGTATTAAAACTTAAAGTAAATTCAGTTGCTAAGTAAATGTAAATGTAGAATCAATTTTATGTGTTAGATTTATATATTTGTGTAATGTTAAACCACTGCATCTTGAATGGATAATAAATAAGTTTTTTTAACCGGATCTGAAATGGTGTTTGTCTGAGATCAGCCCTTCCAGGACTCCGGATAACCAGCCGCTCGCCTCTCTTCGATCCGGGGTCTTCTCATATAATACAAATGACACGACAAACGATTTTAAATTAAGTCCAATGCAAATCAAAAAAAAACAAACAATTCACATTGTCACGTTACCTCCGCCGCGACGAGACCTCACTCGTCCGGCTCGACAGATCGTAATCGACTGTCTACAAATCATTAAAAAAACTCCCTGCGAAGTCGGAGCTACCCCTTTCCGTAAAAATGGACTCGTCCAGCGGACGTAGCCGGCGGCTATTGAACGGCATGGTAACAAGTTTTGGGCCGATTCTGCGAATTATTTCTGTTGCCGCTGGGTGATTTCAGTTCTGGACACTAATGACACGTATACTTAACAAAAACCAGGGTGTGTCAGGTTATTTATGTTGAAATTCTCTCTTAAGCGGTCAACTCATATTTCCTTAAAAACCTCATATTATAGAGCGGAAGTGTTAATCTTTATCGACGGAGACATAGATCAGGGCTGTGGCGACTCCACATAGATTGATTGTGTTCTCTACAATTTCATGTTTTAACATCCATGGCGTACTAATTCGAATAATATAACGACTTAATATTTGTTTTCAACGAATATTTTAAATGCCTACTACTTACTGAGTAAATTCAGTAAACTCAACATTCGATTTGATTCGTAGGCGATACGTCCTTCCTTTTGATAAGAACCTTGTAAGTTTGGTTCACACAAAATCTTTGTAACTAAATTACTAATGGTAAAATAATTATGTGTACTTTACACGTGGAAACCTCTAGGCGGAGATAAATTGACTAAATTAAGTACTTTTCAAGGCGCATCTAACATAATAACAACAAAAAAACAAGTCCGTTCCCAATGTCGTGCATTTGGATGCTTATTGGAGCATAGAAATATATTTTTTTTTATCGAGAACTGCTTTTAAATTAGTATTTCAACGTATTTTTTCGTAGAGTTTCGGGAATTGTTAGGAAAGGAGACGTAGTTAGGTTAGTTTGCCATATGAATGCGCATCAGGATAGAAAAAAGGCGTGTGAGAAGGAATGAAAACATCACCAATATCCATGGATTAAGATGGCTGTTTATTGTTAATATTAATTACATACTTAACATTTGATTGTTTTTAAATGGTTCACTAATTTCTTCTTATAATTTTCCCAATACACTATTTGCTTAATGCATTAGTAATGTCATTTAAAAAAATTTGCTCAGCTAATGGACTTTTAATGGACCTATATTTGTGATGTCAGATTAGTATTTATTGATTTGTAAGAGGTTCATAACATTTTAATTGTAGACTATTTTATTTGATTTATGTATAATTTGTTTGCCAATCAGTAATTTCTTGTCGTAATTCATAAACCGTCAGTTTTATATACCTTCATTTTTACACTCAATTTTATATAAATAGGCCTGTTTGTATTTTTATCAGTTGATAATGTTCGTGATGACCGAAACCGGTCCTGATCATTATAAATATGTGGAAGTAGTACAAATGAATTGTTTTTTGTTTTTTAAAATATCATAATTTTATGATGTGTTACAATCCTAAAAACAGAGTATAGCGAAAGCGATTAGCTAACTACTAGTTCTGTCCTAACCTTCTCCCGATCACTCTCTTTGATTACGAGAGGTTGAACGACTGAATAACGAGTAGTTCTAGTAGGAAAAAACTTCTGTTGGAACAGCTCCACTAGAAGTTTATATGTCGCATATTGGGAGCGGACATGATACAAAATGAATGAATACATAATTTTTCAAAAATAAAATTTGAATATTTTGTATTGCAGTGCGCCCCAACCAGTGTTGTTAAAAAGATTTGACAATATTATTCAAATATGTAGTAAATTAATTATTATTTTCCTAAAAACACGTGCCCAATTGGTATTAATTTCTCAAACCAAACATTTTGCGAAGTCTCTTCTTGGAAAATTCTCGCGTGCGGCATTAATGGTGGCTCATATTTCGCGCTCATATTTCTAATGACACAGATTAAATATTACAAAGAAAAGCTTATTAGACTAATACTCGTATTTTACAAATAAAAAAAATGTTGTTTTGTTTCCAGAAATATGCTATTTTAAATCATCAGTGATAAACCCAAGAATGAAAGAAAACCTCTTGAGATCGAATGACCAAAGGTGACGTCAACTCTTCACTTTCCAATAGTTCTGCTCCTTTTAAATTCGATAAGAAAACACGTGTATAAATATAACAAGTGGAATAAAGTTATAAACTTTAATTGATGGCTTGGATTGAACCCAAAAAAAATTAATCAGTAAGCGTGGTATTTTCGATGGATTCTGAGGTAACTTTGTGGAAATTCATTTTCAATATAAAATTCATATTTTATTGTATTTTGAAGGAGACTTGCTTATTTTATTTTTAATCTGCTGTATATTAAAACAAACAAATGCATTATTAGTTATTCCACTGGCTGTGTTACTAATGTAACGCGTTTCGCTTCTTTAAGCAGCATCTTCAGACTAACTGTCCGTAACTAACTGTGTTAGTCTGAAGATGATTCTGAAAAAAGCGAAACGCGCCACATAAGTAACACAGACAGTGGAATAATTATGTTGTAAATTTTAATTTAATATCTATAGTAAGCGGGGTCTTTTCGGCATTGCTCACATACAAACTTTTTCATTGTGATGAGTGAATTTTTAAATTTTATTCAATGCCTTACTGTTTTCATCGTTTATATCAGTGCTTCGCAACCTTTTCTCACCCACGGCACACCTAAGAACTCATGAATATTTCGCGGCACACCACAATGCAAAATATGTAATTTAATAAACAAAACTTACAATTTATTAATTTGTTTTGATTTGATGAATTTGAAATAGTGACTAATATATTTTTAGCCGATTAAAATCTTTAACCCTTTCACTTAGCACACGAAAATTGTTTTTTTTTTTGAAAATTACAAATTATAAAAAAATATTTGTAAAAGTTGTAACTAAAAAAAAAAGCTAAGCTTCACTACTAAAGCTTATTTGAGTGGATAAAAGTAATCCCCATTTTTTTGTTGGCAAAATCCAAAAAATCTTTCTGTTTTCAATAATAGTCTCGTGTTCACATTCTGCACGAAACAACAAAAAAAAAATGCTTATTTAAGGCTCTTGATTTAACAATATTTTGATGTATAACTTCATTGTTTGTAATAGCTTCACTAGGAAATTTTTTGCCATTAATGCTTCCCAATATATGCAGCAATGTATAATTTGTGCAGTAGGATTTTTTTCGTTTAACACACGAGGCAACCCCCAATTTATTCCCCATCATTGAAGTTACACTATTCGTGCAAACATTAATACAATTATTCCCTTAAATATCAAAATAATATAATATTTGCTTCAATGAGAATAATTTAAACGGAGATCTTAGCAACCAAGTGGCTTTAATTTTATCTAAAATGAAAACACTCGATTTTTTTTCATTTTGGACGCATGGTGCCGCGGCACACCTGGGATCATCTCGCGGCGCACTGGTGTGCCGTAAGACGATTCCTGGTGTGCGGTACAGCACCGCCAGAAAGAGAAAAAATATAGTATTTTCATTTTAGAAACAAATTAAAGCTATTCAGTGGCTAAGATCTCCGTTTAAATTATTCTTGTTGAAACAAATATTATATTATATTGAGATTTAATGGAAATATTGTTTGCATGGCTCATGATGGAGAATAAAATGATATTTGTCTCGTGTGTAAAACAAAAAATCACAACGTAGAAATTACACATGACTGCATATATTGGGAAGCATTGATGAAATTATTAGAAGCAATGAACGAATATATCAAAATAATATACATTATCACATCAAGAGGCTTAAATAAGCAATTTTTGTTAAACTTTCTATCACTCTGAAAAAATAAAAGGGTTTATTTGGCTTTTGTTAAAAAAATATACACGCTACTATTTCAAATTCATCTAATAAAAACTATTAACAAATTGTAAATTTTGTTTATGAAATTGACATATTTCTGCATGTGGTGTGCCGCAAAATATGAAAGAGTGCTTAGGTGTGCCGTGAGTGAGAAAAGGTTGCGGAGCACTGGTTTTCATCAAGGGGACGTAGAGAGATAATGCAATCATCTGGCGTTACTCAATCGTAGGGTGTCCACGTCAGTAGATACGAAGGATATTCCATTTGCCGATCGCTAATTTGTAGGGATAAACTAGTAATTATTGCTAATTCTATGTAGACTCCGGCATTCTTAGTCGCGTGATCATCTCAGAAGTCAAAATGTGGCGTACATTTCCCCTGGATGCAAAAGAATGAAGACTCACCCAAGCCCTGCAGAGCTGCACTGGTGGTTGGCGCAAGTAGTGGCGCTCGGCTTGTTAACCTTTCCCTTACTATGTAAAATAAATTCGCGCGTTACGGTGGAGTGTATTAATTACACATCATGCATTTATATTTGACATCGCTTAAATTTATTTGAAAATTTTTCGGTGTTCCCCGCTGGCCGTAGTATCCACTTGCACAACTCAGAATGTGTACATAACACACTCGCACACGTATGATTGTATTGGTAATTTTATCCCGGATTTTCGACAAAATATCCCGGTTGCACCCAACGGCATATTATTCTAATTACTATTATTATGTTATTGAATGCGTAAATGTAAAAAGGAGTAATACCTAAAATCTAAACGCAGTATTTATACAGATATTTTAATTATTAGAAGCTATCTGCACTAAATACACATCACAGAATAGGAAATTTTAGACGATATTGCAATTTCCCAGTGTTCAATTCCCAGTGTTCGGCTGGACGGTTTTCATAAACTAATCTTTCAATCGATTTATGGATTTCTGTTCGTAGTCTGAGTGTTTTTGATGTCTAAAAAAAACTGCCTCCCACACATCCGATCCTCAGGAGGCGTAGCGAGAGCGATTAACTAACCACTTATCCTGTCCTAGCCCTATCTTTCTATCCCTAAGCTCTTCTAAAAAAAAGTTGAGCAACTGAGTAACAAGCAGTTCTCATAGAAAAATTCTGTTGAGATACCTCCATTAGGAGACCATATGCTCCACGTTGGTAGCGGACATGGAAAACGAAACAAAAAGCTATGTCGTATACATATTCCACCGTTTTTATTTAAAATATTAGAGTACGTTTCGGACAAAATATTGTTGTACAGAGCATTGTATAAAATATATGTATAATAAAGGTATGTGCGACTGATATCAGAAGGTATGTTAAGCAATTGGTGTTAATAATAATGGAATAAACATAATTCTTATAATGGCGTGATGCCGAAAGAGATATCAACTATATAATATATAACTTTTGGAACTAATCACATTGCAATGTTTACTTTTATAAAGTGAGAAAGTAATTTGAGGACTAGGGAATTTATACAAGAATATTAAATACGAATTGCAGAGCACAGGGACCTTGCAGCCGGGACTGACTAAAAACGGTCAGTAAACAATAATTGCTTTGGAATTCTCGTGTTGCTCTACGTCCAGAAACAGAAATGAGACAAGACACGAGATGGTCGCTATTCGCCGCGCCGCTCAGTCACTTCGACATAATTATGGTCCATGAAGCACGCTCCTCTCTCGGTCAGACCCTGTGCGTCGTCGACCCATCTCAATACGCTTAAAACACGCAGGGTTGCCATAATCAAATAATAATCATGTCTTGACAGTCGAAGATGACAACGCGTTATCTACGTATCAAAGTGCTTTTATTGTAAAACAGTAATAAGATTTGACATTGTGTTACCACACAACATGAAATTCGTGACAATGTCACGAAGCTCACAGCTGAAAACTATTCTTCTTCTTCTTTTGGAATCCTCTATTTAACTTGTATCATTACCGAGATTTAATTTAAGGATAGATCTGCAGCCGACCTATCGCGGTCGACGGACAATGAAAAACTATTGTTGTCTGTTCTGGCTGAAGGTATAGCGCGTTCTGCCGTTGTCTCTGCCCTATCAGTGTTGGCAGCTCGTCTGTGTTGCAGTTCGTGGTTGTTCATTCCCAACACTTACATGTTAATTAATGAACAGATGTACTTTGTACACTCTTTTACCACTTCTATCATTATTTTCAAATATTTTTTAATGGTTTCATTGCACCGGAAATACTGTAAAAACTTCTTAAAAATAGCTTGCTATGTAAATAAAAAAATCTTCAAAAGAGTACGCATATGTAGTGCTGCAAAAAACCTGTAAATTTTTAAATGGTGCGTAAAAACCCGGAAAATTGGAAAAAAAACACTGCAAATTGGCAATAACTACGGTATTTGTCATTTTTTACGACATGTCGAGTCCATGTAAACATGTGCATCTCGTCGAGCTTAACTTCATACATTAGTATAGAAACGTTTCCGTAAATATGTTGTATTGGGCTCAAGGATACATAAATGGTACTGGCGATCAGATATTGAATAAGTTCTTAACTTCCATCTATATCATCGAACTAATAACTCATCGTAGCCTCAAATTTGCGTTATACAATGTTGGCACACGTAAAAAATTCCATGTTTTTAAAATAAGTGTTGCCGAATGCTAAAAATGATATACAAATTATCAATAATATTATAATTCAAATTTGAACTGTTGAGATTTTGTACATTTCCATGAATGCCTGAAGATGCCGAAAGGCAAAACCCGAGTCGTTAGTGACAAAATATATATGGAAATGTACATCATACTAACAATTGAAATTTAATGTCTTAAATTAAATTAAATATTATAATTGTTTTTTCCCGTTTTTTTTCCAATTTTTCCAACCTCGCATCACTACGCATATGTCGTCCGTTACTTCATGCTACAAATGGTGAGAATACTTATCTTAAAATAGTTGCAAGTAAATATAAAGCAGCATTTCTTTAAGTATTTCTAGTGACTCCAAATCTTTTTAAAAAACATTAATTTCGACTCCGACACCACACATCAGTTTTGCAAGTGGTTTCTTGATATACGACATTTTGCAGAATTAATAACGTGAAATGTCGGAGAAACCCTGATATACGCAATGCTCAAAAGGACATACAAATTTACTGTTTCTTTAAAATTACAATTTGACCAATAAGGTTAATTCATCAAAGTTTGAATCTGTCAATCTTAATTTAATCGTAGAGCGATTTTGTACCTCTGCGGAAAACGCCCTCTCACATTCAACACTTGTACTACGAACGTTCATTAAAAAAATATACATGATGTATATCGACGGTGTTTTGGCCAATTGACGAAACCCTCAAAATTGAAATTGTTCAGGAGAGATACAACTGTTTTTATCGAAAACATTATAAGGTGAATTGCGTAATGAATCTTTGAAATGCACTTGCAGAGATGTACGGAGTGTCGATATAATAGTGGCTTACATCAAGTGACCGGATCAATTTTTTAGCCTTTCTCTTCATTTTCGTATTGTTTTAGGGTATTGTATCAATTGGTCAAAACACAGTCGATGTATTGTAAAACCGGTACCTATTTTTCATTTTTAAATCATGCTGTTTTAGCAATACCGGGGATAGAAATTTCGGTAATACCGGCATTGCAATCCCTGCACACGCGACGAAACACGAAGAGAAGTCCAGTTTTGTTACATGCGGTGATTTGTTTACGATGGTTGCCATATAATTTCCGTCAATTGACATCAATAAAACATCATTTTGCCGTTTCTTATCTTTGCTCTGACACTAATATCTGCTAGCACTAAATATCGCTCCCAGTGTAACTAGTTCGGCTTTATTTGGAATGACGCAAATCGCTATATATAATATTTTCTATGGATTCGGCGGTATCTTTGTGGAAATTCATTTTTAATATAAAATTACAATTGATAGTGAGATAAATAAGATGTCTCAAAAGTAATAATTTTTGATAAAGTTTGCGAATCATTTAATTGAAAATGATCATAATTTTAGTAAAAATAATAACGTAGAAACACTCCATCGATTAAATAAAAAAAGCATTAAAATGGATAGCTTAGAGTTTTTAGAAATTAATAAAACCATCGAGTAATCGAGTATCAGTAAATAAAATTTTGAATAGAACAGGCAGCTCACTATTATTAAATATATTTCCCTTGGGATTTTCACGTCCAAACGCTAGTAATTGATTTGTAATTAGTAGTGTTATGGTAATTAGTCTACCAGTGTTTATGTCTTACTCCCCTCCCACGTCCAGTAGAATGGAATACAACCCACCCTACCATTTATTTTTAATGTAAGAATTAGAATAATTGTTTACCTTTGAAGTAAATAACCTTGCGATATGGTTAGTCCGAAGATGCTTGTTAAAGAGGTGAAACGCGTCACGTTAGTGATAACACAAGTGGAATAACAAAGTTATCAATTTTAATTTTACTCTATATATCAACTTGTGCTTACAGCGGGATCTCGCGGGAGTTTTTTTTTTATTTTCCCGTAATCCAGGAAATGAAAACAGAGGGTCCCGGAGTTCCTGTTATTGAAATAAATAGATTTTCGCTCCCAATTTAAAACATATCGACTTTTACAGGACGGTGGCAACTCATTAGAAATTGTACCGCAAGAACCGCTTGTTAGTCAGTCTCTCAACTTCAATTTGTCAGAGAGAGTAAGGATAGAAGGTGAGAAGACCCCGGATCGAAGAGAGGCGAGCGGCTGGTTATCCGGAGTCCTGGAAGGGCTGATCTCAGACAAACACCATTTCAGACCCGGTTCAAAACTTATTTATTTTCCATTCAAGATGCAGTGGTTTAACATTACACAAATATATAAATCTTAACACATAAAATTGATTCTACATTTACATTTACTTAGCAACTGAATTTACTTTAAGTTATAATACAAATGACACAACGAATTTAAATTAAATCCAACGCAAATCAAAACACAAAAAACAAACAGTTCACATCGTCACGTCACCTTCGTCGCGACGAGACCTCGCTCGTCCGACTCGGCAGCTCGTAATCGACTGTCTACAAAAAAAAAAAAATTCCCTGCACCGTCGGAGCTACCTTTTTTTCCACGAAAATGGACTCGTCCAGCGGCCGAAGCCGGGGGCTATTTTAACGCCTGGCAACAAGAAAAAGCCTAGACTGCGAAATATTGCTGTTTGCCGCAGGCCGATTTCAGTTCAGGACACTAATGACACTTATACTTAAGAAAAACCAGGGTGTGTCAAAGGATAGGGTCTTGACAGGATTAGTGGTTAGCTAATCGCTCTCAATACGCTCCGTTTTTTAGTATCGCATTGGCGGGAAAGAATAAAAACATCACTTACATTCAGACCTTCGATCACAAATTCATAAATCAATTTGTGAAGAAGGATACGAAAATTGAACTCCGCAACCAATGTCTAAAAGCTTTTGTTACTGTCCGCGTTCTGTAATCGCGGGGTTGAAAACGTTTTCCCAGAATATTGATATACAATGAAAAAAAGCTTACCGATTACTCGATTGTAAGACGCCGTTGATTGTAAGATGCCCTCTTATGTTTGAATACCTATAATAATAGAAACAGCATAACAACTTTATTATGGACGAAGTGGTCTACATTTAAAGTTATTTAATTGAGCGGGGAGGATACAATGGAGAAAGGCATTTTTTAATATTCATTCTGTATGATTCTTAACCCTTATCATAAAATAGACTGTATGGACTTTTCAATCCGATAACAGCTCGACACTCAAAACCTGTAAAAAAGATAGGGTAAATTAAATAGTCAAGATCAGATAGAACAGTTTGCTTCTGTGTCCTGTTTAGTAAAAGAGTAACATTGCTTTCATCTGTCATCCCAACACCTTTATATTCAACCTTTTCCCCTTAATAATGTATAATGGTAGGGATGCTGTAATAAAAATAAACATGATCAGCATGTTTGTACTAATTTCACAATTTTATGAAATTTCAGGGCCGGCTTTGCTTATTGCCAGCATTTTCAACTCACGAAAAATAATATAGAGCGAGAAGAAGAGTTATTTATATTTAAAATTATTGAGAAGGTATACAAAACATTACATCAGTCATAATTAACCTTATAAATATAATCTGTCTCCTCCAAAAATTGACGGATAACACCATACAACTGAATTACGTATACATAATCAATAAAATTTAAAGGCATTTACTTTAACGATTAATTATTAATACCATATAGGGTCATTTCGCCAGTGGTCGGCCAGTTAAGCGATAAGTGTACTTTCAAAAGGGATTTTGAGTCAATGAATGAGAAATACATATTTTTTCGCTGTTATTCAATTATACAGGGATTAAGTAATGTAACTAACTAAAAATAAAATAGTTAATATTGTACCAAGCATAAAATAATAGAAGATTACAAAAAAATGCCAATTCTCCCTGTGGTCGGCCCCCAAAATACAATGGTCGGCCTTTCGTTGCCCAGTGTTCGGCCATCATTATGAAACTTTATAAATATCGCGAGCGACTTTACTGAGAGTAGAAAAAACAATAAAAAAACATGATGCAAAGCATGATAATATAAAGTATATTTTGTTAGCGATCCTCATCCAAGATGAATTTGCCAAAACTTGCGAAGTAAAAATGTGCTTTTTTAATTGCGTATTGCATCATATAGGTCAGTATAGTGTAGATATATATTGGCAAGTGGCAAGACTACCTACACGAATTTAAAAAGTCTTTTTTTAACTGTATCCACTATTTTATAAATTTTAAGCTCATAAGGCCGACCACTGGCGACGGCTGACTTTAGGAACACTCGCCCTACCAATCTTCCTTTACCTAGATCAACTCATAAACTCAATTACTACATTAGATATTTTATTTTTAAATATGATTTATGATGTTGGAATAAGTTAGATGATACAGTATTGCCGATCTCTTCTGAAACAGTATACATATATACCTAGCAAAGCTAAATTAAGCTTAGATATAATCATAACGATGACGTTAAGCTGAAATAGATATCAACAAACTGATAAAATTCTTGTAGAACTGAATACTTTATTATTTTTTCCCTATTACAATGGAGTTTTACCAATTCAATCAATAAATTCATAGTTCATTATTGAAATTCTTCATTCATTCTTGGAACTGAATCATTTTTTTCTCATAATATGGCATCAAGCTTTTAAAATTAAATTGATGTTGAATGTAAGATAAATGACTTATAAAAATATGTTTCCTCGATAAGGAAAATAAAGTATTCACATTTTTTAATCAGTGAAGATAAAAAGGAGATTAATAAAGACAAAGTAAATATAAATGATATTAGCAAAAAAATACAAGGTCATTAATCGATTAACCATATTAACCTCCGATTACTATATAAATGAGTATTTATTATAAACCGAATGTCTGAGAAACATCAAATACAAATAGAATTGTGCGCAATGTCAAAAAAACGATGCATAACGTGTTGTTTTATATGAGTGTTCCATATTTAAAAGGGTTAAATATCCGTAGTCTCATGATCGATGCGATGCTGGCGTAAAAAGTTTCATCGTTACAGCCGTATTGTCGGGAAAAAAGGAAAAAAACAAAATTGACGTCATCATCGCAATCTTGACTTCCGTTCAAATTTCGCGCCAATTTTAACGGTCGGTATAAAAACGACGCTTCCCAAGCTTTGTGCCAAAACAATAAAATTGATATCAACTGGATGTGATTTATAATGAGTGTTTCATGTGATTCTCTTATAAAAGACTTCGCCAGTTACGACTTATAATCGACTTATCAACGGTTTTATAATTTCGTCCACTCGGTTGTGGAGTCGCGGTCTCGAATACCGAAATGAAAATTTTCATAACATTTACCTACCTCTTTCAAGGTGTTAACTGTCAATTGTTGGTGGAAAGGCATTATATTTTAAAAAATAAAACACAATTCGTTTGTACTACTACCGGTTTCGCATATGACGAGCATTGATAATGCAACATAACAACTGATCAGTTAATGCTCGTCATGAGCGAAAGCGTTCCTGATTATTATAAACATGTGGAAGAAGTACAAACGAATTGTGTTTTATTTTTTTAAATATTCACCCTCCTGTCCCTTCCTGAAAACGGAGCATAGAGAACGTGAGTAGCCAACTACTTGTGTTTTCCCAACACCATTCTTCTTTCGCTACTCTCTTCTAATAGAGACATTGAACATACATCCATCCCTCGAAAAAACATTTTCTGTTGAGATGCTGAATAGAAAACTTTACACTCCACATTGATAGCGATGGACTTGGTTAAAAACAACCTCGTAATTCCTCAACTACAGTCTGACGAGATTTTTTAAAATTTGATATCTATGTGAGAACAAATCAATACAGATGGCAATACTTACTTGAAGCATAGCCACGTACAAAAACACACACCACTATACTGATGAAAGGTACTCTTCGACCGGGCATTCTCATATTGTTGTCTCACTTTTAAAATCACTATTACTTAGTATAAAACATTCTTTTGTGTGTTTACTCAATGTTTTACTATAGTATAGTTCTCAAAATCTCAAATGCACGGCGTATTGAAGTTAACTTTGGTGTGTTTTTTATACAACACTTACCTTAAAAAGAATAACATCCCTCAACATTTCGCAAATAAAATGAACTATAGTTTGAGAGCTTTAACCTCGATAAAATATCGCATACCAGACATCGCCAGGTAGATAAAAGGTAGAAGTGACGCGTTCATATAGTAAAACGTAAGGCCGATGACGAAACCCGATACGTCTATTGTATTGCTTTCCTGTAGAACTATCTCAGATCTCAGCAATAACTTTTGAAACGGGGCCTGTGCGATCTTGTGTGGGGTCTACAAAGAACGTTTCCTGGCGTGCAAAGTTGCTTTCACAAAAAAGAGCATCTGTGCAAGAGCTCAATTTGTTTTATACAATTAGCCCAATTCGAAAACGATGGATTTATTCTTGCGCTTAGGCGCCTCTGCGTTGTCGAAGCTTGACCCAAATATAATATTACCGTTGATTTTCAAATGTTTTTGAGATGAAATGAGAACTTTTCATAAATTCGTATAATAGTATAACAGATACTCATTTTTTACGGGGCACTCTTTCCAGGTACCACCACAAAAAACCGTTGGAAAAAAGACGCGTTGAAAAATAAGAGGAGAAAGATAATACTTATGTTTTATTACTTGAAACGATTCGAAATAGTCGGCCTCTGTGGTCTAGTGGTAAGAGCTTTACCCTAGCGATAGCGTTAAAAAAATGAACAAAAATGGTAATAAATTTATATGATTTCGTTCGTGGTGTTTTAGACGGAGTTGTCCAAAGTT
Source organism: Himalopsyche phryganea (assembly GCA_022494535.1). Taxonomy (NCBI): domain Eukaryota; kingdom Metazoa; phylum Arthropoda; class Insecta; order Trichoptera; family Rhyacophilidae; genus Himalopsyche; species Himalopsyche phryganea. The sequence continues at coordinate 121,716 of JAGVSL010000129.1, forward strand.
AGCCGACTCCAGTTTTATTAATATCTTAAATACGACGTCGAAATACAATAAATAAGTGACAAGGTTTGGAAACTCTGGCTATAGTCAAACCAGTTTCTTTTTGACCAAGGCGCCATTAAATTTGCATATTTTTAAAATCACGATTAATCCGTTTGATACATTTCCTAGCAATATGGATTTCTACAGGAAATATGAAACGGCACTTCTTTTTGATTAAGTTACTTAATTATTATACTTTAGATAAAATAACGGTAGAATTATGCACATATTTAATAAACGGTTTTTAATATGTACTCTTACCTTCGAAAATTCAGACATATCAATACAAATGTCATACTAGATATCATGTTAAAAAAAATACTTCACTGTGCAAAGAAAAATAGATTTTTTCCATGCTCGCTCCCAACGTGGAGCATATGGTCTCCTAATGGAGGTATCTTAACAGAATTTTTCTATGAGAACTGCTTGTTACTCAGTTGCTCAACCCCTCTTCTTTCGAAGAGAGTAGGGATAGAAGGATAGGGCGAGGACAGGACTAGTGGTTAGCTAATCGCTCCCGCTACCTCCCTCGAGGGTCGGATGGGTGGGAGGGAGTTTTTCGACATCATAAACATTCAGACTACGAACAAAAATCCATAAAACGACTGCAAGATTAATTTATGAAAACCGTCCGCACCGGGAATCGAACACGAGACATCCGTAAGCGTAGCCAACAACGCTACCAACTGCGCCACGGACGCCGACGGAAGTTACAGCACTACAATAATTAAACAATGTATCCCCTTCTTGTAATTTATGAGTAAAGAATTAGAAACAATTTATACCTTATGAATAAATAACCTCGCGATAGAACTAGCCTGAAGTTGCGTCTCACAAAGGCAAGACACGTGCCACAGGGGGATAATTACAAAGCTATAACTTTTAATTTCACATAAAAAATGATTTTCCACGAAGTTACCGCCGAATCAATCGAAAATATCGACGGTCTTTTGACCAATTGATGTAACCCTCAAAAAATACGAAAATGAGTCAATGATTGGATCTCATTTTAAAGACGACAGAGCAGGTCTCGGCCAAATGATGTAAATTAGAAAAATTAATTGACCACTTTTTGGAAGGGAAACATCATTTTACATTGGTTTTAGGCAGGACTTTTTTGCCATGTAACGCGGTGGAACGGTGTTCCGGCACCTTTTTTCATAGTATTTTTAATATAAGAAATTAGATGAAACAATTTTCCCGCTTACATATCGACTGTGGAAAGGAAAAAGGACGTTACCCACACCAAATAATATTGTGTATAACTCACACGAAACCTGCTAATACTCTATATTTCTAAATGAATACATAATATATCAACTTTAGAAAGGCAAATGGACTTATCTCTCCGTCTTTTCAAAATATTTTTTTCGATACAATGTATACAATTTAATACACGCTTTGTTTAGGCTACACACAATATTTTTTGTGTGTGGGTTACGTCCTTGTTTCCTTTCCAAAGTCGATATAATTCGTCGTCAAAATTAACTTTATATTTCCAGAAGAAAAAAAAAATTTTTTTATGCGTTTCGTAGCATAGGAGAAGCTGCGTTAAGTTTCATTTAAATGATATTTGTAAATGTACAATTTTATTTAGAAAAAAACTTAACAAGAAGTCAGTTCCGGCACCTTTTTTTCTAAAAAAAGCCCTGGTTTTCAAAGATTTATGACGCAACTCACCATATATTATAATGTTTTCGATAAAAACAGTTTTTTCTCTCTCCAGAACAATTTTAATTTTGAGGGTTACATCAATTGGTCAAAACACCGTCGATACAGCTACTCGCTCGCTATGTAAACGCCTGATAGTTTGCCTTATTTGCCACCAACTCGGTGCGTCATTTATCATCCAACTGTAAAGAAATACTAAAATTGAATTATAATCACATGCATTCGTCACTATTTGTAATTTGTTTGCAAAAGGTAATTAACAAGAAAAAAACTATTATTTTTTCTGTTCACACTAACCACTAAGACTTTGGCCACACGAAAACAGCAATGAGGTCATTAATTTAAGTGTTAATAGGTTCATTACCAATTGTTTGTACGTAATTTGATATTTTGATGAACAGTGAAGTAACAATTTTTGATCCAAACATTGCATTCCAATTCATCAAAACATAAAATTGTTTGAATTAAAATAATGTACTATATTTTTCATTATTTCCCTGCGTATTGAAATACCTTTGAAATTATTTTGAATATTGTGAAGTGAGCTATCATTTTACTTGCTAAATTATTTCTATTGTGAATACAATCTTAAGTTTTTTTATTAAAATAAACGTCATCCTACCAGTAGTTGACCGCTTAAGAGAAAAATTCAAAACGATTAACGTTTAGCATTAGACCGAATGATGACAAAGCAAGTGTATTCATAATGGATCAAATGTCTTCATTAATTCAATTAAGACAAAAATTAGGAAAGGGTCTGTTAAAAAAAAGCTGTGTTCAATTTTTATCAACCATGTTAATGTTTCAGTAGTTGACCATGTCTAATCAGAGGGTTTCATGACAACCTTTCATCAGAGTTGCCTCAGAGCTTCCTGTAAGACAACTCTTGATATAATCAAGTAGCATATGCTAATATTCACTGATGTCCTTAACAATTCTTTTACGAAATTCAAAATAAAATACTTACTGCATTAGTTGTTGTTTTCAAATATATGGTGATGTCTTAGTTCCTCAATCCGACAAGAGGTGGTTTCATTTGTCTGAACTCTACAATTTAGATCAATTCCGTGTTTACGTTTCTTATTTTGGGCACTTTTATTGAAAAGGTCGATTACCAGTAAATTACTAATACTATTGCAGAATCCATCTTACAAAGATTCATTCAGCTGAAACCTTTGAATGGGAATAACTCTAAAGAAAACCCTTTCGAATGCTGATAGTCAGTGTTCAATTCTTATTCGTAATGTGATTTAAAGCTTGAAGAGCTTACTTTAACTAATTATCTAACAAAGCTTTGCTTTGTGAAATAGTTTTAGTGGTTAACTTCATCCACGCAATCTTTTAATATTTGACATTGAGTTAGTACGCGTAATGCCATGCACGTGAAGCGTAGGTACTACTGAAGTTACCTGAAGAGCATAATTAATACTGTTCACATCTCCTCTAGGTAATGTATAGTTCAACCGGACAGCCCTTGTAACTGTCGTCTCATATAAATTCTCGCAATATTCTCTCTGAAAACGAGAGAATGGGTACCTAACTTACAACCAATTGATATGAATCACGTATTGCTGCGTATTTGTCCATCAGGCATTCACATGATCCACATTGGGAACGGTCAGTGATCATGGAGAGACGGCGAACTGGCTGGGACATTACCTGCGGATGCCTCCGTGGAGCCCTCCCCCCTCCCCCCCAAGTCTGCTTACATCCTCTTCCGGTAGATGGGATTCAGACTATTTTGTTGAACGCCAGGTACTATCCAAAGTGTGTTTTCTTCGGAACTAAACGATACTCGCATGTCTTGAGGGGAAACTAGGTGATTGAACGGTGACGGAGATTACTATAGGATATGGCCAAGGAAAAAAGGATGAATATTTATAAAAATAAAACAACTTCACAATTGAAAAGGCCGGAAGCAGGAAGGTATACAAAACATACAATTCATGCATAAGATTTCATAAATAGCTCTGTTCGAACTTATTTTCCATCATTTGTAAATGCTAGCGCTGAGCGAAAACAATCCTGATCGTTATATTCGATATGGCTAGACCTGCGCTGCGAGTTTCAAAATATGAATACTCGCCGGCACCGAAACATTACGCTTATTAGTAAGCATTATTATTTGCCATTTAATAATGCTTACTAATAAATAATATACCTATGACAAGACACGACGTTGCAGATTTCGGTACGCTTGTAATAATATTTGATCGACATCCGTTTTTCTGCTGACACCTCGCGAGAGGGCAGAAGGGGTGTCGAACTGGATCGCGAATACAGTATAAATAAACAAGCAAAAAACAACTGAGAGATTCTGTATCGGCCGCCGTCCGCGACACAATAACCGTCCCATCGTGACACCTTTCGTCATCCCGCCGACTGATCTCTGGACAGCATCAATCTTCATCATCACCAGCATCCGTCTCTACCGCTTAATCACGTCAAGCAACAGTTTTGGAATTGTATTCCTACAGTTATATAAAATTGTGGAATCAATACAAAATATTTTTTTTATTTTCATAATATAGATTACCTCTCTACGATGAATTGACGGCTAGTGAGATATAAATATAATAATGTATACCTATGTTCAAATAAAGAAGCTACTGGTGTATTTGGAGGTCTGCACGAGCCGAAATTTCATAAAATTGCCCGGTCCGAGCTTAACATCTACAGGCCCGGCCCAGTCCTTGCCCGAGCTTCAATATCACCGTTGTTACCTGAACCCGACCCGAAGCCCAGATTTATTTTTCTTAGTCCGAAAAACCCTCGATTCACTTTCAATATAGAAATTCATTTATACTTTTCAAACAATATATGTCATTGTTTCCACATTTTCAACGATATTCATAATACATGTGAAGTAAATTATTTAAGTTATGAATAGTATTGCTTCATGGCTGTATTTTTCTGAAAATTAAATTCCTTACCCGTGCCCGGACCGAGCCCGAATCTGTCTTTACCTACCCGAACCCGACACGCGGGCCTTTACATTTCTTTTTTTAACAGCAAAGTGTTTATTACCGTTTTTTCGTGAACGTCATTATTATGTAAATTACTCATAAAAGGTTTATAATAAATAGATGTATGATTAATATGGTGTAATGATAATTAGCGGCAAGTTACAATACTAGAATTTCACATGCTTTTCGAAGGGCATCTCCCTATTCATAAATTTGAATATAAATAACTGGCAACATTAATTTCCGGTTTCGAATAAATAGTATATTCAGATTATTTTAATTTGCCACACCAACTTGTGTACAAGTAAAGGGTTAAATTTACATCAAATCCAATCCGCCGGCAACCGACTCTCAGCATCAAAATGTATTCATAGCGAATGTACGGTTCGCGAGCTTGTTGATGGGTCTTTCAACTTAGTGCTCGTCGATTATGATGCCCACGGGCTCAAATACAAGTGTCATTAATTGATTATGAATTTGTTTACGACAGCATGGATGTCTAGAATTTTCGTTCGTAAAAACTGTGATCCATCTACTGTTACTGTCGTAGTCCAATCCTTCCATACTTACTCTCTTCGAAAAAAATAGTGGTTGAGCGACTGAATGAAAAACCGTTCTCGATCAGGAACTTCTTCATTACGAGTCCAAATGCTCCAAATTGGTAGCGGACATGATAGTATTTTTTTCCACGTCCGCTCCCAATGTGGTGCATATGGTCTCCTAATGGAGGTATCTTAACAGATTTAACTCAACCTCTTTTTTTTTTTTTTTGAAAGAGAGTAGGGATAGAAGGATAGGGCTAGGACAGGACTAGTGGTTGGCTAATCGCTCTCGCTACTCCCCGTGAGAATGGGATGGGTGGATGGGAGGACTCAGACTACGAACAGAAATCCATAAATCGATTGAAAGGTCAATCTATGAAAACCGGAATTGAACCCGAGACATCCGTAACCGTATCCAGCGACGCTACCAACTGCGCCACGGACGCCGACACAATATATTGTGAATTTGGAAAATTATAAAAATTTTAATTAAGGCACACGAATAAACTCGAACTGAAAAATGTACAAAATTTCAACAATTCAAATTTGATATTGAAATTCCATCAAGTACCCTCAGTCGATATCTTAAATGATAAAAAAATACATAATGCTGGAAAATATATTATATTATCAATAACATTTTTATGTATAATTAAGCTAGAAGAATGACAATCAATTTCCTACATTGTCTCATACGAGCTACCGATAGTTCGCGGGCGACGGTTTGGCGATTTCTGTTCAGAAACTTAAAACATTAATTGTGAATTCGTTACAAGTACTATATTTAACAACATTTTGGATACCTTCTATCATCAAACTTTCGTTCCAGACGCGCTCGCGTGAGTATGTTCCATTTGACATTACGTATATGCAGATGTGAATGGTCATTTAATTGTGACGTAGAGATTAATTTACCCATCCCAAGTCATTTTGATATGTCTACAAGTATACGCATTTAATTTAAATTGTTCGAAAAAAATCATCCCAACTCGTAAATTTAATTTATGGCGACAAGAATTTAGTGCTTTCCTATAAAATTATAATTTATGCGATAAACAGTTTTATTTTTGTACATTTATGTAAGCAATACTTTATGTATAGTTGGACATAAATAACAGCCGCGTCCCTATCTTATTGCATTGCCGGGGCCTAAATTTCACTTTTCAGTTTTCTACGAGAACTGCTTTATTACTCAGTTGCTCAAACTTTCTTTTTCGAAGAGAATAGGGATATAAGGATAGTCTTAGGGCAGGGGAGCTAATCGCTGTCGCTACTCCCCGTTTTTTGGATGGGATGGGTGGGAGATTAATTCAAATTTCGGTAGGGACAGTTTCATAAATTGATTTTATAATCGATTTATGGATTTATGTTAGTAGGCATGGACGTTTTGTAAATTTCAATTACGTGTATTATAATCTAACTATAGCATAACAATGGTTGATATTCAAATATCATGTTATTATATAGTTGAAAATTTTACGAACCGAAACGCTAGATTTATTAAATCCCTTCTGCTTATCAATATTGCGTATATTTTTCCGGCAATAATTATTAAATAAAAATGCCGGCGTCCGTGGCGCAGTTGGTAGCGTCGCTGGCTACAGCTACGGATGTCTCGGGTTCAATTCCCGGTGCGGACGGTTTTCATAGATTGATCTTTCAATCGATTTATGGATTTCTGTTCGTAGTCTGAGTCCTCCCTCCCACCCATCTCATCCTCACGGGGCGTAGGGAGAGCGATTAGCCAACCACTAGTCCTGTTATAGCCCTATCCTTCTATCCCTACTCTCTTCGAAAAAAGAGAGGTTGAGCAACTGAGTAACAAGCAGTTCTCGTCGAAAAATTCTGTTAAGATACCTCCATTAGGAGACCATATGGTTCACATTGGGAGCGAACATGGAAAAAAAATGAGTTTTTTTGTAATAATTTACAAAAGCGTAACAGGTTACAGGAATAAAAAATATTGCTAACTATCTTTATAATGATTTCCAATAAAGAAATATTGTGAATGTACTATTTTTACAGGAATTAAATTAACATACAATATGTGGGGAACGAATGAATATTGATGGCAACCCAGGCGAAATGGCAATACAGATCAGAAGCATAAACACGGGCAGAACGCGCAATACCGTCAGAGATGCCGGACTACTTCACACACGGACGGACAACAAGAATTTCTTACTGGCAGTCGACCGCGGTAATTCGGCGGCAGATACAAAGTTAGTAGTTGTTAGGTCAAACAAAGGAATATTGATAGATAATGTTCACGATATAAACATATTTTCCATAGTTTCATTCACATATTTTCTTAATAGAAATTAAACATTTAATTCAACACGCGATTATTTAAAAACATAAGCCTAAGTAGTTTTGATTCGACAGCAATAAATACTTACTTCAAAATATATGTTTTAAATGCGATATTCATACATTACATGCGGAATGACGACCATGTAGTTGAGTGATCAGCGTCGTTGGGTTTGGTAGCTGTGTTCATCCCAGTACGGACAGATTCGTCGATTTATAGATATGTGGTCGAAGGCACAAATGTCTGTGATGTCTGAATTCCTCCCTACCCTACAAACAGTGCGTAGCAAGAGCGATTAGCTTACCACTTATCGTTTCCAAGCTTCGTCATTTTATCCCCACTCTCTACAAATAAGATAGGTTGGGCAAGGAGGGCAAGGACGGAGGGAGGTGAGATCAAAAAATGCTTCAAGTAGTAATTTAAGACATCGACTGAGGGTGCTTGATGGAATTTCAATATCAAATTTGAATTATTGAGATTTTGTATACTTCCATGTATTTTGTCACTAACGACCCGGGTTTCGAAGGATTAAGGCGATTCTCGAAATTTTAACTCAGGTATCAGTGTGGATCCTAGACTTATAATATTTTACCTCGTAAATAATATTTGTCGCATTTGTATCTTATATATAAACGTTATACACTGTTTACTGTCAGTTTGAGTCCATTCGTGCGCTCGAATGCCTGAAGATGCCGAAAGGCGAAACCCGGGTCGTTAGTGACAAAATTTATGGAAGTGTACAAAACCTCAATAATTCAAATTTGCTTTAAGTAGTGTTGAAACATTTATGTATAACAGAAATCCTGCTGTTATTCATCAGAATTGTTTCTGTGTTTCTCCAAAAAGTGCTTTCTTTACGCGGTTTTCACAACAACGAGACATAAATTATAAATAATTAATTACATATTTAGTTATTTTCTTTGTATGCATTCTATTGAATCAGTTCATACGCGCTCAACGAAGGTTGAACTTATTTTACAACGCCATCTAAACAAAATGGTTGACGAAACCCGACCATAGATAATCGTGCCCTTGAACTCGTGTGGTCATTAGTTGTTTTCCGACATAGGGACTGCGAGTGCCGTAGATTCAGCTTACCTGTTCACTAAATCATAATATAGACCAGTGCTTCCGAAACTATAAACAATATCTAATCAAACACAGTGCTACCAATGGCAGGCCAACAAAATAATAACTATTGGCATTTTTATTCCTCCTGTTGTTATTTTGTACGACACACGTTAATATAATTTTAGAAACATCTTCACGTTTCCCCACCCTTCAAAAAGGCTACTAAATATTACGACTCACACAATTTTGACTATCTTTAACCCCCTCCCCCATATCGTCACATTTATTTATACAGCCTTTTATCCACAAATTCATAGGTGTCTGCACCTTAAATTGGCACCCGAGCTAGGACCTATTAACCATTTCTACCTACAGATGTAGGTGTAAGTGGTGTTTACAAGGTTGGTATGCTGTGTGGAGTGATAATCTCTTGAAGGTGGTAGGTTACACTGATCGTTGATTCAATAATCTTGAACTTTATCATGGGAAAGATTGGCTTATATATACCTATATATATAATTTAAGACATCGACTGAGGGTGCTTGATGGAGTTTCAATATTAAATTTGGATTATTGAGATTTGAGATTGAGAGGCCAGTTATACTCCTTACCAATCTTGAATGAGCAGCTGAACCTTCCTAATTCTCCGCTATTATATCCGATACGTTGAAACACCTAACAGATTTCACTAAATGTGGAATGATTGTATATATTTACCCATTCGTCGAATTACATCCCGTCAAAACCCACAATACTATTATAATTGTAAAATCACTGGTATTTCTAAAAGAAGTTCAAAAGCGGCAATTCGCCTTCGGCAATCGCCACTCTGGTAATATGGTGTTTACAAAATAAGGATTAAGGCGATTTCCGAAATTTTAACTCAGGTATCGGTGTTGCTCTCAGACGTATAATGTATTGCCTCGTAAATGATATTTGTCGCATTTGTATCTTCTATATAAGCGTTAGATACTGTTTACTGTCTCTCAGTTCGAGTCCATTCGTGTGCTCGAATGCCTGAAGATGCCGAAAGGCGAAACCCGGGTCGTTAGTGACAAAATACATGGAAGTGTACAAAATCTCAATAATCCAAATACCTATATATATGTTTGTCATCATTTTTTTTTGTGTTGTTTTGTTGAGTTGTACAACCGTGACATTTTCTTTTTGCCTCTTTTGTTTTTTTATTATTTATCCTCGAGAGGAGGTCGAATGATCAGTGTCCCAGGTGGTCTGGAGCTTCTTTCTTCGGAGTCGTGAAGTCATCTTCTTCTTTCTTCGGCTGATTCCGGTCCACGCCGACCTTCAGGCAGATGATTTGTGGTTTAAGTAAGAGAACCCTTCTGGGTTTAACAAAATCAGACTATGTGTCTTCAGTATAGTCGTTAAGGAGTGAATTTATTATTTCGTCCTTTCATGTCGCTGAAGAATTTCAGCTTATTCACCAATCGTCACATTATATCTGACCCTCCCTAGAGCGTGACGTCATATATGGACGGCCCCTAATCTACGAAATAGTTTACCCTTACGTGTTCACTATTCAAGCTAAAGAGTTTGCCATTGCCGCAAAATCTAAAATTACTGAAACCGCATCTATAGTTTTATAATAATGTAAACGTAATTTGATTCGGAAGGTAAAAATAGCAAACTATTTTGTACAATAATTCATTATTGATAACTATTGCGGCATCACGCCACCGTCAGAAAAATAGAAAGAGCAGTTATAATATAAAGTAAATTCGTTTGGTTTTACAATACTTAGATGGAATTGGAATTTTGATAAGGAATCTTCAAAATAAAGTCAGATAAGTACTAATTAAATTCAACTCTCTTGAATAGTTATTGCAGTCATAAATGAATTTATTATTGATTGTTATTGATGGTGCTATAAAAAATAGATACGTAGGTACGCCATCTTGGAAACGAGAAAGATTGATTTAGTTTGTGAAACGACCAACAGGTGGTGTTGCGTACCTTAACGATCGGGTTTTTCCGATTGACTGAACAAAAAATTATTATACCGCAAAACACTTCTTTGAGATATTTCACGGATCAAGGCATTCAGGGCACCGAACGTTGCAATATCGCATGGGTCGGCGTCATTGTAAACTACTATACAAAAAGTGTGAATTCATTCAATGGAAGCGCGTAAAATTGTGCGATTTTTTTTTTGACAATACCTTTATAATTCTTATTATTCTAGCTTCGAGATCAATGACGCATCTAGGGTTGTACAGAGAATAAAATCGTGATATTTCAAACGGATCAAAAGAATGATTTTATCTAGAATCTTATATACAAAAGGTAAAAATTAAGTATTCAGTTAATATGTCGAGATGGCAATCCGCGTAAAGAACTCGCAATCCGATTAGGGATAGCTGGAGCAACCTTCTACTCAATGAGGAAAGTCACTCACAGTTGTAAGTACTCGGTCAGAACCAAGTGCCACCTGTTCAACGCGTGCATTGTGAATGTGCTGCTTTACAGTTTCGAGTCATGACACCTCACCAAAGCACAGCGTAACTGTATACTGTACTTTGAAATCAGATGCTTGCGGCGAATACTAGGGGTATGGTGGTTTGATTTTCTCAGGAACTCGGAGATAAGAGAGCGGATGGACCAGCCTTTTATTCCAGTCCAAAATAAAAAAGCGACGATAAACCTGACTTGGACATGAGCTGCGGAAGCCCCAGGGGAGCCTGAATCCTGTCAGTCTCTTCTATCAGCCGGATGGATTCCGTCACCCTGGAAGGCCACTGATGACCACCCATAAGATGTATTTGCTGGAGGTACGGGACGCTGGGATGACCTGGGAGGAAGCAAAAAGACTCGTGGGGGGCAGAAAAGCTTGGAGGAACGGCGTGATGGCCATATGCTCTGAGTAGGGAGAGGATATGGTTTAAAAAAATGATAACTTAGTTATTCCACTGGCAGGCGATCATTCTACCAGTGAACCACCGATGCATCATTAAGGACGTGATCTTCGGTGTGATACAATCAAGTTTATCGCAAAAAAAAAAAAAACTTATTCCACTGGCTGTGTTACTAATGTAACGCGTTTTGCTTACTATATCGCAACTTGCGAATCGCAAGGTTATTTATTTCCAAGGTACACAATGATTCTAATCCTTAAATTAAAAATGAAGGGTAGGGTAGCATTTAGTTCTATAGGAATTTTTGTGATATAATTTATAGTTATATCGCCTTCGTCCGAACTATTTTAATTTTTTTCCCATGTCCGCTCCCAATGTGGAGCATATGGTCTCCTAATGGAGGTATCTTAACAGACTTTTTCTACGAGAACTGCTTGTTACTCAGTTGCTCAACCTTTTTTTTTTTTTTTCAAAGAGAGTAGGGATAGAAGGATAGGGCTATGAGAGAACTAGTGATTAGCTAATCGCTCTCGCTACGCCCCGTGAGGATGGGATGGGTGGGAGGGAGGGAGGACTCAGACCACGAACAGAAATCCATAAATCGATTGAAAGATCAATCTATGAAAACCGTCCGCACCGGGAATCGAAGCCGAGACATCCGTAACCGTAGCCAGCGACGCTGCCAACTGCGCCACAGACGCCGACTATTTTAATACAAAACAGTTATTCTACGATATCCTCTCCCAATTATTAACGATTGGAATCCTAATGTAGCATCTCGGTTGTCTTATAAACAACGTATTGTTAATCATTTGCTCAAGATGTCATACAGTCTAAAGGTTAATGATGGAGCTAGAAAGACGGCCAGCAGTTTACTATTCGCTCTCGCGACACCCCGTTTTAAGGATCAGGTACGTGGGAGGGAATATAAACATCACAGACATCCATGCCTATGAACAACAAACGCAAATCCAGAATTCGACTGAAAAATCAATTTATAAAGTCGTCGGTATGGGAATCTGAGCCTGTGGAACCGCAACTGAATATAATGATCATCCCAGAGCGTTCGCTTACCAATTACGATATCGACACAGTTAGTTAGTTATCCGGAGGAAATTTTATATCCATATGCTAGGGCATATTCAAGTTTTTCTGTTCTTCCTTATACCTATATATCTGAAATTTATAAAGGTAATTCATATATGCAAATACCACACAAAATAGCAATTTAATAGGTACATTCATATCGTGATGCAGCGATTTAGTTTTTGGTGATGTTGGTATACAATTCGAACATGCACAAAAAATTATGTTTTGAATGTGCATACAAATTGAAAACTGGTTTTAACATTACAAGAAATATATTACACGTTCATTTATTTACAACCTTTACATCTCCACCACACGCGGTTTTCTCTAAAAAGCTTCTATGATTACTCTATAACGCTTTAATCTATAAACATAGCCGCGTTATGAAGTATTCTCATGTAATAAATAACACAATATAACAATTTGGTAAACTCCGCTTCACTTATCAAAGCGATACCATTTGCAAATAAGCTAAAAGTTTATGAATGGGACGGCAAATTAATTAATATCTATTGGTAAATAGCAATACAGATGTAAAATTAAACAAAAAGATCCCATGACCATAGATTTAGATTCTATTGTCTATGACGAACAAACATAAATTATTAACGGGTTATAAATAATTGCACTTTGTGTTAGATAGTGTTCACTTGATACATTTGAACTTTTATTTCGATAGTTTACACATTGGATATAGTATTACACTCAAACTTTGATTTTAATAGTTTCCACTTAGTCACGGATTCTTCGAACAAAGTGAGTCAAGTTGTAGTAGGTTATGTTAGGGTTGGCCGGTTTTGTTTGTGTAATTTATTCTAATGCGTGGAGCAAAGACAATATAGGCGGCCTAATATAGGGTAGAAGAATAAGTGTAATATATTTCTTCAATGTTAAAATATATTTTATTATGTGGGATCACTTTATTTTTATGAAGGAATTTGTTTTTTTGTGGAATGTATTTGTTATAAGTGAAAACTATTTTTATGAAAGTGAATATGATCTAAACAAAAGTGCATTTAATTGTAAGCCATTATAAACTACATTTAAGGAATATAATATATCACACAATTATCTGTATTGGTTACCGAAACGATTAATCGGTACCTTGATTTCAATAATCCTTGGATTGTATTTCTAGACGCTATCAGGCTTTGCTCATTTATGGCCTTATTACCCTTATTTTATATAAAAAAAACTTTTTTGTAGCCCTGAATTATCAAATATATTAGAGCAATACTTGAAAACCCAGGGCCCATTGACACCGAAGCGCCCTTGAAGCGTATTTTTTAAATTGCCCAACACTAATTGGCCAATGATTTGCGATACCAAATGGTCAAGTTTGAAAATATACGAACCCATATTTTGTTTTAATAAAATAATTTAAGTGTATTTTAATTGTAGCCTAAGCTTCCGTATTCCTCATCCATCAATATTAAAATATCACTATGATGTTATTAGGATGGTTCATTTACAGTCTGATTGTATGAGAAACAATATTTTGGACTCGTGAATAATTATCATAATATATTGGAATAATGGTCGGCAACCCAGGCCTCGCGGACACCTAAACGCCCTCGAATCTTACAATAATATAATAGTGTATAACAGCGGCCGGCAAAATTTTTGGCTCATAATTTAAATCTAGCGTACCACTGACGGGACTTCTGTGTTAAATGTTATATATTGGAAAACATGTGATAAAAGAAGACACAAAATGCACCTACTTCATTAAATAGCATTATTAATAATAATTGAATTATAAAAGCTTTAATAATTAAACTAAAGTTGTTACAACAAAACAGTTTAAATAAAATATATAGACTTTTAGCTTTTAACATTAAACATTTCAAACGTGAATGTTTGTCTTCTTTTTACTCATTATGAGCTTAATATATTTGAATGTAAAATAAAAGAGAAGAAACTTAGAAAAGTCATCCTCAATTTTGTTCAATAAATACTTAATAAATGAAATTATATACTTGGTTAAGATTTAAGCTTATACATGTCTTAAAAAATGCACAAAACAAAAAGAAAATAAGCAAACTCCACCTTTATAATCCACCTAATATATTGAATACATTTTATATTGACAGATATTCAGACGATTTTTTTCTGGTTTAGTTTGCTGTGGATTAGAAAATTCAAATAATGTCAGATTTCTCCTCGGACCACCAACATTTTATCGCGGACCACGACTTTGGCTACCGCTGGTGTATAACACAAACATACCATTTTGGGAAAAGGCACTAGAAAGAATATTGACTACCACTGTATTAGAGTAGGTATAAGAATATAATCAATATACATACCATTGCAAAAAATATTAAAGATGGTGACGTTTCGTAGGTACTTCATGTATTCTTCACTTTCGTTGATACTTATGCATTAAGTTTCCAAGCGAATGGCATCGTTTCAACGGTAGTTTGTAGTGTGTTCAAGTGATAGCATGCGGCGGATATAAAATGGTTTACCCAAATAATGGATCAAATATTCCAAAAGGGCGTTGATAAGTATCACGGCGGCTCTGTAGAAAATACTCCGGAAATAACATTGAACATTTTATGCATATTATTAAAATGCACGCACCTATAATTAAAAACTCGTCAACTACAAATTCTGAATTTGTTTATTTAGACCCACACGAATGCCAATATTACAAAGAGTCTAAATTTGTCACTGTTAAGTTTTCTTCCCTAGCTTATACATACTGTAATTATTATTCAGATAGATAATATCTACAACAAAACTCTTCAGGTAAAAAAGTAGCCTGAAATATTCCTTCTTAAAATTGTTGAAAGACATTTATTTTTATTGTTGTTCTTCGGTTACACTAGTTTCACAATTCCAGGAACCATCACAAGTGAATTTGACAGGTAGGTGGGTAAATAATTGAATGTATTGTATTTATTACAAGAATTCCGTTGAAGACAAATGTCAAATTTAAATAACACCCGCAGGCAACCAAAAAAACTGTTTCCATTATAGCCTGGATTGGAAAATGTGCATTCCAATATAATGCACACTAACTTGGAAGTAAATAATAATTTGTTGGAAAAGGGTCAAATTCAAAACATTAATTACTTGATCATTGTTATTATATGTAATGCATGGTATCAAGTTAGATAGATAAATGGGAGGAAGCTGTAACTTGAATCTTTTTAGAAATATGAAATGAAAAAAGTTGTTAAAAAGTCGTATTACACCCTGTTTCGTCAAATATGTTGTTTTCCGTTAATTAAAACAAAGGATAATAAAAAAATAAGTCGTATTCAGCTGCTTTTGATGACTCCGTCTAGAATATCATAAATCCATGACACCTCGTTGGTGTCAGAGAATTGCTATTTTATTTTAACTGTCAAATTGCTTAGTATGTTTCTTAAATAAACTGGATGATTACGAAAACGAATAATGTTATCTATTTATCTGTCTACATAAATGCATCGCTTATCAATAAATTTGTGTAATTTAAATAGATAAATCATTCTGTCGAGGATACACTAACTTTCTTTGTGATAATGTTTAATTTCTAAGCGACGAGAAACGGTTTTCTTATCCGATGAAAGATAACATGTACTTACCGTATCAAATAGCATTCATTTTATTTTATTATATTGTATGGGCGTAAAAGTCAATGTAGATAAATATGGAGATAAGAAATAATATCATCAACGGGCTTAATTCACAATGATATTTGAAAGAACTATGTTCATTGTAAAGGTTCAAGATATTGAAACAGTGTAAGTAAATCTTTTTTGGGATTGTATAATTATAATCGAAACTGTGGTTTAAAACACAATAATCAAACTGTAGCGTAATTAGGGAAGGCATAAACCTAGAACGCGGAAGTGTTATCTCTCTTAGCCTCCTTGACTGTAGCCGAGTAGTCAACGCTCGGTATTTGGTTGCCGAGTCACGGAGAGTGATTTCTTAACCGACATTTAGCTTTAGTAACATTAGATTTGCCACTTTATATAACTTTGCACTCCGGCTCTAGGATCACGAGATCCATACATACTTAACACTGACACGCTCTGTGTAGTTATTATACACAAAGCGTATCAGTGTAATAAAAAGTGCAGGGTTACTAAGTGTATACCCGCCATGTTGGCATTAAAATGGCGCCTAAAATAACAGGTAGAAAAGTCGAGAAAGCCCTACAGTGATAACTGAAGAGATATTTTCGAAAAATGAATAAATATTCAACAAATCGAATAATTCCCCATTGATGTCATTAAATATCGAAATGACACGAAGAAAAAAAAGACTATCTTTGCCAAGATAATCTTACATGTGTATGAATTGATATAAACATACAAATTTATATATATAAACATATTCCTTGCAATCATAATATGTATGCCGATTTGAGACTAAATATGTTGTAGTCACGCCGTAATTATAACAACTATACTGAGATATGCTGAGCCAGAAACAAAATCGCGAACATGGAGATGTTGTGTTGTTAAAATTTTGTAAAATATAATAATTAAATACTCGCATACATTTTACGATAATATTGTCCATTTTTTTCACAAAATTGTAGAATATTTACAATAGGTTTTGATTGTGTCTTAATATGGCACTCTATTAGGAATTGACAGTTATGTAATAACAACCTATATTTATTACGTTTAAATTTCATAGGATATTTTATAATGTTATAAGTTTGTCGACGGAGAGTTTAGTTTCACCTAAATTGTTTCTATCTCTACCATTATTTACTGTTATATGACGAAGTTATTGAAATACGATTGCTTTTAAATAATAAAATATTCTCAATAAAGATAATAATAATATAACGAGGTTATAAAATCAAGATGTAAACTGAATCAATTTAATAAGCTGAAATAAATAGTTATGATTATTACCATAATTTTTTTATTTTACCGGAAACGCCAAGAGTGAAAATCTTCATTAAAATTGATAGTGAAAATAATAGATTAAAAAACCTTCTTACCAAATTCAATTGAACCACTATCCCTACTATAATTTAGTCAACAAGTGTATTTAAATCATAGAATAAGTTTCCGCTAATTTTACATGATGGTGGAACATAACAAAGACTTCTCAGCTTCTGGGCTATAAGGGTCGATTTTAAGACCAAAGTGAGAGCTATTGCAAAGACTTCGCTGTCGGATAGGTTCTACAAGTAACGCTAACTGTTGAATATTACCCAATGGCAGATGAAGCTTAATATGTTCTTAAATAAATATAATATAATACATCAACGATCCTCATGAAATCATAAGATTTGTAAGTGACATTTCATCTGTCATGTCAGCCGTGAGGAAGAAGTGGAACAGGACCGATTGTTTATTATTACGAAAGATGCATCTGCATATTTCTACCAATACGAGTATATCAATTTTAAATGTTAATAAACGTAGCTATTTTGAAATACGTGTACCTAAAAATGGCAGATGTAAAAATACTTGAGATAGCTTTAGGGGCAAGACGAATATTTTACTTGTATTTATTCAAAGGCCCTACGTTTACCTTGTTTCGACATAATACAATTTTTTTTTGTCGAATTTAGCTTTGGTCAATTTTGTAATACGGAAAAAATGGCCATCAACGGTTCCTAGAATTATTGTGTTCATTTCGTCCGCTCGAAAGTTTATGTGAAAAAAGCAGGTAGCAACCCTATTCAAGCGCGTAAATTCCATCGGCGGTTAACCGAAGTATCCCGCCAAAAATGACAGGGCAGGTGGGCGCTACGGTAGTGTAGCCAGGACGCTGATGTAAATTCCAGAGATTCGTATTTAGCAGGTCAGATTCGTGAAATAACAAGTTATTTCAAAATAATCTGTAACCAATGAATTATATTGCCTTCTAAAAAATATTGTAGCTATGAATTAATTTCGTACATTGAAATAGGATACTGCTTGTGAATCAGCATAAAATGTAATATACCGATAATGTAATATACTTTTTGATAATTTATCATTAGGTCAGCGTCAGCGCAAAATAGTATAATTTGCGAATAAATTTAATAATACCTATACAATCATCAAATTTTATGGAGACAAAAATAAATGAAAAACTATGGGCCGTAGACCTTTCCGTTTTTTTCTTGACATTTGAATCTTTCTATCAAGAATTACAAGTTCATAATTTTGTTGTAATTAAATGTTTCGGTTTAATCTAGTGTGAATTTTAACAAACGCTCACTAACGTCGAGAAACAGGTCAATTTAAAAGTATTTTTCAAAAATTGGAATGCTGTTATTGATATTGATTTCACTCAGCCAGTAAGCATTCTCAACTGACGCTGTATAATTGATAAACGGAAAGTATTGACTTGACTATATATATTTTGGATATAGATAATATTTGGAATCTATAATATCGTAAGATCAATCTATTTCAAATAAATTAAAAATAAACATTTCATGGCATTCAGTATGCTTATATTGATATCGGAAGTAATAAGATTTTTCGTAGCCACAACTTTATCTAAAAGGCATGTTAAATATAAGTTGTCGTCAGTTATTTTATATTATTTATACAGAATACCTCCATTAATTTTAGGTATTTCGGCGGTAGCTATTGCGTAGACCAAGCCGTGTAATGCAACAATGTAAAAGTTTCCACAAGAAATAATTAAAGGTCACTCTAACACAAATCATTAGATCACGTTCTCTAATCTCACAAACAACAATTGTTCAAAATGGTACAGCATAACAAAATTTAACTACGATAGTTCGTCAAAATCTTAGCGTAGGTACTCGGCAAGCGTTCATAGGCATTCTCTTCAATACCACTACACCGACAGCGAACATGAAATATATACCTGTTGAATCGGTGAATAACAAGTCTCGGATAGGTTTACTTTGAATATAGTAGGCAACAGAATTGCTACAGTCAATTTGAATGAGAGAGTTATAGTGAAATATCGACACTAGGATAGCCACAAATATTATCTCTGTAGTAAAGTTACTAACAATGCCTATTTGAACAGATAATAAGAACGTTATGTAATTTATTTATGTAAGTAGTTAAAAATTTGATTATTACCGCGAAAATTTTTTGTTAAGTCACGGACATAAAATTTTATTACAAAAATACAAATGTGTTTTTAATATGCATAATGATAAATTGAGCAAATACGTTGTCGGTAGTAGCAAAAAAATAAACGACGCCGAAACAAAAACGAATATGCGAGCAGTAATTATTTAGGATGTGCGATTAAAAGTCGAAGCATTCCATTCCCACGATCGTACACCTATGAAAGGTAAACTTTAATACATTCAAAACAAGATACCTCAAGCGTGCTCGCTCGTTTTCTTTGTGAACCGCTTTGCACAGAAAACACCGGTGTATGAATAGTATGCTTCACAGCACACCTTGATGACTGAGAGGGAAAAAAACGCATTTTTAAATGGTAATTGTTAAAATCACCATATTGGGAGCATTCTGAATTATGGCAATATTAATTATCAGTAGAAGCTTTCGAAATGTTCTGTTTTTAAAATTTGAATAACGAACACCTTGGCGCCCTTTTAAAATGTCTCTATTTAAATCATTTATATTTGATAATTTCTAAGTATTCGCGATAGAGCGGTGATGTGTTTGAATATGCAATAATAATATACAGAATAAAGCATTATTTGTGAAGGATATCGTCGGCGTCCTTCATTTATGACCATCTGCCGTCCGCCGGCAAGAAAAAGACGCCGTGTTGCCAAATCTCCACGAGACGTTGCACTGTGGTCACTTCCAAGAAACTGCCGATGCTAGCAATTACGGCTATACTTTTACGTAGTATTGCGGCATTGCTCTATATTACATTTATTTATTACACATTTCATGAAGGAAGCGCAGATATCGTGATAAATTCTTGCAGTCTTCTTTGTCGAAAGTTCAACTCCTTGGATGAGTGTGGATCTAGTCATGATTAGAATCGGAACATGCACTAGGCCCGCACCCAGCGAACGAGATTGAAGCAACACAACCGCCGAAACGATACGTCATCTCGATAAGTTCACAATACATTTTTATTGCACTGTTTCTTTCATCACTGCACGAGTTTTATATAAGGATTCTTGTTTAATTATTGATACTCACTGCGTAGCTCGCCGGTGCACGTCCAACCAGCGTAGCGTCCTCTGCGAAATAAACGGTTAGAAATGTTGAGATTTCAAAAATCTTTGTTAATGATAGCGAACGCGCGGTTCGGAGGGGGTAATTGTACTACGGACCAATGGGAAGCGAGCTGGGGCAACGCTGGTACGTCAAATGGCGTCTACCACAAAACCAAAAGCCAGTCGGAGAAAAAATATTACGAACTTTCAACATTACATGAGCGCTACACGACTTGAAATTCAAGCATAACTTTACAAATACACATATCTTTATAATTTAATCAATAATAATTATATTGTTAAAAATAGAAATACAACATAGTAACAATCTAAGAGTTACTCTTTGAGCTGTTTAGCCAATGATAAATATGTTAATAATTGAATTAGATAATCAACGTGAATATTATAAAGTAAAAATCGTAGCAAACTATCTTCAGACAGTCAAATAGGTATTATTTTAATAAAATTTGTTTATATTTTTATCAAAAAAAATATTGATTACAGTACAGCATTTTAAGAAGTTGACGGTCTTTGGAATTTTTTTTTTTTAGAATTGCTATGATAAAGTGCATTTATGCTTAAAATTCATTATTAAAATGATTAACAGTAATAAAAATAACACTTGCTTTGTACTTCCTGTACTGTCACAGAGGATTTTTATAAGTTTGTTGTACTTATGCATTGAAAATTCTTTGAATACTATCACAAATTCAAAATTTACGTCAATCTGCCATTTCCTTTTCAATATCATCTGATGCAGCGGTCGGCAACCAGACTAGCGATCATTTTTAAGGTGACCGTGTGAATAAAAAAATATATATTTTTTGTTCACAGCCTCATCCTCCCTCCCCTCTAGCAAAATAAACATAAGTGTCCTTTAAGCCAGCCATTTTGAGTAACCATCCAGTAAAGAGGTTGCCGACTTCTGATCTCAAAAACTCTAAATTTAAAACAGTAGGTATATGACGTAGGTATTATTAAGATTGTTTTCTCCTACATGGGTAAGTAATATTAAATCTGTTATAAAGATAATAATGAAGTTTTTGGAAAATTAGTTTGTACGATTGACACTGGAGATTTTATTTCAACGACAACGACGAAATGTACTGTTTTATAACTATTTATTTATCTTCATGGTAAAAATTATTGTCAATTTGAAAATATAAAACTAGTTTTGTGTAAATCGATATTCAAAACATTTGCTGAAACTAATTAGGTAGGCACATAGTATAAACATAACTAGTTTTTTTTCAATTTCACATAAAACGGTTTTTCACTTTTTTGAGAACAGATGATTGACAATTTTTATTTCATCTTGCAGGATTATAGAACATGAAAAATGAACACTTTTGTATAAATAACTCAAAACACAATCATTTTGAACCAACGTTTTATGAAAATACGTACCAAAACTTTTTGATTTAAAAAATAAAATAAAGCACAGCAATGAAATGTTTTTAAAAAATAATATACTAAGGTTAAAATAATAGTTAAATGAAAACCGTTAACTATCTGTTTACTCATAAAAGTAGTATAATTCTCAATTATTCAATTTGACAATAGTTTCAAGATGAATAAGCCTTATGAAATTTATTACAATATAAAAAAAACTAATATTATACACCTAGTGGCAGTGCCAGCTACCAACAATAGTTCAACACTAATGCTTACACACACACAATCTCTCTGTCGTGTATTGTGCAGCATTGTGGTGTGCGTTACAGACAGAAATCAAGACAAATGATTACTAAAATATTCTTATTATAGTTCGTGTGACTGAAATATTATTATGTTTTCAATTTATGAACATGCTTTATAGGGCTAATTCAAACCATTATGAATATACATAAACATAAGAACGTTCTGGTTTATCATTAGTTCATGGAGCGGACAGAGAGAGAGTATTGACAAAATGTACCGCAAGCTAGTATATAATAATATTACTAGTATAATAAAATCTCAATGGAACGGACTTCTGATTTAACTGAAAAATTTCCGACATCATTCATAAATCCAAGAATCACAGCTCATTAGAAATTTTCTACAAGTTATTAGCATTGTGACCACACAGCTGTGGTAGTTTTAAGAAGTGCTGGCCGATGATTTGATGTGCACTAAGCAATATCTCATCCGCACATTTTTCAACAGTTTCTGAAAACATCACGCTTTTTATATAAAAATGTATTGTGACGTTTATTTTCTCAACAAATAAAAAAGCGCTTTCAGAAAACCTACATTTTTATATAACAGACTTTCTGGTGTAATGGATACATCATTGCCCAATAATCTGTTAACTCGAGGGTTCACTATGTATAATATTCGATTCATAATTATTTCCATGATTTATATAAAAAGAATCATTCATAATTTGGAGTAGAAAAATAGTGTCCTCTTCCTGAATGATATATTGATAAATACATCGTACCCTCCAGTAGAATACAGCCATAAATACGAATTTGTCATTTTACATGAGCGCTATTTGAAGTTTTCAAAGATTTACTGTATATATTAAAGAAGTATGGATGCATAAACTTTTGTTTGTTTTTATGCAAACAACATTTTAAGATTTCGTTTCTAATTAAACTTCATTACATCATAACTTTCATTCAGAAATTGTGTATGGTAACATTACCTATAAATGTGCTCTAAGCCAAACTGAACTATGAATGTGATAGTCGACCTTTTGGATCAAACTTTTATGTATAATATGAAAGACAATGAAATAGTAAACATCACAAACTCTTTTACCTTTCATATAATATATCAAAATCTGAATTAGTTATCTCATTCGTATGTAGTGAAAATGTTGTTATTTGCCAATTAATGAAACACAGACGTATTACAAAAATTTTACTTTATTTTATTTAAGAACTAATGATAAAAAACTAATTATGCAAATATAAAAGCCCGCTGTTAAATGTTATTCGCTAAAATAATCGTGCAACCTAAATCCATAAGTTGCATCATTTCTGAACCACCATCTATGAGTCGGTAGGAGCAGGTGGCAAGTTTCTCGCATATTGGAACCTTTTGTTTGTTCGTCAAAGTCGGAGAATGGACGATTGCTTCAGTTAACTGGTCTAGTAGCTGCGATGCAGAATAAGCTTCCAGGATGAATCTGCATTAGAGAAGACAAATGATTTATTAAAAGCAAATAAACATGATAACGTTTTTGAGGTAGTTAAATATTATAGAACTGCTTGTTACTCTTGTAACTAAACCTCTCTTTTTCAGAGAAAGTGAGAATAGAAAGATAAAGCAAGGACATTACTAGCAATATATAATAAAGTGACTTAAAATAGGATTTTGTATAATTAACCATTCTGGAACACATTCCAAATGTTGATAAACGATTACAAAAAGACATAATTTAACACAATGTTTGATGGAACATATTGATTAGTTTAGGAACAGCGATTGCAAAATTTTCAGACCACTAAACGAAATGGTACTAATTCAGCTATAAAAATTTACTGATTTGTATTTGGTGTATAATCTGTGCGAAAACATGCAGTCGGTATAGTCTTAAAAATATAATTTGAAATTCTTACCTATCCACGAATTTTTCCAAGACTGTGTAGTCATTTACACCGAGGTATTCATTGACAATGTCTTGGGGAACTAGGCCGGTAACCTAAAAGAATATTTGATTATTCGTATTGACATATAAATTAAATACATAATTGTATGCGTCCCACTAGACATACGTCATTCGTAAATGATACCAATCCAAACGACCTAATCGTTGAAGTGAACGGGAGTTGTCAATAGGAATAACCGTTCAAACGAATATTGTCAGACTATAACGATATTGGATCGCATGCGGCAGCTGCAAAACAAAATATAACTTAGACGATTTATTATCGTTCCTGAACCAACAACTCTGATTTGCCAGTCGCGATCCAATGTATAAAAAGTACACTTTCATATACATAATTTATTCCTACTTCCTGCTTTCAGCAAAATGAACGGAGGCAAACAAAAAAGATAGTTAGCGCATACCCAATAAGGCAACTAGAATGAACGAATCTTTCCCAACAAATCGCTGTGGCCAATAGTCGACTCACTTTCAAGCCTTCGTCTCACACTTATTTTATAGTTTTCACTGTGATTACCATATTACTACTGAATCAACTATCAATGATTACTGTATTAATTTCATTCAAACCGTTTAAATGGTAAAGTCAAGCAATCTGCGATATATTTCTGAAGTTTGTCATTCGTATCTTAAATTGGCAGCCTCAAATCAGATGGTAAACTCATAATACTAAAGCATCAATCACTTGAAAAGTTCCAAAACCAGTCTGAATTGTATTATTAAATCATTTTCTCTTTTGCCTCGATCAATCCCCTCAAGTCTAGGTTATCCACCTTTCTACATCAATCACTTATCTTATGACACCCCATCCATTTGTTCATCCCCATTCGTCACAGGAGTACAATATGTAAGGAATTTTGGAGGCTTGCATTCTAGCAGGGCTATTTACGGCGACTGTTATAGTAATTGGATGACGATAGTTATTGGACACTTCAACTAAGCATTCTTTTTGGTGTGAAGGAAACAAATATATGTAGTCTTTCTATCTCTATGTAACTGCAGCATTAATTATCCACTACTAGGTGACAATACTGAGAAAACTTCATTCGTATGTGATGTCTGGTCAAAATCGTGAAAAAACGTGTTTTTGTTAGCAGACCCTTTAAACAGTGATATTTTAGTGACATTTACTTTATAAAAGTTTCGTGAATTTCGTAACGGAACTTCCCAGGAAAGAGTGAGAGACTAAAAGCTGTCAATATTCATTCTAGATTGTATAACAACTAACCTAAAAAGTAAATGTGTCCAATTACTATGTTTTTCCATATTTTTGGTCTAATAGTATTAGTATAAAGTTACCACCGAATCCATAGAAAATATTAGAACAGTTATTGTTCAATTTTTATTAATATGTACATTCATACCTCTATAATAGAAGTGTTGTTGACCGTACCGCCTAGTCTGGCACAACTTTGAAGGCAAGTAATAGCGCGACGTAAATCTCCTCCGCAGCTATCTACGACTGTAGTTAAAGCGTCTTCGTCGTAGATCAGATTTTCACGGTCACTGATGTATTTCAATCTGAAAGAAAGTCAAAATATAATGTAATTAACTTGATGATTGACAAAATTCTGAGCTTAACTAGGTTGATTTCCTTTCCAATTTTAAATTCATACATCCAAAAAAAAAAACTTCAAATATTTTCTATGGATTCGGCGTTAACATTATGGAAATTCATTTTTAATATAGAATTGGTAACTTGAGTTATTATTAGTAAATAACATTTTGAATAGGACAGCTGGCCGGACAGGTGGCTCACCACAATTAAATTTATTTCCGTTGGGATTTTCCCCTCCAACCACTAGTAATTAATTTTTAATTAGTGTGTTATTGTCTCTCCCACCTATCCGATCATCATGGGGCGTAGCGAGAGCGATTAGCTAACCACTAGTCCAGTCCTAACCCTATCCTTCTATCCCTAATCTCTTCCAAAAAATAGAGGTTGAGCAACTAAGTAACAAGCAATTCTCATAGAAAAATTCTGTTAGGATATCTCTATTAAGAGACCATATACTCCACGTTGGGAGTGGACATGAAAAAAAAAGTGTTATTGTAATTAGTACTATCATTGTTTAAGTCTTACCCCCTCCCCACGTCCAGTAGAAGGAAACAAGCCCACCCGGTGATGGGTACATCAATTTTAACTTAAGAATTAGAATCATTGTTTACCTTAGAAATAAATAACTTCCCGATATAGTTACTCAGAAGATGCTTCTTAAAGAAGCGAAACGTATCACATTAGTAACAAAGCCAGTGAAAGAACTATGATACCAATTTTAATTTTACATTAACTAAATTCACCTTTGAATGACCATTTCTTTTGCTAAAGGTTTGAATCTGAATTTAGAGCATCTGCTGGTGAGTGGAGGAATGATCCGAGAAACATAATTGCAGACGAGACAGAATCTTGTCGATCGAGTCTCCTTCTCCATGGTCCTCCTCAAAGCTGCCTGGGCATCTTTCGTCATGGAATCCGCCTCGTCCAGGATGATCAATTTAAAAGGTGGACACGGGCGACCACTGAAGAAGGAAAATTAAATTAAATGTATTTCTTGAATATATTAACACATTGCATGCGGAAAAGAGAGATCTTAGTCCAAAGTGTGCCATTCACTGAAAGCGGGAAACAGTGATTACCGTCCTGTTTTTTGAACTACTTGAGTGTTGTTACTTTTTTTTTTTTTTTAAACCATATCCGCTCCCTATTCGGAGCATATGGCCATCACGCAGTTCCTCCAAGCTACTTATTCGCCGCAAACATCTGTTTTCAAAGCACAGTATACGGTTACCCTGTGCCTTGGTGAGGTGCCATGACTCGCAACCGTAAAGCAACACTGTCAGGATGCATGCGTTGAATAAGTGGCACTTGGTTCTGACCGAGTATAACCGTGAGTCCCAGACTTTCCGCATTGAGTTAAAAGTTGCTCCAGCTATCCCTAATCGGATTGCGAGCTCTTTACGGATTGCCATCTCCGTGATGTGTACCCCCAAGTACCTAAAGCCGTCGACTCTCTCAATGTCTTGCCCCGCGCTCGTCAGAGGGTAGTCTGGGTCTGGACAGAAACTGTTGCAGAGCACATTGGTTTTACTCGCATTGACTTTGAGACCAATGCGATACGAGTTGCTCTGCAGCCTGTCCACTGTTTCCTGAATACCCTCGACAGATTTATCAAATATTACAGCGTCGTCAGCATACTCGAGGTCGCATAGCCTCAGATTGGAGGCAACGGTTAAACCTCGGTCGGGTGGAATTGACTTCCTCAGGATGAAGTCGAAGATTATTATAAAGAGGAACGGAGCCAGAACACAGCCCTGTCTGACCCCGGTTGAGACCCCAAACCATTCGTTGTTTACACTAACATATAATCACATACATATTGATATAATTTAAGACATCGACTGAGGGTGCTTGATGGAATTTCAATATCAAATTTGGATTATTGAGATTTTGTACACTTCCATGTATTTTGTCACTAACAACCCGGGTTTCGCCTTTCGGCATCCTCAGTTCGAGTCCATTCGTGTGCTCGAATGCCTGAAGATGCCGAAAGGCGAAACCCGGGTCGTTAGTGACAAAATACATGGAAGTGTACAAAATCTCAATAATCCAAACATACATATTGATTTTGTTAAAAATGCAGATATCTTAATATCCTGGAATTTTTCAACCCCAAGATCGACACATCTGGTAAGAATTTGTAATGCAAGCCCACTTTGTTGTTAATTTATTTCACCAATCTTTAGTACACATATTAGTTTCGCTTCCATAGTGAGATATTATTTTTTTTGTTTCTATTATAAATATGTATGAACAAATTGTAAATATAGCTCAAAATTATTTTTAAAACTACATTTATCATTGTAAAACACTAGTCGTCAACCTGGACTGGTTAACGTTTCCATGGTGGGCGGTGGGTTGTTTAATTTTTTTTGCCTGTGTTTATCGAAACCATCTGTTAAACTTGACTTGCGGCTAAGTTTACTTGACAACATTTCGCTACGTTAACCCGACGGCCGGGAGCATAGGGATGGGGTCTTTTTGTCCTCGACCAAGTGGAATAACTAAGTTATCAATTTTAATTTTATATTAAAAGAATATCATTAAAAAAATATGTGGTCATTACTCTGGTCTTGTAGAGCTTGCGGTTAGCTGAGAAAAAGCTTTAACTTTATCTCTCACAACTTGGATGCCTCTCTCATCGGAAGCGTTCAATTCTAAGACCCTGTCTTTGGTGATGTCACCGAATAGTTGACGGGCAGCTGCTAAAATGGAGCTAGTCTTTCCAGTGCCAGGAGGACCATAGAATAAAAGATGAGGAAGATCGCTGCCGGCGAGGCATTCTCGAAGAACTTGGATCACATCGCTCTGTTCGACAACATCGTCAACGGTTCTTGGACGACTGAAAACAGAATTGTAAAATATTTAATGGATTTGAAAGATAAATAGTGAAATATTGAAGTAGTTTTATACGCCAACCACAAATAGTCGTACCTAAATAAAGTCTTAATTGAAAAACAACCACAAGGTTATCAAGCATAAAGTAAATAAATTTTCTATGGAGCCGATAATTGTAACATCCTTACTATTTTTCAACCCAAGGAGCTGTAGGCCCTTTCTTTGTTTGCGGTTTAGATGTATCAGATCCGCTCGCTCTATCAGGCGTTGCTCCTAATTTTCCAGTCTTCAAAAATGCCTGCATTTTAAAGAAATTAAGACAACATATATCAACAAACACTACAGCTGTACGATTTAGAAACTGACATTGAAATCGGCGGGAAATTGACAGTTAAATTTTTGTTAGATACAGAATGCTGCCATAGTACTCCAATAATTTATTTCCAATAAAAATAACGAATCGTCATTTAATTTAAGAAATCATTTAAAAGGGTGTAAGCGTGCTCCTGGAATATCTCGACAGTGTTAAATTTGATAATTATTTAAAATTGGTAATTTTATTTTATTAAAAATAATATTGCCTAGCAACATTGTGTTCAACTGTCAACGCTTGCCAGTATGACCAACATACATATAGTATATCAAAATGAAATAGCTGTATGCCATTTCTTTGTAAGAGAGTAGGACAATCGTTTATATTGTGGAGAAATTTAAAAATAGTTCGAAAGGCTATCGCGGGTGTCGTATGTCACTATATTTGAAACCAAAAGGCATACGTGAGGCATATAGTAAAATAACAAAATGCCTTCGACGAGGTCAAATATTCTCGAAAGCGTAATTGAAATCGAATGCGACACGACTAAAAAGAAAAAATATCAAAGCTCTTGGATGTTTATAGCCAAAGGTACGAAAGTATTGTTATGAATGCTGGCAGGTGCAAGATTGTGTACATTTTTTCTGAACGTCACAAATATTGTACAAATAATATTTTGATGTTTATTTTTCAGATGATGTATTTCAAGAAAATTCATCGGTTTCAATAATATCTTTGAAACACCCAGGGCATTTGAAAAACTCCAAGTATATTCTGAACAAGTCATCAAAGAAATTGTATGAAATTCAAACTTTCAATGAGCCATACAGGTCTTGGCTGATAGACGAAGCTGTGAAGTCAGATGGTAAAATTTATCTGTCGATGCCAATCGACCCACTGTTAATCGGTCAGTTAAAGACAATAAAACTTTCATTTCACCTTCGTTATTAAAAATCTACCTTGTGTCATAAAATAAAAACTGTTGAGGTTAAGTGACTGACTGGGTATGGTCTGACATTGTCAAAATGTGTATCAAAGGATTCCGTATCGACTGCATGATCGCAAAATCAGCCAAATCCACTTGGACAAATTATTATGGACATAGAATAAACTTAATCAAGCAGAATTTAACAATTCCAAAATATACTTTTTTACCAATTTTTTTTTATTGATTACATTGTTATTCTGCTGGATAACAAAGTTATTAGTTAGTAAATACTAGTTATACTCGACGTGGCTTAAAAATTATGTTTTTACTACTTAAAATTCCCAAAATGAAATGTGTTGGAGTAGAACAATTTTTTATGAACTGAAAAATTTTCGTGAATGATGAGAGGAAACGTCGGAATAATGGTTTAACGATGACATGTCGAAATATGTCATGTCAGGCCACAACAAAACATTGTTATACTCTAAAACATTGTATATTTCGTTGTAAAAATATAATTTTAGGCCACGTCCTGTATTACTGTAATTTACAAGCAGTCAATATTCTCAAATATCTCTAGTGATTTTAAACATTTAGCTATAGTATACTCTGTCATGTGTTTTAGTTTTGCCGTACCTGAAAAAGCAATGTAGTCAGCGCGCCATTCCTTTGGAGCATATTTTGGAATCAGCAGAAGATTATGACTTAAAAGAACTCACTGGGCTGGTTACCGATTTGACTGCCATCGCAGATATGAAGGTTAATAGTTTTTTTTTTCTGAATATGGTGCATTTGAACTCCTAATGGAGCTTATGTCAACAGAAGTTGTTCTATGACAACTGCTTGTATTTCAGTTGCTCAACCTCTCTTTCGGAGAGTGTAGGAATCTTGTTATACTCTGTTTTTTAGGAACTGATGAACTGGTGCCTACTAACTCAAATCCATAAATCAATTTATGAAAGTGTTCGTACTTGGATTCCAACCCATGGACCCCGCAACCGGAGAAAACAATGCTAACCACTATATATATATACCTGACATCCAATTAAATACCAATTCGATGAATATTATCCTACTTTCTGTTGCAAGAGCCAAATTAATTTCTAGCATATTTAAATGACACAATAATAAGTATTAAGCGTATGCTGAAACGCAGAACGGCACAGAATTGTCACGGCAGGGCAAGCGATACAGACATATGGGATGAGCTGAATGACACAGAATATACAATCAGACAGTTGCCAGTCCCAGTCCAAACCTTCACACGTCATGCAGTAATCTGTGCCTGTAATATAACAAAGTGCAGCAAAAGACATACGCATGTGCTTGCGTCACAGCGTACGCAGGTCTGTACTTCATGTAATACAAGATCTGCGCTGGACTGTGTTGACTGCGTCTCAGTTTACGCTTAGTCTAATAGTTGCCAGTACCATTATTTCTATGGTTATTGATTCACTTGTTTCCTTTGTGGCAGGGTCCGGCGGATTTGTGTGCCTATAAGTACAATGAGGAGAAGGTGCTTAAATGGCTTGAAGCCAAAGTGCGTAGAGTATCTGGAGTTCTGAAGAAGAAAAACATGTATGTAAAATCTGGCGCTGTGTCGTCTACGTTCGTCGCCAGCACTCTGAAGCAGGAGGATGTGGATGACGGTTGGTACATTTTCATAGTAGTAGTCATTCCACAGGACGGGACGGGCATGGCGAACATATGGTGCATAGGAAAAATTTGCTCGTACGTTAATAATTTACTGCTGCTGCTGGTAAATAACTGTAGTAAATATCCTTTTTAAACAAAATTGAGTGAAAGCTACGATCTTGCGATAGAAAAAGATGAATAGAGGGATTCATAGACAATGGTGTTTACAATTATCATACGGTCACCCTCATATGTGGAGGATTTTACAGACTTGTTTCAGTAGTATAGAAAAATTAATTAACCGTTCTGATATCGAAATTATGTTTTTTGTTTGACCTAACCTAACCTAACCAAATCTAACCACACCTGTAGGCTGGAAACTTTTGAACATTATCAGTATATTTGAATTATATTAATTGTGGTGTAAAGGAAAAAGATATAATATGATTGTACCATTTACTTGCATGTCATATCCCAAGGAAAACAATTTTGAAAAGGTAGTAACTTAAAATTGAGTCAGTAAGACTGTTATTTTAATTATGATATTTATATAATTTAAGACATTAATTCGAGCGCACGAATGCCTGAAGATGCCGAAAGGCGAAACCCGGGTCGTTAGTGACAAAATACATGGAAGTGTACAAAATCTCAATAATCCAAATTTGATATTTATATGTTATTGATTTTCTTTCAGATTTCTATCTGAAATACGCCCATGGAATAGTCTGCGAATACTTGGATGAAGAATTGTGTCAGTTGCTACATAAACATCTGGATATAAAAGAAGATCTAATTGCGAGCCTTAATAACAAACGAAAATCAACCCAGTCGGTGAATGATTCCAGTGATTCTAAGAAAATTAAAACTGAAAGTAAACCTGATGTAAAAATTGAAGGAGATAAAAATGTTTCACAAAATATCTCTGTTCAACCAAAACCAACTAAGCCAGTAATTTTATCCACCAAGGAAAAGCAAATGCAGAAAGCAGCGAAGGGTTCCAAGAGCATATCTTCATTTTTTAATAAAAAATAAAATTAATATTAAATTGTTAAACCTGTTTGTACATTTATATTTTTTAATAATAAATTTTGTTGTAAGATATTACACTGTTTTCGTCCATTCATAACCTTGTGTTTTTTCCAGTGATTTAAAGATGAATGGAAGAAATGGGGTGAAGATTATACATTACTATTGATTTATCATTATAACTTGGCCGCCGGCAGAAGTAGGTACTGAAATAGTCAATCTAGTACTTGTAGCTATCAAATGTATGCTTACAAGTGTCACAAAAGTGGAAATAAATATGATAGGCAATTTTGAAAATTTGCAGTTCGAGTTCATTCGTGTGCTCGAATGCCTAAAGACGCCGAAAGGCGAAACCCAGGTCGTTGTTGACAAAATACATGGAAATGTACAAAATCTCAACAATTCAAATTGTTATTGAAATTCCATCAAGCACCCACAGTCAATGTCTTAAACGAAAAGTAATGACAAGTGTTTTGGAAAAAATATGTGGAAATGTACAGGAGGCTATTCTAAAGTCAGACAGTCCTGTGAAGATGACAAATTTCAAAAAAGAATTGATAATTTCGCAAAGATACTAACACCGTCTCTCTCTCTCAAAACAGACAACTTAAAGTGGTTGATCTATAAAATATAAAATAATCTACAAGTTATGTAAATTACCAGGAAAGCAATACTACCTATCAGTATTTGCTGAGCGCAGGTAAAGAAAGATGACAAATGAATTTATGTTCCGTTTAATTTTTTCAAGTACATTAATTACTAAAAATAGATTTATTTAGTGTTCAACCTTTTGAGACTAAGAAGAAATAGCTTGTCTACTAATAACTATTTATTATATTTAATAATCCTTAAAGAGATCATTAGACCATGTTATTTTGAAGCCATACAAAAAGATAACCAGTTGCTATAAGCACCTGATTATCTTTTTGCTTTTATTTATGAAATTAAAGGCAATAGGCAAGCCTACATAAATTGTAGCTGTTAATTGTAGGCACGAATTCAAATTCTCTTTGGTTGGTTAACTTCTCAATATGATTCATGCTTAAAACTGATTGCTTTCATACATATTATGATACAGAAACTACACTAGTTATATTAATAAAAAAATAATACTCTAACGCAATTCAGCGCATACCCTAACAAACAGCTCCAAGGTACTGTTTTTAGCCAGTTCAAAAAGAGAACTGTGGAAACCAAGGATTGCTGTCTATGAAGTCGCTAATTTAAAATTTACAAGTTTGAGTGTGTGGATGTCTCTGTAAAAATTCTTGTTCGAAGAAATCTTCACCTTCTCAGCTACTAAGCAGGATTGAGAACCTTATCATTTAACCAGTCAAATATATTTGTTGGATAAAGTATTGAATTTGTAAAATTTTGAAAAATTGATTTAAAGGAACCGGTCCTGAACCTATTTATTTTTTATTATTATTTTTTTCGTTGGGTAAAAAAAAAATATATCAGTTCAGTTTCGGATTTCGGTTCAGATCATTTTTAAGGTGCTGTCAATTCTTGATGGAAAGGCATTATATTTTAAAAATAAAACATAATTTGTTTGTACTACATCAACATTTTTATAATGATAAGGACCGGTTTCGCTGATCACGAGCAGTATCAACTGATAAAAATACAAATTATTATTTAAATTGAAATTTTGGAATACAATTTATTAATAAAATCTGGCTTTATTGGCAAAAAATTTCCCGTAAATCAAAAAAAACTAGATAGATATGAGTTTTTTTTCGGTTTTTTCGGTTTTCCGGTTCGTACCCTGAAAGGAACATATCGCGTTGTTGAAATTTTAGCTTGTTGGAAATAAGCGATTAGTTTTTTTAATATTGCTACAGTGCTGAAATATAAATAAATTTCCCTCTAGGAAAGGAAGCATTTTTCATAAAAATAATGAGTTTTCGTCAAAGAAATAATATTATTGACTATTAAAATTATTTATGTAAAGCAATAATTTTTGACAAATCACATAAAACATCTTGCGTTTAGATTATTTGGTTGAATCACGAAAATATTATAAAGATGAGTAGATACCTATTGATCACTAATTTTTCATTACAAATCTTCATTACAAATCATTACAAAAAAATTTTTGCCAATTAAGGATAATTTTTAATATACCATCACAATCTAAAATTAAAAATAAGTATATTATATTTTTTTTAGCTGGCTGCAGTTTTTTTATCTTCCATTTGCCTGCGCACACTACTTGCGCAGTAGAGAAGGTTTGATCTCCGCCATTGCTAGAGTACCAAAATTCTGCCGCTATTGAGAACTTTGCAATCTTCAGTGAACATTTTCGAACAATAAAAACTCTTTGTAGTATATAGGTTGCGTTTTGGACTAAGTGTAGTGAAAAATATTGAATATTTCTTGGAGTGTTGTGTTCAAAAGCGCAGATCAGTGCGTGAAAGACTGAGATTTATAGCCAATGTCAGCAGGCGTGTCAGATCAGGTAATACAGCGATCATTTCGGTGAATACAGTGCGATTACCATCAGAGAGTTTAAGTGAATAGCCTGTTTAAGTGAATTTTCTTTTCTTTTTCATATTCTGTGCCTGCGTAGCGGATGAAAGGCCAAGGGAATCAAGGTATGTAAACCTAAACTAGTGACGTAGCAACGTATATTATTTTTCCAAGTAAGAACCGCTGTCGCGAGTATATTTGCCGGCTTTTTCTGAGAAGTCTCTCCTCTTGATATATTTCATGCATCTCTGCACTATTTTAAGATTACTCAGATGTTGTAATATTAAGTTTTTGGACTTGAAATACTCACATATGTTTGCGATCGTCCGACTTCGCGATTCTAATTCGGTACATACTCGTTTTGTTATGAAATGTCTGAGCTGCGAGCGATCTTAGTCTTTTTTCAATTTACGAGTGTAACCTCCACTCAAACGTGCCGCCGCATATTTTTATTTAAAATATAAACGAACAAAGGCTATACCAAGATTAAATAGAACGGGCTGTCCGCTTATCAGTGAGTAATAATATGCATGTTTACGGACATGCTGTATCGATCACGATTGTAAAATTTTAGTACCATCCGTTTCATTGCTGACTTATTGTTATACAATGTCCTTATTATTAATGTAAACGTACTCTTTAAACTTTAAAATGTCTTCATAATTGGATTATCAAAATACATACATTCAATGGTGATTTACTTTCAATTTTAACCATAATGAATATTACATGGAATGGACAAATTCTTTCATTATTTCCTAATCACTAAAATATTATGGTGCTTTATGGTACAAAATTAAATATTTTTTTCTTATTAGTGGTACAAAACTATCACTAGCAGCTTTCGTCCTTATTATTCACTGCTAGTCAAAAGAAATGACTGGTCTTCGGTTTTTCGTAAGTTTTAGGAAGCTGTGTTTTTGGAATTTTTCTTGAAGATACTGCTTGTTTCCCTTCAGTTTAATAACGTGTAAAGAAAATTGGTTGTTGAAAATGGATCGCACAAGCAACTGAATCTTCAACATTAGAAGAGACCTAATCAAAACTTCTTTTTTTAAATAATTCTTAGTTATTAGGAATTAAATGTTTTAGGGTAGAACAAACCAAACCAGACCAATCCTAACATAACCTACCACAACTTAACACATCATTTTGTGTTGTTTTCTGTGAAAAATATCATTTTAAGCCTTGTCCTGATTATCCGATATTTACCCTACAGTGGCATAGTGATCTGATTGCTATTAAAAATGGCGCAGATTGCTTTATGAATATCATAAAGTTACGGTTAAAAATTCAAAATTAAGTTATTCAAATGTCAGTATAATACACAAAGCATTGAAACACAGTAAAAATAACCTATTATTAACATAACTTTCGAATGTGTTGTGCCACTGATTGTCCCCTATAAACTTTATACTACTAATTTTCTGTGAATCATGTAATTATTGGCTGGATAACGCTTACTTGCAAGTTTAAATAAAGTTACAATGGGCTTCATTTGTTTTTTTTTTAACCACATCCAGTCCCAACGTGGAGCATATATTATAGTCTCTTAGTAGAGCTGATCGCGACAAAAAATGTTGTATGACAGTTGTTTGTTACTCAGTTTCTCTACTCTTTCTGAGAGAGTAGGGATAAAAGGATAGGATTTAGACAGGACTAGTGGTTAGTTTTTCTAATTGGTGGAAAAATCAATTTATGTAACTGTCTGTACTAAGCTTCGTACCTGGAAACACTGCAACCGAAGCTAACAACGTTGACTATTTGGCTAGAGGCCTAGTAAGTCGAATACGTTTCCCACTGAACACATTCCACTGTCGTTCACATTTCAAGATCATTATTTTTCTTACCATAATGTGGGTTTCATTTAAATACTTACTATCCTTGCCAAAGATCATATTATTTTTGCTGCGTTAAATGCAATTGTTAAACATTAGCAATGTCTTAAAGTATTGTGAATATAGTTCAATGTTATATTTATGCAATTATTTACTAACCTTAGTAAGTACACACTG
This sequence comes from Himalopsyche phryganea, assembly GCA_022494535.1. NCBI lineage: Eukaryota > Metazoa > Arthropoda > Insecta > Trichoptera > Rhyacophilidae > Himalopsyche > Himalopsyche phryganea. Next base: position 158,744 of record JAGVSL010000129.1, read on the forward strand.
ATATTCGTTGAGAACTGTTAAATCATTCTTAACCTAACTCGTCGCATGATGTTATCGTAACCATGATCATTATAATATGAAATCAAAGTTGATGCATATCGACTGTGAAAGAAAAAGGATGTAACCAATACACAAAAATATTGTGTATAGCCCAAAACAAACGTCTATTAAATTATATACATTGTGATTATCGAAAAAAAAGTATTTTTAAAAGACGGAGGGATTAGTCCTTTTGCCTTTCTACAGTCGATATATTATATATATATTGTATAAGCACGTGAGCTATACACAATATTTTTTGATGTGTCCATGAAATCCATGATTTCTTAACGCTATTGCTTATTACGTGAAATAGGCAAATCTTATCTGCCGAATGCATGAATCGGGCTGTCTATGGTACTCTTAAACTGTCAACAGGACAGTTGAAAGAGTCATTTTTATACAGATATCAAATTTAGCTTGATTTTTACATTATTCACTTAATATAAGTACTTTCATACATTTCAATTATTTCACAGTACTGATCCGATAATCAAGCTAATTTATGAATGAAGCAATGGGTTTGCGATTTTCACGAATTGTGTAATTTTTTGCCTAATTCATCGAATTAGCAATTTCACAGATTCAGTGTAACTGGTGTAGTTGGTATGAAATTGAGATATTGGTTTGATAGCTGTGACAAAAATTCCGGGATTTTGTTTTTGTCAAACTCAGACGATTCCGGCAGATTCGAGACAGTTAGGTATAACAGACGAGTACCGAAAAAAAGTAATAAGCACATATTTGTGCATTATGTCACAATTTTGATACATTAACCATAATTGCATACAGTGGCGGCCAGTGACAGAAATATTAGGGAGTTCAACAAAAGATTCACCCATCTATGCAAGAAATCAAACCTCCGATTCTTGAATTGTGAAAAAAAACTTTGATAACACAAAAGTTAAAGCTCTATATTGATGGTAAGAATTTTTGTGTTTTTACACTTAACATCGCAAACGCATTAAGTATGTCTTCAATCATGTACTTCTGAAAAATGACATCCTTTTTAAAGTGGAGAAGCAACGCTTACTTTCGCTAAATTTGTTAATAATTTTTTGATTCGTGACAAGTTGAAGTATGGACAATTGCTTCATCGATGATGCAAATATCTGCTCTGCTATATTACATAGATGGCAGTTAGTTCATTTTTAAGTTTCAAGTTCTCAATGAAATCGTATATTGAGATTGCCATATTAGAATCTTTGAAAAAATTCTGTAGTATTCCGGGATTTTTTCACTGAAAAACAATGAAGTTGTTACTAAATGGCTATAGTATGCAAAACGATCTTTCGTTTGGTTCGCTGCAGTGACTATAGTGGCATACTTCATTAGAATATAATATCGTCACTGTTCTGGAAGAAAACACTAAATCGAAAAAATGATATATTGGGTTAGTTATACCAAAAAGTTATAGCATTTCAAACATTTGACAAACTTCAAAGTCCATTTACTCAAAACTGGAATTTTCCAGTTAGTGTATTCTTCCAGAACGACGACGATACATAACATAGTGGAGTAAGACATATGTAAAATTCATTTTCGAAGAATGTAAATTTTAGAAGAAGGTGTTTGATAAAACCGAATTGGGTACACAGCTGAGCATTATGGAACACCTATGCCAGTCTGAAAAAAGCTCTAATCTACCAGTCTTAAATATTCCATTTTATATCCTTTAACGTTATACACGATGATAATTAGTATGTCATAAATAGCATTCATCAATTCAAAAGTTCACAGGGTAGTATACACAAAAGTAGGTATATATTATTAATATTATATTATTAATATTATATGATATGTAGTTTTAAAGAATCATATGAAACATATGTTTGCGGTTTTTGTGGACGGCCCTTTCCATTGCGATAGCTTGTACAAGCATACAACGTTCGCTCGTTCAGCGCTCAGCAAAACATATCGTCATAGGAGGTGCGCTGCTCCTCTTGCCCGCAATATATTTCATACAACGAATTGATCAAATGGTCCATGACGTCACCAAAATCAGGATTGTAATACAAACTTTGAGAACGCGAAGGAGAGCAGAGTATTCAGAGCACCTCCTCGTCATAGACGGGCGAACATACGTCTGATTGTATTGGCGCGAATATCGCTGAGCTTGTTTATGAAATCATTGTTTCTTGGAATATTTCTTTATGGGGTGTTACATGCTTGGGATTTAAAACAAACGAATTGGTATAATAATTATGTCTGAGTATCGCTTTTTAATGGGATATGTATTTGGGAGTACAGTGCACCCTTTGCTCCTTTACAAGAGCTGTCCCTGATTGCATATATCTTATTACGTTGATTCACATTGCTAATGCTTCAGTTACTGAATATACCATCACAAGAATATTGGATTGTTTGGGTACGGAAATATTAGATCTGACCTAATAGTTTACATACGTTAGTAATCACTTTCTTATAACGTATAACGTGGTAAGACTGCCTAAGTCATTTCGTGTAATACTCGGAGATGCAATTGAATTAATTAATAAGTAAAGTAAATTCTAACTAGAATTGAATTGAAAACATGTAAAGTTACAGTGTACACGCGCGCTGTTTATTTACTGTTTTATCTTTTTTTGAAACCCACCAACAGTGCACACCTCATGACATTTGGTTTGGCATGTAAACAAGATGAATGTGGTTTTCCATCTAACATTCAAGTGTCAAATTTTAAAGCTGATAATGTATCTTTTCATAAACATTTACAATAACGAATATAACATATCTTAATAAACAGAAAACATAACATTAACTCACTGACTTATTTTGACACTTTGAGCTGATAATTAATTCCTCTCAACATAAATGATTTAACAGTATTGTGGTTTGTAAAAATACATATTGCGCTTTACATTAAGTAACCAGTGTAAGAAAATGTGAACATAAAAAACACCAAACAATCTATACCTTCTTGATAATTGTTCGGATTTCATTGAATACATACATATCTCATTTTCTCATTCAATTCATTCGTGGTTGAACCGGTCCTTGCTTTTTAATTTAAACTGTTTCACACAAAATTCTTGTCACTGTTGAAGTGACTGACAATGAGAGCAATATTATTTTATATAAAAAAAAATTGCTGTAGGAAATGTAAATATGTTGCCGTTGAAGAAAAGACTTGGTTTGAACTGTACATCACTATTGAAATCAAACTAACAATTAAGGTACCTCAAGTAATTTCTGTCAACAAGCTCTTAACCCTTTGATTAGTGAGCTATTTTTTATGAAATTAGGCAATTTTGAATATTTTTTTTTACCATGTCCACTCCCAGTGTGGAGCATAAAAACGTAAATGAAATAATTCTTTATTACCTTCAAATAATTATCTAGAAGCATTTACTTCCAATTCGGCTCTATATTTTTATTGCCTGTGTATCTGTGAACATGTGGTTCTCAATTGATGTTGATTCTAAGGAAGGAGTCAAACCAAAATGAATTTTTATCAATCAATTTATATTGCGAATGATTTGTTTCCAAATATTAACCTTTTAACAACATTCTTTTGTTCATTTGACACAAAGGATTAAAATAATGTGCCAGTCAATAATCGCTGATAGATAACGTGTCAACCATATCTGAAAAAGTAATGATAATGTCAAAACATTGCCTCCTTATTTGTAGAAAGTGACTTCATTGTGTTTTGATATAAAATTAAGAAATACAAACCTGGTAAAATCTTTGTAGCCAAATAATTTTTTTAATGGGTTTTTTTCTGATTTATGGAGTTTCTCATACATCCCCAATCTATAGCTTTGATACCTCATACAGTGTATTTCGTAGTTATTATAGTATATTTCTTTCATTTTATGAAGTTTATTTCTCAGTAATATGTGATACTTCCATAGTAAAATCGTATTACAGTACAGCTTCAATTCTTGTTATTTTCACCTTTAAGGTGTTAACTGTCAATTCTTGGTTGAAAGACATTATATTTTTAAAAATAAAACACAATTTGTTTGTGCTACTTCCACATGTTTATAATGATAAGGACCGATTTCGCATTCAATTTTATATAAATAGCTCTGTTATGTTTGTATTTTTATCAGTTGGTAATGCTCATGATGAGCGAAACCGGTCCTGATCGTTATAAACATGTGGAAGTAGTACAAACAAATTGTGTTTTATATTTTAAAATATCTTGTTATTTTCATCGATGTGATGACTTGTAACAGTAACGAAAAAGTATTGGTTGTTTTCTTAAATGTGTTTTATAAATGAACAAAAAATGACTATTTTGGTTGAAATTTTTTTCGATGGTATTTTCGAACTTTTTTTGTGTATAAATCCAGATTTTTTTTATAATATTGTATTTTGGGTGTTGCGACACCCCATTTCAGTTTCAAATGTGTCGAAAGAGCAGCTAGAGAGTCCCGGCGAGGAACTGGCCGAGTCATGGCGACACCAGCAGCAGCAGCAGCAGCAACAGCAACAGGCTCAGTCGTACGCGCCGCCAATCTCTTCAGCTGCCGATCCTTACACTGCAGCAGGTAACTTACACCGACATCATTACTACCATTCAATATTCTACTGTTCAATGAGTTTGTCTAAACGGAAACTATATATTAACTAGCGTATAAAGTTATCGATTGAAAACTGTCAGACGCATACAATATGTAATTTAAACTTAAACCTATACTCGAGATCAACTTGAGGAGAAAAGACATCACAAACTCATTTCCTCAAATATTAAATTGGAAAAATGTATATTTGATATTGACCTTACCCGGGGATGAACCTAGGTCCAGCTGATCGCTAGGGTGCAGCTCTTATCACTGGTTCACAGAGGTCGAGTCAATAATGTTCTATTAAACACATCTGTCTAATAAGTGTTGATACGACTGCATTACCAAATTATCAGTGATATTATAAATTTCAAATGATAGATAAGATAGTTAACTTGATTAGAGTTGGCTTTGCGATGCAGTGTAACATTAAGTGAAAACAAAACCACAAATGATATAGTCATCCGATGAAAGATATTAAAATTTTTGATATGTACCCAAATACTAAATTAATTACAACATAAAATACCTTTCGGGCCCATTGAAATAATTTTTCTACCTTCTATGTCTGAGTAAAAATCAAACGGATCACTTTTAGGATAGTCAGGTATTTTTTAATAATAAAACAAAAGAAATCATCGACGTCAGCACTTTCCAGACATATCAATTTTACACTGTTAGGACTTAATTGCAATTTACGTAGACGAAATTAAAAATGTTATGCAATTTTTGATATCAGTATCAACTGTTTAAAAAAACATTATTGAAATTTTTAAATATATTTGTTTTTGAATTAAACTTTGTTAAAATAAATTGTGGCAAAATTTTTCCCGTATCCATCCGTGACTACAAATTACCATGCTTTGTAATAGGACTTAATATATCTATTCTAAAGTTAATCTCGTTGTCTTTTCCGGGATTCAAACCTCGGATCGCATAACTGTAGTCTAGTTTGGTGGTCTACAGCGGGAAATGGGGTCTTAGTTATAATAGGTAGTTTGGTTTAGTTTAAGATATCGTCTCAGGGCACTTGATGGAACCTAATGAATGAAAAATGTAAAATCGTGGTTTCATTGATAATTTAAAATATTACACCTGTTTGCATACATCTATTTACTATTTATTTATGCGTTATATATTTTTTACTACATAGGGGTTATAAATATAAAGCTACGAGACCGGTCATCTACAGCGTTATTACTCTCATAGAGACATTACTAATCTGAAGTGAGCTCTAGTGAACTCTTTGAATAATTGATATTCCGCTTTCCTCGATTAAAGAAAATCTTCATCAAACCCTTCAGTGTAATACGTTTTAAATTTACCTCTAACTTCTTCGCGAAACCCCATCTGGCAAACGCTGGCCCGAAGCCTTTTAGTGGACTGTCAGATGTATGAAAGAAAAAGCTCACAATTTTTCGCACTTATTTTTCGTGGTAGAGAATTATCAATTGCTTTGGCAACTTTTGATTTTTGTAAATTAATGGCTACTTAAAAAATGCCATTCCCGCCTTAAATTGTAACGATATGATTTAGTTGTTGTATTTTACACTTAAGAAATATAGTTAATTATTTTTTATTTTATTCAAAGTCTTAGAAACTGACTACTTAAATAAAATTTTACCTTTTTTCAAATTACATTTTTTTGTTATCATGTCCGCTCCCAAAGTGGAGCAAACGGACTAATAATGGAGGGTTCCCCGCAGGAGTTGTTTCTACGAGAACTGCCAAGTATTCAGTCGGCCAACCTCTCTTATAGCATAAAAACACTAGATAGTGCCACTATATAAAAGCGATTATTAATTAGCACATGAAAACATATTCAGATATGATTCTTACATGGCGTTTGCATAAGATGGAAGCACTTAAGCAAATATTTCTATTTCAATGAATGCCTGAGGTCGTCTTGTTATAATTTGACATTATGCCGTCCGGTGTTGACACAGCTTTTTGATTGTGTTACATAATCAAAAGTAAATATGCAGTGACGTTTATGTGTATACGGAGAGATTGCATTCAATCTAAATAAAATTTGTGTATCTCATGCCAGCGGTGTCCGACCGGTGGCTTCTTACCCATTGTAGATGTATTTGAATCGCAAATCATCATTACTGAAAATAATGCACCCAAATTAAATAAGAAACGGGTAGTATCGTCAAGAGAGCAAACATTCTTTTAAAAATTTCTCTAACTGTGGTTAACTTGGCAGTAAATGCAGTCTATCAATAGTGTATGTTCCATGTTACGAATGATCACATTACGAGTGCCTAGAATGCACTGATAACGAGTGATAAAGCCAGTGATATTATTGATAATTAAAATGTTAAAATCAATTTAAAGAATCCGATGATTTTAGATAGATACAAAAATGAACTGTGATATAAGTTGACACCGCCCCGTACTTATGGGGCAGACAGGGTCTTCAAAACCAATCTGCAGACTCTTTCTATTAATGCATATTTAAAATGTAATACCCCTCCTGAGGCGTTTAAGAGTTTTGTCATATTTGTTTGGTTGCCGTTGTTTGTTTACAGTTGGAAGTGAACAAAAAGCGTGCGCTGCTTAAAAAAAGAAAGAGTCGCTTCTCGACCTTTCCCGGGGGCGACTTAGTCCACCGCTTGCTAGTAAACCCACTTACAGAGTTTAAATTAAAAATGTGTAAATCTGTTTGTGTAACTGTCTTCAAGAAAATTATAGAAACTAATTGCAATAAACGAGAAAGAGTATACCGATAACGACCGGGTTTTAATGGGAGACAAAGGAACCTGTGACTCATCCTTTGTCCTGTCCCCGGACACGGGCCTTGAAGCTTGTTGACTCACCGCGCCCCGCTTCTCCCCGCTCTCCACCTTCCTCCCCCGAGCGGCGAGACAGACGTTCGTTGTTTTTTTCCTACTCTCTCAAAGTATACAATCACCACGGATCGGATATAAATATTTCATATTGTAATCGGCAAAGAATATTTTACTTAGTGATCAAATACATGTAAAAGTCAACGATGTTTTCAAGTCAATACATCCTTTTGCAAGAAACAATGCAATATACATTATGTTAATTGCGTTTTGTACACATTTACTACAAACTTCTGCAAAGTGTAACATGTATCATTATGTCAAACCCATATACTGCTTGGATACTTAGAACAGAATTTAACCCTTCTAGACATTACATTTTATTTTCATACCAGCAGTACCTGTCTTAAATGCCGTCAGCTAAATATCTTATAATACAATCTTGCAGGACTAAGGAGATTGATATTTTTACCTTATTGTAGGAATATATGTGTGGGAATGCATATACACGAAAAGGAGAAAAGTGACCAGTCAAATTGATGTCGCTGAATTCTTTAGAAAGTCCCCGATAAAACAAAATTGATTTGACTCTTCTGACGAGTACCAATTTTAGACTGAACACCATTTTCCTTTCGCACATCTTTCTTTGGCAGTTTCGTTGGTAATTTTTAAAAATTGAATTGTTGAAATTCTTTACATTTTTGTGTTTATATTTACAGTATTCCCGATGTGAATTGTGGGACAAATATTATTGTTCAAAAGTACTATTAAGTACAAAAAAGCGTTTCTAATCTAGCTGGCCCTGTAGCTCGGCGGTCAACAATACAAATATTACTATAATATAAGAAATGGAAAAGAATTTTGGTCTATTTTTTTTTAATCTCACCGTATGCGATCTTTAAGAAAAGTATCATTCAGAAAAAACTCATTAATATAATTTCAAATTTTTTTGATGAATTTCAATGAAAAGTAGAATTATTTACAGACAAAAAACTGCCTTAAGAAAAATAAATCGTCCTGTAAAAATTGTCAAAATGAAAATTCTGCCATTCTTGAGAATGTCAAAATTTACATTGTAACTGATCATGTTACGAGGATTCGTGGAATTTAGAACTAGCCTGCCAATGGTGATGCCACTGGGAAGGGCATTAACACTGTAAAACAGTATCTCTGCAGATGTCGATATATTCCGTGTCAACGTGAGTGAGTTCAGACACATACGATTCTTTTTGTTATTGCAGTAGATGATCTTATCAGAACTCGCTTGTTCGAATTATTTGTGAATTTCCATTTTTTTTTTTACTATGTTATCATTCATCACAGTGCAAAAGCGTTAATAAACATAATTTGTAATTTTTTTCTAATGTGTATGTGAATTTAATGAATTGAAAACGTTAATGTAGTGTACGCCAATATAGAACTGGGGTGATGATGCAAAGATTCCTTCCTACTACCATGCAGTCATAAATAAATAATGTATTCTGAGCAATGAAATATGAACTTTGATTTCAACCGTAAGAATTTGTTTTTTATCATTATTAAATTATTGATTATTCATGGTAATATATATATCATTGTCTAAATCAATTAAAATTTGCTTGATCCGAAAGGCTTATATTTCATTTCTCCGAATATTCCTTTTGCCGTTAGCTGTCTGTTTTTTCTTGCAACAGCAGTGTGCGTGCCTTCTTTAGTTCTTCACTTTCTCGAATTGAAAAAAAATATTCATCAATTATCTATTTTAGGTTACTATGGAACCGCAGGAACTGCAGCATTTCCTTATCAGGCGTTCGGGGTGGGAGACGGAACATGGTCGACCAACGGAACGGATCCCATCACCTTTCTCGGGGGGTATGCTCAACACGATGGAACTTATGGCATGGAAGGTACTATATCTACATAGTCCGTTCTATAGTTTTAATGTCGGAATCTACTTACATAGAGTTCATGGCACTCGGTTAAACTCATTTCCACCACCGTTTTTGACCTTTCTATTTATATGAAGATGCTGCATTTACTGGCTTAAATATCAATGTTTACCCTGCTTTTTATTAATTAAAAAAACAAGTCCGAGGGCTGTCACAAAAATAAAAAAACTCTTGATCAGTTGGCAACAGTCAATCTAGCTAATCACTTGAGCAACATTTTCGGCAATGTTGTGAAAGTCCTACTGATAAATCTGTTCACTTGATTGTTTATAAAGTGAAGACGGTTTGACATTTTGAAATTATAAAATATGCGTTTCATTTTTGACATGTTTGCATTAAATTAAATGAAAAATACCATGTACATGCGAGGGGTGGGTTAGTTTTTGATGATTTTCTGTTTTAAATGTCAACATGTGTGCAATTTAACACTCCACATACTGGTAGAACGGATGAAGTCATACGATATAATGGTTTTGAAAAAACGGTATAAAAGTCGTATTGCTATTTTCTCATTCTGGCAAAAGCATGATATAACAACTATAACGCGTCGATATCCGATCTTATGATTTGTATGCCAATAAAATTATTCTTTATAATGTACAAGAAATCTTTCTAAAAAACAAACAATTATTCTACTTTGAAAAAAAATAATGTTTTAAATGCAATTATATCAGAAATCGTTTCTATGACTTTAATGCCTTCTGTCAGTATCCCCTTGCATGCATAAAGTGATATGATTAAAATCAGAATGCGAATGAAGCATGACGGGCTTTTGGATTGATTACATGTGTTTAAACAATTCTCTTGAAGATTTTACTTATTCGCACTCGGTCACTTTTTCCTGTATGATGTGAAATTATACCAAATATATACATAATCAATTAATAGAGAAGGTTTTCGAACATTATTTACATTTTAAATCAGAAAATATATTATAAATAAATATGTAATAGCATTGTTATTAAGATATATCAAATTTCAATTGGAATCATTAAAATAATGGTTGACTAATGAATAGCATTGCTCATACCTAGGTCTTATATCACGTACACCAGGCGCTTTATTTTGATCTCAGTCTCAGGTTGCCAAAGTGAACATGCAAACTATGCAGTGACCATAGCAGCATATTCAATTTACTGCTGTGTCCAGATGTTTTTGAGGTGAATGTAATATTATGCCTTAATCATTCCAATCCTCAAAGAAATAAACGGAACTAAAATGACGTGCATAAATTATTTTACCCTAGAACTATGTGCGGAGCCGGCGATTTTTAATGATACATGTGAAGATATATTACTTTCATAGAATTAACACTGACAGCATTGACAGAAGTAAAAACATAAAGGCGTGTATTGAATCTGTTATATGGAAACAGGACGGCAGGAATTGCATGCAAATATCGCAACAATGTGAATTCTGGGCACATGAAAATCTGGGTTTCACTGTAACTGTACAGAAAAATGTAATACAAAAATTTTAATATAGCTTTTGCTACCTAAAATGGTAGAATAGTAAATAGAGAATAGTTTGGTCTTGTAAACTTTATGTTACTACTTATTTAGAAAAAAAATCTTGGCTCCCCCTATATTATAAAAGAATACACATTTTAAAATGGTACAAATACAAAGGAATTAAAAGATTAGATTTTGCGCTTTTAGCTTGGAAACCGATACCATTGTAGATGGAATGTTTAATAGTAATATTATTTCAAGACACTATGCCAATATTGTCATAATAAATCTCCTTTACACGAAGAAAGCTCGTATTACAGGAGTATTGTAATTACAGAGTGACTGAAAATCTGACGCTGCCAAAGAATTATCAAGCGTTATGGGACATGGCTATAGTTGGATATTATGCAGATAAGCAAGAGTCATTTTGACAAATTTAGATCTGACATCTTTACAGTATACGTATATTCATAAGTATAGCGCTTTTATAGAGCACATGTTTTTATCATATAAATACAAATCTAAGCGCTTGAGAGGAGAAAGGGCAAACAATGTTTAAAGATTTATTTTGTAAACAATCAATCTCATTATAATTTAGAAATTATTATCTGTGCCAAATTTCCATTATATCCAATTTTATTTGATGTATATTGCTCTTATATTCTGGCTTCGTTATGCTCACAAATATTTGCTTTGATCGCAGGTGTGTTTGGACCCTCGACGACAGCGTTCTCGACCGCAGCGTTCGGGCAGCAGGCGTCGGCAGCCACCTTCAACTACTTTCACAACAATGGCGACTTCTCCGCTTGGGGCAAGCCGTACGATGACTACTATCATCAGGACGGCCTCTACGTGAAGACCGTCGAGGCCGGGGTGCGCAACCTGAGCATCAATGACTCCGCCCTCGCCATCGATAAAGACCCCAAGGGTCAGGAGCCGAAGGACTCCGCCGGCCTGCCGAAGAAGACCTGGGCCACGGTGGCGAGCCAACCGGCCAAGCCGCAGCCCGCCGCCCAGAGCTCGGGTCTCAAGAAAAAGGGTCCCGGGATGCCTCCCCCTCCCATTGTTCCCGGAAAGCACAATATGGACATCGGCACTTGGGATACTGGCAAAACTAACGGGCCGGGAGTTCAGCAGCCCCCGCCTCCTGCTGCAGCTCCGCCTCCACAGTCGAAACCGCAACTACAGGTGCAGCAGCAACAGCAGCAGCAACAACAACAGCAGCAGCAGCAACAGCAGCAGCAGCAGCAGCAAATACAGCTGCAGCATCAGCACCAACAGCAGCAACAGCAGGCCCAAATTCAACAGCAGGCCATGTCTGCACCTCCGCAGCACCAGAACCAGAATCGGGGACCTCCGACCGCCAGGCCTCCCTGGACTGGTCCGGCTCCCACTCAGCGGGCCCCTCTCCCTAGACCCCAGTCTCAACCGCAGACGGTCGTGCCGCAAATGCCTCCGATGGCTTCCATACCGCCGCCCGCAGTGCCACTATCGCCTGTCATACCTCACCCCGTGCTGGACGAGCTTAAGATCAAGAACAATTATAATCCAGCCGAGTTCGATCTAGGTGCACCCGATGCTCGCTTCTTTGTTATTAAGTCGTATTCTGAGGATGACATCCACCGTAGCATCAAATATGAGATCTGGTGCAGCACGGAGCACGGCAACAAGCGTCTGGATTCGGCGTTCGCCGAACGTGAAAAGGACGGCCGAGGTGTTGTCTATCTCTTTTTCTCTGTAAACGGCAGCGGTCACTTCTGCGGCATGGCCCAGATGGTCAGCGCTGTGGACTATGACTCCGACTCCGGAGTCTGGTCTCAGGACAAATGGAAAGGACAGTTTAAAGTGCGCTGGGTTTACGTGAAGGACGTGCCCAATGTTCAGCTGCGCCACATACGTTTGGAGAACAACGAGAATAAACCCGTGACCAATTCGCGCGACACGCAAGAAGTGCCGCACGCTAAGGGCTTGCAAGTGCTCCGCATGATGCATGGCTACCGCCATTCCACTTCCATCTTCGACGATTTTATCCATTATGAGAAGAGGCAGGAAGAAGAGGACTCTCGCAAAGTACCCGACCCGCCCCAGCATCATCAGCACCAGCCGCCGCATCAGCACCAGCAGCAGGGTCACCCTAAGGGCGGTCATAGGGACCACCGTCCCCACCAGGGCGACGGTTACGACGGCGGCGACAGGCAGCATCACCACAACCAGGGATACGACGGAAAGCAAGATTACGGCGGTAACAAGGGGCCGTACGGCCGCGACCAAGGCCACGGTGGACCAAACCGTGAATATCGTGACCACGGAGGCTTCATCAAAGATCACAGCGGTAGTTTTGGCAGAGACCATCATCATGGAGGTGGCGGCGGCGGCGGCGGAGGAGGTGGTGGTGGTGGTGGATTTCATAAAGACCAACATGGTTACGGAAATAACGGAGACGGGTATGGTTACAAAGGTAACCGATCCGGAGACAGAGACCGAGATCAGCACGGAGGAGGTGGCAGCGGTGGAGGAGGAGGCGGCGGCTACCGTGACCACAGGGAACAGCAGGGCTCGGGCGGATATCGCTCTCACCACCCCATGCAGAAGGTCAGAACGCACTCTGTATTATTAATATTATTTCGACTCGATCTTTGCGAAGATCTGTAATTAGATTTATTTTCATCAATCTGCTATATCATCAGTCTTTGTAACCAGCAAAATGGTCTAAGTTGACTCTAACGGAAAATCATTTTACTGGAGCTTTCAGCTAGTTTGAGCTATATAAATTACTCTAGGATTGCTTATTCATGGCATCACTCAATTCACTCACATTCATGGATCAATGAAAGTTAGACAATCAATAGAAAAACGCTCTAGAGAATTGATTTTCAGTTGAAAAGTCAGCTTGGAAAATTTTGTCAATTACAACTTTTTCCAGGTAACCCATTCAATTATTGTGTATTCATATGGCATTGTCGAGTAAAAAGGGTTAACACAGCACATAGTAGAACATTTCAGTGTTTAGGAGGATAGAAAACCAATACAGTCCTGAATGGAGGACCATTGGCAGCCATTTTGAATATCAGAAAGCATTGAATTATTTTATAAGATTTAAATAACAGATGACATGATGGGTTCTCTTTTGTCTTGTGATTGTTTCTGATTGAGCCGTCATTTTCAGGATCGCGGAGACGGTCCCGGCCGGGCCGGCGGCGGAGGGAGGAAGCGGCGGCGGCCGAGGCAGAGGCCGTCCGAATTAAATGATTTCAAAATAGTTTTGTGTGGTGTTTCCGAGTATTGGACTTAATCAACAAAAACAAAAAAAATATAACTTTGAATAGATAATAAACTGATTTACATGTATTATATAAAAATGAGTAAAAAACAAAAACACACAAAAAACATTCATAAATAATTACATATTAATATTATTTAATGTTGTTGATGATTGAATCACAAAAAAAGTAAATAATAATCAGATCATATGTTACGAAAATGAATATGTATCGATGAGGACTGTTTGAAAACACTTGCTTTTTTTGTGCTTATTGCGGCTTTAATATTCTGAGACTGCAAACACGTATTTAAAAAAAAATATTGTGAAGGTTTTTCCCCTGAAGACAGTGCTGGTTATAATTTTTTCGTTTCTCGTGTCGGTGAAACCGTTTGAATCAATATTAAACTGAAGTAAACAATTTCATTTACAGTTATTCATTCGGACGTGGTCATTTTCGAGAGCAATACTAATAAATTATTTACAAACTCTTTACTGCCCCCTTATGAGAGTTGTGATAAAATCGATCGAGATACTGTGCTTTATTTGCGAACGTAACTTGTTAAATGTATTAAATGTACATTACATTGAAGGCTTTGGCGTTAATTACATATGAGTGAGTAGCACGAGACTCCATTTAAGTATTATAGTAGATCAATCTGTTTTTAAAGTTCGCCAGAATAATTGCCAGATTTCGAAAATGTTTTAAAACTGTAGAAAAAATTGTTTGTTTTGATGAACTTATTTACTCTATCACCGACACGTTTTATATGGATTGTTATTTTTCTCATTTGTACAATTATTACTTCATCAAAAAAATATATTGTTACTTTTAAAGTGATTGCTGCAACTTTCCATGATTATTTGTGTTGGTTTCTTGTTAGCACCACAAAAATTAAGATGGATTGTGTTTTAGAAAGTATATAATTTTTCTTGTTTCTTTTTGAATATATATAAACGCATATATGTACAATATACGTGTTGTATTATATTACACGATATCATAAAAAAAGCTGAACTTACAATATGGATGAGTAAAAAAATATGATTAAATGATTAGATAATTAGACATCCCACTGATCGGATTTGCGAGCTCGCGTGCGCACTCCGAAACGTAACGTTTCACGTGGACAATGGTGTTTGAGTGAATATATGAATAACTATGACAATTTTTGTGAATAATAAATAATACGACGTGTGAAAATCATATTAGTGCAGTGAAAACAGACCGGACCGCAAGTTTATAACCATCAAACGGAAGATCTTCAAAGTGTGAACGATGAATACTTACTAAATAATCAATAAAACGTATTGAAAATTATCGCTAAATATATGTATTATGAACAATTTATCGCTGCGGGGTGACTCGCGCAGGAATCTCTAGTATATTAGTTGGGAAGCCGGATATTGCAGACAATGTAAAATCGGCTTTTCAGCGGCTGTTAAGTGTTTTAACTCAGTAATATGGACGTATTGTGGTTAGCTTTGGTTCTTTATACACGCCTACCGTACACGGCTTCAGACTCGTCGTATTGTCTTATCGTAAACACCCGTACGGCTTGCAACATCGCCCCGGCTGGTGTGCGTAGCGTACCAACAATCGATATCAACAAAAGCCTAACACACTTTTTGTTTTTGTTTAAATTGAATAAATAATGAATTTTGAACTTAATATGTAAAAAATAAACAAATACCTTTTGAAATTGTATCAGCGGAGTTTACGAAGTAAACCTGAGCGTCGGGACAGTTAGTGACAGTGATTTTAAAAAGAATATATTAATATAAACATTTTTTGCCAATATCAATCGAGGACATTATTATAATTGTGACAGATTCAGTGTTTTGGACATTTATATAAAATAAAATATATATATTATGATGAGTACGAGATGTTTAATAACTATAAACATGTTTTTTATGCTAGACTATGGTACTTTGTTATTAAATCAAATGGAATCTAGCCGGCCAGTTGTGTTTCCAAAATTAATGTAAATCAGTTTGAAACATTTTTTATAAAGGCGTTTTTTTGTTATATTTTTAACTGGCAGTCAGACATATTCTGTTTATATTGAAGGAAATCATTTTATTTTTCTAAGTATTGAAGTCTTGCAAAAGCTTAACGTGTTGACTGCAGGTCATAGCCGTCGGCAGCTGACGTGTTAAAAATATCTTTTTCCATATATTATCACAGTAAACGTTACCATTGATGAATTCATTTATTGCAGACAATGTAAAAAGTTAACACTTTCACTGCATATGTCAAATAGCCATGCCGACACGTGTAATAGAAAGTAATTATAGCCACACTGAATTCATTCAGTAATATAATGATGCTCAACAATCGTTGTTCGTGCATACATACAATGAGCGAAAGAAAACGTTTACGCCTTAGGATTTTTAATTTTTATACACAATATTTTTGAAACCAGCTGAAAGACATTTTTTATCATATAATTTTCATGTAGAGCTGCAACAGATATTTTTTCAATCCAGGCAAGTGACATTAAAAACAGACTGGCAGTTGTACTAAATAATAAATTCATATGTAGTAATTAATTTGCTTTAATATTGTTTTATATTGATTATGAATGTCAATAGTCTTTCACCATTTATTGATTATTTAATTTTAATGGATAATAATTATCGCAGAAGACTTTTACGAACATTGTTTAAACATTGCAATACGATTCAAAAAAATCGTACCTTATTAAATTTGGTATTGCCGTTATCATTGTAAAAGTCGAAATTAATATTAAATACACCATTGTACGTTTCAATCATACAATACTTTTTCACTGTTAAGGAAAATTTGTGTTTAAAATCTAATTTTTATTTACTGTGAGTATTATAAACACTTATAGCCTGTAAAAAAATGTTTTAAAGTGAAACTCTGGCAGTTAAATTTTTTACTATTACGTCGGAAGCAGTACTATAAACAGTTCTATTGAACAAACGATTTTTACAATTTTTCACAGGATTTAACAAAAAAGAAAAAAACCCAAAACCTGTATGAGATATTTTATTGTCTATTGCCTTGATATTTTGACGGTTGTGTAGCTCAAGAGTTCATATTTTTTTATGTAGACGCAACAGCGAATTACAATTTGGCAATTATACACAAAGTTGTATTGCTAAATGAAAGTGGCAATTTATATAAACAAACCAATGTAATATTTTGCTGGCATTTCTATGCACGTTGTATTTAGTTATATTGTTCTTCTGTGTACTTCTGTCATTTAGCATGCTTTCTGGTCTTCCGGGACAAACCATTTGAAACACCTCTGAAATGACTTGACTTTAACCTTTCAAGGAGTAACTAATTAATTATGACTGCTATGAGTGAGTCAGTTGATAATGCTTGTGATGAACGAAACCGGTCCTGATCATTATTAACATGTAAAAGTAGTACAAATGCATTGTGTTTTATTTTTTAAAACATTATTTTTTTATCAAAATAGAAAGAGAAATAAATGTTCACACACACACACATATTATTATACTGACGTACTACCAGAAAGGTTGAACATCAAACCACTTTATGCCAAATCAATTGTCTTTCGTCAAAGCAACAGATATAATAATGGAAAAGATATTATATAATATAGCATGGAAATTTGACTGTAGAATGTGCAAAAAATGCATTTGGTTAATGTTGTAGATATTTTAGTATTGTTTATAATCGTAAAAAAACTACAATAATGAGCATTTCAAGGCAGAATCTTGCCACATAACGACAAAACACCTTATAAATAAATATGATATTACTCAAATGTTTACAATCATCTACTATATTTGACTGTCAACTGTTATTATAATTTACTAACTAATCAATCTGAAATATGATTGAACATTTTTTCAAACCGCGAGTTGAGTTTGTTGTCGTGTGTGCATTCTTGACATGAATGGAATAAAGCTACCTGGCCCTATCACACAATTTTATAATTGGTTTGTAAATATATGCATGAAATATTGAGCGACACAACTGTAACCATTATTGTCTACGGTCAAATAATACCTGCGTGTTTTTTTAATAATATATATTTTACACCGCCTTGGAATGTATAATTTTGATTGTCGGTTGTCGAATAATGTATTTGAAGTAAATGATCTGCGTTATGCAAACCAATGCATGATAATGATACACTGTTTTTTGTACAGGGCTGACGAAAGTGAAGTAACATGTGTTTATTATTAGTGGTTAATAATCTGCGTCAAGCTCAAACTTCTGGCCTATGCTTTGAGAGATTGATTAGCTGTTGTGTTTTTTTCATAGGTCCAGATCCGACTGGTGGGAAATACATGTTGATAGCTTAATAAAGCATTCAATAGATGTTATGAAATTTTATTTCTTTTCATTCAAAACTCCTTTACTCACCATCCTTAATCAATCCTCGGCTGTGTACTGTAATTCTGTCGCCTTGCTGGACCAACCGATTCTGTATTTGAAAGATACTGAAATGTTTAAATTTGCACTCTTTTCACAACTGCCGAATGATAAAAAATACACTTACCAATCGAAGGTGAACAGTTCCAAGTTGAATGTATCAATCTCATCGCAAACTCTGTTACGGGCCGTCTTAGATGGATGAAGTCTTCGCCAACGTGAGGCGTCGTGGTGTAGCTCAAAAATATCAACCGTTCCTCGCCAATGGGAGTGTCCTACGTGAGTGGTGGTGAAGAGATGCGGCGCGCCGCTTCTGGGACGCGATCAGTTTATTTGATAATTTCACGCAAAGTGAGCACAGCAGTGTGTTTTGAATTAGTTTGTGCAGTGGCGCTCCACTTTTTGTCATGTCTATTTAAATCGCACCGACATTGCAGCGTACTGACTTCGTCCAGGCAAGACACGGTGTTTGATCCTTTCGCAAACGTTTAATAAAAAACCATCTTAGGAAAGTAAGTATTTAGAATAAAGAAATATATATGTTATGTCATTTTATAATAACTCAATCAACTTCAGGGAAAAAGACATCACAAACATCCTTGTTGGTACTTTCACCCAGACCCCACCTGATCGCTAGAGTAGTGCGTTAAAAACAATTTGTTCAAGTTAAAATGTTTTTGAAATGTGTAAAATAGTTCACTTCCCACCGAAACGACAATTCATCAATATATAGACAACGGGTGCTCGATGGAATTTCAATATGTATCACATTTTGTACATTTCTATACATCACTAAATTAGATATAAGAGAGTATCACAACATTTATCTGCTTTTAGATGCCGAAAGGCAAAACCTGAGGTTGATAGTGACAAAACAAAATGTAGAAAATTTGAATGATTGAAATTTAACATACTTCAGGAAATGCCATTAAACATTGATATAATGTAGCGACGAAGTTAGTGACGAAATATCAACAATTAAACATTGATTCTAATATGGAGGGCTTTGAAAGATTTTTATAAGAGATGAGAAAAACTTTAAAATCAGAATGATCACTCCTATTAATTTAAAGAATTTCAATTAGCTGCCCCATGCAGGAAATAAGTTTAAAAACATATTTTTTACTGTGTTGCTCCATGGTGTAGAATAAATATTCTGTATGAGATTCCATACTATCTGAAAATTTGTGTCAATGTTATTGTACTTGTGTGTCATAACTACGTGGTTATCCTATATATTGAGTGTTTAGGCCAATTGATGTAACCCTCAAAATTGAAATTGTTCAGGAGAGAGTAAAAACTGTTTTTGTTGAAAACATCGTATGGTATGTGTTATGAATCTTTGAAATACAAATGAGTTACATCAATTTGCCAAAACACATATATTTAAAAATGTTTAAATTTGTTTGTCCCGTATGCATTCCTATACCATTCATCCGATTGCGATTCTCTGAAAAGAAAATCTAAAAGAAATAAAAAGGCACAAACAGCGACATTTCAGTTGGTGTGAAACATAACAATTTAAAGGAGAATATGTACCAAACTGTTGCCACGCATCCCAATGATTCCGACAGATGCCAGTCGAATTCAAACGTCTGCAGTTTCCGGCTCGACTTGTATTTGCAATGACAATCGCTACAAGTGTGTGAACTAAATTTGGAAAATCCATGCTTCTCACTTGAACAGCTGCATGTGGCCTGCTCACGCGTCTGAAAACTTTCTGATTGATACGTGTACACACCAGATGGCAAAACAAAAAAATATTGTGTATCCAAAAGCACTTCAATAACAGAATTAAAACAAACACTTTCATTGAGTGGCATTGCAACGCATGCCAGGTATTTGTGTATTAAATAACAAATGTTGTTTTATATAATTTAAGACATCGACTGAGGGTGCTTGATGGAATTTCAAAATCAAATTTGGATTAAATTTGGATTATTGAGATTTTGTACACTTCCATGTATTTTGTCACTAACGACCCGGGTTTTAACTCAGGTATCGGTGTGGCTCTCAGACGTATAATGTATTGCCTCGTAAATGATATTTGTCGCATTTGTATCTTCTATATAAGCGTTAGACACTGTTTACTGTCTCTCAGTTCGAGTCCATTCGTGTGCTCAAATGCCTGAAGATGCCGAAAGGCGAAACCCGGGTCGTTAGTGACAAAATACATGGAAGTGTACAAAATCTCAATAATCCAAATTTAATATTGAAATTCCATCAAGCACCCTCAGTCGATGTCTCAAATTTGGATTATTGAGATTTTGTACACTTCCATGTATTTTGTCACTAAAGACCCGGGTTTCGCCTTTCGGCATCTTCAGGCGTTCGAGCGCACGAATGGACTCGAACTGACAGACAGTGTCTAACGTTTATATAGAAGATACAAATACGACAAATATTATTTACGAGGTAAAATATTATACATCTGGGAGCCACACTGATACCTGAGTTAACATTTCGAGAATCGCCTTAATCCTTATTTTGTAAACAACACATTAACAGAGTGGCGAATTGCCGCTTTCTAACTACTATTAGAATTAACAGTGATTCTACAATTATAATACCATTGTGGGTTTCGACGGGATGCAATTGGACGAAAGGATAAATATATACAATCATTCCACATTTAGTGACATCTGTTAGGCGTTTCAACATATAGGATACAGCAACGGAGAATTTGGAAGGTTCAGCTGTTCATTCAGAACCCGGGTTGTTAGTGACAAAATACATGGAAGTGTACAAAATATCAATAATCCAAAGTTGTTTTATATCTTTAAAAATCAATATCGTTTGATTATTAGTGTTGCTTTTGCAAGTTTTAGGATAAAATAATATTTTTACAAATCACATAATAAAGAACATTTTTGTAGGTATTCTATCCTATAATATTTGAGGATGACTAAAGAGAAATAATGAAGCCACTTATTAACCTCAAGAGAAAGTTATACAAATATCGTAGACAACGCTCTAGCAGTAGGTCTACGCATTGTTCGTCTCACTTTTGAAAGTCAGCTCGCAGGGTCAGGGAAGTAATTTTGAATAATAAAAAACTGCCTTATACAATACTTATAACTTCATTTACATATTACAAATAGATTTCTAATTCTGAGTCGGTTAGCTATTAAATAATTTTATATTCCACGTTTGATGGCCATGGGAGCCATGTTGACTTTCACCGGCTTGCAGAGGTCGATGAGAGATGCTTCTTTTCTTCCCATTCCCACTTGATCAGGCACAGCCAAGCAGAGGGATATCTCAATCGGACACTCTTCAGTCCACACCTGATGCGACACCAACACTTTAGTCAAGAGGCGGAGGTTTGAACCTTCTTCCGGTGACTCGGCTGGAAAAAGAAAAACAAAATTAATTCTTTGGGCGAGATAGAATGCCTTGATAGGGCTAAATAGCACGAAGAATGATTGTGATTTTTATTTTCCAAAATATTGAAACAGACACATACATTAATTGGTATTTTGATTAATATTTTAAAATTTCACTCAAGATGCACTTATGGAATGTATCTCAAGCTTTTCATTAAAAGTTTAGACTGTTGTGTGATTTTCTGGAGAACAAACACAAATAATTTTAGACTGGATATCTCAAATGATAAATTGATTTTTTCATCAAACCAACGATTGAATTGTGTTAATACAGACAAACATGTCCCAGATTTAAATGTACACTTTCAAAAGTACTAACTGTCATCAGCTCCATGGTAGAGTTTCCTCAGGTCCCCTGCACGCCGAACAGCGACTCTAGAATGTAGATCTGGATATTTGACTCGCAGACGCAACGCTCCCGCATCACGCACATGCAAGATCTCAGCCTCCAAAGGAATAGCAGCTACTAAGCCGGCTGTGAATTTGATCGCCGTTTCAGTGTCGCCAGTAGGCTCCAGTATACAAGCGCTGCACATTCGAATCTGAAATTAACAATCGAGCAGATGTTGTTGAGATCAATAGAAGACATTTAACAGGAACGCATCAGTCAGTTGCTGGTAAAGAAGTTAGGTTAGGAAAGATCTCGAAAGGAACTAACCTTTCTCCTATACCTCATTTACAGTCACATTCCGAATAGTTGGAAATAAATGAAAACATCAGACATCAATGTACAGACACGTAGATACTTTGAATCAGGAGTTGGGAGAATTTGTTTCGAGTATTACCCTAAGAAACATATGTTTAAAATGGACATTTACCACCTCAAGTTAAGTCATTTTCCAAGAGCACATAAATTCCAAAAAATTTATAGAATCCATGTATGGGAGAACACTATAAATACGAAAATTACTTATCAATAATTAAACTGCATGAAATGAAAAAAAAAAAATTATAATAGACTAAATTTGTAAGTATATATGTCTGCGTCTGTGGCGCACTTGGAAGTGTTGTTGGCTACGCCTACGGATGTCTCGGGTTCCCGGTACAGACAGTTTCATAAATTGATCTTTCAATCGATTTATGGATTTCTATAATTTAAGACATCGACTGAGGGTGCTTGATGGAATTTCAATATCAAATGTGGATTATTGAGATTTTGTACACTTTCATGTATTTTGTCACTAACGTCAGTTCGAGTCCATTCGTGTGCTCGAATGCCTGAAGATGCCGAAAGGCGAAACCCGGGTCGTTAGTGACAAAATACATGGAAGTGTACAAAATCTCAATAATCCAAATTTGTTATGGATTTCTGTTCGTAGTCTGAGTGTTTGTGATGTATGAAACTCCCTCCCACCCATCCGATCCTCACGGGGCGCAGCGAGAGCGATTAGCTAGCCACTAGTCCTGTCCTAGCTCTATCCTGCTATCACTACTCTCTTCGAAAAAAGAGAGGTTGAGCAACTGAGTAACAAGCAGTTATCATAGAAAAAATTCTGTTAAGATATCTCTATTAGGAGACCATATGTTCCATGTTGGGAGCGCATACGGAAAAAAAATTACAAGCATTTAATTATGAAACTATGCAATTTGGTTGAAAACATTTTCGGTTTCAGAAAGGTAACATATCGTGATACTCATTTTATTGAAATAAAAAACCAACAATGGGGCTTCTTGATGTCGGAGGGATTCGTAGTGAAAGATCCTTGTTGACAAATGCTGACAAGTTTGCGTTGAATACTGATCAGCTATTGCTCAGAAGGTGTGGTCGGAACCAAAACCAGATTTACTTTAATACCAACCTGTTCCCTATAAATTAGATTTGCATCGTTTGCCTTTGTGCAAATTAATTAAAGATTATCGAGCCTCACTTTAAGACTTCCATTTTTACTGCACCTGTGGGGTAATTAAACCCAGTTTTCTGAACCATTCTTTAAATCATGCTTCATATATATTTTGTTCTTTTTTCTGACAATCAGTTGAGTAAATAAGTAATTTACGACTTACGTTGACATTAGGTCTCGGGATCTGCGAGGGAGGTACGCTTTGAAGCAATGGAAGCAGACATCTGGCGACCGGACCGGGCTTTGGTTCAACCAACAATGAAATCTGTTGAAATACTCCGATTGTGAACTGATCCAACTCTAAACCTGTGACATTAAAGAGAAGAATAGCTCGACATTGTAAATACAATATTGTGTAATTGTGAAGACTTGCATGTGATGTAATCTAGCGGTGATAATCTAGTAATCTTTAGCTATCAGAATGTTCTGAATTCAAGTTAAATATCAATTTGATTTTATAAATTATACATTATCTATTATTGCAACTATTCGTTGCAAAATTACTGAAGAGTAATTAATTTCAACAATAAATAAACAGTTATTGATTGAATTAGCATTCACTAGGTAGACTTCATCACGACAGTGTAAAAAATACAGAACTAATTCTGACTATGGCATGATGTCTAAATAGCCATCAACAAAATTTGATAATTCTTGTGGAACAAAATACGTGTGTACTACCGGTTTACCGAACCCGAATTGTTACAGGTCCCAGATTCCACGTAATTAACAGGAATCTTAAATGCTGCGACAACAATGTAATATTTGAGGTTACTGTACCATATTCCGAGAGGAATTTATCTAGGTCCTCAATTTCCTGCATTAGGGCATGACACGGGGCAAGCGCTGATTGATTACTTCCGCGCACAATGTACACCAGTTGCAAGGCGAGAGCTCGTAGGCTCAATTGCTTCACTGCCGACACATCCTCATTTGAGCAGCCGACGAATAAATGTTGCAATCTGAAATAAAGAAAGTTACTTTTAAATCAAATAGTGACACGGTCGGGAGGTAACTCACGGTTGTCAATGCAAGCGTTCCAACGGTGCTGCTTTACAGTTGCAAGTCATGGCATCGCACAAGATGTGACTGCACATTTCGCAAACTTCAAGCCTCAAGAACATTATATTGGTGAGTGTAGAGATATTGTTGAGGTTTAGGCCATAAACCACTCAGTACCTTTTTCAGCAAAAGATGTTCTGTTTTTTTGGGTTCTAAATTTTATTATACAGAAGCTGAAGTAGTTGCCAACAATATTTTATAATTGTTGTGGAACTAAATACTTTGCCAAGTAAGAAGGAAACACTTGTGGATATTTTGAATATTTAAAAAATAGTTCAAACCTTTAGGTAGAGAAACTATGCAACAGATCATGAAAATGACGAGTAGAACACAAGGAAATATATTTTTGAAAAGAGCTCTCGATATTTAGTCATTCAAATTTCAGCTTTGAACTGTTGATACGCAGCATTAATCATCAGCCCTATGTATTACACATACTTATGCAGCTACACGCTTGCTTGTGTGCGCATTGGCTGTGTATGACTGTGTGTGTGGACTGTATGATATATTTCACATAATTCTCCATTTTTTACTGGAAATTGATCTATTTTTAGCCATAGTGAGCATTTTAACAGATCAATTGACTGAAAATAAATTTGTGCGAAAAGCGAAAACGGGTTAATACAACTGGCCCAACATAGACAGATATATATGGTCGCTAAACTAAAGAGAAGACAGCAAAAAGATTAATAATACACTTACTTGAGACAATTGTTCAGTAATGTTGCAATATTGTTCTTGATCATCAGACCTTGGGGTGAAGCGAGCGCGGTCGGATTGTTCCAGAGCTGATTTGACAGTACGGAACTCAGCAAAAGCTCACATCCCATGTAAAGTGCCGTGAAGTTCGCCGCTCCACTCACAGACGGTTCTATTTCTGCTAACCTATAAATAATAAAGAGATAAAATGCAACAAATTGTTCATCAGTTCAAAATGTTTACTTGTTAAAAAGAACGGGTAACACTTTCTTTTTCTTATGATTTCATCCCACAGAGATATCAATATAAAATTTATAATGCAGTGGAACCTTGGTTTATTGTTGATTTGGAGACTTCCCCGCATTCATCGTTTTTTTGAGAAACCTTAAAAAAATGAATCGGTGCCCCACTGTATTAATAGTACTATTATGTGTGTCCTAGGAGAAAAAGCAGTGATATATAAAACGCAGAGCTGTGAAGTAATTAAAGATGTGTAAATTGATTAGAAAATCAATGTGTGAAGGTATATTTTTGGGAATCAAAACTCTTGACCACCCACTGGCAAAAATATTTGTTATTGGAGTCAAGTTTGATGTTGCTGCAAATCAAACCGCATTCATTCAAAATAATTGCATGGAAATAGTCGCAAAATGAGTGTCGTCAATACTTGAAGACCAATCAAGAAGAAAAAGGTTTAAGAAAAGCTTTATGGTTACCTATTCAACTGTTTTTGTGCAGCAGCCAATAGCGTGGCACGGACTCGAATCGACGTTCCTGCGTTATCTACATTTGCCATGATGGTATTGAGAAGATTGCGAGTGTTTGAAGCAATATGTGGCTGCCCTTTGATAGTGTGCGTGGTCTCCGTGTGAAGACCGGCCGCCGCTGAGGCGAGTGTGTCGCCTGAAAAAGAAATACGACATACTCTGCCATGTCAACTTCTCATCGACAGATACGTTTTTATCATTTTCCTACGCCTAGGGGAAAATGATTTTTGTTAAACTGAATTTTGGAAATAATGATGAACTAATAAATAATACATTCACATTATTCTATGACACGATCATAAATTTAAAGCATTGCTGTTTTTGAGTGATTTGATCTGTTTAGTTGAAATGCTAGGAAAGATGTCACCGACCTCTTTACCTAAAGAGACTGATATAAGTAGTGTAATTCAGAATACAAAAGAACCCCGATCTATCATTCTCGCATTCATCATTTCTCTATCTAATTTGGATTATTGAGATTTTGTACACTTCCATGTATTTAGTCACTACGACCCGGGTTTCGCCTTTCGGCATCTTCAGGCATTCGAGAGCACAAATGGACTCGAATTGACAGACAGTAAACAGTGTCTAACGTTTATATAGAAGATACAAATACGACAAATATTATACGTCTAGGATCCACACTGATATCTGAGTTAAAATTTCGAGAATCGCCTTAATCCTTATTTTGTAAACAACACATTAACAGAGTGGCGAATTGCCGCTTTCCAACTACTATTAGAATTATCAGTGATTTTATTCTCTATCTGTTATTAGATATTATGGTAACGCCACAAATTTAACCTCGATTCATTGTTCTTGTCGAACATTTGTCAATCTTTTTGTATGATTCTCAACTTGGGAAGACACCCTTGGTTGGTAGTAATCATGTGACGTGTCGTAACCAGAGCACACTACCGACGGAACACTCGCATCATGAATAAAGTTAACTCGCAACTAAATTGCTGCTATGAAGAATGACATCTGCAAGTTAATCATAATTATAGTAACAGAAAGCTCCCTGAGGAGATTAGTTTCAACAAGCAAACTCTTATCAGATGGTACTGGCAGGTGCGAACTGCCAACGTATCTGTTGATGGATCGATATGAAAAAATCTAATGGTTGTAAGGTTTTGTCAAAAATATATATTTATGAGTTTTGAGACATCCGCATTATATAAAGAATAAAAATTACAGATTAAACTCACCAATTGGTAGTGTAGGTACAAGATGCGGCATGGTGTCTCTTAAATAAGAATAATGCTTTGTGGTGTGCTCTTCGAACAATTGCAGCATCGTGCTGCAATGTTGGGCAGCATTCAAAACGAGGATCAATACACAAATATCTGTTGTTGCAAACTGTCAGAGAATATATTGGTATTCGATTGAAAATTTACCATCACTTTTTAAGAGTGTTGTAATTACTGATTATGTAAATAGTAATAACATTCAAGCAGTCACAAAGGCAGACATGATTACGATTAGCACATGTCTGTGGGCAACTGTACGTGGTGATGTCACGTGATCCCATAGGGAGCAGTATCAGGCTGCCAGTTACTCATTATGATCAGAATAATTTGAACCATATCCTGTAGTCGAGTTCCCAATGGTGTTTGTTCTATTCAGAGGTGTTAGCCACAGATTCGAATCCTTCCATTGGATTTTCATTTGATTTTTTGCATGAATGACTGTGTGGGAAAACGAATAAATACATTTGTCGACACGGACGAGCTGGTAACACATAAACAAAACAGAGATACCTACAGAATGCGTCATACCATACACCGAGACGGGTGATCGACAGAACGCGATCGAACATCATAGAAGCCGCACTACCTAACTCTTCTGCAATGGCAACAATAATTTCTCACTCGCCGTCGACCGCAACGATTGGCGGCAGAACGATTCCAAATTTTCAAAATATCTGTTATTACACAATACCAATAAACACATTCCAAAAACTGTGATTTTTACATTCCCTTCCACACATCTGATCCTAAAAATGGTGAGTAGGGAGAGAGATATTAGCTAAGTACTAGTTATATAGATGGTTTACTGTAAATTTCATTCTCTTTTATAAAAATAAACATCTTTTTAAGGATACAAGCTGGGTCTTCAACGTCAGGCTGCGGCATGTCGAAGAATGGATGTATGCTAAGAAGCTGTGGTACGAGGGGCAAAGTCAGTTCAGGATGCGATGCTCCGATCTTCTGAAGGCAGCAATATGTTGATTTCTTGTCCTGCAGATGACAAAATTAGAGAAGTTGTATTAGCGATCACTAACAAGCAATTGATCGATCAGATAATTATATAGAAACCATTACCAAGTGAAAGCAAAGCACGCTTTCAGGTGATGCAGGTGAAAGTCAGCAATACAGAATAATACCCATCAGGTCCCTACAGATCCGTAGGGGCAGCTGCCATGAGCCTCACTTTTAAGTGAGCCTTACAATTGAAATGTTCTACATGATGCAGCAATTGCAATTATTTTTTTTAAAACTATAAGAACAATAAAGAAAGATTCTTTAGTATATGTACTGAAAAAGGTTACATTTTTGTCTAGATTACACATTTCTACAAATCACTTTAACTGAAGTCACAATTTTATTTAGTGAAAAATATATTTTCAAACTCGCCATATATTGCTATATAGAACATGTGGTTGGCTTTCCTGCAGCTAGGAAATAAAAATGTGTGTACAAACCTGCGGGTACTTTTTGAGGTTATCCAATATTTTATCTACGCACATTCCAAGGCATACTTTTGACGCCAGCGTGCTAGATGCCAGCATTCGGTGAAGGCCTTCACGTACATCCATTGAAAAGTCCTAAAAAGTTGTGAGACGGTATAAATAACATTTAACCAAGATTTAAAACATCAAAAAAAAATATTCAGTTATTTTAGCTTCTTGTAAAATTTCTAAAGTCATTTATAGAATGAATAATAAAATGTGTTTGTAATGTAGCAAAAATACATTACAAACACAGTCTGAATCATTGAACGAAAATTATTTGGACAGGGTGATTAACGTACATTATTATGAATAATGTAATGATATATTTTTGGCTTGGGTAGCTCGATTCCATTGTAGTTATTCATTCTACAATCCTACCTCCAACGCTCCCAGAATGGTCTCCAGCTGATCTTCTCTGAGAATAATGTGGCTGGATATCTTCGTGAGACTGTCGATGGCCTTCAGCCTGACATCTTCGATCTCGTCATTGAACATGTCCACCAGGAAGTCGAGCGATGTGATGGCGAAGTTTGGATTGTTCAATGCCAGTTGACAGACTGACTCGACAGCCGCTGATCGTACCTCTGGAGAATTGCAATATCATATTTATTCAATAGACATGTCAGATTAAATAATAGTAAAACTAATATTATGAATATTTTTTAGCGGATGGAGATTTTACAATACAAAAATTGATTTGTGTGGGTTTTCAAAAAACAGAAATATGTATTTTAAGAATAAAAAGTAATACCGAGATATTCATCCTCAAGACCGTGAACGAATGCCCCCGCTGCACCACCAGCGATGAGTGAGAGAGGGGCAACGG
Source organism: Himalopsyche phryganea (assembly GCA_022494535.1). NCBI lineage: Eukaryota > Metazoa > Arthropoda > Insecta > Trichoptera > Rhyacophilidae > Himalopsyche > Himalopsyche phryganea. The sequence continues at coordinate 188,426 of JAGVSL010000129.1, forward strand.
TAGATTGCTGGAGCCGTTCACACGGCGCATCAGCACCCCACCGTCTACCGTCGGCCCACTCTCCCGACGCCAACAGCATCGCACCTCGTTCATGAGCAGTATGTTTGCGCTGACAAATAAAATAAGATCAATTTAAGACATCGACTGTGGGTGCTTGATGGAATTTCAATATCAAATTTGGATTATTGAGATTTTGTACACTTCCATGTATTTTGTCACTAATGACCCGGGTTTCGGGATTATATCAATATTGCTAGTACAGCAAGATTGACTGAACTTTACAGTAAAATAAGATCAATATTGATATGGCAGTTTGTCATTGAGTTATGTTAAAAAAGTGTATAATTGATTTATATACTAACTCATTTACTAGATGAATGGATTTTGGCTGGGCTTGTATTTGATTGGTCAACGTTCTACTTTTTGGTTGCGGTGTCCACTGGTTCAAATCACCCGAAAGAAAATGCTTACAATGATTTTTTTCAATTGATTTGTGGGTTTTTCAAAGGCATGGATGTCTGTATTCCCTCCCATTCCTTTAACTACCAGTCTTGTCCTAGCCCCATCTTTCTATTCTCGTAGAAAAACTTCTGTTGACCATTAGGGTTAATATGCTCCACATTGGAAGTGGACATGGCAATGCAACATATATCTGGCAATAATCATAGTTGTTGAAAATTGATTATTATTTGTATGTATGCAAATTCCAATATGTGGAATACCCACATATATAATTTTAATTTCCATGAGTTTGTGTATCATGCCAGATAGTGTTTGAAAAAAAGAAAATTTTGTTATAGGTTACCTTAAAACACGACTAGTTCAACTTTTGACTAGAAAACAGTTGATGTTTTTGAAAGAGAATTCTGTTAACATTATTTGATTATTTTGCTACCCACATGATAATACTCGAGAAGTTCATTTAAGAAAGAAAGCATTTTCTAATTCAGTATATCGTTAGGTCATTTCCACTGTCTTTTTTTATAAAACTTCAATACAGATTGCTGTTAAATCTTGAATTTCATTTTGAAAACTTAACCACCCATTTTAAATGACAACGAAGGGGTTAACCTGAAAAAGTGCTAATTAAAAAGTAGATGTGAACTTCTTACCCTCATATTACTCATGAGTTTCTTGTCGAGTGTCTGCTGCAGGAATTTCTGGCTGACTTTCCGCATCTCTCCGAGCAGAGAGCAAGCCAACGCCCGAGTGCTCATCGACAGGTCATTGACAGCACCGCATATACGAACGAAGGCATCGTCGACCAGTCGAAGGGTGGACTCGCCATCGGGCAATGTTACCACACTAAAAATATAATAGCTGTACAGCCAAACTGCTTTCATAACAGAGTGAATTTAACACTTAATCACCGGGTCATGGGAAACTTAGTCATTTGAAGATCTTACTCCGTTGGCAAGCCACCGGGTGGTCGGCGTTTCAAAATTGAAATTGATCTATTGAAATCTGTTAAGGAATGTTCACACTAAACTTTTTCAGTTAATTGGGAATCAACACAAAAGAAAATCATTGATATCTGGGGTGAATAGCTGCTTAAACATTTTTGTCAGACACTAAAAAATGTAAAAAGATCAAGTCTAAAAAGCAATCAAAAATGTAGGTATCTGATAATGTATCAGATGTTCAGAGGATGTTGAATCCGTAGAGCTGTATCAGGCGAGAACTGATCAAGCAGCGGAGGTAGTGCTCCATCAGAAGTTAGTTTCACTAAGCTGGTATCTGTAGGACTTTATTAATCGCGAACCGATCTAACTGAGAATGTAGTGCTCCAGCAGAGATGGTTTTGACTGCTTGGTATCCGTAGGATTTCACTTATCAGAAACCGATCTAACTGAGGATGCAGTGCTCCAGCAGAGATAGCTTTGATAAGAATGAATCTGGAGGATTACCCAAGTGGCTAGGAAACTTAGACACAAGCTTAGATGTTTTTTTTGAAGAGATGGGGTATTTATATAATTTCAAAAACGCAGCACATGCGCCTTTTAATATACGACAAAGGCGCACTCTATTATTTACAGCGAAAAGGTGGTAAATTAAATAGTATTATTAAAATTAGCTAGCGAAATCTATATGAAATTATTGCACTCTAATATTAATTTGTTAGTATTCTTACTTTTCTGGATATTTGTTTCCCAACACGGCAACAATTTTAAGAGCCACCTGGCGAACAGTTTCATAATCATCAGACAGTGCAGGACAAACTTGGTCATACAGACGTGGGTCTAGATTTATTCCTCGTTTTTGCAAAGTCAACATTGATTGAAACGCCTCGCAGCGAACTCGGGCATCCTGGAATAGCAACAATTTTAAAGGTAACATACGTTAACCACTCCCATTTCACAATAATTTTGACATTAATTCGTTTGTATATAAAGCTGCCTGTAAACGAGCATTAAAAAATGCACACGGCCGTCAAGATTGCTGAATCTATGATCCGGCAACATTTCCGTCAATACTATTAATGACATATGTCTGAGCAATGTGTGTTTGAGTATGACCCGACATCCTGCTATGAAAGAATAACTGATGATTTAGTGTGGATACATGAAGTGAGCTAAAACAACAAAAAATTTTTTCAGTCACTTTTTTCGCGGCGTATGCAACTCTTTACTTTAACGTACCCGGAATTCACGTTTTCCTGCTATTTGAGTGCAATTTCTGCAGTTCTGTTTTATTTAAAGTACATTTAATACCGGCTCTTATGTTTTTATTTCCCGCAATTTGTGTCTGAAATATTCAAAATTCACGTAAATTTATGTATTTATTATGATACTTAAACACGATTTTTAGGAGGTTACAATTATAATGAAATGAAATAATGACGTGATTAATCTGCTGAGAGATAATCTTATGTTTTATATATAAAATAATTACAATATAACAAAAGAATGCATTTTTCGCTAACACCACTCATATATGGTCATACTTGGCTGGCGATGATGTCGGGTCATACTCAGACACACGGCCGCAATAGTATTGCCGAAACATAGATTCAGAAATATTGCAGGCCATGTGCAATTTTTTACAATACACATTTGGTAAAAAAATCTCACCCATTTATTATATTAATTCATTTCAGTAAATTTTAGTTTTGCTTATAGAGAAAGCCATATATACATATTCAAATTTGGATTATTGAGATTTTGTACACTTCCATGTATTTTGTCACTAACGACCCGGGTTTCGCCTTTCGGCATCTTCAGGCATTCGAGCACACGAATGGACTCGAACTGACAGACAGTAAACAGTGTCTAACGTTTATATAGAAGATACAAATACGACAAATATTATTTACGAGGTAAGATATTATACGTCTGAGAGCCACACTGATACCTGAGTTAAAATTTCGAGAATGGCTTTAATCCTTATTTTGTAAACACCACATTTACAGATTGGCGAATTGTCGCTTTCCAACTTCTTATGGAATTACCAGTGATTTTACAATTATAGTAGTATTGTGGGTAAATATATACAATCATTCCACGTTTAGTGACATCTGTTAGGTGTTTCAACGTATAGGATATAATAACGGAGAATTAGGAAGGTTCAGCTGCTCATTCAGAATTGGCAAGGAATTTAACTGGGCTCTATTGATATCCAAAATTTCTTGATAAAATAATTTATGATCCCCCATGTTTTTATGCAACAGTTTAACCCCATCATCCACATTAAACGTATGGTTCTCCATTAGCAAGTGATTTGCGAATGTCGAAGTTTCTTTTTTTAATCTAAAGGCAGCTAAATGTTCTGATACCCTTATATCTAATGTACGTGTGGTTTTACCCACATAGAAATGTTGGCAATCACTGCATTGTAATTTATAAATAACAGATTTGTTCTTAAAATGGACTCTATCTTTATTGTTAATAAGTAATTTGCCTAGAGAATTTTTGCAATAGAACGCCGGTCTGACACTATCAGCGAGTTGTTTTTTAATTTTAAAACTTGTGCAACCTAAATAACTAATTCTATGCCAGTTCCTAGGTTGGACTATGTCTTTAGACAAGTTCCCGAAATATAGCATCTTTTCTGCTAATTTACGTTGTTTTTTTGATACAAGACTATCTATAAGAGACGCCTCATAGCCATTATTAATGGCAATTTGTTTAATAATGTTTAGTTCGTTTTCAAAATTATCAAGGCGAAACCCGGGTCGTTAGTGACAAAATACATGAAAGTGTACAAAATCTCAATAATCCAAATTTGATATTGAAATTCCATCAAGCACCCTCAGTCGATGTCTTAAATTATACATATTCAAATTGAATATTTATTAAATAATTAGTCGCAGTAGGAATGAAACATCAGACATTCATGCGATTGGTAACAAATCAATGTAATTGTTTCATTGACAGGCCTGAAAACAGTATGGCGTATAAAATATCATCGCTGTTCTGAAACAAAACACTTAATCGAAAAATGACATATTGAATTAGTTATACCAAAATGTTCCTTATTTAAAACTACCCAATTGACGGACACATTTATTTTTATAAGGTATACTTCTAATTAAAAGCAGTTTTTTACAAACAAACTAACTGAACAAGGTGTAGTATTTCAAAAACTTCAAAGTTCTATTACTCAAAACTAGTATTTTTCAGTTAGTTTCTTTTTTCAGGACCACGACGATATCATCTGTTGTGAATGTGTAATTATCAAAATAACCTCTTCTATTGTGAATAAATTCTTCAGTAACAAACCATTTTTATACTATTTTATTATAAGTAATATAAAAACTAATTAAACAAGTTTGTGTTTGCCAAATACGTGATTTCAGTGGTATGGGTTAAGTACCTCGAGAGTAAAGAATGCTAAATAGAATTTTAAAAGCTAATCTGCGTCCATTACATAAATAACATGTAATTTTACCTGAGAGTGAGCATAGTCTCCCAACAATTTCAGCATAGCCTCCACTTCACTCAATCTTGTCGTGTCGTCGTCATCCCCCACAGGATACAGCTCGCTGATCAACTGCAGGCAGCGGCACTTCACCTGATGACTGGTATCCTTCAAATACTCCCTAGCAACTGCAATCAACCTCAAATGCAAGGCTCCATCGTGAGACAACTTATTGCCGAGTTTCAAGATGGTGGTTATTCCTTGCGCAATAACCTTATGAGAGGTTTCGTTTTTTAACAACGATATTGTCTCTTCGATCATGTGAGCGACGTCAGCGCCGTCACATTCTATGCCAATATCACAAATCAAAGCTAAAGTTTTAACTCGCACTGCCGATTCTTCTTCCGATTGAAAGTGTTCCGATAATTTCTTGACCGCTTCTTCGAGATCCGTCTCTTGGAATTGCAGCGAATCCGATACGCGCAGTAACAATTGCAAAGCGTCATTACTCGATTTACATTTTTCTAGTAGTCCTATGAATGCAGCGGCTGAACTACCAATTAGCGGCTTTTTAACGAGATTTAACTTTTTCGCTGGCGAGTGTGATGATTCCTGGAAAAATTTCGACGATTTAAAATTAGGAATACAGAAAAAAATATTCGAAAATTAGGTTACAATTATTGTGATGTGACAGAAGCAAACCTGAAAGTTTTGACCGTAGTCAGCGAGTGCTCTCTTTTTTAATAGCGCTGCCATGATAGTTTGTAGAGAGATTCAAAGGATATGAAAGGCGTTAATAAAATAATGTCACTCGTTTGATACGCATTCTTAAATGAGAAAATATTGTTAATCGCAGTTTGGATGCAACAATAAACATATGACAGTCGTTCCATAGAAGATTATTTATGCCACAGACTACTAAAATAATATCGACTTTTGTTACTAGGCTAGATAATTCAAATCTCCTGGTTTTTCTCCCTATTTGAAACAATGTGTGGCTTTACAGTTTTTATAAATTTTTGACGGTAAAATATTTTATAAGAATTAATTATGTATTGATATTACGTTTTATTATACTGTACCGTTGCTAGATATTTAGGTTTATATCCATAAATCTTGATCATAGACACACTGGCAATTTTACGTGGGAGGTGACATTTACATAAGTTTTGGAAAGACGTCAAAAATGGTAGTTTTTCTTGAAATTTGTATTTATAAGCATATTTATGAATCGATTTCATGTAGCCTTTCGCAATATTTACACGGTATTCTGATTTTTTAGATACTCATATCAATCTGACGGTGTTAATTACAAGTTTGTGTATATTTATTACAGTTTGTCCGCAAGATTGTGGTAGGATCATCAGCTCTGGTTTTGGCCGCTTCTCCGGTTATAAACGCTGCACAAACGCCCCCAACGGAATCAAAGAAAGAGCCGTTTATATGTCGACCCTCAGAGCTTTCAATTTACCCTGCTCCAGCGTAAGTTTAAATATAATATGAACCAATCGCTATTTTTATCATTTTCTAAAACCGTGTTCATGGGTCCACCAAAAGTAGGGTTACCAGACATCAGGATTTTCCCGGACATGCCCTCTTCAGGTAGATGTCTGAGAGAAATCTATCAGGTTTTCCTGTGAAAATTGAAAAATGGGAATCTTGTCAGAAATATTAAACATAAGAGTTAAATACCTTCTAATGTGCTTAATTTTCTCACACCTCTCCGATGCGAATCGTATCGGCAGTGATGAGCCAACTAGTATTCCTGGTCTAGTCCCATCCTTATTCTGTTGAGATGCTCTCATTTGACCATATTTATGCTCCTCATTGAAAGTGGGTATGGTGATTGATTATCATATCAAACATATCATTCTTTAAAGCGACACGTTGCGTAAAATTTTTTTCCATCTATAATAATAAAATTGTTATTTTTTTAGATCCACCGTGTCAAAAGTTAAAATTGAAGAACCATCGGCGCTGGAGCAAAGCTTGTTGGAACCCGTTGGCATCGTAAGGGTGACTGTCGTATCGGCGTTACGGCAAGTCAAGGATACGTCCTCACAGATCAGCAATACAGTTAGCGAATCGGCAAAACAATATAAATGTGAGATTGAATTTTCATTATTTGAAAATTTTGATTTTTATTTTATTGAATATTAGTACCGTAACTTTCAATTGGTGTTATGTCTATGCCAACTGTTATCGAATTGGCGCTTTACAGGATATGAGTTAGTCAGACACAAAAGAATAAGATACTGTAAAATTAATATCCCATTTCTTCTACATATTGCATATATAGCTGAATTTTTAATTGCAGTTGTATATTAGCCTAGGCTTAATATCACTATTCTAGATCAATTTATATCACCCCTTCGTTATAGGGCTTTGCTTAAGCCATACGGCAATTTAAATTAAACTGCTAATTAAAGATAAATGCTCTGAGAAACAGTTCAAGATAACGAATAGTTCTGTGCTGAGGGCTAAAGGGACATGGGTCATGATACTCAAGCTATTTTGTGAAGTACCAATTGCAACAGGCAAGATTATGCACTCAGCGGAAGTACAGTGGAACCTCGATTCCTTGCTTTTCAAGGGATCCTAAAAAATTCGATACGAGCATTAAAGTCTCAGCAAGAATCTGAAGTTCCTCCATAGGGGGCATTTTTGCAAATATACGAGGCAAAAATAAACACATTGAACACTGCCCAACTCGGCGAGACAGCCTGTAGGTATATAGGTGCTCAGTAGGTGAGTCACTAGCGGAAACATGAACTGGCATCACAACAACAAAATGACGATTGCAGACTCAGTCTATTAGTGGTCGAATGTGGTCACACGTGCTTGTGTGCATGATGACAAAATGTTTTAGATAACGCGATAGGCTACATTACATCACTGAAGATCTCTATCTACCCATATTAGTTCTTGATGTATATTTATAATGCTCATGACTAATATAGTCTAAACGTCGCCGAGTACGTAGAATTGTTAAAATGGCATTACGCAAAGTGAGTGTATTTTTATAATTTACTAGTGAGTACTCGGCATGCGTTGCAATGCCACTCAAAGAAAAAAAAGTGCTTCTGGATTAGAGGTTTGCATGGGCTTAAATTTCATAAAATTACCCGGTCCGAGTCTGTCATCTTCAGGCCCGGCCCGAGTCTCAATATCACACTTGTTACCCGAACCCGACCCGAAGACCAGATTTATCTTTCTCAGCCCGAAAAAAACCCGATTTATTTTTTAATATAGTAATTCATTTATACTTTTCAAACAATATATGTCATTGTTTCCATATTTCCAATGATATTCATAGCACATGTGAAATAAATTATTTAAGTTATGAAAACTATTGCCTTTGGCTGACTCATGATCCGAACATAGTACGAAATATTTTTCTTAAATTTGAATTCCTTACTCGGGCCCGAATCTAAATTGTCTTTACCTGCGACGGGGAAAGGTCCGCGGGCCATGCCCGGGCTCGTGCAGACCTCTATTTTGGATATAGGTACAATATTTTTTGTTTTACCGTCTGGTTCAAAGATGTCGCTAGTTGTACATATTTGATTCCTTTTTTTAGATTTTAATTTTTTTTCTTCAGAAACCTTCACAGGTGTGCACACAACTCACCAAAGTTTGGTAAATGAATGGTAAAGGAATGCATAGAAGACAAACAAACAAACAAATCTTCATTTTCATTTACAATGCTGTCTTCGCTCCATTTTTAAGAACAATATTTTAGATGTTCTTCTATTTGCTAATGTTTCTTTTTCTCGTATTTCCAGTTATTGTCACATACTTAAGAGAAGAAGATAATGAAGCCCAAAGAATTGGAGCAATGGCAATGGGTACTTTGACCGGTTTTATTTTCGGTCTTCGTGGCGGTATTTTTAAAGTAAGCTATATTTGATTTGATAAAGAATCAGCATTATGATAACATAAAAAATAGCAGTGTATCTATTTCTACAAGTAATCTCCATGGTGAATGTTGTAGAACCTCTAGCTGAGTGGTCAATGTCTTTGACTTCAGTTGCAGTGCTCACGGGTTCGAATCCCAGTATAGACAGTTTCATAAATTGATTTATCACATTGTGTTCGAGGGCATGGATGTCTAAATTCCCTCCCACGCCACGGTTGCAAACATGTTTATTTACCACCTCCACACATCATCATTTCTTTTAAATTGTTTATTTTTAATCTATTGCTGGAAATTTCTGCAATCTGGTATGTGAATGTTGTTAGATTTCTCAATAACTAATAAAGGTATTAAAATAATGTCATCTTTTTCTGTGAATTTTTAGTAATTTATTATGAATTATTTCAGAGATTAACATACAGTTTAATTGGTACCGGTGCGATGGGAGCAATCTGCTATCCCGAAGAAGCTAATTTATACTATGGCATGGCAGCTGGCCAGGGGAAATTATTCGCTAATGTAGTCTACAATTTTGTTTACGGAGGTAAAGTTTTTGTATCTATGCTTTGCAATTGTTTTCTTCTAACTCATTAATAGTCACCTGGATACCCATAACAGATTTTTAGAATGTGGCAGCATCATTGGCATACCAGCTAAATTTTGATCAGGCCTTACTTGGGCGATCAATTCCAATTAACTTGGAGTACACATTCTGGAAATCAGTAGCTCAAAAAAAGGTCTTAATATTTGCTTAAGAATAGCTGGAGCCACATTTAACCTTTTCACTGTGAAAATTGTTATACTAGAAGTGGTGTAGTGCTGCAACAATAAGTGGTTTTTAAAATGTTTTACGTCCTTTGAAATTTTATATTACTGATCGAAATTCCGGCGTCCCGGATAACTGTCGGGTACTATTAAACAGAATTACTTAGTGGAACTGAAAAATGCTCGCATGTCATGGGAGGGAGCAAAGCGATTGGTGGATGACAGGGACGTGGTGACCACATCCTCCACATATGAAATGGATATGGTCCAAGATCAAGAAGAATTGTTTTCTGATTTTAAATTAAGCAAGTGATCGATTCGATAATGTTTTTTTATTATTTATTTCAGTTAAACCCGGTGACCCGCAAGCAGAGATAAAATTCCCAGAACTCTCTTTCCCAAAGAACTTTTCCGAATTCGTAGACGTTGTTGTGAATGTCGGCAAATCGGCGAAGAACGCTGTGATGCCTGCATCCACCGCTCCAGACACTAAGCCATCCGAATCGACGAAAGAATAATACTCTTGAATACACAACTTACACCATGAACAGTTTCCTCAACGAGCTGCAGGTATTTTAAAAATAAAACACAATTTGTTTGTTTTACTTCCGCATGTTTTAAATAAATTATGGTAGTCTTTATTTGTACTCACATTTTTATTTTGTTCTTCCAGGAGGAGCTAGTCTTCATCGGGCACACAGTATTTTAATCTGATAGGAAAACCTAATTAGTATCCATTGACCAGTCGGCATTAATGAACATTATACATTTATTTTATATAAATAAACTACAAACCGAAAACATTAGAAAGGAGTAAAAGCCTGACGTAAGTTTGACTCTCATTGTTTTGTGCGTCAGTTGGGTTTAGCCGCTTTTAAAACTGATAATTTAAAACATGATTAATTAGTCATTACATTATTAATTTCTAAAAAACAAAGTGTACTCGAATCATATTTTGTATTGTTCATTGCAAACCTAATACTGTTATGTAAATATTTATTGAATATTAAAAAAAAGAAATCTCAAAAATAGTGTGTTGGTTTTTTTATTAGATAATTATTACATCTATATTACATATTATATTCTCGTACGTTGAGAAGGATCGGAATTTCAATTCGTACCTAAGTAAAATTATGAATCATTTAAAAGTGAACAATCATTTTTTAAGAAACCAATAAAACTCAACATCTGTCGTAGAATGATTAATGTGTTCTTGAAAAGCTTGCACAGAAATAGTACAAGGTTTAGATTATCTATGTATACATCTAATTTAAGATATAATTTAAGACATCGACTGAGGGTGCTTGATGGAATTTCAATATTAAATTTGGATTATTGAGATTTTGTACACTTCCATGTATTTTGTCACTAACGACCCGGGTTTCGCCTTTCGGCATCTTCAGGCATTCGAGCACACGAATAGACTCGAACTGAGTTCGAGTCCATTCGTGTGCTCGAATGCCTGAAGATGCCGAAAGGCGAAACCCGGGTCGTTAGTGACAAAATACATGGAAGTGTACAAAATCTCAATAATCCAAATTATGTATACATCTGTTTTATTCAGCCTCAGAACAACATAGGATACGAGAGTTTAATAGGGAAACAAATCAAAATTTTATGATTTTTTTGTCAATATGATAACATTAGTATGTATTCTAGAAAGGTGATCTCTTGGATAATAAAATAATTTGGCTAGGTTGCCTAAAAAGGTAACTGAAAACTAAATAAATTTGTAGAGTAAGCATCATAACTACATACTATAGAGACATTTTCAAACATTGTTTTAAAAAAAAACAATGTTTTCTGATTTGATTCCTTTTACAACACCTCTGTCAATATGTAATGTTTAGTGTTCTCGATTTTTATGATACGTAAAAGCTTGCGATTTGACTTTTCGATTTGATTTTAATATTTTCGTGTTCGGGTTTCGTTCAATGACTATTGATCAAGATTCCACTACACGCAAACAAATTGGACAAAATAAGGTTCAACACATTCCCACCATTTTCAATATTACATACTCCAACAGTGATATTAAAAACTGAAGATAAAAAAAATTACGCAAATATCATTTCTTCCCTACGCTTCTTGGTAACAACGGTTCCAGGCTTGTGCTGGGCATCCGGGTGATTCATAAGCTCGGGGGGACACGTGGAAACAGAACTCGATATCATGACTTGTTTCAGATCATAGAAGACGACGGAGTCCTCTTTAGTTAAGAACGTGACAGCTTTACCGGTTTTACCGGCGCGACCGGTTCTTCCTATACGATGAGTGTAATCTTCAATCGATTTAGCCATGTCGTAATTGATGACCATACTGACGTCTTTGATGTCGATACCTCTTCCCGCGACATCAGTTGCGACCAATATATCTTTTGAACCGTTTTTGAGACTGGCGAGAGCGAAATCACGCTGCTCTTGTCCTTTACCGCCGTGCAAGGTGCAAGCGTTGAATCCCAATTTTTCCAAGCCTCTGGCCAAGACGTCCGCACCTTTCTTTTGATTGACGAAAATAATGATCGGAGGTTCGACCCCGCGCTGTAAAATTTCAGTGAGCTTCCTGCGTTTCTCATTTTCACCGATCATGTGTATAACTTGTTCCGTTCTGTCTACAGGTTTACCGATGGAGCCTATGTATACAACTGCGGGTCTCCGCAAATAATTTCTGGCAAGTCTTTCTACAGCAGTCGGCATAGTAGCTGTAAACATCACAGTTTGTCTATATTTCTTTTTACTGTGATAGTTTGCCAGTAAAACGGCAGCATCTTCGGCCTCTTCCGTATCAGGTTTCAAATTTGTGACGGGCATAAACTCTAAAATTCTCTGAACGTCCGGTTCAAAACCCATGTCTATCATCCGATCGGCCTCATCGAGGACGACATACGTGCATCGGTTGAGAACTAAATATCTATTCTCCAAAACGTCAATCAGACGACCGGGGGTGGCGATGACAATTTCGCAACCCAATCTTAACTTGAAGCCTTGGTCTTCACGTGAGAGACCTCCCACTACAACGACGGACGTTATACCTAGAGGAATACCGAATATATTTGTTTCTTCTTCTATTTGCTGGGCCAACTCCCTAGTGGGGGCTAATATGATAGCATACGGACCTTGATCGGCGTCTTCCTGTCTCTCCCCTTTCGGTAATGATTGAATCCACATAAGCAGAGGTATAAGAAAAGCCAACGTTTTTCCTGAACCGGTTTCAGCCACGCCAATAATATCTCTGTTTTGTAAACCGATAGGAATAGCTTGCCTCTGAATGGGTGTAGGACTCTTATAGCCGACTTTATTGATGATTTCCATTATTTCATCTGCAAAACCGGCTTCCTTCCACGATCTCACGGGATCGGGAATTCTGCCACCCTTAATTGTAATATTGTAATCTTCTCTGAATATTCGCCAATCTCTCTCTGTCATCTCCTCGCGTTCTTTCTCTGACCAATGCCTATCATCCCATTTCTGCTTATCTTCCTTCTTTTTAACCTTTTTAAGTCTTATTTTCTCTTGCTCCTTTTCCAAATCGGTTCTTCTCTTCTCCAATAAATTACCGTAGAATTTACTGTGGTCTCTCTTTTGGGCTTTGATGTCAATACCAGCGATATGACCTCTACCGAAGAACTGCACCTGATGCCTCTCTTTGTAGAGGGTGTTGTAATCATTTGATGTGTCTTCGGAAGCGTCCCAATCGAAAACGAACTTACGATCATTCAGACGGCGGACTCTGCGCTTTTTTTTTATCAGACCTAAATATCTCGCCTTGATGGCTTCCTCTTCTCGCTCTTTATCTTTATTCTTGGAATAGTCTTCAGTTGGTCGTTCGCGTCTCCTATCATTCGGGTCTTGTTTCCTGTCCGAGTTTCCTCCAGAAGTAGACTGCTGTTGCTGTTGTTGTTGTTGTTGTTTTCTATCTTCTTTTCTTTCCTCCGCTTTGCGATCTCTTCTGTCGCGGTCGGACTCTTTCTCTGGTCGGTCTCCCGATTTTTTACGATCGTCCTCTTCTTTGCGGCTGTCGAGTTCTTTTTGTCTCTGTTCTGAATTTCCTGTCAAATCGATCGTGCTCACGCTGGGCCTGTTTAAATTCATGCGGATGGCGGCGACTTCTTCTTGCCGTTTCTGCAAAGCCAGAGCCGCCCGCTGTTCTTTGGAAAGGAAAACCGGCTTACTTCTGGCTATTTCTTCAGCTTTTTTCTTAGCTAGAAGTTCTTCTAAAGAAAGTGGTTCCCTTTTGGCAGCCGGTTTGGGATCTTCCTCTTTGTTTTCTTCATCGGGGAGTATATCACCAGTTGAACTCTTAGCTTTTCTTTTGGATGGATCGTCATCTTTTGACGATTTTCCTTTGTCTTTATTAGATTCAGACCGTTTAGAATCTTTGTCATAGTCCTTTTCTCGATAATCTCGCTTATGGAGAGGACTTTTAGATCTCTCCCGTTCTTTCCTCTTGGATTTATCGCGATGAGCATCTCTGTCGTCGACGTGCCTGGTCGATTCTCTGTCTTTATCCCGATCGCGGCGATCTCTCGATCGAGATCGGGAACGTCGTTTCTTGTCACTCACCATATTTGTAAGCAAATAACCAGATCAAATAATTCGAACCACTAATACCGTAACATCGTAGAATAACGATTTTATGGTTATATTATCTATGAAAACGATTTGCTGTCAAACCAAAACGAGAATTGTCTATGAATAATCAGACAGCAAATATAAAAGAATAATACAGCTGTAGGTAACTACAAAACTAAATAGCCTCTATTTTTATACACTGGCAATATGTTATTTATATGTCAAAATGAAAATTGTAATAACCTAGAAAACTGACAGCCGAATTCAAATATATAATAGAAAACATGTCTTTGAGGACACTTTTATGTCGCAGCAGGGCCACTTACCAATGTTCTTCGTACCTGCAATCAAAACGGAACAGCTATAGGGTTGTTTCCCGAGAAAATGATGGTTTAAAAAAACCTAACTCGTCCGAACAGCAAAACCAAATTAAACTTGAAACGCGCATAGAACAGCGAATAAAGCTCTCAGGTCCTATTTCAATTGCTGAATACATGAAAGAAGTTCTGACAGACCCATCTGGTGGTTATTACATGACGAAAGATGTTTTTGGAGCCAGTGGAGATTTTATAACTTCACCCGAGATTGGACAAATATTTGGAGAAATCTTAGGCGTTTGGTTAGCAACTGAATGGCAGAAGCTTGGTTCACCCAAACCTTTGCAGATCGTTGAACTCGGGCCGGGACGTGGGACTCTTTTACTAGATATATTAAGAGTGAGGGCTTTGACTTTTTGGTGAAATATTCAAATTATCTGGTTAACCGTTAGATGCGGAACCTTATTAGGTTGTTCAACCTCACTTTTTTGAAGAGTAGGAATAGTGGTTAGCTAATCGCTTTGTTCTCGTTTTTTTATGATCGGGTTGGGGGTAGGTAATTTTCAGAAATTACAAACATCCATGCCTTCGAACAGAAATCGATTTATGAAACTGTCCATGCGGTTGGAAGTTTTCACTTGCTGATTCAAACCAGTCATGTTGTTTAACACTACAGTGCTGACAACTCACCAAGTGCGTTGTCTAATACAGTGCTCTGCAACCGGTGTGCCGCGAGATGATGCCAGGTGTGCCGCGGCGCAATGCGTCGAAAATGAGAAGTTTTGAATAAAAACAAAATTTAAGGCCATTTGGTTGCTAAGATCTCTGTTTCGCAACAAGTTTCTAAAGCAGACTACCCGTGAGGAAATTTTCCAAGCAGCTGACGATTTTTTCAAAAGTTATGATATTCAATGGAATAATTATTGTGTTGGTGCCTCTTCACGGTTGGTGCAGCGACAATAATAGAGAATAAAAAGCGGCTTTTCTCAAACTACACATTGCTGCATAGTGTATATATACATCAGGAAGCATTAATGATCAAAAACTTGGTAGAGGAATTATTACAAATAATGAAGAAACCTAATAAAATAGTTAATATTACCAAATCATGAGCCTTAAGTTTTTGAAATACTCTGTGAGGAAATGGGAGTGATACATCACTCCATATTGTTTTACACAGAAATGCTATGGCTCTTCCGTGGTAAAGTTATATCGAGATTATTAGAGCTTTGCTACGAGGTTATTTATTTTTTACTATTTTTATTTAAATTTACATATTTTTGATTGCGACGCACCGCGAAACTCTAAGGTCCGCTTAGGTGTGCCATGGATGACAAAAGGTTGCGGGGCACTGGTCTAACACAAAGGTTGAAAGCATATATCGCGTTAGGTGAGTTGTCACTTGTTGCAATTGGTGTTTTACAAAACAGCTGAGTATCATCCTCATAAGTCTTCAGCATGGACATCAATGTACGACTGGTTCAATTAGCAGAAATAAAAGCTTTGGAAAATGTGTTTAAAAATCTATTAAAAAATCACTCATCTGTTTGTTTTGCATTCCTTTTAATTTTTTAGGTAACAAAGAAAGTAGGTTTAAGTAAAGGCAATGTAAGTATTCATCTCGTTGAAGTGTCCCCTGTCCTACAGCGAATGCAAGCAGATCGGCTCTGTCTGGCTCACAAGGAAAGTGAGAATAATCCATTTTATCATGAGGTAACGTAACCAAGTGTAGTTCTTTATTAACGCCAGTTCTTACTTATGAAATTTATCGGCATTTTGAATTGTCATAATTCAAATTTTTCTAAAGATATATTTATGAAACTTTTCAAGAACTGAAGGGAGAAAGGGACCATTTTTATGGCATAAAAATATTGCTAATAACTTAGCTATCTAAAGAACATTCATGCATGGTATATATCATTTTTTTTGTCATGCAGGGTGAAACGATAAGTGGCTGCAAAGTATACTGGTACAAGGAATTGAAAGACGTACCGAGAGGATTCAGTTGGATCATCGCGCACGAGTTCTTTGACGCTTTACCCATACATAAATTTCAGGTTTGTAACAATAATACCTCAACTGTCCAAACAAAACTTTACAGACACTTGATACAGTAACATCTAGATATAAAAAAGAAGTTTGAATTAATGATAAGATCGCATTCCGTGATTGAATGACATTAAAAGACGATTTAGCGGTTAGTGAAATTCAGATATAATTACACCCATTTTCATAATTTTAATAGATTGAGCTGTTTAATTAGCAAAAGCCAGACATTTTTCTGTATGAGATAAGGCCATACAAAAAATAGCGGAGATAAAAATATGAATCTCTTACAATACATTAAGAGACTTATTTACATAGAAATGTTGAGCTGGTGGACAGTCCTATGAAGTTGCAGGATCCACGAACATTTTAAAGCTATTTTCATTAATCATACCGTCATCAATGTCACTTGAAATACTACACGATAGAAAAAATCTTCATCTGAATCTAAAATATAAACAATTTCTTGATTCATCATCAACAATGTTTACTTTCATTCTTCTCTACCTTGACATAGGGCAACACGATTAAAAATTTAATTGTAGTGAAATAGAAGAATTAAAGTATGAACTACAGCAAGAGTATGAGAATTGCATACCTGTCCACGGTGTATATAACACACTGGAAAACAGGTCACATTCAATATTTTATTGTTAATCAATCTTAGTCAATTACGGTACATTAGACAGAAAAATACTTATCTACTAACGCCTATCATGGTAGTCAATGACATAAGTATAACAAAAACTTCAAACAAAACTTCAAAACTATCCTTCATTGACACACATTGCTCATACTAGCTTTTTAATTATATACATAGCTAACTTTAAACCATTTTTTTGTAGAATATGGTCCCTGTATATTTAACAGTTCAAAAATGTTTCAGAAAACCGATAAAGGTTGGAGAGAGATCCTTGTCGATGTAGATTCTACAAAACCATCAAAAGAGGCGAAATTTAAATACACTCTCTCCAATAATGAGACAGTAGCGTCAAAGCTTTACGTCGAGGCAGCATTGAGTGATTCCACACTGGATCAGCTCGAAGTGAGTCCTCAGTCTCTGGTTGTCGCTAAGCAATTGGCCAATCGTATTGAGGAAGATGGCGGCATAGGGCTGATTGCAGATTACGGTCATAAAGGCAGTAAAGGAGATACTTTCAGGGTAATTCTTGTTGAATTAATTAACTTGATTTATGGGAATACATCATGCTTCTTCATTTTCTACTCAAACCAAACAAGCATGGTGTATTTATATTTTTTTTTCACAGTTGAAATAATATTATTTGTACTCATCGAAAACAAGGTATTTAGCGATTTAGCCTTCGGTAACGGTGCTCACGTGTTCGAATCCCAGTGTGAACAGTTTCATAAGTAATTGATTTATTTTCAATTGAAGGCATGAATGTGTGATATTTAAAATTCACTCTCACCCACCCGATCCTAAAAACGGGGTGTAGACTTACTCTTTTCAAAAAAAGAGATTGAACAATTGTGTAACAAGCAGTGCTCTTAGAAAAACTTCTATTGAGATAAGATTCATTACGACACGCTAAAAAGTAGCGTTAAAAAAGTAACATTTTCATATTGATAAATCAAAACATGACTTTTCCGATTCGAATATTTTTTGTTAAGGACTTCTCAAACATGTAAAGAAAAATGAGAAGACAGAAATATATTATATATTATGTTGTTAAGCTGTTAACAGCTTAAAGACCGCATGTTTTTTCGCATAAAACTGTCATTTCACTAAATTCACTATAATTTGTAAACCAATCGAGATATTTTAACCAAATTTGATTTGATGGCTTCCAGATACTTCGCCGCATAAATCAATACCGTTTGAGCAGTGGTTCTATATTTGTGAGTTGCATACTTATGTGGTGTAGTGAAAAAAACTTAAATCTACTAAAAAATCCCTACTTCTCATATCATCCCTGTTGCAAATGTTACAAGTCACCCCGGGACAGGACACGGTTATCATAATGACTCGAGCACCATAAAAAATGCCATATGGCTCATTCAATAAATCACTACGCAATGTGTAAATAATAATAACCAATACTACGAAAGAAAAAAGTAAACGTAGACAATCTAGGTGTAGTTTTACAAAACTGCGTGGTAAAAATATTGTTTATATTTTGTTAAATAATGCGTTGGTGTGTATACCACCATCTCTCGTTGACATTTGAAATCAAACTCGATTATAACCCAGAACTTTTTCAATAGAATGGAATGTATGACGTAAGACTCATACATGAGTCCGCAGTCGTTAAGCTGTTAAGATTTCTGCAACATTTTCCTTATGTCAAATTAATTAACCAAATAGTGTTGCGATAACTGCGGTATTATTTAAAACAAAACCAATATCAAATTAACAACATTCAAATAATGCTTATTTTATATCCACCACAGACTATATCCCATATCAACGATATAAAGAATAATTTATTTTAATTACTTTTCCAGGCCTTTAAAAGTCACACTCAAACACATCCTCTGGAGAATGTCGGTTCATCAGATCTCACAGCAGATGTGGACTTCTATCAATTGAAACGGGTTGCATCCGAGGCGAAAGTTCTAGGCCCAGTTACGCAGAAACATTTTCTAGAGTCAGCACTCGTACAAGTCAGATTAAAGGTTATAATAGACTTTAATATTTAATCGTCCTTTGAAGCATTGTGTAATAATAGTCATTGCCATAAGTTATATTATTTATTTACATAGAATTTAGACTAAAATATTATTAGTCATGGTACGGATAGTTTCATAAATTGATTTTTCCTTTCTGAATGAATGTATTCACTGTTTTTTTTACAGATCTTATTAGAAAATGCAACACCAGAGCAGCAAGAAAGTTTAAAATCTGGCTACGAAATGCTAACAAACCCGCAGCAAATGGGAGAAGTCTTCAAATTCATGGCGATTTTCCCAAACATCTCCGAAGAACACTATAAGAGGTTTCCTGTTATGGGTTTTGACGATGAACAATAGATAATTATTTAACATTTATGAGTTTTATTTCTGTTTTCAAAACATATGTCTCTCTATATCTTTTCTCATACTCGGTACTATTTCATACATTAATTTATGAATTTGTTTCCTAACAGACCTCACTGATCTGTGTACACGTATTATTTAGTATTCAATAATAATTGTAAATAATCCTTTTCATTAATGTAATTAAATTCTTTCTCGCTTAAGCATTAAAAAAATCAGAGATTATATAATAATTGTATTTTAATGCCGAAAAAGACAGGAAAATATGAGAAATATTCATGTTTTGATTTATCATTATCAAAATATTAATTTGTCTGGGGCAAAACAAACAAATTCACTGAAACCAAAGTTCTCTGCCAAAGGACATAGAGAAGATATACAGATGAAAAATTAAATTGACATTCACACGCTTTCATTGTGAAATAGTTACTACTTTTACAACACTTAATTGAGCATAAAATATTCAACAGGGATATAAAAAAAATATTTTTGACTTTTTATTTCCTAACATAATTATCAATAGTCTTATAAAAGAAGCCTACATTATCACAGAACAAGGTATTTGTGTAGGTCAGTAACATATCTGTATTCAACAGCCTAATATAATAAATTTAAATAACACAATGGAACTTTGATTATTTATATTTTTCCAGAAAATATTTGTTACACCATCTTCTGTTATCTTCAACCGGCAAACCGGATAATCCGCACACGGGTAATTGTAATTTTAGTGTATAACAATGGTATTTCTAGATAAAAATCTGTAATCAAGGCAAACCTTATAACAGATCTGTAGATACTTTAAATTGGGTGTGTTAATTTTTGTGCAACATTCTTTTATCATATTGATTTTAATTAACAAACATTCGCAAATAGAAAACCTATAGGGTTAGCTTCACTTGTTAATAAGTCAGCGGTACAAAATGTTGAACTACTCCCACATTTCGATTTGAAACTTTTCAGACAAACGGGGGTTAGTTAACGATACGATATTTTTATATTTCTGACATGAAGCTGGAGGAATTTAATAGTACATTTGTAGTATCACACTCCTCACGCCAGATGTCGCATGCATGCACGAAACTTATGAACTGTCAGAACAACCGTTATATCGAGACACCTTAATTCAGGTTCATTTATTACATATTCACATTTTTTCAATGAAATATGTTACGATGGGTGTAATAAAACATTTTTTAATCTGAACTGAAATATGGATTAATTGCGTAATTAATTGAACAAAGCAAAGTCACTCTGCATCGGGATAACGGATTTCCACGGGTGACACACTCGAGGCAGACTCGCATAATACTAAAATGTTGAGACTTCAAAGACAACACTTATGAAATATAAACAGAACACAACATTGACAGAAGAGATTTACAAATATTTTCTGGGCTTTCGGGGGACTCGAACACTTCTTTTGATCTCAGAATTATTTTGATCATCGGAACTGGCGAAGGACGCGGTCATGTTCTTCGGCTGCTTCCTAGTGTTGCCGACAGTCGTCTTCAAAGGAGCTTTCTTGACACCCCTCGTGCGGCGAATGAACGATTCGTCTTCCATCGGATCGTACACCTGCGACTCGGTGCAGGCATTATTTTGTTCGTTGTTGTGCCAATTTTCTTGATCATTTTTGATCCTTTTTTCACTGGCGCCGTTTTGTATTTTCCGCTGCGCCGTCTTTCGAGTTGGCGCTTGCGTATTTTCTTCGAAAGACTGATCGCTGAAATTATCCGGCCGTCCGGTAACTCTTCCGGGGACCTTCGACGAGGGTGGCCGCCCTTGGGGTGAATTCCTAGTCGGTCGCGTATTTTTCAAAAAGTCTAATTCGTCCCCCAGGGAGTCGGATTGATCGAACGGGTCCAGACCGGCGGCAGGAAGCCTTCGAGGCGGAGGCTGGCGCTGGTTATCTATGTTGTGGGTGAAAATACTTCCAGGATCACTGTCGCTTTCGTCTTGGTCGCCGATGTCGTAAAAGTGTGTTGTCGCTAGTTGTTGTTTCTGCTGAGATAATTAAAAATACTTAGGAGACGTTGAATATTATCATTTACGCTAACAGAATACCAATCAGACATTTCAAACCGAGGAAATAGCTGTACCGCGGCTGATAAAGCTTCGATCATCGACCCATCGGGCACCTGAGCAGGAACAGAGTTAATATATAAGAAATATTATTATCTATTCAGACAAAGCACACCTATTGAGTATTTTCGGGGCAGAACATCGTACACTCTTTGCAAAATATACTCACTCGGTATCTGGTAGCGAGGATATCGGCGAATTCTTCATCGGTGGGACAGTAAAACTTGTTCTCTTCGCATTTGCGCACGGACCTGGAGAAAGCCTCGAGCAGCCGATAATTCAACATCGGTGAGAACTGCTCCTTCGTCACCGTCATGTGATGATTTTGCACATCCATCACAACTGAAACGCGAAAGAATGACAGTAATTTAAATACAGTATTTCCTTGATTATATGGCACACGACAATGAGTCTATTATATGGCAAATGAAAACGATGATTTGGAAAATTAGACACCGAATCCGATGTCCTGAAGTTTCAGGCGGATGGTAAGAAAGTACGTATCTAATATATCTACTTTTAATGCTTAAAATTGTCATTATACGACTTCATTGTTATAACACAGCATTGATTATGTTTTTATTATTGGTATTTAAAAACGGGGGAGCGTCTTACAGTAGGCGAAGTATGGTGTATCATTTTATCAATATAATTTGCCATGTCAGATTGATATCGAGATATTAATGTTTGATTTTACGTGTAGTGTATTTTGTGTATTGCACAGAGTGTCACAGAGCACAAGGTGTGTCAGATGTAGAGTTGCTTAGTATTTATCTTCAATTTTGAGTGCAGTTTGCGATGCACACACCAGCAGATTTAGAGCATGCAGGATTGTCGTTCGCAGAAAACCCAACTGAAAAATACATCTTCACCCAACGAATCGCTGATATCATACAATAGGTAACCGGACTAAACAGAACATGACGAAATATAACAGGAAAAAACAGAACATGAAAAAAACAGGACAATTTGAAAATAATATATTTAATCACTGCATAAAATTATTCTGAAATTTTTTGTAAATTCATTTACTGGCTATTAAATTATTTAAATTAATTCAATATTCCAAATCGCCCACCCCCCAAAATTATGCACTAAATCAACAAAAATATCATAAGTTTAAAAAGATCTTGGCTCAGCAATTGAGATTTTTTCAATTTAAATTTATGAGTGACTTCTCATTGAGTGTATCCCGTATGATTTTCCGATTTTCAAAATTTTTGGCGTATCAAATATATTTATTAAAAAAAAAAGTGTCTCGTATTCTATGAAATAAACAGTATTGTTATTTGCAAATATTTGTGTTTATTATCTACAATAAACACATTCTAATTGCATAGTAGAGTTCATTATACTTTTTTGTTTTTATAAATTACATAACTTTAATAAATATTCTACCATTGTTTTGAATAAATTATAATAAATACATAAAAATGTACGCACATTGCCATTGCTGTACAAAATCAGAGACAACTACAATTCAAAACAACGGAATATTTATTATAGATATTGCATATTACAGTTTATAAATTTTTGTTTTTATAAATTGTTCTTCAATAAATAATAAAATAAATAAAATTGTATGCACAATTAATAATATATATGACAAAAATATTATTTACAAATTATTCTGTTTTTTCCTGTTCTGTTTAGCCATGGAACCCATACAATAATGTTTTGCTTGGTCAATTTGTTTGTTTGTTTACGTTATTTTTGTAATAAAAATGAAAAAACATTTCATCAAAATTTTATTCACTAATTTCAACTTATAAACGATTCTTCAACAATTCTTAATATTGATGTTTTTTTAGCAAAAATTAGAAGTCTTACTGTTTTGTGATATTTCAATGCCACAGGGTCTCGACTGGAACGGATCGTACGTGACAGTCAAAACAACATCCAGCGCCTCGTTGTCCTGCGATTCTTGGTTGGCCATTTTGAAAACGATTTCAACTACAGTGCCGCTCACGATAGGCAATATCGACACGTGGTTTGGTACTGAAGCCTGCAAGAATGAATTAAACAGTATTTTAATCTTTTTATAACCGTCTCTGTTTCCAAAGTGGAGCATACAGTTTACTAAAGGAGCTGATCTCAACATCACAGACATCTAGACATTCAAGCATGAATCTATAAATCGATTGAGAAATCAAACTATGAACCGGTTCGTACGGAGATTTGAAATTGTGAAATCTGAAACCTGAAGCAAACAACGTTCACCACCCTGCTACGAGTCTAGCTACTACGATTACCATCATAATTTAATAAATAGTTTTGCTATCAAAGTTACGCATTCATGTACATTGCAGCGGGAAATCAGTTAACCGATGCGAGGCCGGGTAATAGATACTAGTTACATATAAATAAACATAAGAAATTATATTATTTTTTATTTATATTTTGAATCTTCAAAAAGAATTAGAATCTAAATTTCCATAAAAATCTACGGTGAATCAATGATCGATTAACATACTCTTCAGGAAGCAAACTCAGTCTTCACCCGCTGTATAATGGAATATTTTAATTTACTGTTACTATTTTTGCGTTGCGGTGGTTTGATTTTGTCAGGAACTCGGAGGTAAGAGAGCGGAGGGACCGGCATTCAGTGGAAAGTTACAGCTATATAAATCTCATCATAATTATGTTGACTTTCATTATGTGAATTACCTATGTATCATTAATTAGTTACATTTTCTTCAGTTATTCTTAATTGTTCGTTAAATAAAAACATTAATTATTATTTTGTATGATTTACTTACATTGTAAATTTTACAATGTAATCAAAATAACTATGGCGGAGAATTGGTGAATTTGTCATAATTAGTGCAGATTTACTTAAACGACACCACATTCAGCATATTCACTAAAACTGTACCATGTCCAATCAACGACACAATCTAAACCCGGGACTGTTCTATCTTAATAAATCAAGCTAAATTTGATACCCACGAAAGAAGCAATCAGCGAAAATAACTATTAACAAAATTCATACGTTCGTAATATTATAGTTCTAGATATTTTGAGCTTGGTAAATGGAAATGAACCTCATTATAGTCATAGATTGATATATTTTTATATGAACAATGACAGTTGGTTTAATTTGGAAAAACACCACTGGGGCGCTATGGCGCTATCTATGCTCAATGCTTGAAATAAACAGAAAACTTCGTGCAGAATTCACGTACTTGACAGATAATTTGCCAAATTCTTGAATGAGGTAATGTGCTTGCTTATTTCATGATTTAGGTAAAATTTTGCACTTTTCGTGAAAAAAGTAATTTCACACATGCGGTGTAACATATATACGAATATTTAATAAATAAATAGAGACTTAAGCATCCTGTCACTAATACGTAGGTTACGTTATATTAAAACCTGTAATGGACTATACCTCCAGCTCATCTCTTTGCAGAAGCCTTTCATGGTAGGCGTACAGGCCATCTTGCATCAGGCCAAAATATTCGACAGTCATGGGCTCCGCCCTACTTTCTAGAGTTTCTAGGGTGAAACACAACGGAAGATGATATTTTTTCAATTCCCATTTGTCATCATCTGGAATGTTGTCAGACAGTTTTAAAGTCAAAAGTAACGCTAACATAAATATGAAAGTTTGCGACTGAATAGAAAAAGAGACAAGCAAAATTTCTTAAAAATGTTTTCAATTAGCGCAGGTGTGAAGTGGAGTACATAATGCGGCTTGAAGCGGCCCATGCGACCCAAAACATCTTATGATATTTTCGGTTTTATTTTCAGTCGATATAAATACATTGCCTCCAAATTTACGAATGCAATGTTTAAATTTATCAGACATCAAAAATCTAATTAGCAGCCGACCGGCTAGAGCTATCGTTCTTAATTGGAAATACTATACAAAGCAAAAAATAAACTATCAATGAAATTAAACACAAAAACGTAGTTTACCACTAACATTGAAAAGTGGATATATCGTTTTTTGCATTTAGACACCTTCATATCTTTAAGATTTCTCTTATTATACATAAGTTATATATGAAACAGAAATCTTATCATTGTTACCTTTGCGAATTAATTGCACGACGTAATCTGCAATGTGCTGCTTATTAATGTTGACATTAAACTTCACTGTGCAGATATTTTCAGAGAACATGTCAACGGCGAGCCCGAAGTCTTTTAACGTTTCAGCCAGAAACGTTTTCAATTCTGTTTGTTTATGAGTCACGTTTATCTGTAAGAAAAAATATAAGTTATGTCAATGGCAAACAAATGTTGCATTATTCAGACATTCCCGCCTGCTCTCTAGCAGAATAAAGTGCACACTTCGGACACTTCAAAGCCGAAATACATCTTGGAATCTTGAAAATTTATCAATATTCTTGGAGGGGAGCCTAAATCCCGTCTGGGAACCGGATGGAATCTGTCACCCCGAAAGGCTGTTCTCAAGAGTCTACCGCACACCGGGAAGAAGCAGAGACTTGCGGGGGACAGAAAAATCTTACAAGGCAACGTGCAGTAGCCCACATATGTATTCTGAATAGGGAGTGGAGATAGCAAAAAAAATATTTAAAAATTACACAACTATAAATGGACAGTGTACCTTTGACATTCACATTCTAAGCCAGTGCCTTTTAAAAATTCATTCTAAGCGCTGG
This sequence comes from Himalopsyche phryganea, assembly GCA_022494535.1. Taxonomy (NCBI): domain Eukaryota; kingdom Metazoa; phylum Arthropoda; class Insecta; order Trichoptera; family Rhyacophilidae; genus Himalopsyche; species Himalopsyche phryganea. The sequence goes on from JAGVSL010000129.1 coordinate 214,608, forward strand.
TTTAGAAGAACTAGTTTATATTGTGAATAATTTTTACCTTGCTGCCCATTGAGGCGATTCCCTCTCGTATGGCCATATCGTTTTTGGCACGAAACGGTTTAGGCTGAGGCAAAGATTTTTTCTGCAGTTGAAATAAATACAGCTCCAGGTTATCAAGCCGCTCGTTGTATTTTTTAATGTCTGCGTTTAACTCTTGCAGCTCTTCATCTTCATCATCTAAAATGAGAATGAGAATCGGGATCAATTATTACTTTCGAAACACCGCTTCTTGAATCATTTTTTAATGATATGATTTCATATAGACAATGTGAAGCTTGTTCTAAACGAAAACACAGCACAAGTAAAAATTTACAGTAAATAGCTTCTTAAAAATGAACAGTGAAAAACAGAACAGAATTTAACTCTTTGCACTCGATTGGAAGTTTATCATCGTATTACTCCAGTGCCACTGCTACGGCGGCATGTCAATTAAATGTTTTTTTTTTTTTAATATTTTGAACTATTTTTTTATTGCGATTTCAATCAAGTTAGAATGAATAATAATAGGTTATTACATTTATCTGAGAAAGGAGTCGCCAAATGAAGACCTTGCGCATAATTTCAACTTGTGTTTTTATCTGAGTCTTTCGGTGCAAGTGATATTCTTTGTCGTGTAGGGCAGTGCTCTGAAACCCTTTCTCACCCACGGCACACCTAAGCACTCATAAATATTGCGCAGCATACCACAATCCAAAAGATGTAAATTTCATAAACAAAATTTACAATCTATTAATTTGTTTTTATTTGACGAAATTGAATTACTTATTACCTAACATATTTTTTAATAAAAGCCAAATAAAACCCTTTCATCTTTTCAAAATGATAAAACATTTAACACACTTTTTTTAAAAATTACGAATTATCAAAAAGCATTTAAAATAGCTGTAGCTAAAAAAATGAACTCGGGTTAACTATTAAAGATTAATTTGGATTATTGAGATTTTGTACACTTCCATGTATTTTGTAACTAACGACCCGAGTTTCGCCTTTCGGCATCTTCAGGCATTTGAGCACACGAATGGACTCGAACTGACAGACAGTAAACAGTGTCTAACGTTTATATAGAAGATACAAATGCGACAAATATTATTTACGAGGTAAGATATTATACGTCTGAGAGCCACACTGATACCTGAGTTAAAATTTCGGTAATCGCCCTAATCCTTATTTTGTAAACACCATATTAACAGAGTGGCGAATTGCCGCTTTTCAACTTCTTTTAGAAATACCAGTGATTTTACAATTATAATAGTATTGTGGGTTTTGACGGGATGCAATTTGACGAATGGGTAAATATATACAATCATTCCACATTTAGTGACATCTGTTAGGTGTTTCAACGTATAGGGTATAATAGCGGAGAATTAGAATGGGGTTAAACTGTTGCATAAAAACATGGGGGATCATAAATTATTTTATCAAGAAATTTTGGAAATTAATAGAGCCCAGTTAAATTCCTTGCCAATTTTGAATGAGCAACTGAACCTTCCTAATTCTCCGCTATTATACCCTATACGTTGAAACACCTAACAGATGTCACTAAATGTGGAATGATTGTATATACCTACGGTTACGGATGTCTCGGGTTCAATTCCTGATGTGGACGGTTTTCATAGATTGACCTTTCAATCGATTTATGGATTTCTGTTCGTAGTCTGAGTCCTCCCTCTCCCAACCATCCCATCCTCACGGCGCATAGTGAGAGTGATTAGTTAACCACTAGAGTCCTGTCCTAGCCCTATCCTTCAATCCCTACTCTCTTCGAAAAAAGAGAGGTTGAGCAACTGAGTAACAAGCAGTTCCCGTAGAAAAATTCTGTTAAGATTCCTCCATTAGGAGACCATATGCTCCACATTGGGAGCGGACATGGAAAAAAAAAATAGTATATTCATTATAAATCTATTTTACGGAAATAATAACAAAACAACTTTTTTTTTCTTTGTTTATGTGTTTTTCACCAATTGATGTTTTGTATTGAAAATATGCTTTTCATCGTAAAACGTCTCGAGTGGGCGGTGGGCGCATACGAAAAAAGGCGAGCGGTAAAGGTTAATAAATTATTAATCATAACAGTAGTTATTTCTATAATAATTCCAATCAATGACAGTTAAAGTAGTATGACAAAATTTCTCCGATAACACTAGCGTCTTGCCTGAACAGACAACTTGTAATGGTCGATCTATACTGCTACTATATAAAAAAAAATATTTGTTGGTATCAGTCAAATCGGAAAGAATGAATACTTAGTGGATCAACTAGTGTGTGAATTGCTGGAGTTTTAAAATACATAGTAAAATATCCATATCACAGCACATGGCCATGCGAAGGGCATTCCGCTCAAAGGGTAAATAGTAACATCCAAAAAGCTCTCTCTGGTCTGTAGATTCATATTGGATGCGAGTGCATTGTTGTAGTGGCGAAACATCCGACACCGGTAATTCTTTTCAAGTGACCATCATGCGACTGACCGCAGCTTTGTAGCTTTTTTTGGAACCGATGGGAGCAAAATTTTATTTGACATTAATTATTACTATTAATACATACATGTTCATATTTTATCACAAAAAACAGTAACTTAATAATAAAGAATCTTTTAAAATAAAATAAGGAAAATTATAGATAGCATGAAGCTAACAAAACAATTTAATGATCATTGAATATTTATACACAACACATCAATATCCGGCTCAATGTCAGAAATGCTAACTTGCAAGAAATCTTCCACAGAAAGACTATATATATACCTTTTATTAAAAGTAATGACGAAAATGGTGTTTCGCATAGGAATGTGGTCGCAAAAGGAATTAGGATTACCAGGGCTTCTTTTGCAATAGACGGATATTCTTGCCACAAATTGATCCAAATTTCTGAAATACTTTTTTCATCAAATTCTACTTCAAGCAAATTATCTGATCTGATATCGATCAACTCTTCTCGGGTTACCCACGTAATGTGATCATATTTTATGGATTTAGCAAATGGCGTTCTTATCCAATTGTACTTTTGATCCACATTCAAATTCGGGAAATATTTTTCGAAAAATAGTATTGATTCGGCCATGTGATCAATTATAAGCATTTTTATTGGGGTCGACAGTGATATTTCATTTGTTGTTGGAAACTCATTCAAACATGAAAACATCTCTATGCACCCTTGACTAATAATTAACCAAAAGGTAATTATTACCTTTTGGCCACGAAGTAAGCTTTTGTTGGAAAGTCTGAAGTTTTATATTCATTTTCAAAATGTTGCTTTCTTTTCTCTTTAGTGAAAGATTTAATTCATTGACTTTGCCAAAAAAATCTGCCAAATAAGATGAAAAACACATCCAATTCTGATCACGAAAAAAAGGAAAGCTACATAAATATTAATTCCAGAATGTAAGCAAATCAAAGGCCGACGGGAAAACTCTTGAACTTTGACAACCGTCATGATTAAGTGGTCGGAGCGAACTGGCGAATGCAACAATGCATTTGTCTTAAATGAAAAGACTGTGCAATATGCTTTCACAATACGTTTGCATTACGTCATTTTTTCGGTGAATATAAGTATTTCAATATTTTTTCTTAAGTAATGTGTTCTTGATTGACATACACATTGGCTAAATATGTAATTTGGAAAAATGTTCATAAATAAATATTTGCAGTTACTACTGAAAATTTTCGCGGATCCCAGTTCGGGAAGCACTGGTTTAGATGACAGCCTTACTAGGATTGATAATTCGGTCAATAACGAAAAAAAATACGTTGCAGGATGCGAAAAGTTAGGTACACAAAAACTACTTCAAAATAACTAAATGTACTCACCGCTGTGTTTTGTTTGTTTTTCGAAAGCTTTTGTTATTTTTTGTTGCCTTTGATGAGATTGATTAGACTTCAGGCGGCTCATTGTGAATAGTTTTTAAAAAGCGTTCAAAAAAGAAAGAATATTTTAAAAAGTTTATGACAGAATAACCGTTTCCCACTATTTTTGAAATCACGGTTTCGATAAGGCCCATAGATAATATAGATAAGGCCGTTAAATAAGCAAACACTGTTCGTGTTGCCTGTTCAACTTTTAGAACATAGAGAACTATACGTTTCGCTTGAAAAAAAAATCGATAATAAGTACTTATTGTCGATGTTTTCTTCAACTTACCTACTCAGAATAGGTAGGTACTTATAATCACAAAAAACAGAATTATAACTTATAAGAGATCCGTTGAAGTATTCACGGTTTATATAATGACTAGATCTCTCAGAACAACTTCTATTGAGATAAGCTGTATTAAGTCTATATAATCCACATTTGGAGTGGACAAAATCACAAAAAATTAAAATTACCAAATTAACGTTTTCCTATATCCATCCTCAAATCACTCCAAAATGGTTATATTTTTGTTATAGATGATAATAATAACAATATAATACCTTAATTATTACCTATAATAAATTATTATAGGTAATAATAAATTCTAAATATATTTAACCATATACAATTCTATCCATAGTAGTATTGAATTTTGACACATTGTTTTGACAAGTACGAAGTTTGAAAGCGTAAATACATAGACTATTATACTTTTACGTAAATAGTAGTCATCATAAAGTAATATACTATTAATAGTAGTGAAGGAAATGGAAATCACGGAAGTCAACAAAGTCGTTTCGCTTTTGAAAATATCGGAAGGCTTCTGCTGTAATTGGTCCGACGATGACAAATTCTTCGTGATGACTGATGAAGGACTCGACATATTCCACTTTCGACCTAACCCCAAAAGTGTAGTATGCGTGTTCGGTTTTCACAAATCGTTCATTTGCCCGTTGGTATACTATCCTACGGAACACGCCGGTCTTGACCCGAATATGTTATCCCGGTTCTCCAAGGATGCGATCTCCTCTCTGCACTACAACCCGATTTTATTGCCGCAACTGAATTTCACCGCGCCCATGCCGATATCGTTTTCGAAAGCCTCTTGGTCTCCGGCGGGCTTGGTGGGAAGCAACAACTGCTTGCTGACCTTGCTGACGAACAGCGGAAGCGTCACCCTGTGGGAGTATCAGCATCCTCACTGGGCGATCAAAGTCGACATATCGAATTATATAATCGAACATTTGAAGGCTTCTAACTGTCTGGATAAAATAATAAAAGACTCAAGGTATTTCGACGAATTTACTAAGCGCTGCAAACAACTGACTTCGACGTCTGTGGCGTGGAGTCCGTCCTACGATCGAAGAGGAGCACTATTTTCGTTCCTGGCCACTACGCAAAGAAGCGGCGACGTATACATCCACAGATTGACTTCTAACATTTCTCCAAACGCAAATCCGATCGCCAACTTAGAAAACGTGTTACATACAGATCTCGTGAACGTTGTGTCAACGGAATGGATGCAATTTAATAAAAATACTCTGTTGCTGATTTTGGGAGACGCGGAAGGCCGATGTGAAAGTTTTCAGTTGCAAATACTTGATAACTTTCAACTGAATTTCATCAAAAGGCTACCGCTGTGGTGCGACAAAGATCAGTTATGCGTTACGAGCATTACATCAGGACATTGGAGGAATGAGAAACCTTACATCGTTTTGACTAAGCGATCATATTTAATTGTTATGTTCATCGATTCAAACTTGGAAGTGTCCGAGACCGTGACGAAAAATATAGGAAATCTTTCGATAACTGGCATTAATAAAATATTAAGCGATAGATTTATTATATCGTCATATACCGGACAGGTGAATTTGTGTGAATTGGATATGAATAAAGATAATAATTTATGCATTAAAACTGAAAGGGTATCTACGAAATTAGATTTGAACAGTAATACTCTCTATGGATTATGCCTTTCTTACAACGCTACAATCTGCGTGCTGTGCACGACGCCGTGTAAGAATTCGGAACGCCTATTCGGTAAATCCCGATCAGACATAGCTTTCTATAGGCTGCAAGAAATCGACCCATTTTTAATATTAAAGAACAATCAAGTTAAATCGTTGTCTAAGCAGTGGGACCGGATGGATTCGCTGCGAATTTCAATTGTTAAAAGTGAATACTCGCCTTCTATACCTGAGGATTTATCGAAAGATATTCCAATATATGAAGCCAAGCTTTATCTCTGGATGAACATCACTGTCTCTGTAAATTTGGGTGAATATGATCCCCCGATTAAAAAACACTGGTTTTTATTTATCCTTGTATCGCATGTGAAAACTTATGTTGAAAAGCTTATTTCTCAATATGAACAAAATAGAACATTAGACAGTTTTGATAACTCAACTTTAACACTGCAAGTTCGGTTTCTAAAACATCACAACGCCCGACCCGATCAAGATTTTGAAATTGGGGATGTATTAAAAAAAGTTGCTAAACATAATAAGTTAGTTTTAAGTGATGTTCCAGTCTTCTGCGATTGGTGTGATGAGGAATTATACAGCATCCAATGTTCCAAAGGTCATCCGAGACAGTATTGCTGTGTCACATTGCAAGAAATATCAAACGAGAGCTGTCTCGTTTGCCCGATATGCCATAGCAATGGGCACCCTCGTTTGTCTATCGATGAACAGATTTGTACATTTTGTGATTCACAATTCCAGCCAATGTATAATAAAGAAGTTGTGGAATCTAATTCACCTAATTATAGATTTGCATCCTTTTTATGATAAGGAGTTACAGATATATTTTCTGTCGTCTCTTTTCAAATGTCACAGAGTTGTCTTCAAGATATGACTTAAATATCATTTAAACTGATCAGATCGCCGTTCGTAATGGATTGTAAGATCTCGAACTAGTCAGCATGTCGGATATCTTTCTAAAACAGTTTGGAAGCTGGAAATAGAAAACGATGGTATCAAATACAATCTCTATAAATTGCAACTGTTCTGTGAGTTTTCCGAAGTGCCTCAAAGCTCAAATATGGGACCATTGCTGATCTTAATTTTTATTGTCTACAGTCTGCTAAAGATATATAATGAAATGCGAAAAACATAACACACTGATCTTTAATATTGATAAATGCAATCTTATGCCATTTAATAAGGTGTTATTCTTTAGAAGTAATTTTGAGTCGACCTCTTTAGGCTAATGGTAAAATTTATTTAAATTCTCTTTGACTTTAAATAAGTCTCAAAAAATTGAAAAAAACCTTATCAGAAGAAGTTGTAAATATTTTAAATGTAAATGTAAATACACATTGCAGTAAAATATATTCACTGAGGTCTTGAATGCGTGATCGAATCACATTCCGAACATAGCCACAGCATTTTCTCGTTTATCATGGGCATAGGTACACATTTCAGTTGAGTCTAATTTATATAGCATAAGACAGCTTTAAATTCTATATTACACATGGAGATGCTCTCTCACGCTTCAGGTAGAGAAACGCTGTTTTAGAGTGTTCAAAGAACTGACGAAACCTAAAAACTTCACATGTTGATCAGGCTACAGGACTGTAAAAATAAAACAGCTTTTCACAAAAATATATCATTTTTATATAAAATAAAATACTTTTGTTTACATTCCACATAATAAACATTAGTAATTTTCTATACACAATAGTAATCAGCAGTTATAAAATTAAATACATCACCATTCTCAAAATTCTCTTCATTCATTGCAAATGCAGCTAGAATTTAAAAATATTAAGTAACCTTTTAAGTTCTGTGTAATGTAGGATTTGGATTGTTAAATAAAATGTTGATTGGTCAACTTTTAGTTTGATCAATCGATTAATTAATTTAGGACAAATTCTTGAAAAACAAAAACATATCAAGAAATTAACCTAAATTTTCTTAGCTCGTTTTTGGTGACAAAGTGTGTATAATGTATAATAAAATTATTCTTAAATTTTTATTAAGTAAGTGGCATTTAAAGTGCAGTAATCCTCAATTTTCTGATGATGAAATAGATATAAAATATGTTCTAAAATTCTTTTATAAATTGAAATTATATCTGTGAATCCAGCTTCAAATAGATAATTTTATCTTTTTAAATCCTAGAATATAATTACAAGCAGCTATGTCCAAAAGCAACAGAAGAGAAAATGACTGTTAATGAAAAAGTGAATAAATCTTTTTCTTAAAATGTAAGCATGTGTTTTTGTTATTATTATGATACAATTTTAGGAAAAAAAAAGACTGAAGTTAGAGATAGCAGCATGAGGTCTACAATATTATTGTAAGCTGTATGATTTACTGTCAAAGACGATTCTTTGTGATCAAATGAAATCACAAAACAGTGAATACAGCTTCCTGCATGTTTCCTGCAACAATTTCCTGCATGTTAAGTGTCAGTTTCAAAGAAATACAAGAGCTAGTGCCACAAGGTAGTTGGGGTAAGTTTGCAGCGCGCCTGCGTCGCTGGATGATGAGATAGCTCAGGTTTTGAAACTTGGGAAGCCCTCTGTGTGGGATATGTTACAATTCTCAAAGAATGACAAATAGAATGAGCAACTCTCAACAAAATAATCACATTTAATAGTATACTTCACACTACAGCTTAAAGGGGATTACTTTACTTTTAAAACAATAAGTAACAAATTAAAAACAATTCGACAATTTCATTTTAGAAATTTAAGAGCGTAATTTTTTATTTTTTCATCAACATTTGCACCCACAAAAATCATTGTTTTCATTTTCTCCACATTTCCGCGATAGGGCAATTTTAAAGCTATAAAGATCATAAATTTTAACCGACAAAAAGTATTTGTTCACTCCAAAGTGTGCTTAACTTGCCACTAAATCTTAAAACAATATTCACGTGTGCAACTGACACTGTTGCAAAACAATTTATTTTAAAGTAATATTTTAGATGCCGCGTCACTGGTAAATTTTGTAAGAGTTGTATAAATTAACACTATATTTAAGGTAATGCTTAACTTCCAAATCATTTTTTTTAAATAATCTGTTGGCTCCTTTTGCATTCAGAAAATGACTAAAGCAAGTGTATTATTTCATTACATTGTAAGCAATTAAAAATAACAGTCTCATAACTAGCAGAATTTTCTTGATTTTTGCACTCTGACACCTTAACGTGTTTGGATGTTATAATAAGTAAATTAAATATTTGTTATAATCAAATTCCTTAAGGACGATTTTGTATAGATCTTTGGAAAAATAAATATACTGGGTATTATTCAAAACTTTAATCTACTGTACGCAAAAACAATAGTATGGCAGCAATGACAAATATTGAAAATATGTTCCAATAAATAACTGAAATTTGGTATTTGGATGGTTTTCGCAAATGCATTTCTGTTTTCATAATAAATATCTATTTGCAATGCAGTAATCATAATGATCAAAGAAACTTATCTCAATATTTGACGATTTTGACATATTTGGCATAAAATACCATCAGTCTTATTCTCAGATTTATAAGTGTCCGGACACTTATAAATCCCGGTCAGTAAGCCTCAACGCCTTTACGCCAAACGTGGTAATTTTTGTATTTTCTTTATATGTTTATTAGGTCGATACTAAAGAGCCAATATCGTAATACAGGAAAGAGGTTAGCGGTTAAAAAAACTTTTCACAAAATCACAAGAATTATAATAAATTTTACACACTTGCAATTAATCAATCAAAATCATTATGTTCAGCACAAAGGTCTGAGCCTTGCTGACCGGGCACTGCTGGTGTCTGGGACACTAATAAATCTGAGAACACAACCGAATGTTACGTGAGATATACCGAGAGGTTGTACGGATAAAAAGATAGTTCAATAACTACCAGCTGACAACACTTTTTTCTTCATGAATGATTTCTTGGGTTTCTCTTTAAACCTATCGGGCCTAAATGAATGGTAAAGAAACATTTTTTACAAAAACTTTTGGCCAATTGTAGAATATGTAAATAAAATTGTAACTTTTCCTAAAATGACGATTTAACATTTAAATCGGTGGTTGAATTAAGCTGCCTGCTTTAGTCACTTTCATTACATTAGTATCAAGAAGTAAAATAAAAAGTAAAACTGGAATAGATGTCAAAATTTAGAATCAAATTCACATTATTTTTAGTTCTAATATTGTATATGGTAACACGAAAATCAACAGGAAGAACCCGTTATAACTTCAAGACATTGATATTTTACTGTCTGCTTAATACACATTTATTTTATAGTAAAATTAATGCAACATCACATTATACTTAAAACAAATGAATAAATAGGTAATATTGTTTACACAATAGCAACATTGTTTTTATTCTAAGGCACCTTCTGTTATAGATAAAAATCAGTCTGCAATGATTTTTAATAAACTAAACACAACGGAACTTCAGTTTTTAGTTCTTCGGCGTACCAATTCGTAAAAATAGTAATAAGACTTACAACAATTAAATGTAACGTGTTTCACTATCATCTGATTATGATTACAGTAAAACCTCGGAACAATGGACTAATCCGTTAAAACTGAAGGTGCGTTAAATAAAAAAATATGTGTTCTTTATCCGCTCTTTCACATATTGAGAAAATAAACTACTCTACATTTATACACAAAGCCACATCCATCCAATAATCAGCTGACATATGTTTGAACAGTCAGAACTGTGTGATCAAATGTTTATCATACACAAACATTGTTTACAGGTGCTGGCTCTTTCGAAGTCTGTTTTATTGAGGTTTTACTGTAATTAGCTGATAATCTGCGATGCCAAGCGTCACAATAATGTTTTTCAACGTGGAAAATATACAAATAATTCATTTTAATAAATTGATTTGAATGTTTTTTGATTTTACCTTGAATTGGCAATTCTCTCACCCAACAAAATTAAGATATGGTGCCCTCTGTTATAAGCCCATTCGTGTGCCTATCTCAGTTATCAGGTTGCCGACCACCGGCCTAGTCTAGATGATTGAAGCAATTATTTAAAAATTAGGCAGTTCTGAATATCAATATAAACAATGGGAAGATACGATTGATTGAGAATGAATTATGGGCTTATGGGGAAAAGTACTATGGACTAAAATGTGCATATAAGACGATTAATATTTTTAATTACGATTTGTGTTTGATTATGATGGGCATTGTTTCAAAACGCAACTCGTCTTTTAATCTAAATATAAGAAAAAGTTTTATTTCACGTATTTTCGAATGTTACTTGGACACACTAGAGTAAACTAATGTTTAATATTTGTTTGATCAATCGCATACAATAAAACAATGCATTGTTCAAAAACTGTGCAAATATTATAATAACAATTGAGCAATAAATGCATGACAATCATATTTCGAAGTATTTTTACTTTATTTGCATATCAACATGTTTCTTTATTTTTGACATAGGTGTTATAAAGATTGATGCAAAAAGGATTTCAGTAAAATTAACTCAAAACACAATAAGATAAACATAGCAGTACTTGACCGCTTAAGAGAAATATTAAACAAATATAACGATTAGCATTAGACCAAATGATGACAAAGCAAGTGTATTTATAAAGGATAAAATGTCTTGATTAATATGATAAGACAAAGATTAGGAAAGGGTCTGTTACAAAAAAATTGTGTTCAATTTTTAACAACTATGTTAATGTTTCAGTAATTGACCATATCTAATCAGAGGGTTTCGTGACAACCTTTCAGAGTTGCCTCAGAGCTTCCTGTAATACCACTCTTGGTTGAATCTAGTAACATATAATTTAAGACATCAACTGAGGGTGCTTGATGGAATTTCAATATAAATTTGGATTATTGAGATTTTGTACACTTCACAGGTAATTCCATAAGAAGTTGGAAAGTGGCAATTCGCCACTTTGTAAATGTGGTGTTTACAAAATAAGGATTAAGGCGATTCTCGAAATTTTAACTCAGGTATCAGTGTGGCTCTCAGACGTATAATATCTTACCTCGTAAATAATATTTGTCGTATTTGTATCTTCTATATAAACGTTAGACACTGTTTACTGTCTGTCAGTTCGAGTCCATTCGTGTGCTCGAATGCCTGAAGAAGTCGAAAGGCGAAACTCGGGTCATTAGTGACAAAATACATGGAAGTGTACAAAATCTCAATAATCCAAATTTGATATTGAAATTCCATCAAGCACCCTCAGTCGATGTCTTAAAATAATTTATTCAATTGATGGGTTAATATGGCATATTTTGATTGTACAAAAATGATTTTTTGTCAACTCGTATTCAAATATGATTGAAATAAACTTTCAAACAATGTATTGAAATGTTTATTCATTATATTTCTAAGTATGGCCATTGGCTTTTTCACACAGGAGATAAAATAGTTCACAGACAACACGTGAATATGAAAATATACAAATGAAATAACAGACAAGTTGCATTTTGAAGTAATGGCAATAGTGCGTAAAAGACTACATATATCATTCAATATAACTTGATACAAAAACATGCAGAATTGGAAATAATTATGTTCGTTTTTAAGATACATCCTATTAGTTAAATTCGTATATAAATTATAACGTAAAATTAAAAACATTTACACCTGGCTGTAAACTATTTAAAATCGTTGGGAATTTGTGTATGCTTATTTACAACAATAAGTACTTTATTGTAAGTACAGGACATAAGAGAAATCTGTTCGTATATCACAACAATTATTATTAAGTGGTTAAAAGCACAATATGAATAGATTCATTCATCACAATGTCATTAAATAGATTTAATTGTAAAAAAATATTTATAAAGGTATTTATTTTACTCTAGGAGGCGCTGACAAAATTGAAAACGATGCTAGACATACAAATCAATTTGTATTATGTTTGTTGCATAAAGTAATTTTATTTTCAATATAAGACAACAAAAAATAAATCTGTTTATTCATCAATGGAGGAAAATAACAATTCCCCCGATGAGAGGATTTTATTTCAATTATTTTAAAAAATGCGGAATACTTGTGGAATACGAAAGTTGTGCTTTTAACCCACTTTTGTGTACATTTAAACAGGTGTGCACACGATAGAATAAGGTGGGTCTTGACTTCTAATTCGTGAGGAATTTGGATAAATTTCATTTCAGAGGTATAACCCAATTTTTTTTTGATTGATGTTTACCCCATGTACATCATTTTGTCGTTGTTCTGGAAGAAAACATTAACTGAAATATACTAGTTTTGAGTAATTGGACTTTGAAGTTTATCAAATGTTTGAAATGCTATACCTTTTTCGTTTTGTTTATTTATAAGTATAATTTATAAAAATAAGTGTGTTCTTCCATAAGGTAGAGTTTGAAATAAGAAATATTTTTGTATAAATAACTCAATACGTCATTTTTTCGTTTTAGTGTTTTCTTTTAGAACAGGGACGATTTATACCGTGCGATTAATAATTAAAGTCTGTAAAAATATGTAAAAGTTAAACAATTCAGTAAATTTAGTAATGGGAAATAAAATGAGTTGTCCCACAATTCCATTTCACTACAGATTCGTATTACCTCCAAGCATTATGCTATCTACATAATTCAAAAGCCATGAACTGTGGATTAAACCAAAGAGAGTCTGCATTTCATTATTTATAATTTGTCAGATATCCCATTGCAACTGTCATCTACCAAATCTATGACAGTTAAATAGCCACAACTAAACAATTTGGGATAACTCTACGATTTAAGAGTAACATATACGTTTGGGAAAGAAGCATATATCTGAAGATACGGTTATCAAAATTAGAATTTCATTAATATAAATTTATTGGATTTATAAAATGAATTTATTAGGAATATTCATTTAACAATTTCAAAAGGATTGTTTATAAGAAAAAATATATATCGAGGGCTTAGCACTAGCAAACATTTTAAATTTAGGACACAGTTTGTAATAAAAAATTGTATTATTGGTCACGACAACTTGTGGCATACTACCGTCATAAGTAAAAATTTATCGACTGTGAAAAGGAAAAAGGATGTAACCCACAGCAAAAATTGTTCTGTATAACTCATACAAAACATGTTAACACACTATATTCATGTATATACATACATATAAGTGGCGTGCCGTTCATACATGCGGTAGATGCACCGCATGCCTTACAATTCGGAAATGAAAAGGCTTTCTTTTTCTCATCTTTGTAAAGCTATTAAATTATAATTTTACGTAATTATCAAACAAAACTGTTTCAAAGTTCCACGTTTATACACTAAAGTCCGAAGGTTTGCACGTCCTGATTGGCATATATCTGCGTTCTATTCAATCGTGACCGCTCGATAAACATATGGTCTCTGACGAAATTTGTTCGAAATTTAGAAGTTTGCTTTACTCGTGCATGCGCTGTAATGAAAAAGCCGATTTGCGCTATGGATCGCGCGCATGAGTTAGTATGCGGATGCATACGCTTGGATTTTAGCAATGTAAAAATGCCAAAGGACTTACCCCCCCGGTTTTTCTAAATTTTTTTTCGATTATCGTAATGTAAACTATATTTAATACACGTCTTGTGTGAGCTATATACAATATTTGTATGTGTGGGTTACGTGCTTTTTCCTTTCCATAGTCGATATGTAGAACCAAACAGCATATAAACTGTTAATTTTTTGTTTCGATTTACTTTAATATGTTTAACCAAAGTAATTTCGTTTATAAGCTTGAAATTATAGTTTATATTTTATTGCTTACAATATATGTGGTTAGTGTCTTTTTACTTATGACGGCAGCATAGTTAACATCATCCTCTTTAGTATTAATTTGCTGCTTTCATTTTAAAATGGTATGATGCATCATTTTGGTTTTATGCCACAATGCTACATCTATAGCAGGTGACAGTTTTTACATAACAGTTTCAAGGTATTAATGCTTTAATTAAAATTGCATTTATTCTTGAATTTCGGATAATTGGTTTACACCCTTGATCACATCAAAATATTAAACAAACAGGTTTGTTTCACAGTTTGACTCAATAATAATGAGACATTTGAATTTGAAACCACAATATCAATCCCCTCTTCATAGTCACTTTAGGCACCATGGAATTTTGCTAAAACATAACCTATATTTCACATTATAAACATGGAAAACATCTTATAGAATAAATAAACTAACCCGTTCAACATGCAAATGGTTTGATCATCAAAAAATTGTCTTTGATCACTTATGTTATATGAAAATATTTCAATAAATATTGTTATATTACAATAAATAATATAGATTAATATAAATTTAATTAGGCTTATTGTTATTACCCATTCGCTAAAAACACACGACACTCCGCGTACATTTACACGTAAATAAAACATTGATTCCTAGATTAAAAATACAACGCAGTTCTTTCGAAACCGTCTGAATGGTGAAACGTTTCACTATTCTTATTGACGTAAAGAAAATAAATACTTCAGATTCCGGGTGAACGCAATTTGATTAATTGCTGTAATATTCTCATTCTTAATTAAGACATCCACATACATCTAGGCGGATTTTGATTTGGTCTGTTTTTCATAACACTGGAAAGAAACAAAGAAAGATTTCAGTATTTTATTTCTGATTACCTGCAAAAAATATTGATAATGTTAACACCTTGATACTACTACAGCTATTTAGTAGGCATTGTCATAATTGTGTGTAGTTTTACATAGATTATAATATATCGACGGTGTTTTGGTCAATTGATGTAACCCTCATAATTGAAAGGAGAGTTCAGGAGAGAGTAAAAACTGTTTTTCCTGAAAACATTATATGGTGAGTTGCGTTATGAATCTTTGAAATGCACTACTGTATATTCTGATGTTTGCAGATACAGGATTATACGTAGGGAGTGTCGATATAATAGTGGCTTGGATCAAGTAGCCAGGTCAAAATTTTAAAATCTAAAACCTATGTAAAATGATTTTTCCCTTCCAAAAATGGGTCAATTTATTTTTCTAATTCACATCATTTGGTCGAGACCTGCTCTGTCGTCTTTAAAATGAGATCTAATCATCGATTCATTTTCGCATTTTTTGAGGGTTACATCAATTGGCCAAAACACAGTCGATATGGTTGTCGAAATGTACTACAATAAACAGTCCAATGCAGCAATTGAGTTGTACACACAGTATGTGTTAATTAAATACATACCTGTTGAGCGATTTTAATAAGAGCTTCGCTCATTGCTTTTCCAGTTTGGTTTACCATACTTCTAAACACTCCGTCTTCATTCTGCAGTAGGATATGAGGATGATCGAATTCTACCATTGCACCGGCGTCCATAACCAGCACCTTGTAAATAAAAATCAATATAAATTATATTTCATTTTCGATATGTCGGCAATACCCAACAACACATTTTATTTAAAATATTAATTCAGTTGGTTTTTAGCATGATAAAGTATTGACAAATTGGCAAGTTTTCAGGATAGCGTTCAAAAGAAGCATTTCAAACATAATTAATAATGGGCTCAAATTAAGGTTTTTGTCAGTCAATACATTATTTTGTTCTTCTATCATTTCATTTAAACTATGAAACATCCATAACAATTCATCCACGTTTGTTTATACATTCATTAGATCGGAAATTAATGTGTGAAATTGGCCATACTGGGCTTCAAACTACTCAAAATCGAGTAGAATGGAAGTCTTCTAACGTTACGACTTGGCTACGAAACCAAATTAGTAAATAACATGTTACATTTTCATATATAAATATCAGCAATGACCTGAGTAATATTTTTCGGTATAGAATACCAATTGATAAATTATTATGAGTGTTATTGACAAAGGGTTAAACCATAGCGGTATCTGACAATGTATCAGATGTTCGGAGGCTCGAATCCACACAGTCGTATCAGGTGAGAACCGATCTAACAATTGAGGCAGTGTTCCATCAAAAAGATAGTTTCAATAGGCGGGAATCCGTAGGGCCGTATCAATTGCGAACCGTTTCAACAGTGGAGGCACTGCTTCACCAGAAAGATAGTTTCTATAGGCTGGAATCCGTAAACCCGTAGTAGGTGAGAACTGATCAAACAGTGGAGGCAGTGCTGTCAGAAGATAGTTTCAAATTACTGGGTTTCGTATGACCGTATCAAATGAGAACAGATCCAGAGTTGGGTTCAGAGCTCCAACAGCTAGATAGTTTTGAATTGCTGAGAAACAAATATGTTAAGGTGGGAGGCTTATATAGCCCTGAGTGGACGTACCACAGGCGCTTTTTAATAAGTAATAAAGCGCTATTTACTATTTAGAGTGAAAAGGTGATAAATGGTTGTTATATAAAAATATATTTTATAATTATGCATGTTTGTAATATAGAAAAATGTTACAGTTAATGAATACTATTTTTTTACCTTGTTGGAATCCATTACTGTATGTAGTCTATGGGCTATCGTCAGCACCGTACAGTCTGCAAACTTGTTTCTAATTGTTGTTTGGATAAGAGCATCAGTTCTGAAAAATGAGGAAGACATATAATTGGATTTAACTCAGTTTGTTATACATACAAACTTTAAAATATTTCTGTAGTTCTTCCATTGGGCCATGACATTATGATTGATTTGTTTATTATTAGTTTTGTCCTGATATTAAATGTAAAGGGGCATATCTTTGATGATTGGTAGTAAAGTCATAATCTTTACTCTTCAGTATAGGCGATACAAAATAGAAAAAACTGTACAAATCAAGTCGTGGTATTGTATACCCATATTGTCGCCTTGGGTAAACATGATTCTATCTGCTGTTTTTTCACAAAATCACTTTTTAATGCAGTTTTATTTGCATTCAAAATATGGTTGTATCTGCATTTAAAAAACCTTTGAATATTTGAATTTTGATGGATTTATGAACAATTGTTCATAAATCCATCAAAATTCAAATTAGAAAAATGTTCTATCTGAAAAACATACAAATCGTACAGTGCATCAAGGTTCCATCTGTATACATAATTAGAAATACCGCGTGAAGGAAGTAACAAAACAGTCAAGTGGTTGTCTCTTTTATTCACGTATGTGGATGCATAAGTGTATTTCAATCAGAAAGTTACATTTTCTGAAATCTTAAATTGCTTGAACAGTTTTAGTTTTTGCAGATTGTTTACCCGAGGTGCATATCGTCACTTTGCACCATGTTACTCAAAATAAACCTTGTTAAAAAAAAATAGATATTGCACTGAAAATAAACAACATTGAAGAAAAAAGACTGCATCTTACTGTGGATCGACGTTGGCTGTAGCCTCGTCCAAAACCAGCACTCTGTTCCTCCTGACGATGGCTCTCGCCAAGCAGACCAGCTGTCTTTGGCCAACACTGAAGTTAGTTCCGCCCTCTGACATCTTGGAGTTCAGACCACCAGCTAAGTCGGTCACAGCTTCTTTTAATTCTACCTGTAATTTATAGAATTATTGCCTTGGACATGTTCTAAAAACCAACTTGTTCAAAGTTTTATATTTGTGACAGGTCCAATATTATCAATAGGAGAGACTTAATCAGTTGAGTCAATTGAATGTCCTCACTTTTAACCAGGGACCGGAACCGAACTGAAAACAACCGTTATTTTTGCCGGAATGAAAGCCGAAACCGATATTTATTTGTTGTTTTTAGATTTTTCCTGATAAAAGCCAGATTTAATTAATAAGTTGTATCCAAAAATTTTAATTTAATTAATAATTTTTTTTTATCAGTTGATAATGCTCGCGATGAGTGAAACCGGTCATTATAAACATGTGGAAGTAGTTCAAAAAAATTGCATTTTATTTTTAAAATACAATGCCATGCCACCAAGAATTGACAGTTAACACCTTAAAAGTGAAATTATATTGTCTATCAGTAGTATTTTAGCTCTGGACTTTTGCAATTAATTTTTAAACCTAGCTTAATATCTTGAAATTGACAGGTCCGCTAAATGCTGAATGCCTTCTCTCATTATGAGAATCAAAATATTATACACAGTTTTTAAATTGACTAAATTACACTAAATAAGATTTTTACTAAGCCAAGAAAAGACTGAAAACAATATTTTCAAAAGCAGTGTAGCGCTCAAGAGAAATACAAAAAATGGTCCTGATCATCTTTACCTCTTCCAAAGCTTTCCAAAGCACTTCATCGCTGTACTCATCGAAAGGATCCAGATTCTTTCTCATGGTACCTGAGAACAGCACCGGTTCCTGTGGAATGATTGACAGTTTGCCACGGAGCTCGTGCAGACCTATTTTGCCCGTGTCAACTCCATCAATTTCAATCATGCCTTCAACGTATGCTAACCTGCAAAAAAAATAACACAATGTGAATATTTATTTCAGATTTTTATAATGAAAAGAAAGAATTATTATTGGTTACAAGTATTTCCTGGTATCATCATATGAAAACTATTCACTTTCACAATCTAGTTTAACCCTAGTTCAGTCGCAGAACTCAGATCTATCGGCAAGCATAGACTATGGTGACACGCTCTACAAAGTTGATCTATTAATGCAAGCTTTGATGTATTATTATGAAAGACAATGACATACATAGGTTTAAATGGAAAATATGTATTTATTTAAAAAACTATACCTGAATAATGCACTAATGATCGAACTCTTTCCAGCACCGGTTCTTCCGACGATTCCCAACTTATCTGAAGGCTGCAGAGAGAATCCGAGTCCTCGGATAGCAGGCGCTCCGTCGAGAGAGTACCTCAACCAGACATTGCGGAGCGTAAGAGCACCGGCCTCTGGCCAAGTTGGTCGAGGGGCTTTTCCCTTTTCGCTCTTCAATGGTGGTTCCTTTTCTATATCGTTGTATTCCATCACTCTGAAAACAGCATTTTGACAGTTAGAAATCGATAAACTGCTGTATTTCCTTGACTATAAGAAACCGTTGATTATAAGACGCACCCTTATTTTTAAATGTTAACGAAAACTTGAGTAAGTCATGTAATGACAGTATGAAGTATTTAAAGTAGGTATATTATATACATGCCTTCCTACCATCAGCCTGAAACTTCATTGGATTCAGTGTCAGATTCTAAATAGCTTTTTTTGCATTTCTGACAGTAAGACGCCATCTATTATAAGATGCACTCCAAATACGCATTACACTTTCTCTTTATCTAATAATATATATAACTTGACATTGGGTTTTAGTTAAATTAATTAAAAAAAATGTCTGTTGTATATTTAGAGAAATAAAATTAACCAATGAATTAACAGTATGGATATTACTAGCTCCTTGGCAAAACAATTAAGCCCACGGCAAGGATGTTATTTCTCACCTCTCAACGCTGGTCATCTGGTTCTCCAACTCAGTACTCTGTCGCATTCCCCACTGGAACATTCCCGTCAGACCCATTGCCTGGGTAATGGCCAAACCAACATTTCCACCCATGTCCTCTGTAAAAGAAATCATTTATTTATTTATATTTCTTAACCACGTCCGTTGCAGCATTTCAGAGGAAGGTATTTTAATGAGCCTTGTCAGGAAATCATTCGATAGTATGAATAGTAAAGTTTTCAAGGTCAGCCATTAACTGAAATTAGCATTTTTGTTTTAAATTTTCTTGATATATAATAATGCAGGCAGTTGAATCGTTCAAAATGTGGGCTATAAGATCATTTCAAGAGTAGGCGTTTTGATAAGCACCGTAAATCAATCGCTCAATCTCTCTTTTCAGAGACAATATGAATGGAGGGATAGGGTCAGAAAAAGGCATGTAGTAGTTAGCTTATCAATTTCTTGTTATATCCCCTTTCAAAATCTAATAGGTGAGAAGGAAGGGATGAAAACATCACCAATATCTATGTCCTTGGATGCAAATCATAAATGTATTTAAAAATAAATGGAGTGTCTATTTGGAGATTCAAACTGTTCGCTGTGCAAGAAGGACAAAATAATAAGAGCGTTACTACTTGGCTACGGTTAAGTCATTAGAGCATTAGTTGGCAATTTACGATCTGAGAGCTAAATTCAGAAAAAAAAACTCTTGCTCAAACATCACATTGTGCAGTACCTAGGGTTTGATTTTCTTTTTTAGCAGATACATGTGCAGAATAAATTTTTTTTTTAAATAAATGTTCGATAACTCACCCGAGCCCATGATGAGGAAACTGAGAGTGACGAATCCAAGATACACAACGCAAATGAGATCCAGCCATAATCCGAAAGCTCTCGAAGTGGCGACGAAGATGTACCAAGCGGAACTGTGAAGGTCTTGATGGTTATCGAATTCTTTTTCAAGTGCCCTTTGCGCGGAGAAAGCTCTGATTGTAGTCATTCCCTGGAGAGACGCATTCAGGTGAGAGAAGACTGGGCTTCGAGCTGTAAGTAAAAATTTAAATGCTATTAGAGGGTTCTTGATCCATTTGGTATTGAACATTTGATTTCTGCATGTCAAGGTCAAATCTTATAACACATAAAATGCCGTGCTTGAAGTACACGGGTACTACTGTTTTACAATAAGGATACTACAATGCATAGAACAGAAAACATATGTGGTGTCAGGAGTAGGATGGAGGACTTATGAAAGGACGAGTAGTTAGCTAGTTACTCTTTTCCTTATCTTTGTCTATGCCCCATTTACAAGATTGAATGGAGGATATGTAGTAAGGTACAGAAACATCACAGACATCCATTCCTTTGGATACAAAATAATAGAACAATCAAATAATCTATTTATGAAAATTTCCATTCCGAGATTCAAGACCTAAGGTGGAGCATAATTCGATGGTGTTTTGGCCAATTGATGTAACCCTCAAAAAATACGAAAATGAGTCGATGATTAGATCTCATTTTAAAGACGACAGAGCAGATCTCGGCCAAATGATATAGATTAGAAAAATAAAGTGACCACTTTTTGGAAGGGAAAAATCATTTTACATTGGTTTTAGGTTTAAAATTCTGAACCCCCCCCACTTGATGTAAGTCACTATTATATCGACACTCTCTACATATAATACCGTATCTGTAAACATGAAAATTACAGGAGCATATTTCAAAGATTCGTAGCGCAACTCAACATATAATGTTTTCGATAAAAACAGTTTTTACTCTCTCCTGAACAATTTCAATTTTGAGGGTTACATCAATTGGCCAAAACAACGTCGATATGAATACCCAATGGAGAATTTTAACGGTATTTGTTAAAAGAGAAATGATTGTAATATACCTAATTTTTCAATGAGACTAATGATGGGGTTTGCCTATTACTAGGTGTAAGATAATACTAATGGTCTATTGTGCTGTTTTTAGATATGAATTAAATGGTTGGAAGGGAATGAAAGATATCACAGATATCTATTTCATATATTGTTTATTTGAGTAAGAAAATGTTTGTTTGAAGACTTGGAGAAACCTCGACCACTCAACCCAGTGTGATGAAAACAATAGAGCATTTCAACTCTGCTATGAGAAGAGTAAATAGTTTTTAATATTACCACCATGGCCAGGACAATAATCATCGCGTGGGAAAGTTGATACTTTGCGATGGCAACTGGTCGGTCTGTACGATTAACATTTTTGTGTTACTTACTAATTCCTTCCAACCGCTTGATACTCCTCGACGAGGCTAGATAGTAGATCCTGAGCAGGTAGAAGATGAATCCAACGCCGAGCGTGGGGATCATAAGCCAATAGTTCACCACTGCTACTACTATCACAATACCGATAAGCGACAATCCAATCTGAAACCAATAAATTATATCTATATTAATTTTATGCAAGAAGAGGCAGTAATCGTGTCGTATAGTATCAAAAGTAGAACTATACGTTATTCGAAGTTTCGAGATAAATACGAAAAACGTTTTGTTGGTGTTTTAGAGTTTTAAATTTGTATGATCGGCCATATTGTGACATCACTTAGGGTAACTCTGTGATTGGTCGAAAGTATGATTTACCAAACCGTTCAATTCTGTTTCCAAAGTTGTTAATCATTCTGATTCTTTTACATTTTTATACCACATGTACATTATTTTGAAACCCTATGACCGGAAGAATAGTGTGGCAGCATTAGTTCAATTTCGACAAATATGGGATAGTTTTACTTCTGATACTATACGACTCAATTTACTGTTAGCTATATATGATTTGACACAGCCCAATATTGTTTGGTACGGCCCAGTTATGAATTGTGCTCAGAACTCTGCTCGAATTACATTTCACTGGGAATAGAGTTAACCATTCGATTTGCTGCGTGCCAATTTCACGCACGCTGTTTATTTTCGTGTATTTTGCAAACCACTTTGTAGTTGTAAATTCCTATTGTTCATTGGACTAACTAACTGCAATAAAGATAACTTGGACTGAACTGACATGTTTGACTATTTGAATAACCCTGAAAGCTGAAAATCTGTAGAACATCATCATCATCAGCACGCTGCTTTTTTCTCGAGCTTATCAGAGTTTATAGAATCAATAATGAATGACAATAGAGCTAGTTTTTTAACAGTGCATGAAACCAAGTCTCCTCTGACATTCTTAGCAAAAATTTTAAACACTAATAATGTTTTTAAGCTGCGGCATACACCCTGTAAGAAGAGTGTGAGGGAACATTAAGCTTTATTAATATTTGTATAAGTATAATTATATTATTACTACTAAAACATTTTACCCGGAGTCAGAAGTCGGAGCAAGTACTTTGGTACCAAAGCGCAGTGAGGGAATTCAAAAGATGGTTCGCTCCAATCCTCTAGTTTCTGACATTAACAAGGATTAAAGTTTATTAGAAGAATTAAACACATTTGTATACCTGTAACACATCAATGGCAGCACTCGGTAACATTTCATCGACGGATCCCATATCTTTCGAGAAACGATTGAGGATCCTTCCTGATGGGTTCGTGTGGAAGAATCGCATGGCAGCCCTGGTCACAGAGTGGAACATGGAGTTGTGGAGGTTGGTGGATGCGCGCATCGCCAGTGAGAAGAACATGAAGGTTCTGGCCAGCGTCACTATCACAAGCATGACGACGATTCCTGTGACAAAGAGCGCAGAATATTAATTTCAGAAAATAGACGCTGTGCAATCAGACAAACAGTAAATACATATAATGTTGAATTTTGTTTTTTTTAAATGATGCTTGCACTTCCATTGTGGAGCATATGAACTCGTAATGGACCATATCACGGCAGAAATTTCATTACGAGAGCTGCTTGTTACTCAGTTGTTAAACCTCTCTTTTTTTTAAGAGTAGGGATAAAAGGATAATGCTAAGACAGTACTTGTAGTAAGCTAATCACTCACATCCTGTTTTTAGGATCAGGTGGGAGAATTTTAGGCATTAGAGACATCTACGCCTTCGAACAGAAATCTTTAAATCAATATATATACATATATATATATATGAAACTTTCCCTACTGGGATTCGAAGCTATGAGCACCGCAACCAAAGATAATGACTAGGACCACTGGACCACAACATATAATTACACTTCTGTTATGCAAACATCCTTTACACTTACTTAACCAGTGATTGTCAAAGATCTCTAGAACTTTCTCAGAGGCAAGGTCTTTCGAATGTAATTTAAAAATAAAACACAATTTGTCTGTACTAATTCCACACGTTTATAATGATCAGGACCGGTTTCGCTCATCACAAGCATTATCAACTAAAAGTCTTTCGAATGTGTTAAATATAAATAAACAAACAAACAAAACTTGATGGTGATATACAACGTCCCTTCTAATATGGGAGGTTCTCTTTGTGGAAAACCAAAGGCTGAACAGGCTAAACCAAGAAAGGCGTAGCATAATTTTAACCTTTTTTGTAAACATCAATATGTCATATTTGAATACTGTTTGTAAATATAGTATTTTTTGTGTTGGTTTACGTAACATCAATTTGGGTAAATTTGCACATCGGTCTGAGATTGGCCCGATGGAAAAAGATGCTGTTATAATACCGTGATAATACTAATGCCATATGAATATTTTTTAGCAAAGTAGTAGCCCCTGGTGGTAAAAATATGAATTAATGCGCAACATTTACGGATTGAGGTAAAATTTTGCCAGATTTCCGTAACAAATAATAGTGTTACAATAAACAAAAACTACTTAATGAGCACTTTATCGCAGCCAGAGGGGTCAATGGCTGTATTAACTTTATTATTAGAAATTTAATGACAAACCTGAATAAATATATATGAAGTCGGCTCGGGTCAGATTGAAGCTCTCATTGGACACCAGTACATCGCTTAGACTTGTAGAATTATTTATAGAACTTTGAGAACTCTGCAGTGTTGAATTGGCATTCACTTTTAACTCTTCCATGTTTACCCTGAAAGTATAATGAATTAATAGAGCAGAAGTTAAGACTCGTTAGACAAATGATGAACACTGACACAAGGATTCACAAGACTTCAAGCAAACATCATTCTGCTTGGAAGCTACTGATTACTATAGTTACTCGTTGCCTAAGCTACCAAGCCACATTGGTATTCCTCCGGATTCATTTTTACCAAAACCGTCTCTGCTGGAGCACTGCATCTTCGGTTAGATCGGTTCCCGATTAGTGAAATCCTATGGATACCAAGCAATCGAAAACACCTCTGCTCAAATTTGCATAAAAAAAATTTGATAGTTACCAGTAACTTGTCCAGTAGTCAGACCCTGAAGCCAAGAATTGTGAAAATAGTGCAAGGAACAACATTAAGACCAGCAGAGTGCACGACCCAGCAGCGCGAGCATAGTCTCCGTACACCTTTCCTCCGACTGCTCCCTTACTCCGTTGCTCTGCCTGGTCTTCGTCATCGTCTAAGGCAACTGCATCTTCGACAGAGTTTGCCTAAAAAACAAATTTTTAATTTATTATTTTAAAACTTTCAGTAGTTCAGGAGTTGTTTTCTATTCACTCACATTTGCACTCGATCAGAACCAAGTGCCACCTATTCAACGCACGCATACTGAAAGTCCTGCTTTAAATTTGCGAGTCATGACACTTTACAGAAGCACAGGGTTAGTCTACTGCGCTTTCACAGAGGTCGGCGGTGAAGACCAGAGATACGGTGGTTTGACTTTGTCAGGAACTCAGAGGTAAGAGGGCGGAATGACCAACCTCTTATGTCGAAAATAAAAAAAAACGACGATGGACCTGGCTTGGACATGTGCTGCGGATGCTCCAGGGTAGCCTGAATCCTGCCTGTCTCTTCTACCAATCGGATGTGTTCTGATGTACATTATTATTTTCAAAGAATTATCTAGAAGCTTTCACTTTCAATTTAGGCCTAGATCTTTATTAAGTGTATCTGTGGGCATGTTCTGCTATTGACGTTGATTCCATGGGGAGATTATAATAGCAGTGTATTTTTACTCACAATACTATATGTGTGGCCATATTAAGCCATAATAAGCCGATCAAATGCTTAAGATTTAAGGTTCATTGGTAAAATATTATAATATATTCATTTTAGCCTTAAATGAACAATCCACATTAAAGTTACTTTCAAAATGAAACAAAGTCTTGTCTACAATATAAACTAATGTGAGGGAGCTTACAGAATTTATACTAAGATGCCTGACAAGGTCTTTACTGCTGTTCATGTTGGCATCTTCGGACTCATTGAGAAGTTCCGGTTGAGGAGTCTCTTCGGATTTCAAGAGTTCTGCAAAGTCTAGACCTGACGCTTGCAAAGAATCGAAGCTGCCTTCAGCCGCTATCACTCCATTCTTTAAGATTATTATCTGAAAAAATCATCAACCACAATTAATTTTACAATCAAGTTAATTTAACGTCTAGCAGAAACTTTTTACTGAATATTTTTCAGTAATAAAATACCCAAAAAAAAGCTGCAATGCCAGTAAGTGGAATATTTTAGCTTTTAGTTAACTTCTAATTTTAATCACCAGAGGTTAAGATGTTGAATAAAACTCACGTGGTCCACTTCATTCAGATACTGCAACTGGTGAGTTACCAGCAGCCTCGTCTTCCCTCGCAAATATCCTGCTACGCAAGTGTCGAATAGTTGACGACCGACATGAGCATCTACTGCTGATAGGGGATCGTCCAGGAGATAGATCTCTGATCTACGATAGACTGCCCTGGCCAGGTTTATTCTGGCACGCTGACCTGTAGGTTTGACAGCATTTTTAACAATACTTTTGGTTATAACAAGAAAATATTTGCTGATTTGGGTAGAAAATTTATGTAGACATTTGTGACCTGAAGTATCAAAGTGTGACATATTCATTAATAGACAAAATGTGTTATGAAAGCAGTTTTGTAGAAAATAGAATATATGTTCACCTATCCTTTTCAATTTGTAGCATTTTGATTTGTAAAAATATAATTATGATGA
The DNA here is from genome assembly GCA_022494535.1 of Himalopsyche phryganea. NCBI lineage: Eukaryota > Metazoa > Arthropoda > Insecta > Trichoptera > Rhyacophilidae > Himalopsyche > Himalopsyche phryganea. The sequence continues at coordinate 241,750 of JAGVSL010000129.1, forward strand.
AAACATGACATATTGGCCAAGATTTTTATGATTATCTCTAACCTTAAAATGGAGATGTCACACTTTCATACTTCAGGTCACAAGTTGTCTTTGGGATATGTATCCAAATCGGCTGTTCAATTTCGAAACCTAGTAAATATTTCAAGAAAAGTGTAAATTGTACGAAATTTTTCAAATAGTAAGAAAATATTAATTAAATAATTTATTCACTTTCCTTTGAAACAGACAATAATAAAAAAAATACGAGAATGGAAAAATATAATAGACAACACAACACTTGGCGGCAACCATGCGTCAATACTGTTCAAAGGGTGAATGAGTCTATTATTGAATCTTCTCTGAATCATTTAAAGTTTCATTAAGCACTCTCAATCAATATTATTGTTTTCTTTAAATAATTAAACAGATACCTTTAAAGAGACAATGGTTCAGAACGACCGCTTCTTTTTGTGAATGTATTCTGAAATCAGTCGAGAATTAATTAACATCCCATTTACCTCCACTTAGACTAACACCCCTCTCTCCAACAACGGTCTTGTCCCCTCGAGGAAATAGGGTGAAATCCCTTTCGAGAGCACATTTTTTCACCACCATATTGTACCGAGTGCGTTCCATTGGTGCCCCAAACAGGATATTTTGACGAACAGTACCTGGAATGTAAGAAAATATCATGGTACAAATAAAATTTTGATTACACGAGCATGCTTTTAACTGAAACGAAACAAATGTAAAACAGTGCAAAAAGAGTTACAAAAGCTATCAATGTTTATACTAGACATAGGAAATAGTCGCTTAGGCCAGAATCCAATACTTTGAGTCGCATAATTGTGTGACAAAGACAGACTTATTCTTCCATTCGAATTGGATTCTCCACGAGTCATTTGTTTTCCCACTTTACTTGCTACTAACCAAGTTAGAGTTAGACAGTGTTAGAGGAGGAAAGTGTGTGATACACGACTATTCTAATATTTGTGACTCGTTTAGTATAAATATTATGTTTAGTTCATATTATGATTTCAGTGCAGTACATAAAAGAATATAAATAATTTACCGACGAATAGCCACGGCTCCTGTGAGGCGTAGGCAATATTTCCGTTGACTTCAACCGATCCACTTGTCAGGGGAAGTTCTTTGAGGATCACATTTAGGAGTGAGCTCTTGCCGGAACCGACTGGGCCGATTACAGCCACAAGACTGCAAATAGATACAGAAAAATTATTGACTAATTTTTATAAATCTATTGCAAAATTACTATATTCAGCCACCGTCTTCATGAGAGTTTCTCATAGTTTCTAATATGGGCATCCAACGTGTCGATTATAGATGGAGAATGAGAAAGAAGGCAGCGAAAAGAAAACAAAAAAATGTTAAAAAACAAAGTTATCAGTGATAATATCTCATCTTGACTATTGTAACGGAGTTTTAGTTGAGTTTTTTATAAAAAATACAGCACACAGTTCAAATGAAACTTCACTGGACACATCATACAACAGGGCCGTACACATGGAGTACCTGTAGCCAAGTGATCGAAACAATATATTACAATAAACAAATATTGACAAAATAGTAAAAAAAAAAATAGGAGATGATATAGCTGAATTTACGATCATAACAGCACTAGCTGATAATTGAAATAGAAATTGAAGAAAATTAACCTTCCTGGAGCCACTTTCATTGTAAGATTAGTCAGGGTATTCTCCGACTGCTCAGTACCCCATTTTGCAGTAACCTTATTCAGGTAGATTCCGCTTTCTCGAGATATCTTCAAAGCCGCCGCGTTTCTTGTGACATCATCGAGCGCCTCCTTGCTTTCCTCCTCGTCCAGAAGCCTGTAACGCCCATTTCGGAAGCCATTAGTGGAATCCGTAATGTCCGCATCGACACCGTCTATGTAGGGTATGCCTTGGGTGGTGTCTAGTGGGTCGTCATCTAAGAAGTTATCCGCTTTATCTTTTGGTTTACCGTTGAGCGTTTCTTTGTTGAATTTTGTCATATCTTCGAGAATCTGCTGTGGTTTAATTGTCTCTTCGTACAGCATAAACTTCTGAAGGCGTTTGATTGATATTCCAGCTTCAGCTATTTGAGATATTCCTGTAACATTAAAATAAGGGTTTAATATATTTTTAAACAAAAAATAATACTGATAATGTGACTAAACATTCCATAAGTCAGTCATAAGTCTTGAACATTCATCCTAGTACAGACAATTTCAATAATTGATTAATCGATTCGTGTCCAAAGGCATGGATGTTTGTGATGTCTAAAATTTCCTCCCACACATCTGATCCTAAAAACATGGAATAAGAAGAGCGATTAGCTAATTACTCATTGTTTCATAGCCTGATCCTTCTTTTCTCAAATTTTTCACTTTTAAGGTGTAAACAGTCCTGTCAACTCCTGATAGAAAGGCATTATATTTATAAAAATATATCAAAAATTTCGCATGCTATTTCCCCAATTTTTTTTAAGCCATGTCGGCTCCCCATATGGCCTCCTAATAGAAATATCTCAATAGATTTTTTCTACGAAAACTGCTTGTTAATCAGTTGCTCAACTTCCCTTATCTTTTTCGAGTGATATAAGGGTCTGGCTAGGACAGGACTAGTGATTAGCTAATCATTTCGCCACGATTATGAACTCCTAATGAAGGTATCTCAACATAAATTTTTCTACAAAAACTGCTTGTTACGCAGTTGCTCAGCTTCTCTTTTAAGAGAGTAGGGATAAAAGGATAGGGCTAAGACAGGACTAGTGGTTAGTTAATCGCTCTTTAAAGGATTTGTTGGGTGGGATGAATATTTAGACATCACAAACATCTATGTCTTCGAATGGAAATCCATAAATCCTTTGAAAAATCAATTTATGAAAACTGTCCGTAGTGGGATTAGACCCCGTAAGCAATGTAACTGAAGCCAATTACGTTAACCACTCGACCACAGACCCGACAAAGTGGAAGTTGCACAGAAAAATCGCATTTTATATTAATTGTAAGCAGTAATAGAATAAAATAACAAAGTATTTACGTTTATACCTAATAAAATTTTGTAGAATGTAAATACTTTGTTATTTTATCCTATTTTAATGGAGTTCTATCCCTACTCTCTTCGAAAAAAGGGAGGTTGAGCGACTGAGTAACAAGCAGTTCTCATAGAAAAATTCTGTTAAGATACCTCCATTAGGAGACCATATGCTTCACATTGGGAGCGTACAAAGGAAAATAAATAAGGGAGTTCTAGCAAGTAAATGCCAATTCAATCAATAAATTGTAAGCAGCTCAAAACTACCAATTTCTAGTTGTATCACTATGGAACTAGGCCATCGATATATTACCACGAATAAGTTGCGTAAATTTTTCAAAATGAAGATTTGACCACTCACCTTGAGGGAAGAACACGGTCATAGTCTGCCGGAGTAGATTGTAGTAAGAGGTGACGACGAACACCTTCTCCGCAGATATGTACTCCCCGAGTAAGACATATGACAGCATTGAAAGGAAGAGCGATACTCTTGTCACGAACATTATGAAGGATATCAGCACACCTCGGATGTATGATGTGGCTCGGATTTCTTTGATTTCACGCCTGGGAAAAAGAAACAAGAAATAAAACTTTACATCAATGTTTCCTCAAATTATTCTGACTGTGGTCCCACATTTGAGAGCAGAAATGTTATCGTACCAATTACCAATTAAGGCTTTATTCTTGGGCAGTGAAATGTTCTTTTTAAAAGATAAAAAGCCATTTGTTCAACTCTTGCGTTCTACCAGTGATGCTTTAGGGTAGCGAATCATGGGACCTGACAAAGACTCAGAAAAACTGCATAATGAGCTTTGAGAATAGATTCTTGCGTTGGGCATTTTGTGAGGAGCTTGTAGATTAGGGTAGTGCTTCCCAAACTTTTTCATTCCACGACCACCTTCCCTTAAATTTTGGGAACCACTGGACTACTGGAAGGCTGAAGACGTTATGATATCAACTCACTTTCTCGCCAAGTGTACGAGGGTGGCGAACGGATCTTCCCAAGTGTACATCTTGATGACTTGAATCCCGCTGATTATCTCGTTCATCAGACGAACCCTTTCATCAGTTCGCAGTGCAGTCTTCATGCGGAGTATTGATGTCCTCTTTCCGAGCCACGCTGCAAAAAGTAGACACAATCCGTTATGTTTTTCGTTTTCATTAACCTAATGGTTGTTAACCGGTGATTATAATCATAGACAAGGGAACAACAAGTCATTACCATAGACAAAGGCACCAATCAAGTGAATACGACTAAAAATTAATACACATGTGCTTAATTGAGTTTTTACGGCACTCGTGGACGGTGTCAAATTATACATACATACTGAATGCTGCCTTCCTCATAGTAATATTATATATCGACGGTGTTTTGTCAATTGATGTAACCCTCAAAATTGAAATTGTTTAGGAGAGAGTAAAAGCTGTTTTAGTCGAAAACATTATATGGTGAGTGGCGGCATGAATCTTTGAAATGCATTCAAGTAAATTTTCATATTTGCATATATGAGATTATACGTTGGGAGTGTTGATATTATAGTGGCTTACATCAAGTGGCCGGGTTAGAATTTATAAACCTAAAACCAATGTAAAATGATGATTCTCTTCTACAACTTATTTTTCTAATTTACATCATTTGGCCGAGATCTGCTGTCGTCTTTGAAATCGAATTAAGATTCAATCATTAACTCATTTTCGTATTTTTTGAGGGTTACATCAATTGCCCAAAACACCATCGATAATATATATTTTATGAAGTTGCGATAGCACAACTAGATAGTAGAATTAGTAAATTGCATAAAAAAAGTAACAGGACCATCTTAAATAAAACGTGTTAAAACAGGATCAAACAGGGGTAGATAACATACCTTGGTTCATTGCTTTTGAATTCTTAAAAATAGCCATATACAGAACATTACAAACCTTGCATGGGAATAAACAGTAGCATGAAGGCCACTCCGACGACCGCCGACACTCCAATCTCCCGCCACATCAAGTACGTGATGATGATGGTACCGACAGGTCCTACCCAGAGGTAGTGAAGGAAGATTATCGCCACGTCGAAACGATTCACATCATTCGAGAGAAGGTTTACCACCTGACCGACTGTCGTTTCGCCCAGAGCTGTTTTCGAGAGTTTGAGTGACTGTAAATTAAAAGAATAGATATAATAAGTTATTTATTGAATTTGTCGGCGTTCGTGGTGCAGTTGGTAGCATGGGCTACGGATGTCTCGGGTGCAATTCCCGGTGCGGACAGTTTTCATAAATTGATATTTCAAATGGATTTCTGTTCGTGTTTGTGTTGTCTATAACTCCCTCCTCATCCTATCCTTATATCCTAAGCCCTATCCTTCTATCCCTACTCGATAAAGAAAGGTTGATCAACTGACTAACAAACAGTTCTCATATTAAAAAAATGTGTTGAGATACCTCCATTAGGAGGCCATATGCTCCACATTGGGAGCGGACATGAAAAAAAAAATTGAATTAGCATTTCTTTTATTAACTTGGGTAAAAGCTGCAGCATAGAATAGTTTTGTTACACAGACCCTCCCCGTAGGTTAGGGGCCAAGTATATCACATATATGTCACGATTTAAATAAGAAATATTCTCAAGGCTCAAATGATAATAATGTTAACTCAGGTATCAGTGTGGCTCTCAGACGTATAATATTTTACCTTGTAAATAATATTTGTCATATTTGTATCTTCTATATAAACGTTAGACACTGTTTACTGTCTGTCATTTCGAGTCCATTTGTGTGTTCGAATGCCTGAAGATGCCGAAAGGTGAAACCCGGGTCGTTAGTGACAAAATACATGTAAGTGTACAAAATCTCAATAATCCAAATTTGATATTGAAGTTCCATCAAGCACCCTCAGTCGATGTCTTAAATTATGTTAATATCAGAGTTTAAAAATAATTTTACCTTTCTATAAATGAGCGAACAGCATGCCACTCTGAACTTCATACCCATGTGCAGAATCCCCATCATGTACGGATGGATTATGAAGACGTTTAGAGCGGAACACAGAATGACCCCTGCAGCATACATGTATGCCTCATTTGCCGTTATTGATTTATTCCCAGGTGTGTAGAAGGCAATCATGCGTCCAAGGAAGATTGGCTGGACCAATCTGGAATGCAACAACAATATATTTATAAAGGAAACAACCACTCCGTGCAGGTTTTAAATACTTACCGATGTAAAATTGTCAATACTGAGAATATGAAATCTACGAATTACGGTTTGTTTGTTGTAATAATATTTTGTGCCTATACACACTGAGTGGTTGGTCGCTTTCCAGTAGGCACTTTTCATATCGACTGTGTTTTGGCAAATTGATGTCACCTTCAAAACATGCGAAAATGAGCTAATGATTGGATATCATTTTATAGACGACCGAGTAGATCTCGGGTAAATGATGTAAAATAGAAAAATAAATTGATCACGGTTTGGAAGGGAAACATCATTTTACATTGGTTTAAAAATTCTGAGCCCTCCTACTTGATGTAATCCACTATTATATCAACACTCCCTACGTATACAGAGAATTTACAGGAGTGCATTTCAAAGATTCATAACGCAACTCACCATATAATGTATTCGATAAAAAACAGTTTTTACTCTATCCTGAACAATTTTGAGGGTAACGTCAATTGGCCAAAACACTATCAATATAAAACACATGTATGGATACTTAGACTGTAAATATCATGGACGCTGTAACAACATGGGATTGTAAAAACTTTAGGGTGGGTAGTTCTAATGTGACACATGCTGACAATTGATGGTTTCTATAAAGGAGCATTGTTTGATGTTCTCTGAAACTGGGAGACAGCCATGCCAAAGAAGAAGACATTTTGAAAATCAATTAATTTTCAATGTCAAAAACTGAATAATTTCAATTGGTTCGATTTTGATTAACACTATCGAATTATGACAACTCGTCAATCAAAATACTTTAAGCACTTAGATTTAATTTAGACAGAGGATTGGTAATATTTACGATATGTCAGATTAGTTGGAAGCGAAATGTCTTATCTTTTATCTACACAATTGTCACTATAAAGCAGGCATAGGCAACCTTTTCTAGTTCTGGAAATTACCACTTAACATGTCAATACAGTAGAATCCTCGATAACACGGTAGATTGGAGGCGACCTATCTAACAACAGGCTATTGGGGCTACCATACTCATACAAAATCAGAGAATATGGATACGACTTGAGAGTATTTAAGCATGTAATCAAGAAACAGTCGTAAATTTTAATAAAAAAACGAGTTATCATCAGTTACAAATTAGTAAACGAGAATCTACTGTATTTTAAAAATACTACTTCCACATGTTTATAATGATCAAGGCCGGATTCGCTCATCACGAGCATTATCAACTAATTTCTTTGTTAAAAAAGTTGCTATTTTGGTTAATGAATGTTTACGAATTATTTAAAACTCATTACATTTTGCTGAGATAATGGATTTTTAATGTGGCATCATTTACGAATTCAGATTAGTATTTATTGATTTGTAAGAAGTCCTTAACATTTTAATTGTAGACTATTTCGTTTATATATAATTTGTTTTATTACCTGTAAATTCTTGCCATGTAATTGTTAACATTCAATTTGAATAAAACAGTCATGGTATGATTTTATTTTTATCAGCTGATAATGCTCGCGATGAGTGAAACCGGTCCTAATCATTGTAAACATGTGGAAGTAGTACAAAACAATGTGTTTTATTTAAAAAAAGTATTAAATGAATTGAAATAACTTGCTACTTCATATTTAATTTATTCTAATAATATATTGAACAACTTGACATTAATAATAGTATGTAGTGATACAACTTTATTGCGAAAATAGGCCTTGTACTTCAACTGCAATACGAATGATTTTTCTTACAAATATTTGCATAATTTTATTCCGCCAAAATCCAGATCCAAGACCACGGGTTGCCCATCTATGCTATAAAGCTTGTAGAACAATTATTGTGGCTTATCATAAAGAAATAACTATCATCTCCAGTAATGTAAATACTGACTTCTATGTTTTTGATTTGAGTTAATCATTTAAGCTATTTGATTGATAATTGGGTTAATGACTTCTGACTGAGCACCTTAATTAACGTGGAGATTTTTTTGTACTTTTAGATCAATGCTGTTTTTTCTTTTCTGTGTACGAGAATATTATTTTCTCTACTGTTTCTTACCTTATATAATTATTATATTTGTCTTCTGTAGCACACAGCACAACACAGAACACACAAATTTTCTCTTTATCTACGAAATCATGCATATAGAGCATACTGAGTGAATGTTGACAGGTAGCTGCGCCACCTGGTATTTATAATACTGATAGAAAATATATATTTTCAACTTGAATTTTGGGAAATAAAACTCACTCACTTGCAATATCGCCTTTGAGAATGAGGTATTGTATCATCGGCGTGTGGTGGATGTATCTCTATCACACAACCTCACTTGAATATAAGCAAGTAGGATAAAAGAGCAAACGCTAGTATGCCCTTATATCTCGCTTGCACCATTAACTTTACATGTGATTGATTGAGAAAGAGAAAAATTCACTGCACGCACCTGCATTGTATTATAAATATTTTAAAAACTTCACCATACAGACAGAAGTTTATAATACCAACGTATAGATGGATTTATTCCGATCTGACCCAAACAAAGTTAAATCTGCATTAATGTACTTGCCGATAAAATAGATTGCTAATTTTTGCCAAACTCGTATAATAAATGTACCTACTGAGTTATTCCAGACATTGAATTGATGTCCAAGAATCCCATTGTGCACTTACCTCGTCTTTGTTACTTAACAACTTCTGCCAGTACGGCGATGACATGATATTATAATATTACATTTAACAGAACTCTTTCAATCATTGATTCATTGAAGATTGAGAGTAGAATTTAATTTAACTATAATTAGAAAAGATATGAAAATCAATGGGATGAATACTACACAATACATCTGATCCCAATTTTACAGTTTGATTCAGTACATAGAATCAGTGTTGCAGTATTATTCATATTGTAAAAAAGTAGGGGGACTTGGAGGACTACTGGAATTTCTTCCAGTGTCCCGACAAGCCTATCTGCCATGGCTGTAATATGGCTGCATGTATGTCATAAAAATATCAAAACTAATAGTGCAAAAAACAATGTCATTCGTAACAAAAAAAAAATATTGACTAGTACAAGAGTGAAATAAAAAATGTACATACAATCAAATGAATTCAGTGACACAGCACTTTTTTAATGTAGATAAAAGAAATGTTTATTCAATAAAATAAATGGATAAAGATTAAAAACTGGATAATGCTTAAAACATGCTAGATTGAAATAATGTTGACACTATAAAACTTGTTTAATGAAAAAAAATGTCGTCTGACGTAGATATGTAGATAAATGTATTTATTGTTCTAATATCATACATTACTCCAAGTTACACCGCGTTATGTAGTCATTGTTTTTTGTCCGTAAGATGAGGGTTATGAGCGTGTTTTGAAAAGAATGAGGGTATCCCTTTTATCGTTAGAACGGTCAATATGTGGAGATAACATGTATAAAATCATATAAAAATACAGCAAATTACATACACCACAATCATATGGCAAACTATCAATAAATATAAAAATTATGTAGAACGTTAAACACTATGTAGCTACCAATAACAGTAAGGGGAACAAATCATGAACTAAACGAGTTTTACGAGGTTGTATTGAGGACAAATATGTCCGATGGATTGTAATTAGGGACCACTAATGCTGAACACACGGTGAGGTAGAGCAACGAGAGACTTCAAGAATCAGGAGAAGCTCTTGAGTTACACCTATTAATATTTCTTACCATCAGGTGCTATTCCATATATCATGATTTGTGACACTGGGGATAGGGAGTTGTAAAAAATGTGAAGACCAAAGATCAATAAAATACTAATAATCTTTCTCATGCCTGTACAACAACATAAAAAGTAGAGGTGGGGCGGTTCAAAAATGAGGCATAATGAAGTCAAGATTTAGTGACAAAATGTGATAATGGGAAGACAAAAGGTCAAACAATAACCAAAATTGGGAGGATTGAGTCCATTAAAACGTCAAACATCAATGGAGGGGGTCGAACAGTTAAAATAATGTATTAATTTAGTTAAGGGGTATAACGTTTTGTGACAAAATGTGATAATGGGAGGACGAAGGGTCAAAAAATACTTAAGATTGTACAGCTTAAGGAGTACATTAAAGGAAGGGATGGAACGGTTAAAAACAGGTTCTAATTTAGCTAAGGGGTAAAACATTTTGCGACAAAATGTGACAATGGGAGGACGAAGGGTCAAAATACCTCAAATTGGGTAGCATAAGAAGTGCATTAAAACAGTAAACATTGCAGTAGGGTGTATAAAGGTTCAAAAATATGGCCTAGTTTAACTGAGTAAAATAATTTGTGACAAAATGTAAACAAGAGTTAAGACATGAGATAATTATTAAATTAATATTAATTAACATAATTTACGGCAAGTTTCGTTTAGGATATTTGGGGACCATTATACCTATAATGAAGAGAAGAGTGAAGGGTTATAGATTGTCACTTTCGAGCATTAAAATTCTATTCTCGTCTCACTGGTCCACCTCATCATGTTACCAGCCTAATCGAGGAGTTCCACTAATCAGGCAATGCGGGTTAACATTACTTGGTTCCATCATCAGGAGGAGTATATCCTCTGGAATAGTTTCCACCGGTCCAAAGCGAGCCTGTGCTGTTAGCAAGGAAGCTTTTGTTGTTGAAGGCGGGCAGCTGCGTGGCGTTACGGCGAGCCGGGTGGTTCAGCTGGTCGAAGTACCGTATCAGGTGGCCTAGGAAAAGTGGCTGATTCACTCTAGAATGGATAAATTTTAAAGACACTAGCACAGCTAATATAATAGCTATAAATGTGCGCGGTTTCTCTACAACAAATGATCAACGTCACCTCAGAGTAAAATACAATACAAGTATCTCCCCGTTGATTGCGAGCGTAAATAATGATTGTTTTGTTTTGCATTGCAAAAAAGAATCTAGAATACCATGCTTGGCTAGTCTGCACTTATTATGTCAAATTTGATGATAACCGTCAAATAATCCTATACAACCACACTTTACAGAACTCCTAGAGGGAAATAAAAAATACATGACAATTAATTTGAATGGTTTTGTTTGAAAGTTTCCTTTCACTGGGCAAATTAATGCCTAAATGCCCTCTTCAATAATATATTTGTAGATTCTTGTTAGTTTGTACCTCTTATATAATCTTAACACTTAGAGAAATACAGGTGAATGTTATCAGTACTACCAATTATTAATGTTAGTTTCAATTACTAATTTTTGTCATATACAGACATCACTGTCAAATGCTTTGATTTTCTTCGAGCAAATGGTCACCACAAGGTGCCTCCAAGATTCTCTGTCCCCCACCAATCATCCAAGCATTCTGCAACGTACGGGGCAATGAATACTATACAACGTAATTTTTTTAACCATGCCGCTCCCAATGTGGAGCATATGAATTCTTAATGGAGTTTATCTTAACAGATGTTTTCTCCAAGAGTTGGATAGCAGAATACGGCTAGAACAAGACTAGTGGTAAGCTAATCGGTACGGTTTTTAGATTGGGATGGGTTTGGTGGTAATTTTTTAGACATCACAGATTTCCATCCATGCCTTCAAGTTGATAGAAAAAACAATTTATGCAACTGTCCGTACTGTGAGAGCCGCAACCATAGCCAATGACGTTGAATACTCGACCACAGGCACAGCAATGCTAAATATTAATTACTTGTTGAATAATAACTAAAAAAGTCCACTTTGAATTATGCAGCTTAAAGCAAAACTAACAATACTAACTACTAACCTTTTGAATAAAGCAACACATTGGCCTTGCTGATAAAAATATTATTTATCAGCATCATAAATTTAATAAAATTGCCACATCATTGTGAAAAAAATAATAACGATTAGATTTTGTACTTCAAAGCCAATTGATTTGAAGTGCTTTGCCAAGTTGTGGAGAACTATTATAGAATCAGGCATTTAAAAAATCGTTTCAAATCTGTTTGAAATGTCTGTGAATCTGTGTTCAAAAGTAAACAGGTGCTAAGTCTAAAATCGATACTTTTTAGTAGAGCCAAAACAAGATTTGCCTTTAACCCTTACAGCGCGGACAAAAATATATCAATTTCAACGGTAAAAATGGAGAATTATGTGAAATATATATTAGTTATCCCAAATACATCAAGAACCAAACTAAACTCGTTGCATTCTCGCTAAAATTCGAAGAAAATGATGAAGCTAAAAAATATTTTATCTATAACTTTGCAAGCAAAATGGCTGCGGCATATCTTCATATACACCGCCAACACGCACACAAGCAAGCAGGTAGCCGCATAAGTATGTGTAAAACATAAGGCTGACGATCAATGCTAATATTTAATAGAATCTAAAAGAAAATTCAGAACTGTAATAGGGAGCGGAAATGGTTAAAGAAGAAGTATGTAAGTCAGTTGCTCGACTTCTATATCGAGGGAGGGTGAGGATAGTCGGATTCGTAAGTACGAACAGTAAATATTTTCTGATTAATCAAAGGATATTTTCGCAAAATTTTCAGAGCGAATCGTAAGCATGTGTTAACTCTTTCATAATACGCTAATATAGATCTGAGGTGCTGACAGATATACTCACAGAAAGATTGAGAACGATGAAAGCTGTGGCAGGTGAGAATCGCCATAGCGTTCATCGAATTTTTGGCAAAGTAAACAATCAGACACTTAACACTGAAGCTTTTACTTGCCACAGTTCGCTACTTAGCCATTAATTGCCCATTTAATACAATTCAAAAATACTTTTGTTTGGCCCATGCGTTTGCAGGTGTTCATTTCAAATTGCTTTTTTGTTTATTCAAGCACAAATTGCACAAGACTACTGGAGCAGCACTGCTAAGTAAACGTCAACACACCCTACCCTACGTGTCCAGGTTACACACCATTCGGAAAACACTTCTCTAGACATAATATTCTGATATAAGATATAATTAACAAACATAAAAATCGTTATGCAGATTATAGATTCAATTCAATCAAGATTGGTTGGTATCAATTTTATTCAGATATTTCATGTTGTAATTTAATCTATCGACTCGGGGAAAAAAGTATTTCCGTTGCTCAAAGTCTGTCCAAATTACCACTTCAGAATAGTTTAAATATACTTTTTCTTTTTCCTTCTAGAGCAGAATTTTTACTACGCTATACCACTATCCTTCAGCTCCATCAAATAAATGCCTTCTCATAATCCACAAAACAGAATACAAAGGTCACCATTGGACTTCTTGTGTTTCTGTTAAAGGGTACATTGAAGTTTGTGTGTTTGGTCCACACATGGTATTCCAGGAATAAAACTGGAAGGATTGGCATAAGAGGTTTCTTATTATTGTGAGATTGTATCACATAGTTTAACCATCAAGAAATATTTTTTTTCGTTTTCCATCACTTCATATATATCCAACAACAAATTGGGAATAAAAAATCAAATGGTTTTCATAAGAAAACTTCAATGAAAACCAAATTTAGATTTTTTGTATTTCCATGTATTTCGTCACAAACGACACAGGTTTTGTCTTTCGGCATCTTCAGGCAATCGAGTACACGAATGAACTTGAACTGACCAATCAATGAAAACCATATTTAACATTAGAGTTCTCAAGCCCATTGATAATGCCACTATGTGATGTAAATAGTTTTGAATTTCAAAGCTCATTCAGGTGTATTTTTGGAAAACTTGAAAACTCCGTCATTAGCATTTAATTTTAAACAAATTAGCCATATAACTATGTTATAAATTGACGACACAAGTGAATGAAAGAGTAATATTTTGAAATCAAAGTTTTTATAGTATAATTTTTTTCAGCTGAGAACAATTTAGTGACGTGTTTAAGTGGTAACTGACGATCATACAAACTATGAACTGATCAGTTAAAAATTTCAAATTGATCAGTTAGTTGTTGAAATTTACAACTGTGATGATTATTGTGGACGACACCTTCATCCGTTCTCCAATAAAAAATAAAGTAACATAGCCTCTTCATGTATTGCCACAATGACGGACCATTGTCTATAGTTTATATGAAAGATGGGTACGTACACATTCATATTTTCGATTGTTTGTGAAAACCCTTTAGAGAATTGGTAAAAATGTGCTAGAAGCCATGTGTTAAGGCAAGGTAAACTTTAGCTACAAGCAGTGCAATAAGAAAATTCGTAATCTAGGAGTAGTCCTAGGAGTCCCAGTCTCAACCAACAAATTGTATGGTCGTTGTATGAAGATCCAATATAACATATTATATTTGAAGAGTTTATTCTGTGATACTTTAGCATTATCATTATATAATTCACGATTCATCCAAAACCACCATAAGTAATAATTAAAACGTCGCAATAAATTATGTCCAGTCATCATAATATCTAGTGAATGGCATGATGTGGCAGGTTAGATTTATAAAAATCATAATTTATCGCAGAAACACATTCTGAATCGTTGATTAATAACAGTCATTGATTACGGCTTCGTAATTATACTATTTCAAAGTAAGCAAACATATTTATTTCTGGTAGCATTCAGCATATTACATTTAACTACCCACTATTTCATATTATTACAATATGCTACCATTCATCGTGATTAACCAAAAAAATAGTGATATCTGAATTTCTGTACTGAATTGTTACATATTGGATTTTGGCACCTTTAGGTGGAACATGATAAATTTTAATTTAAGGATTTCTTACATAATAACAGAAATGCATTGTCTCATGTCCATTTCATGACTTCATAGTGAATGTAATGGACCATTTGCCTGCAAAAATACCCATTTACAGGCCGAGCTGTACAGCATAGCTTGAAGCTATGGGGGCTTTGGTTAAGGTAATTTTATATGAGAATATTTTTTTCAGAGCCACGAACATTTGAATCTAAAAATCAATTGCCAGGTCTGTGGTCGAGCGGTAAACGTTGTTGGATTAGAGTGCGGCGATCACCACAGATTCGAACCCCAGTATGGACAGTTTCATAAATTGTTTTTTCAATCGATTTATGGATTTCTCTTTGAAGGCATGGATGGCTGAGGCCTGAATTTCCCTTCCACCTGTTGAATCCTGAAATGGGGCATAGCGAAAGCGATTATTTAACCACTAGTCCTGTCCTAGCCCAATGCCTACTCTTTACAAAAAAAGAGGTTGAGCAACCGAATAACACGTATTTCCCATATAAAAAAATTTCTGCTGAGATAAACGCCATTTAGAGTCCATATCGATGGTGTTTTGGCTAATTGTAACCATCAAAAAATACGAAGATTATTTAATGATTGGATCTCATTTTAAAGACGACAGAGCAGGTCTGATATCAATTATAAAAATGAATTGACCACTTTTTGGAAGGGAAACATTGTTTTACATTGATTTTAGGATCAAAAATTCTGACCGGTCCACTTGATGCAAGTCACTATTACATCGACACTCTCTACGTACAATACCGTATCTGCAAACATGACATTTTACAGGAGAGGGTTTTAAAGATTCATAATGTCTCTTAACGGTAGTGTATTGAATGGTTACGGATCTATTGCTGAGGGCTTCGCGCAACATTTCAGGTCGGTTTACTCAAAAATTCCACCAAAACTTATCCACTCAGAATCTGAGTATACGCATTCTTCTTGGCCCACTCTTAATATCAACTATTTTGATGAGTCCGTTATGCTTTCTCGCGTCTTTACCCAAAATCTTCAGTGGGTCCCGATGGTATTCCCTCATGGTTACTTAAAGGCTGCAAATCTTTTTTTAAGTGCCCCTCTAATGTATCTGTTCAATTTAAGTTTAAGTACCTCCACTTTTCCCGAATGCTTGAGTTTGACTGGTATAAGACCGGTCCATAAAAAAAGCTCTCTTTTAGAGATAACAAATTTTTGGCCTGTAGCTATTTTATCAGCACCGGCTCAACTTTTTGAATCAATACTACATAGATATATCTATATTCATGGTGACTGTCAGTTGACTGATTCCCAACATGGTTTTAGATCAGCGCGCTCAACTATCACCAATCTAATGGTGTATAGTGAGTATATATAAAAATCTTTGGATTCCGATTGTCAGGTTGATGTTATTTACATGGATATTTCGAAAGCATTTGATAGTGTCGATCACGATATTTTGATAAATAAATTAAGTGCTATAGGAAGCTCAAATAAGTTAATTAATTTTTTTGTTTCTTATTTGTCAAAACGACGACAATATGTTGAATATGCTGGATGCGCATAAAATATTTTTCCAACATTTTCTAGGGTACCACAGGGATCGAATCTCGAAAAGTATGAGTGGAATAAAGTATCTGCTCTTTGCAGATGATCTAAAACTGTTTTTAACTATCAAGAAGGAGTCTGATTGTACTATTATATAGACTCGATTTTAAATTGGTCTATAAAAAACAAACTTGACTTCAACATTTCGAAATGCTTTTGCATTTCTTTCTCTCGCTGAAGATTTCCTATTAAATATAACTATGTGATATCGAATAATACTTTACAGCGTTTATCTGAAATTGTTGATCTCGGTATAACGTTTGACTCTTCTTTCACATTTCATTCGCATATTAATTCCGTTGCTATGCATGCTAGCAAACTTCTTGGGTTAGGCAAAGTAAACCGTTCGAAAACCCAATTGTGTTTCGCACTCTTTACATTTCCTTGGTTCTCAGTACGCTTGAATATGGATCTATTATCTGGAGTCCGTATGAAAATTCCTACAAGTTGAAATTGGAGCGAGTTCATAAGAAATTTCTACGATATTTCAAAAAATTTAAATTTTTTTTTCCTTTTAATATTTCCTCAAAAGAGTACCACCCAACCAAATTTCTTTAAGGAATGCTATCTTTTCACTCTCTTGAAGCACGAAGATTGTTTTCGATTCTAAAGTATTTTTCTCTTCTTCTTCAGGGACGAGTTTATAATCCTGAAATTCTCATGACTATTAATTTACATGCTCCCAATTGTTATCTACGTGGCCGAAACCATATCCCAGACAATTTTTATTCTTAAAACTTGTTCTTCGCGTCGGTCATTCGAGTCTTTACTCTCTCTTCGAGTTCGAGTCTTTACTCTCTCCTGAACAATTTCAATCTTGAAAACATCAATAGGCGAAAGCACCGTCGGAATGCTACACATCGAGAGCGAACACAGTAAAAAAAAAACATGTTTTTTTTTATTTAAAAGTTCGCTAGAATATAGGAAATAGTTATGCATATTACACGTAGCTATTAAAGGGTTAATCGAAATCTAAGAAAGCTTTATTCAGTTCATCGACCTGAGACTATGGAGAAAATAGTATGATATAAAGAAATCTGCATATTATAACATATTCGACGACATGCAATAATTTAAATCATTAGATACATAAATCGTATGACGACCTTCTACATTTAATACCAAGCAGGTAGATTTGCCATCTATTTGCGGAACTTAATATTCCTAAGCAAATAAGGCAAAGTAAACACTACTATCTGTTTGTATAATTAAATAATAACATTCACTTGGTGTCTTATGACATTTTTGTTTTGTTTAAATGTTAAAGTTAAACCTTTGATTAGTGAATTTTTCTTTTTTGAAATTAGGTAATTTTGAATATTTTTATTATTTTTACTATTTTTTTTCCATGTCCGCTCTGAATGTGGAGCGTATGGTCTCCTAATGGAGGTATCTTAACAGAAGTTTTTTCTATGAGAACTGCTTGTTACTCAGTTGCTGAACCTCTCTTTTTTTTCGAAGAGAATATGAATGGAAGGATAGGGCTGGGACAGGCCTAGTGGTTAGCCAAACGCTGACGCTACACCCTGTGAGGATAGGATGGGTGGGAGGGAGTTTTGGACATCACAAACGCTCAGATTATGAACAGTCCGCCGCACCGGGAATTGAGACATCCGTAAGCATTAATTTAACGTATATTTAAAAATGTAAATGAAATAATTTGTCATTTTTAACTGTGAATTCTTGGTGGAAAGGCATTATACTTGAAAAATAAAATACAATTTGTTTGTATTACTTAGGACCGGTTTCGCTCATCACGGGCATTATCAACTGAGGATCATGATGAGCGAAACCGGTCCTGATAATTATAAACATGTGGAAGTACTACAAACAAATTGTGTTTTAGATTAAGGAACTTATTCAATATCTGATCACCAGTAACATCTATGCACACTTGTACCCAACACAATACGGAAACGTTTCTTTTTCTATGTATGAAGTTAAACTCGGCGAGATGCACATGTTTATATGCCCACATGGACACAACATGTCCAAAAAAATGACAAATATCATAATTAACAGGCAATTCGCATTTTGCCATGTTTTTTCCCAATTTTTTGGTTTTTTTGTAACACTAGCCATGACCATAATGGGGGAAATTGATATGCTTTCGCCAGGCAAAATAATATGAGTAAAATAATTATTTTACAAATTATATGCTTATTGCTTTTGCAATCTGTAAAACGATTACTATAGTATAAAAAATTATGTACATTGTAAATTGGCAAGTAAGTTTCGACAAAATCTACTTTAATAGAAATAGATAGAGGTCTTGCTCCATGCAACTTTGTGTAACATTCTGTGTCGGTCAACTTTTTACCCTTCTGTACTTTCTATCCAACTTGTATCCTATTCTCTTACCTAACATTTACGTCTTGAAATATTATAAATATGATGATTCCTACCTGACACCACATTCCAGGACGAGGAGGATGAGCCCGTACATAGCGCATTCCATGCCATAGCATCTGATAATGACTCTCAAGAGGCTGGGGGATTTTCTTTTGGTTTCGTCATCCCATAGTTTCTGAAATTTGTCGCCTAGTATACCTAAAAAAATACAGCAGTATTACTTTTGAGTTACGGAGATATACATGTATATATATATATATAAATATAATACATTTATTTGTATCCCTGCTAAATGTTGGTTATTGACAAAAACTTGACTACTTGTAAACTGATGAAAACAAAAAAATCAATAATAACCTCTACCCTGAAATACCGACAAATGCAAATTGATCATATATGAATATATGTTCCCACCCAAAGTTGACATTTCCCAAATATAGCCAGAATATTCAGTTATGCAATAATCTATACTTTATATATCTATAATATATCTATACTTTCTTCGAAGTGCATTTTAAAATCTACCATTCTATTAAAAGTGGGTTTCACTGTTAATCTAATTTTTATTTGGTTTTTGGCCGCCTGCAATTGCTAAGTCTTATGAATTTGTAATTGTTGATGCGTTTGTTTTCCCAACTAGGATTAAGGGTAATTGTTGTCACGTCGGTTGGGATTAATTCAGGTATCAATGTTGTTCCTGGACTTAGTGATAATAATTTGTCGTATTTTATAGAGTTCATTCGTGCGCTCGAATGCCCGAAGATGCCGAAAGGCGAAACCCTATTATACTAAAACCCTACTAAAATTGTAGCAATTTAAATTCCATCAAGAACCCTCAGTTGATATCTTAAATTTATACCTTTTATTATTTATTACAATTAATAATATCTGTAAATGCTTTTTTCCTGTTCATTTATGTAACAAATTTCCATTAAATATTTAAAAAAAAAAAATACAGTTTTCTATTCAAAAATTTATCTCAAAGGTTCATTCAATTAAAACTTTCACATGTTTAAACATGTTTGTTTCACCATTTTATCGCATGGCCCACTTCACTTCTCGAGGGCTCATATGTAATCTCGTAACTGGGGTAACTCTGATAGTGAATATAGGAAATAAAAATGAGTGCTGTGTAATTTTAGTGTTTGACCAAAAATCGAGATTGAAGTGTGTTTGAGCTTAATTTAGAATTTGAAATAGGCTGGATTATAACTCTGACACATGTATTGATAGCAAAGTATTAAATTACCAGATGGCAGCGCCACTTGTCAACATTTGCACAACAGACAGATAAATCAATACAAATATTTACTGTAATTGTTTTTTAAAACTAAAATTTATGCATTTGGAAGTTGTCCGGCCCTTTGTGTTTCTCAATCTTTTCAGAACTCAGGTTATTTTGCGTATACACAGCGGTATAAGGAATTACTAATATGTAAAGTCGTTTTAACAAATAAATCCATTTAGCTATGATAGTAGTTTTGGAATCTTTTATTATGTATAATTGAAGATATTTTAGCTTATTGAGTAGAGTAAGAAAAGACAGATGGAGCTAGGAAAAATTCCCGTAATCAGTCAATACGTTTATTGGATTGCGTTTATTGACTTGTAGTTAGAGATATTTTAACATTTTAGAATAGATCTGTCGCCAACCTTTGCAGTCGACGGCTAGTGAGAAATTATTGTCGCTTGTATCAGTGTGTGAGGTAGTCTGGCTTGTATGATGTTCAATCGCGTTCTGTCTATCGCCCATCTCGGTGTATGGTATGACGCGTTCTGTTGGTGTATCTGCTTTCGTCAAGTGTTGGCAGCTCGTCCGTGTTTCCCCACAATAGTAAATGATTAACAACAGCATTGTTGTTAGGGTTATTTTGATACAAATAAATTTAATGCTTACTTGATTTGTGGTCGTTGAGTGGCTCGTAGAGATCTGATACTTCCAGGTCTCTTTTGTAGCCTTTTCCAAAGACGTCTGATGTCCATCTGAAATAAGGGAAAGGAGCTGCAGTGGAATCTCATTCTGGAATTTGTCTCGTCACTCAATCAATACGATCGATAGTCATTACCATTGAGATGCTGATTATGGGAGTAAAGACAATCCGTTTAATTGGGCGACCCGGTTGATTGAAACATCCGTTAATTTGATTCAGATAAGGAATAGAAACAAAACCAAAGAATGGACAATAATTTATACCACAGGATTCACTCAAGTATACAGTGTCAACGCAGGATCGAATCCTCGAAAATATAAGTCTATCTTTATCGCACAACCTCTTTTGTTTATGGGCAAGTAGGATAGAAGAGCAAACGTCAGCATACCCTTATGACTTTGAACAGAATTCAATGCACACACCTGATATATACAATATATATATATATACTAGTAACCGTACCCGTCATAGATGACTATTGAAATTGAAATACTGAATGTCTAAAGTAGCTAGGACGTCGGAACTGTGTGCGAATTTGCATAACATTTTATATACACCGCAGATGCTTAGGTTGTGAGAAAATTTCATACCTACATGTGATAACATAAATCGGCTACAGAGCGATCTGGGTTATTATATATAAGATAACAAAAGGCAATACAATATATGGTGGACTAGTCGTTTGGCAATAACTTGGTGTTCTAACTTCAAGCTTGGGCATAGTTAGGATAGGTTGAAAACATTTCTAACATCTAAGCTCATGGATACAAATTCACAAATCGATTTAATAATAAATATTTCGTATCAGATATTCGAGCAATGTATTGAACACAGATCCGAAGTCCGTAACGTGTTACTTCTAATACATGAAATAAATGGAATATAAATTGTTTTTTCGTACGCAAATGTGAGGGAGGAGATGGGGTTGCAGGTGGCCCTGGGGTTGGCAAGACGGCCCTCTTGTTTCTTGCCACCGTCCATCACGGGAAGGCCTGGAAATAAAAGAGAAAAACACGTTTTATTGGTTCAGTAAATAAAATAAAAAAAATTGATGGTTCAAAGAAGTCTATCAATATCATTGATTCCCTGGATTCAGGTAAATCAATTAGGAATTTCTAGAATCAGGTCATGTATCGTTTTTTCTAATGATTTTGACAATTTTTTAACAATAAGTAAAGAGAGGCAAAGTGAAATATTAATTTCTTCAGACATACTTTCATCATGCAAAACAATAAAAAGAACTGAATAAATATTTTTCAAGCGTGAGATAAAAAAGTCAACCTTATCACAGTATTTGCAGTAATACTGGATCACAGCTGTGAAATGAATAACCCTTGATTTTTTCAGGTTCTAAAACTAATTATTTCAAAAATTTATATTTAGACGCTAAATTTATAAAGGTTTTTTTTTTAAGAATATGCACAAATAAGTAGTATTTTTTATATATGTACGGGTTCTGCGACAAAAAAGTTTTAGAACCACTTTTATAAGAAAAATTTAAAGAACCACTGGCATACTGGAACAACCTGGTTTTAAATGAAGTGCAAAATTCAACAAGCGGTTCCCGCGTACATGCAGATCGATTTGGCCACATCACTAAATACACATAATATTGGGATGGCACATTATCGATTATTTCGTGAATGAAAATATGTTTTATAATTGTTTGAATCGCCCCGGCCTTGGCATATATATTTTCTTTTGAACACAAAAATGTTCAGAGAATGTCAAATATCGATCCAACAGTCTGCCTCCGCTAAGTTTCGGGTTATAAAAATAGATTACAGAAATTAATAGAGTTAAATTTACATTACTTCTTTATTATAATAAATAGGGATTTCAATCCCGGTTTATTATTACCATAACGGGTTTCCGGGATTTATCAAAAATAATTTCACACTAAATACATTAATATTACAATCCAACAATTCATAGAGGCGCAAATTTGCAATAAATAAAATTTTCATCTACAATTAGCAAAATTGCATTATTTTACGAGAAAATTAAGGAAAACATTCATTTTACTTCAAGACTAAATGATAATTTACGAATATTCGTTTAATAATGAATCTACTATTTTAATGTATATTATTTAAAAAATGTATTTCATTAGAAAACTAAGCTTAGTCATGCATGGTAGGGTTAATTTTTAACTGTTTCATCAAAGAGATCAAACTTAAAAAAAGCTTAAAAAAAGACGAAAAAAATACTGCTTTTATAATTAACTAATATGGCGATCTATAATACTTCCTTTATTGAAGACATTATGAATAAGTTTTAATTAATACAATTAAATAATGTTTAAAATAAAATATTAATATAATACTTGTTATAATATAATAGATAATAAAATATAAGAGATGTTTGTTACGATCAAAATGGTCTAAGTTAACTTTTATGGTGGAAATCGTTTCACTGGAGCTTACGGACAGTTTGGGCTAGACAAGATTAGCCTAGGATTGTTATTCGTGGCATCACTGTCGGCGACAGTTAGATAGTCAATAGAAAAACGTTAAAATTCTCCAGAGATTTTACGTTGAAAAGTATTTTGTAGGTTACAACCTTTTCTAGGCGACCAGTTAATAGTAATTTAATGTTCGGTACTCCGCGATCAGTTTTACACTCCGAGCCCTGACACCGAGTTTCTAAATTTGCGCGATGCTTATCAGCAGTTTCAAACCATTTTTAATACACGGTTATTAATTGAAAAAAAAAGCCGTATGTACCCTTTGCACGATATTTTTAATATATTTAAGAGATTTGCTATGACATACCTCAATCCATATTAGATGTATACAATATCGAATCGTAAATTTCGGAATTTTATTCAGCGTAGCAATGAAGAACCCGTTTTTTTAGTCGTATTAGATCGATATTTTAGGTCAGTGTTTCCGAACCTTTTTATACCAGCGGTTCAGTAAAAAATATAACAGTCGGATTGCGTTTTTTTATACCGGCAGAAAATTTCGATGGTCCGCGAACCATCGGTTGGGAAACACTGTTTAGGCAATGGAAATTTTAGCAAGGACTCTTGTCTATAAATACTAGATAAAATGGAGCAATTCATTTTTTTTGCGCTGAGGAATGTCATAAATGTACGTTTCACGTTTAATAGATTGAACGTCCGAAAAGAAATGTGCCAGAGCCATAAATATTTCGGGCTGTAGGAGGTCAAAATGAGAATTTAGCCATTTTTGGACAAGGATTGTTTCTTCTCCCAAAGTGTACAGCTAATTTCGCGTGGACGTGAGTGAGTTCAGACAAAAACTGCTTTGAAAGATTTTTTTAATACAGCTAAACGTCGATACAACGACCTCAATATAAACCTTTTCCAGTCTTAATGTGAAGCATATTGATTCTTAAAGGAGCATGTCGACAGAATTTGTTTAACGAGAACTGGAGTTCTGAAGTAAAGAAAGTGTGAAGAAAGTAAGATGAGGTTTGGAAACAAAACTATTAAATTACTAAACACTGTCTATGCCGTTTTTCGGGATCGGATTATATATGTTTTTGGATATAAATCGATTACAAATTCGCTGTATCAATATTTATTTCCATTCAAGATTCGAGCCCTTGACCTGGCAACTGACTGGACTTTCGTCCAAGAGCTTTGAACGCTCGGCTATTGACATATCTGATCGCAAATATAATTTTAAAGAAACTTTTACGCCCATTTATTTTTATGCCAAACGCTATAAAGTTTTGCTTCCTTAGGAGAACCTGAACAAAAAAGTTGAAATGACATTGAAAATGGCACGTGTTAATAACAGTAATTCAGACTTGTTTGAACTGTTTACATAATCCTGCTCATTGAATTCACTATCAATGTTGTTATCTACTGATTTAAAATCCGAGTGTAAAACAGTATTTAAATTTTTCTCAGTATGTATATCCTGAAGAATCTTCAAATATGGACGCTCTAAAACAATGGAACGGAATGCTAATATTTGTATTTAAATAAAACTGATGACTTCATATTACGATTTTTAATAGACGTGTTACTAATTCTATAATACGTCATGTAATTGCTTCCTGCTATTAATACAAATCCACTCAATCAGTTAATTGAAAACGTTACGTACTTTTTACCGTACTGTAATAATTTAAAGACAAGGTTAGAAAATGACAGATGTTTTTTAACAGAGATGGACTTGGTTTTAATGCGCTAAAATATCCTAACTGCGGCACTGATAAAAAAATACAACTAAGAAAAATAGTATGAAGTCTGAAGATGCTTCTTAGAGAAGCGAAACACGCGTCCACATAATAAACACACCCAGTGTAATAACAAAAGTTATCAATTTTAGTTTCATATTAAAGATGAATTTCCACAAAGTTACACCGAATCAAGAGAAAATATAAAAAATATTGATACCAATAACATCTTCGGCTTACTTTGTTATTTAAATATGCAGATAAAAAATAATCAGTTAATCGATTTATAATTTTGTGTTCAAAGAACCCTCCCAACCATCCGATTCTAAAAGCGGGAAGCAGCGAGAGCGATTAGCTAACCCTTAGTCCTTTCCGTGCCAAATCCTTCTATCTTTAAAGATCTCCGAAAAAGAGAAGTTGAGCGACTGAATAACAACAATTTCTCGTTTATTTCTGTTAACATGCTTCCATTTGAAGTCTATATGCTCCACATTGGGAGTGGATGTGGTCGGAAAAAACCTATGGTATAAGGGTACTTCTCAAACAAGTGAAAAACGAGTTGCAATTAGTTACACAACAATTTGAATAACAATCAGTCAGTTTAAATGTTATATGTAATTATCTACGAGATGAATTCTTACTATTTATGAACAATCTACCTGCCACTCACAATACCGTGGGTTCCCAAACGGTGGAACTACAACTACTAAATAACTAGTAAAATGAAAAACAAATTCGATATACGGTACAAAGTTTTAAAATTGCAAAAATAAACTGAACACATTTTAGAGGTTCCGCCTTCTTTTACACTATATAAAAGAGTCCCACGAATAGATATATTTAAACACTACTTCTCTATTACCAATGTTTTTATGTTAATTCTAATTAAACATTATAATCGAGAATAAGAAACAAATATTGCGAGTCTGTGCACGAAAAAAAAATATTTAATTTACATTTTGTATTCGTTTATATAATATGCCATCTACAAAGTCGTTTAATAATTACGTAAACATGCATATTATCAAAGTAAATGTGGTTTATTATATAATAAAAATCAGCCTTTAAAAAACAGACTTAATCCAAGGCGAAAGGTCAACCAACTTAATAAAATAAAATAAACCTACTTTCAAGTTCGTTCAAGAAACGTATTAATACGAGGGACAACAAGAACGAGCTGCAAACACTTAACTAAAACAGAACAGAGATGGTCAACACTGTTGGACGTTCATCCATTAGATTGCGGATTCGCATTACCAAATGAAAACTTTCTTACAGTGATTTTTAAGGTGATGGGTGGGTTTGTATACAATCCTGTCTGATCCTAAAGCATTGTGTAGAGAAAGCGCTTTGTTAACTAAAAACACTTTCTTAACTCCACCTTTATCCTCTTTAAAAAGACAGATTAAGCGACTGATAAACAGTTTTCGTTGAATATTTTCTATAGAAATACTAAATGAATTTTAAAAACCTAACCTGGAGTTCTCAGCCTTTTTTGCTCCATTGCCCTTTCACCAATGTTCAGAATATAATTCACTCCAACCCAAGATAATTTAACTCCAACTCAAAAGGTGCTTTCTAAATATGCATATTTATAATTATGTGATATTGAAAATCTTTAATCGACGTCAGCAATCCCTCCCCAGGAACTCCAAAATTAGCACCTGGGGGGGGGGGGGAGAGATTTCTTACTGGTTGGGAGCCCTTGATCTAAATGATTTTATTTTGATAAATTTAATTATCAAGTCGGCATCCAGATTATAACTGTAAACAATATTAAATTAATTTATTGATTGCGTAAGAGATTTTTAATTCTATAGAAACGGGTGTATAAGGGAACAAAACGTATCGTTTTGAAATTGACACTCGTAAAATAACGAGGTTACGGTGATATAATTTTCAAGATGGCAATCAATTTTAATGACGGAATAAACAAACGCATTAAGCTGCGCTAATATGCATACATCAGACGTAAGACAACATAAAACTTGACAGTCAGCCATGAACATGTTTCGCTGGACAACATAATGAATTTCGTAAATGACCACGAGATAACATTTGCAAGTGAATTGAGTTATCAAGAAGATAAAATTATTGCCAGTGCTGTGTTTTCGGTGTCAGTCTTGATGTTTTTGGAAGTTGAAATCGTAAAAATAAGAGCGACCCCGACACTTTTTAAATCCCATTTTTTAATTACTGAAGATAAATGAAAGTAATTTGTGAAAGGATTCATGTGTCGGCTAGATGAAATCACTATTTTCTAAGCCTGTTCATACCAAGTTTTTGATCTGTAAATACACATATTATTATGTGAATGATGTTAGTACCGGGAATTGTAGAGAAAAAAAAACAATTTGACATTGTCAAAATCGGAGTCAGGTTTTCGGTCAATTTAGGAGTCATATTTTTAAACAACTGCACAGCTCAGATTACTGCAGTAGTGAGAACTAATTAAAATATTTATTGCTGACCTCAAAGATGGGTATTTGATACTCGTTACTTGTAAAACAATGTGTTTTCGAGTAGATACTCACATACCATATTCAAGTGCTCTTTTTCTCTACGGAAAACTTAAAATCCAAATTACATTCGTTTGCAACCTACAGTTGGCTTCAAACGGTTTGTAAAATGTCCACTTGATTGACTAGTCATACAATTATATTGTTTCAATAAACAGTTGAGTCTTCAACATTTCCTGAGAAAAATTGACCAGTAAATTAATACAGTACCTAGTAAATAAACAACTAGTAAAAGGCATTTTTATGTCATTTGACATAATGTTGTTTCATGACAAGGTTCTGTGCAAACAAATTTTACGATCAAAACAAATATTAATTAAATAGAAAGTTATTTACAAATTATACAGTCAAATAGCTATCATATATTCCTCTTTTCATCTACCAGTTTGTTGGCTCTGGCTGCTGGCATCTATAATTTGCACTCATCCTTGTGCCCCCTGCCACTCTTGCACATTTCTTTCTCACATTGACTTATTGTTGTCCGACTAGCTAGATATATAGAATGCCGGGACAGAGATCTATAAACCGGGACGAATGGCAACCCTAAACTAGATCCAAATGCAATCGTTTCTCAAAAAGTATTATGAGCCTTATATGTACATTCTTTTTTTGAAAGTGACTGACAGACGAGCATTCAACACCGATTTATTCAATAGTATTTCCGGTGTTTTTTTATGTCAGAACGACATCGAAATAGTCTGTCCAAAAACAAAACCTACTCGTTAACCCACGACACAATTCATCAAATTTCGCAAACAATAAATATCATACTATTCGAGAATATTCGAGAATATTCGTGGCACCGCTGAAGAGTTTTAGGCGATAGTTACTTATTAATAACTTATTCAATTAAATTACATCTGAATTCATCCATTATGTTCTCTAAGGCTACATGTTGCCGTAAAGCAAATTCCAGTTATTAAATGAAAAAGTATGCCTGCAGCAGTTATACAATTTTCACCAAATAAAAAATTTAAGCTACTTAGACAAAGATACAATATTTTATTCATGTAACTCCTCTCGGTGTCTAGATCAGTGTTTCTCAACCGATGACCCGTAGAGTTTTTCTACAGTCCGTAAATATTTAGCCCTAATTTTAAAATGCCTATACACAAATTCCAACCAATAATTATCATTCAACCCCCGTGCAACTCTGGGTAATTTAGCGCCTACTATATAAATAATATTTATTACTGCTGCGTTGGTCTTCGAAAAAATCTTCTATTTTAGTGGTCTGCGGATGTAAAAAGGTTGAGATACACTGGTCCAGAGTATGTATAAGTTTTTATACTAGATCGCAAGCATTAGTTTCAGCAGCAATTCAAAAAGCTAATATTGTGGCGATCAATTATAATTATTCAAATGATTAAAATGTATTTTTTTTCAACTGACATGGAAGGATATTTTGTTTTTACATGTTTTAACCATGTCCGCTTCTATGTAAAGCATATGGATTTATAATGCAGCATCTTAACAGACCTTGTTTTACGATAAATGGTTGTTATTAACTCGCTCGACCTTTCTTTTTCAGATAACGATGGTTGAAGGAACGTACAAGTAGTTAGCTAATCACTCTCGCTGCGCCGCGTTTTAAGGATCGGATGGATGGGAGGGAATGTAGATATCGCATAGAAGATTGAAAAATCAATGAATGAAATTGTCCGTGAGAGGATTCGACCCTGTGGACATCGCAGCCGAATAAGACGAAAGAAGCCTTTATCACTCGGCTACATGAGTGGTAATGTAGACGTCGATAAAAAGTATTCAGATATTGTAGTGTGTGCATGAATAATATTTATATTACATCTTCAAATTGAAAAACAAAACTGCAATGTTTCAACTCACAATGCTAGTTTTAAAATTGATTAAAGATTTATTGATGCAATAGAAATAACTTATGTAACTTGATCCGACTATGCTGGAATTGTTTATTTTTTGTTTCGTTAACATTTGCCTGATAAGAAAACACATTTAATAGAACGGACGGGTTATCGCGCGAAAATGCGCTTTGATTATGCATTTTCGCGCATTCGTTCTTGATAATATTATATACAAAGTAAATATTATATAAAAAACTCAAAACGCATAGTTCTGAAATAATAAGGAAATAGATTTTGGACTGGTTTATTTACATGAAATTCTACGATTATCTAAAAAATGTATTTATTTTTATAATACAATAAATAAGTTATTTTTTTATTTAATTTTTATAATAATACGAGTTTTGATAAGATTTTACAGGATTTTCGTAGTTGTTACGGTTTGGATCTAAAGTAATAATAGCTACTGTCATTCTTAAGCAGTGGTGCACAACCTATCTGAAAGAATGGCCAGTATATCCGTTTTCTAATATTTCACGGGCCGCAGAGGGTAAAGGTGTTGGAAAATAACGACATATTATACTAAATAAGTTATGCATTTTATTATTTGTTATTTTGGGCCGCATCGTTGCTCTAAAGTAACAAAATATTACCACTTGTTACATTTTGGAACTGGTAGACATCGGTATTTTAAGCAAACCGGTCTGTAGGCGATTTATTATTATCACATGAAGGTATGAAATTTTCGGATGACAAAGCGTCCTTGGTGTATATAAGATAAAATGTTATGCCATGGACACACAAACACACAATAATACACACAGTTCCAACGTGATGCAAATTCCGAGGCAAACAAACAAAAATAACAATCGGTCTGTCAGTATGGAAACTAACAGCGGCGTTTGCGATTACGTCGTGAGCGACAGCAGAGATGGAGATCAAGGCAAACTCCGGAAGCTGCAAAATCCCGTCGTGATGCTGATGCCGAGGCACACAGACAACAACGATAACAAATAACTCCGGAAGCTGCACAATCCTGACGTGGAAGCTCATCGAATAACTAAAGAAGCTCGAACATTCGGTTTTTCAATTTCAACACTAGTGTATAGAATAATAACCCAGGTTTTAAAAATGAAATGAACAATTATTTAAAATTGCAGATCAATTTGAGACGCATTACGTCTTGATTAGAGGGACTTAAATCTTATTACTGATACTAACACATGTCGAATAAGTAGTATACGAGTGAATAGAAACTCATAGCATTTAGAAAAATCTAATAATCGCTAACGTATCCCCACCAGCACTTCACTCACACTTGCGTCAGCACCTAAACTTACCGAAACGTGTAAATTACAATTTAATTATTAGTTTTAATTAGTGTTTAGTGACAAATAAGAATATGACCAGGAGTGAGCAGTGCGTTTCATTGTTATTTTTGTATTTTTATTGAAACCTTTTAATAAAATAAGTAACCGATTATCTGTACTCATCATTTTAAGTTGTTTGGTAGCCAGTGAGAGTACTAAGACCGTGTTAGGAGATCAGTGCAGTCGTAATGTCGTGGATTAGAGAAGACGTTTTCATAAAGAAGGGCTTCATTAGCCAAGGAATAGCAGTATCCACATTCAACTCAACGCGGAATACCAGGAACACGCACATGTGGAAGGTTAAAACCAAATGTCATTAATGCAGCGCCTTTATTATACTACTGATGTTTTACGATAGAGAATCATGGCCATTACTCGTACAACATTGCGCGATACAAAACCTTACACCGAGCATCGAGAATAGATGCTTGCGTCGAATATTGGCGGTGAGCAGGTTTGATTTCTCGAGAATTTCGGGGATTTATGATATTAAAACGCATATTTAAAAATATAAATGAAATATTTTTTGTTAATTTCGAATAATAATTATCTAAAAGCTTTACCCTCATTCGGCCGAAAATCTTTATTACATTCGTGTGTCGGCATATTGTGGTTCTCTATTGACGTTGATTCCAGGAACGGAGCCGAACTGAAATGAATTTTTACGCTCAATATTATGTGACTACAGATTTGTTTCCAAATATTAACCTTTTTACAAAACTTTCTTTAGTAGATGACACACTACGTCACCGTATATGTACGGTCTTACTCCCTAAAAAAAAAAATGTACCACGTAATCCACGGTGTTAAGTGGACAAAGTTTTGCTAGCGTGAGGCGGCGCGCCGCAAGTTTTCGTCACTTCTCACGTAAGACACTCCCATTGGCGGAGAACGATTGATTTTTTCGAGCTACGCGGCACCGCCTCACGCTCGTAAAGACATCGTCCACCTAAAACAGCCCGCAAGCAACCTTGTTTAACCCCGGGCGAAAGGCACGAAACGAGCGAAAGGTCATAACTGCATCTCACCATCCACGTGGGGCCGTTACACGACCGATTTAAAAATATAAACAACACATTTATACTTACCATCGGCGTGCTGTGGATTTATCTCTATCTTTATCACACAACCTAACTTGCGCATACGCAAGTAGGTTGTAGTAGGTTGTAGTTACTCGGACCCTTCACTTTACAAGTGATTGAGCGAGAAAGAGAAATACACGGCAAGCGCATGGACCATCATTTTCGCATAAATGTATAATTTGTTAAAAATATTACCTATCAATATTCATATGCTTACTCGAATACCCAGTTCAAACCTTCAGATGAGCGATATTTATATAGTCGTAAGCATGAAAAACTTTAAAAAAAGGTGCGCCGTGCGGTAACTGCAGTACGATTGTTACAATCGCACATTATAATAATGGATACTTAATGAACCTTTATGTGGAGGACGAGGTTGGGCAGTCGGGATGCATTCACTGTCATATTAGAAGATATTGTCGAATTTTTGACGTTTATGGAGAGTCAAAATCGCTATGATTGACGAACGTTGGTAGCGTTTGGAGCTATATTTTGTTATGTGACGTGTCATATGTCATATTATGGATGGCTGAAACGCAGCCATCATTTCGTGTCCTCCGCCCAGGGGTAAACAAGGAAGCTCCCAAATTTTATCAATTACACGAATAATTTGTGTAAATTTCACTTACTTTTTTCTTCTGATAGTTGTCACTGTGACTGTGTCTTAGCGGGGTTGGTTCCCCCTAACGACGATTTGACACCACTTTAAATATATGTATAGGAATGCGATTCATTTGGCTTTTAATTCCTGCATCTGAATTGGTATCATACCAATATATTGATATCAAATCGATCAGACACAATAAATTAATTCTTCATTGGATACCGCTGGCTCTAAAACTAACTACTAACACAAGAAAATTAAAATCTAGCAATGCTTTTGTTGATGTCATGATGCAAAATACAGCTAACGGCAAAATGTTTATTATGCACAATTTATTGTTATGTTATTACATTATAAAAAATATGAGTTAATTGCTTCTACAATGTGAAAAAAAAACGATAAAAACACAATAAACATTGGTAAATGCTAACGAAGACAACTGAGTAATTAAAGACAAACTCTAATGAAAAACATTAAATGATGGATAAACATTACAGGTTCTTTTTTTCAGTGCTGCAAGAAGTAGTTAAAAAAAACACACTCCAACTCCGACATTGACCCACTATCCGACACGATATTAACCCTTTTATTTCCGGCAGATTTAGCCAAGTATATGCGAAGACTTCCCAAGCGTTTTAGGCAAAAAAAATATTTTTTATAAATAATTCTGTACAAATTTTAAAAATTGATTTTTTTTATGGTATATAAAGTAATAATATTGAGAGTTTACACGAATAAAACAAAAGAAAAAAAAATAATGCATACATATGTAATCAGAAAAAAAGATAAAATTATGTTTGAACTATGAAACAAGTGTGAAGAGATTTTTTATTTACAATTCATAGTATAATCTATTCTTAATTACAAACAGAAAAAAATCTATTATTTATCTATGAAGTAGAATTTTTATAGGAGGGTCATGTTTTCATTTTTCACGGTGAAAAATATTTTGATAGCATACGCTCTGACACAAAATATAATCACTTCAGAAGACCCGAATCGAAGAGAGGCGAATGGTCGGTTATCGACGTCCTGGAAGGTCTGGGAACTCAAACAAACACCATTTCAAATCCGGTTCAATACTTATTTATTTTAATCGAATATGCAGTGGTTTAAAATGCACAAAAATATAATATTCCTAACACATAAAATTGAGTGTATATTTACTTAACACATGAATTTACTTTTAAGTTGTAATGCAAGTGACACGACAAACGATTTTAAATTAAGTCCAATTTCAAAACAAACACAAACAATCCACAACGTCAACGGTGCCAGCCACGGGGGGGGGGGCGGGGGGCCGGCGACTCGCCTGGCTCGAAGGCTAGCAAACGACTCTGGTAAAATCCAGAAATCGGCCTCCCGCACCGTCGGAGCCACCCCTTTCCGTTAAAAATGGACTCGTCCAACGAACGTGTCCGCAGGCGATGCCGACACCCTTCACGACAGAGTCGGTCGATTTCTCTGAATCATTGTCATTAACGCTCTCCGTTTTCAGTTATGGACCCTGTTAACCTTAAACTTAACAAAAAACCAGGGTGTGTCACACTGCAGCACTCATTAAATAAATTAGTCATGCATAATATAGAAAAAATAGTGTTCTATATCCACACCAGACGAAAAATGCAGAAAAAAATTGGAACAGGTCGTAAATTTGATTCTACACTATTAAAAGAAGATTAAAAGGAAGGGTAAAAGGGTTAAAAGTGTCAAATTGATAATAAATCTAAATTTGTCTACAATTCCTTGTTTTAACATCAATGGCGTTGTATTGACAGATCAAAAGGTTGATAGGTATAAACAAGTAGGTACATTGTGAGGAATTACACAAAAAAAAAACGAAAAAAAGGCAGGGAAGAAAACACTTACTAATACACAGAATATATCTCAGATCTGCATACACTTATTCTAGCTGCTGATGCATGAACACTAAACATTCATTATTAAATTTATAGATTATTTTACCATTAATTTTTACAATTTATACTTATTTTTTTTTCAAATCTTGTACACTCCCAATGTAGTTCATATGGCTTCCTAATGAAGGTATCTCAACAGAGTTTTTCAACAAGAACTGCGTGTTACTCAGTTGCTCAACCACTCTCTTTGCTCAAGAGTGAGGATATACGCATAGGGCCAGGACAGCACTAACGGTTAGCTTATTGCTCTCGCTATGTACCGTTTTTAGAATCGGAGAGGAGCGAGGGAATTATAGACATCACAAACATCCATGCCTTCGAACAGAAATCTATAAATCAATCGTGTTTATGAAACTGCCCATACTGGAATTCGAACACGTGAGACCTGTAACCGAAGTCAACGGCGCTGACTGCTGCAGCACGGACCCGGCAAAGAAATAAGTAATTTAAAAAAAATGGGATACAATAGTCGGATGTCTTTTAATATTTCTACAACTTCGACTCCGCGGCCCTGCTTTTTTACCAATATTTATTCAATGTTTTAATTTATAGCTGCCACGCATTTTGTATTAACGTTGAAATCGTCATTCATGTTTCATTACGTAGAACAGTGCTCCGCAACCGGAAATAATTTCGTGTTTCTATATTAATATTAAAGAAAACATTTGCCAGGATTGTAAAAATATAGTACAAAACGGAAAGGTTATTTAAGATTTGGTCAAACAAATATATATTATATAATTTAAGTTACCCATTCGTCGAATTACATCCCGTCAAAACCCACAATACTATTATAATTGTAAAATCACTGGTATTTCTAAAAGAAGTTGAAAAGCGGCAACGCCTTCGGCAATCGCCACTCTGTTAATATGGTGTTTACA
Source organism: Himalopsyche phryganea (assembly GCA_022494535.1). NCBI lineage: Eukaryota > Metazoa > Arthropoda > Insecta > Trichoptera > Rhyacophilidae > Himalopsyche > Himalopsyche phryganea. The sequence continues at coordinate 276,804 of JAGVSL010000129.1, forward strand.
AAATAAGGATTAGGGCGATTTCCGAAATTTTAACTCAGGTATCGGTGTGGCTCTCAGACGTATAATGTATTGCCTCGTAAATGATATTTGTCGCATTTGTATCTTCTATATAAGCGTTAGACACTGTTTACTGTCTCTCAGTTCGAGTCCATTCGTGTGCTCGAATGCCTGAAAATGCCGAAAGGCGAAACCCGGGTCGTTAGTGACAAAATACATGGAAGTGTACAAAATCTCAATAATCCAAATTTAAATATATATTAATAAATATATTAGCCACTATTTCAAATTCGTCAAATAAAAACAAATTAATAAATTGTTGGTTTTGTTTAAGAAATTTACATATTTTGGCTTGTAGTGTGCCGCGAAATATTTATGAGTACTTTGGTGTGCCGTGGATGAGAAATGGTTGCGGTGCACTGACCTAGAATATTATGTATTTTGTATCAGCTGATATCTTCCATATGACGTCCGTGCAGCAATTCCTCTTCTATATTGTCGAGGAAAAAACAAAATAAAAAACGCATATTTGAAAAGTCTTAAGCACAAAATTATGAGGTTGATTTTTGAGTAAAAATAAGATAATATAATAGTTATAAATATGATGAAGATATGAAATACAACGAATCAGGGTGATTCTGAAAAGTCACGATTGTTTTGCGGTAAATCAAAAATAGCAAGTTGGTCACAATTGTATTGGACTAAATTTGAATTGTTGAGATTTTGTACATTTCCAAGTATTTTGTCACTAACGACCCGTCAATTGAACTTGGCAGAATAAACTACAAACCGTCAGAAATTCGCAGAAGAATATAAAATACTATTCACAAACAGTTTGGAGAGCACTGCAGACAAACCGAAAAGCATATTCTTAAGTATTATTGATACAATCTAAAGAATCAAACAATGTATGCGAGTTGTGTGGAGGACATAAATAAACTATTGGCATTTTTAAATACTTTAAGAAAACACAAAAAAGGCGCAACGATGTAAAGGGCAAATAATATTATTTTTCTTTTGTCTATTTTAGTGGTCAGTAAAAATGAGTTTAAGTCAGTCTTTATTAAATTTAAATTTAAAACTTAGTTATTCCACTGGCTGTGTTACTAATGTAACGCGTTTAGTTTCTTCAAAGAGAATTTTCAGACTACCTATATCGCAAGGTTATTTATTTTTAAGGTACACAATGATTTTAATTCTTAAATTAAAAATGAAGGGTAGGGTGGGTTTGTTTCCTTATAATGATGGACGGGGGTAAGATACAAACAATGATAGTAATAATTACCATAACATTACTAATTACAAATTAATTACTAGTGTTTGGAGGTGAAAATCCCAAGGGAAATAAATGTAATAGTGGTCAGTGGTAGTCGTGGAGTTATGGTTAAATTGTGGTAACAAGTTCATTAAATGATTTATGTCTTTATTTTAGTATGATATCATTTATGTATTTAACACTAGCGAGTGTCCGGCATGCGTTGCAATGCCACTCAAAGAAAGAAAGGGTTTGCGTTTTTATTCCGTTTACAAGTGCTTTTGGATACGCAATATTTTTTGTCTTCCGTCTGATGCGTACACGAGTAAATCAGAAGGTTTTCCCGAGATGTCGCTGTCTATACGTATTTGATTCTTTTTTTTAAACCTTCGCGGGTGTGCGCACAACAACTCACCAAAGTTTCATCGAAATCGGATGAATGGAAAAGGAACGCATAGAGGACAAACATTAATTTATATATATATAGATTATCCATGCGCTGTCAACTAACTGACATTGTATTTTAAAAAATAAAACACAATTCAATTGTACTACTTCCACATATTTATAATGATCAGGACCGGTTTCGCTCACCACGAGCATTATCAACTGATAAAAATACAAACATAACAGGCGTATTTAGATAAATGGGAGTGAAAAAATGAAGGTATATAAAACTGATGGTTCATGAACTGAGACAAGAAAATATTGCTTAATAAATAATTATACATAAATCAAATGAAAGAGTCTACAATTAAAATGATATGGACCTCTTGCAAAACATTAAATACTAATCTACAATCACAAATATAGCTACATTAAAAGTCCATTTAGCTGAACAAAATTATTAATGACGATACTAATAATATAAAATAATGACTCAGGGAAATTATAAGTAAAAAGTGGAGAAAGCAGAGCAGCTATGAGTATCCAAAAAATTTTAATATCTGAAAAACAAAAATTAAAGAGACAGAATCAATTCTTAAAAGTTAAAAATAACCTTGTAAGGTTAAGACTCTTTCATTTGATTCATGTATAATTTGTGTGTTAATCAATATTTTCTTGTCTCAGTTCATGAACCATCAGTTTTATATACCTTCATTTTTTCACTCAATTTTATATAAATAAGCCTGTTATGTTTGTATTTTTATCAGTTGATAATGCTCGTGATGAGCGAAACCGGTCCTGATCATTATAAATATGTGGAAGTAGTACAAATGAATTGTGTTTTATTTTTTAAAATATAATGTCTTTCCACCAAGAATTGACAGTTAACACCTTAAAAGTGATAACTGACATTGGTTTACTCACACTAATATACGAGTATGTACATGCATAGTTAAAGATGTAATAATATTTATATTGTAAATCATTACGAATGTGTACTGAGGAATTACGATTCGATAGTTTCATTAACAGCTAGTCAGTTGACCAACTTCAAAAGGGCTTTTTCGTGAGGTAAAAGACGTAAAATAGCTGTTTCGTTTTTACAATCACACGGCATCGTTACGACGAAAAAGAGTTGTGATAATAGTAACATCGTCATATACTGAAAGCCCTCGATAGATGTGTAAAGAATCGCACAACTAGTGCTGGGATCCGTAAAAATACGGGACTAGAGGGCTCCTCAAGAAAGTCTAGTATATTTTATTTTCTGTTGATCAGAAAAAGATAACCCATATCTTTCTGCGGGAAGTAGGATATCTTTGTTCATTAACAGTTGACTGGATCAACCTCATAAGAAAAGTTTGTGTTTGGTGAGTTTCTGACACGTTTTCAACAGGTTTTCATGTGGAAATCGATTAAAGTGAAATTAGCGTACAATGTTATATATATATAATAAAGAATATATTACCGAGCAGAACGAAATTAAAAAATGTTAATGTATTAGTTGTGAATTTCTACTGCACAAAAGCCCGTCAACGAATATACAACACAAAATCAATTAGTAATATTCATTTTACCCTTTTGTCTGAATTTTATCACATGACACGAAAAAACACTGCTCACTTCGACAGGTTCAAACCTGACATAATATTGCACCAGACACGTTTAGCCGTTGACTGATAACATCGAAATTTATATTCTATGATACATTCCCATTGCAATATCTTCGACGGACTTAACTAGCAAACTGCTTTATCTACATTTAAGCAAAATGTCCAGAAGAGTTTAAAAACTCAATAGATTCAGTTTGAGCAATGTTATTCTATGAAATTTACGCATGTTACATCATTATTAATATAATATAACGCCGCTGTTCTGGAAGAAGACACTAACTGAAAAAATACTCGTTTCGAATAATTGGGTTTTTCAAATGTTTTCATTTAGTTTCTTTATACAAAATTGTTTTTAAGTAAAAGTGTTATTTATAAAAATAAGCGTGTTCTTCCATACGGTGTTCGAAATAAGGATCATTTTGGTATAACAAACCCAATATGTCATTTTTTCGATTGAGTATTTTCTTACAGAATAGCGACAATTTCGACATTCCCTACGTATAATCACGTAAGTGCCAAATATATGATAATTATGACTTTTGTATTCTCTCTGTCTACGCACTTAGTTCTATGGATAGGCATCCAAAAACAAGAACAATTAAATTTTAAATAGTAGGACTAAGTCAATTTTGAAGAATATACATGCAGTCGTTACTTTGCAATTGCGTTATGAATTTTTGAAATGCTCTCCTGTAAAATCGGATGTTTGCAGATACGGGATGGGATTATACATAGGGAATGTCGATATCGTTGCTGTTCTGGAAAAAAACACCAAATCGAAACAGCGACGATATGTGAAATTGAAAAAAAACCTTGGTTAAAACCAAATATTTTGAGTTTTTAAACTCACCTGAATATTTTGCTGATATTTAGATAAGCAGTTTGCTAGTTAAGACGACAATATTGCAATGGGAATAAAAATAGCTATTTTTTTTTCAATATTGGAACTTCGGGAAAAATGGGTTGAAACATTAAGTTTAACTAATTGGTGAATACAAATGTGAAAACATTGAAAGTCATATTTTCGTAAAAAATAGCAAGTATTTATTTGCGTGTAAAAGTCAACACAGGCCTTAATTATAGTGATAACACTGATAGGGTGATAGCACCTAGTGATAAGGAATTCAGTTATATATGTTAAGATTATGTTTAAATGTTTTAGTGCAATAACGACATGACCTTACTCAAATTTTCACCAAAGCAGCGCCTAATCAAAACGAAGTGATAAAAGGTTTCTCGATATTCTTTATTTAAATAACGGGTTTTATCAAAGCCCCCTATAGTTACAAGCCATGCTATAAGGCCCGTCAGTGGGTATTTTTGCGGGCGAGTGGTCCATTACATTTAAAGTCATGAAATAGGCAGGCGATAATGTATATATTATGATGTTATCATAGACAATTATCACTATTTTTTTTGTAATTACAATGAATTTTAGCATATTGTAATAATATGAAATACTGGGGAATTAATTAACAAGAATAAATATGTGTACTTACTTTAAAAGAGTATAATTACGAAGCTTAGTCGAAATCAATGATTGTAATTAATCAACATACGATAAATTACGATTCTAATCAATCTATCCTACCAGTCATCGCATTTCGTACTATTCACTAGATATATAATGAAGACTATAGAATCAAAATTATTGTTTATTTTTTTACTAGTATATATATGGCAGTTTTCGATGAATCGTGAAGTATTTAATAATAATGATTCAGAATTACAGAACAAACTCGAATGAAATCTTTTCAAATATATGTTATATTACGCGAACAACGAAGTTGAGAGTCGATATACGTTAGAGATCTGCACGGGTTCGGGCGGGTAGAGACAAATGATATTCGAGCTCGGGCCTGGCTCCGGTAAGGGATTTGTTCCTCAGAAAAATATTTCGGGCTATGTTCGGATCACGAGTATTCTTAACTAAATACTGTTGTCACTGTTGATAACAAAAAGGCGATAAATAAAATAATTTATTACGTTTCGAATAGCATTGGACACAATAGGGTATTTTATTTGATAAGTATGGAGACATCATTTTATATTTTGATAACCTGAAACCGAGCTCATAAAATTGTTATTGATCGGTGAAACAATGCTTTGTTCGTTTAATCATCACCGATAGTAAGTTTGAATAGTTCGTAAATGAATAAAGTGTGATATTATTCGGTATCTGTTTTTTATTCGTTTTATATAGTCGACTGTTCCGTGTGCCGAAAAATTCATTATAAAAAAATACAAAAGATTCGTTAAAAATGAATTTCAACGATATAAAGAAAATATTGAAAAGTGGTGACTGGTGATGTGTGGAAACCATTCCGTGAAATAACAGATTTTTCTACATGTGAAAAAGTTGAGTAGGTACGTTAATCAATTTTATCCTACTGATTTTTTTTTAAATCGGGGTTTTTCGGGGTTCGGGCCGAGATATATAAATTTAGTCTTCGGGTCGGGCTCGGGTAACAGGTGTGGTATTAAGACTCGGGCTCGGGCCGGTTAATTTCATCAAATTTCGGCCCGTGCAGACCTTTAATATACGTACAACTGTCATATAATTTGTTGGTAGAGGCTGGGACTTCTAGGACAACACCTAAATTACGAATCTTCTAACAGCACTGCTTGTATCAAGGTTGCTTTGGTGTTATACATGGGTGTTATTTTGCTCGATTAGGTAGTGTGAAACAAGTGTGTGTAAAGACAGCCGAAGGAGAAGAGATTACGTCCGATAAAAATCACATGTGCCATTCCGTACGAGTCGCATCACTTTACACTACGTGCACCTTGAGAAGTGTCTTGTGAAAATAAAATGTTTGGGTCACATCGCTTTACACTCTACGCAATTGCTTGTTGTGTAAATATAACCTAAAAAATTACTTAAATCTACGGTAAAACATGGATGTCCATTATTGATCCAAAGATCCAGTTACTGAATTTAAATCGTATGCATGGAGGACATTGAGCGAAGCTAACAAGTGAAAATGCTACGTGGTAATTTCCAGTTACTGAAGAATTATATTATTAAGATTATTTTCGGTTCACTGTTGTAACATGTTGTATTAGTATCAAATTAAAGTATGTACAATATAGAAAAGAATATAAACGAGTCAATCTGTCTGTCACAAGAATTCCTCCCAAACTGTGAACAGTAGCAACGTGAAATTTGCATATATTATTCTAGCTGTCATGTCTGGGCCAACTGTGCTATTTTCAATTTTAAAAATTATTATTAATTGCTGTACACAGTGATATTTTCAACATGATCTAGCACTAAAATAGCGCCATAATAACACCATCATCTAAATGACCTTATGTTAGCGCGCCCCTATCGCAGGCGAAGCCGACTCGTTGGTGTTTTGACCAATTGATGTAGCCTTCAAAAAATACGAAAACGAGTTAATGATCGGATCACATTTTAAAGACGACAGAGCAGGTCTTGGACAAACTATGTAAATTAGAAAACTAAATTTCCCACCCTTTGGAAGGGAAACATCATTTTACATTGGTTTTAGGTTTAAAAATTCTGATCCGGCCACTTGATGTAAGCCATTATTATATCGAGACTCTCTACGTATAATTCCGTATCTGCAAACATGAGAATTTACAGAAGTACATTTCAAAGATTAATAATGCGACATATAATATTTTCGATAAAAACAGTTTTTACTCTCGTCTGAACAATATTAAAAAATTTCGAAGAAAAAAATATGTTTACCAATAAATAAAAGCCCTGTTGCATCCGATAATGGAAACAATTACGATAATTAGCTTGTTAAAAAAATGTAGTTAAATAAATAATAAAATAACTGTTAACGTAACAAGTAAATGTCTTTTTAAATTACAATTGCAAATAATGGTATTTTGCAGTTCATTTTACTACTTACATTGCAGGAATAAAGTGTTACAATTATCTACATATTTATATATTATATTTGGTTTCATTTGTCTGTTCATAGAGCAATTATATTTTTATTATAAAACCGTGATATTCTACCGACTATCCGACATTCCTTTTTAATTTAAATAGTGTAATAATTTAGAGTTAGTTTACTCATAAGGTTTTATATTGCCGAGAGAAAAGAAAAATTATGAGCCAATAAAAACACGAATTATAAACATGGCATTATGAGAATTATTACAATTTTTTAACTTAAAAACAGTAAAATCCTTTCAATAAAAAATTTGGTGAATTAAAATTTTTTTTGAGAGAATAAAAGGAAAAATGTTTTAAACAAGTTCACAGTACCAGAACTATTATAATTGTGACATTTTTTAATATAAAACCGTAAAATATTAAAATTTTTAGTTAGTATATTATACGGTTGAATATTTCTTATGGTGAAATTGTGAACAGTTAGAAAATGTTTTTTTTGCAGATTTTCCGATTCTAAAAAAACGGAACGTAATGTGAACGATTAGTAAACCACTAGTCGTGTCCTAGCCTTATCTTTCTATACTTACTCACTGGAAAATAGAGTTTAGGCAACTGAGTAACAAGCAGTTTTTGTAGAAAAACTTCTGTTCACATGAGCTCATTTCGGATTCTATGTTAAAATAATAATAGTAACGTATTTAGTTATACTATAAGAATTATCTTCTATATAATAGCCCGGAGAACTCTATAGACGCTTTAGAGCTCGACCAGAGTCAACGCGGCGTTTAAAACTGAAATGCAAAACCGCTCAAGACAAGACGCGCGAACTTCCAGTCCCTGCGCATTAATTACGGACATTGCAAAAACATGCTATGCATTTCAGTTTCAATCGCCGCGCCCGCCCCACCGTCGCGCGTGGACTCTGGCCGAACACTTATTATAACCACATATCACGTGCAGGTATGAAATTTTCTCATGACCTAAGCGTCGCGGTTCGCGGAATGTTATGCAATGGACACAGTTCCGACGTACTAGCTACTTTAGACATTCAGTATTTCAATTCGACCGTCATCTATGACGGTCAAATTGAAATAAAACATATCAACGCATTGAGAAAATTCATTATATTATTTTCCAACTAGGTAACATTGCAAAGTTGTTTATTTTTCTCTGTGATATTTTCAGCTCCACCATAGTAACTCGTCTAATTTTACGTTAGTTCTAAATTTAAATCACTATACATGTTTCCTTTCATATGGAAAGCGGATTATTGGACTCCATTGAAATGGTTTCAGCTTAGAGAAGTTTTGAAACTATATTTAGAAACACAACATGACCTAATTATGAAATAATTGACATAAGAAATAACAACAAACTATTTGGTCGATCTCTAACTATACATAGTCAGAAAATTCGCATTATATCAATAGACTATTTTCATGCATTATTACTGACATAATTTTAACATATTAACAGTATTGTCAGCATGCAATAATTTTTACCCTTATTTAAAAGTCGAAAAATTTTCTGGGTAAATTCAGGATTTACCGTCAGAAGGTTGCTACTAAAACACAGTCTAACATTTTATATAGAAATTATTAATATTGCGGATAAATAAAATGATTTATTGTCTCAAAATTGTCTTTCTATAGTTCTTACCACATTTAAATCCGACATTAATAAAATTTACAATTTAAAGTTAAATCCCAACAGTATACTACATTTTTAAGGGGCCTCTGGAAATATGTTAAGTTTTCATAAAACATGCAAGATTTCCTCGTTAATATTTTAGCAGTTTCGAAATAGCATGGTCCAATGTAATGGAACCTATATTGTATCTTATCAAGTTCTATGTATCTTTTTTAACACGGTTTTCCTTCTGCAAGGCTGTTTTGCATTGCATGAATCCCAGGTGTAAAAAGAGAATTCAGTGTCAATGGTTATTTCAAATTCTTTCAATGTGATTCTCGAACTTTAGTGTCGAACCTCATTCATGTTGGTAGAATAACACCTTCACGAGACAGTGATACCTACGCAACTAAAAAAATATGTAAAACTGGGGAAGAAGTAATTTGATGAAAAATATTATCAGCGAACAAATGTAACAAGCGCGACGAAACGCAGAATGATGAGATAGAGGAAAAGCGATTTCATTTCTCTATAAAAAAATCAATCACGGGAAAATACATCTAATATTGGGTTTAAATTAATGTTCTAACGTGAAACTAATAATTTCGAGAAATTTATTTCAGAATTTCATCGTGTTTCCATAGATATTTATTTTAATCCATTATTAAATAGGTAAGCTTTCTGTCATCACTTGATATCCAAAAAACAAAACTAATTAGAAAGTTTTTGAATGATGTTTGCAATTAATTCAGGTTTTATTAACACTTCATAATAATAATAAATATTTAAAAAAAAAACTGATATTACAGCTAACAGTCAAGGCAGCAGACATTTTTAAAGTTTCAAATCACGTGATCAACTCGAGGAGAATAGACATCAGAAGCACACCCATGTCCAAGATATCAAATTAAATTGAAATAATCTTAATTGTACATTGATCTATCTTACCGGGACCTGAACCATGACCTAGCTGATCGCTAGGGTAAGATCACTATACGGCAGACGCCAAACCGTGCACTTAAAATGTAGAGATATTGAAATTAATAAATAAACAATAACATGACACCAGATAGCGTTGTAAAAAGGTGAATCCCCAGCAAAAAGATTTTTTATAGTTTTATTGTGCTATCACAACGCACAGGAAACACCCACTTACGATAGCAAAGAAATAAAGGAATAATATAATTCTTTAATAAGCACAGCATAATTCATTTATAATAGCGTTATAAACAAGATTAATAATTAATAAGTAAGATATGTAATCAAACACTCCTTTCGCGAGAAGCTACAACCGATGCACTATTTTTCAATTAAAATTTTATTGCCGGCACAAAACAGTCATGTTGACCGGCGGAAAAGATTTATATTCAACAGTCATGTTAATTTTATAAATGGAGCAGTCAGTGTTGTGATAACCATTGAAGTGTTTGTTTTGAAATGACATTGTGTATATTGCAACACTTTGAAATGCAAGGACACCATTAAATGATTAAAAAATCTTCCCATCTCGGTATTCATTACACTAGTGGGGGTATTATGTAATATGAAATTAATATTATTATATTACCAGATTACCTATGTTTAAAAATACAAAAGGTTGATAAACGCTGATATTATTACGGTAAAATGTATTGTGTAATAAAAAATATTGTTCAACCACGTGTTTTAAAACTGCTCTCCAAATTATTTTGAAAAATGTTTATTGGTTTAAGAGCTATACGTTTTTTTCGAAAGTATCTAATCTTTTGCCAAATATCTCAAATATGGGCCGTAACGAATGAGTTTTAAAATATTAAAACAGCAGTCCTGATTAATTATATAGGTATCTATACCTCTAACTATCGAGAATGTAGGTACACGATTGGCATATACTGCAAACTGTAATAGTGCATTTTCGCTATTTGAATTTTTGTTGCAATAGTAATTATATACAGCTAATTTGAATGCAGCTTATAAAAATTGCCGAGATCCACAGCATTTATGCAAGCGGAATGTGCGTCATGACTGCACATGCTTTTCGTTTTTGTTTAAACGCAGTGTAGAATGATGACTCAAATTATGTCAAAATATATTATGTTACGCAAGTCAATCGCCAATCTTAAAAAAGAAAGAAACGTAGTTTGAAATTTAATATAGGTCGGGCAGCTCTGCCTCAACTTTCTTTTTAGAGAAAAAAATATTTTGGTATATCATGTCTTTTTATTATTATTTCTGTTTTTATACGGAAAGTAACATTTTCTAATTCTGGAATTGAAATTGAGAAATCCTGAAATCTTGCAACTCCTCGGATACGGTACCAACACAGCGCATGTCGACCATTTCGCTTGTTGTTTCAATTATAAATTATTTTGAATTTATGTCACTGATGTGTATTTTTCTGTTATTTTTTCTATTACCACAGATCGTGGAATGTTATAACTTTTTAATTGATGCTAAAGAATTCTCAAATACACAAAACGACGTTTTGGTATTTTTTAATCAAATGAATTCAAAATTTATTTATAATATAACTAGTCTTTATTACCCGGCTTCGCCCGAAATAGATGCTGCTTATATTTTCTAATTTAGACATTGCCATTATTTTGGAGCTAACTAATGTTTAAATTTGTTAGTTGAAAATATTACCGTGGACCACACCTTGTGGAACACCCACAAAATATAGTCCATGAGTTAATAATAATGTTAAAAATTGAAAATAGTATGATAATACAAATTTTACTTCGCAACTGTAAACCGTTTGTGACAGACGGACAATCATATTGATACATGACATTTTCTGCTATGTAGTATAAAGATAGTATTTATTACCTGGCTTCTCCCGGGATAGATTCAAACTCATTCTTTATTCATTGTAATTAGTTGTACCTATTTATCCGGTTATTGCAAAACTTGGTTAAATACAATATTTTTAGTGTATTAGTGATCATCGGCGATGATGAACAATGTTGACGCATCCGTCGCCTCGACATCCAGCGGTCCATGCGAGAAACACATGTCAGTCATCTCCAAGCCTGTGACTTTGAGTGATGGCCCTTGCGCCTTATTGATTGTGATTGCAAATCCAAGTCAAACAGGAAACAGTTTAGCATTTGCACTTCCTTTTTTGATGTTGCAAACAGGCACTTCGTTATGTATTAATTCAATGGGGATTTGCAACATTTAATGTGCGGTTAGTCCACTAGTCACCAGCGTTGCAGCAATACCTGAAGTTGCTACAGCGAGTGCAATATCGTTTTCTCCTCTTATTCTAGCAAGCGACACATTGATGAGGAAGGTTTTTCCGGTTCCTCCCGGTGCATTGATAAAAATAGCCCCACCTTCACTCTTGCCGCCGTAGAACTTCTTGATAGATGGCTTGTTGATCTGCATTTAACAATGACTGCTGCTGCGCCACAAAATTAAAAATTAAATCAGAGTCATAATGCCAATTCTCGCAACATTTCTCTAATTTCCAGAATTCATTATTTTCTTTAAATAATGGATACCTAATTCTCCTCTCAATATCTTACTAATTTTACGATTCACATGAAAAATTATTATTTGTGACATATATAATATTATAACAACAGTCGGTAAGCAACATGGCACATATGAGTACTTTACTGCACTAAATCCAATAGTTGTAGTGTTGAGATACAAATTTAAATACGAATTAAAATACAAATTAAATATTAAAAATTCAAATATTAAAAATTAATAATCAATGAAAATTAAAAATATTAAAATACAAATTAAAACTTACAAATTGATTTTTAAATCGGTTGGTAGGTATAAAAATATTTCACTATATCACTTCGAAACATTATATCTTAATAATATAGTACAGCAATTTTTTAAATATTTTGAAAATACTTTAGTGAAGTAACTCAGTTACAACGCATTTAAAATTTTATTTGAGTTAGTACGTTCAAGCAATAAATAAACAAAAAAATGCTGAATAAAACTGCATTATTAACTAAAAAATGATATATTATGACATAATACACAACAGAACTCATGGTGCGATAATCACAGAATATTCGGTATGGAGCGGTTGCTAGGCAATCTTCCTCGGCGATTGTTGATTTTATTATTAAACGTCAAAAATATCGCGTTTATAGTTTTAGGTTAAAAGTTAAATACTGAGAGTTGAAAGTTGAAAACAGCGCCGTTGATATAACAATTTTAGCCAGAATGACGTGTGAAAATTTCACGTCGCGAGTATACGCCATTTGGGAGGAGTTGTTGTGACTGACAGACATACAAACATACATATTCCTACATGTACTTTGTGCTATATAGTAGAGAAGATATATATAATGCATATCGGTAGAATGTCAACTACTATAGATAAAAAAACTATTATGAATATTAATGATTAATCATAATAATTATTCGCCATTAGGTATAAAAAAAAACTCTTATGGTCTCTAGTCAATGCAAGAAAAACCAATGTGCTCTGCAACATTTTCTGTCCAGACTCAAACCTTTACTCTGTGACGAGCGCGAGGAACGACATCGAAAGAGTCGACACACTTGGGGGCACACGTCACGGGAGATGGCAATCCGCGGAAAAAGCTCGCAATCCGATTAGGGGGAGCTGGAGCAGCCTTCAACTCAATGCGGAAAGTCTGGGCCTCACGGTTGTACTCGGTCAGAACCAAGTGCCACTTATTCAACACATGAATTCCAACGGGGCTACTTTACGGTTGCGAGTCATGGCACCCCACTAAAGCACAGTGTAATCGTATACTGGCGCTTGCGACTGCTACTAGGGGTACGGTGGTTTGATTTTGTCAGGAGCTCGGAAGTAAGCGAGCAGACGGACTAGCCCCTTACACCTTGTCTTAGGTGGACGAAGTCTTGCGAGCGTGTGTCGGCGCGGCGGCGTTTGGCGCGCCGCAAGTGTTCGTCACCTCTCACGTAGGACACTCTCGTTGGCGGAGAACGATTGATATTTTCGAGCTGCGCCGGGCCGCCTCACGCTCGCAAGGACTTCGTCCGCGTAAAACGGCCCATTATAACGTCCAAAATAAAAAAGGCAACGATGGACCTGGCTTAAACGTGTACTGCGGATGCCCCAGGGGAACCTGAATCCTGCCTGTCTCTTCTAGCAATCGGATGGATTCCACCGACCATCCTATGGATGTACTCGGCAGAGCTACGGGACGCTGGGATCGAGCAACTGACGGGGACGGAGAATCATGGAGGAACCGTGTGATGGCCATATGCTCCGAGTAGGGAGCGGATATAGTTTTAAAAAACGCAGGTTTTTTTAGTACTTCCTCCATTATATGATCAGGACCAGTGGGACTATATTCCACTTATAAGAAGTCATAATTGAACAGCGTTAATTATATAAATTATTTGCGTACCCAATACCCGTAGCGCAGTAGGTAACGTCGTTGGTTAAGGATGTCTCAGGTTCAAGTCCCGGAGCAGATAATTTATAAATTGATCTTTCAATCGATTTATGGATTTCTGTTCGTAGTCATGAATGTTTGTGATGTCTAAAAAATTTCCTCCCACCCAGCCGATTCTCAAAAACGGAGCATAGCGAGAGCGATTAGCTAACCACTAGTCCTGTCCTAACCCATCCTTCTAGCTCTCTTCGAAAAAAGAGAGGTAGAGCAAGAGTAACATGTAGTTCTCATAAAAAACTTCTGTTGAGATATCTCCATTAGGAGGCCATGTCCTCCACGTTTAGGAGCGGACATTGTAAAAAAAACTTGACAAATTCAAACTATATAAACGGGTGCATGTTGAACAGAATTATGAAAATTAACAATCTTATATATAATAGCCCAGACCGCTCTGTAGACGATTTTTATTATTATCACACGTAAGTACGAAATTTTATCATGACCTAAGCGTTCGCGGTGATAGTAAAATAAAATGTTACGCAATGGACACACAGTTCCAACGTACTAGCTACTTTAGACATTCAGTATTTCAATTTCAATACGGTCATCTATGACGGGTACGGTTACTAGGTAAATAATAAAACCTCGCAAGAGACTGCAATGTCCGATTTCAAGAATTAGAACTCGATTGATGACGTAATATAGCTTTAGTCACACCGGATCTTTACACTCTCTTGTTTTGTCGCTTTTATTTGAAATCATAGTTAGTTTAAAATAAGAACATGAATGCGTAAAATCAAAATGACCAGTTTCCGCGAACAGCTGATAAACAAAATCAATTGTCATCGTGAATATAAAATGTCAATAACTGTACAAATTACTTTCATTATTATTGTTTTACGACAGAATAGCGTTGTTCTTTATCAGACGTACTGATGTGGTTAGGTATCAGATATTATCATAATTATTTTTAATTTGTTTTGAGGCAGAAGCAATTTTCATTTCATTTCATTTGTAGCAAAACTATGTATAAATATTTAACGAACAGTATGTATATACGAGTAACTTAGTATCAAAGTCGGACAAACGCCACATCACATCCCACAAAAGACATCTTTTTATTGTTTGTGGTAGTGCAAGTGATGATCTTTTCAAGAAACTCATTAAAAATATCAGAATCCAACGGTTTCATATAGATTTTTGAGTTTAAAGTTCGTAAATAGTTTCAAAAGCGGACACTAAACATCCATTTTCACACATTGACACATCGTCCACCAATCACAGAGCTAGAATTTACTTTAAAGTGTCATGGCTGCCGGGCTTGATAAAGTGTGGAATATGTATGAAATGAAAAATCACCTCTGCCGTACATTTTCATAGATGACTTATGTCCGTCTTTTATATCAATGTACTCATACTATTTAGTATATGCCCTTACATTAACAACACAACAATTGATAAAAACTATAGTTTTATTTCCAATATGTTCAAAATAAATCCACAACTACCTACCTACAAAAATATTAATCATACACGTCTACTACTTAGTAATAACTTCATTTGTATGTAACGTTTTAGAAAATTGTTCATCGTCGGTTTGAGCAAATGTTTGTATGAATACTGTGACAAAAAAATAAACATACAGCAGTTATTCAAGATTAAAATGAAATTTATTGCTGGATTAGAAATTATAAACCACAATTTCTTCAAAACGATATCATATTTTGAAAAATACGCTTTAGCATGCTACCAACTCTTTTTAACCAAAATACTAAATGCCACAAAAACAATGCGATTGTCTGGGAAATTCAACTGCTAATATGAAAATACCATAAACCAAACATTGGAATCAAGGAAACCAATAATTAATGCGAATTACGAAATATCAGTATGAAAATTTGTCGCCATATATTTCAAATTTGCTCTATGGCTAATTCTAACCATTTGTACATTATGGCGATGTATTTATTCTTAGTGATAATATATTTGAATTTTGCGTAAATTTCCGACTTCCCCCATTGAACTGCATTATTAATAGCGGAATTTAGTAAGATTTCGGATAGAAAAAGAGTAGTTACAATGTAGTGAACTGTCTATTAATAAAGATCTGAAAATAATAATTTAGTTTAAGTAGGTATGTACGAAAAATTTAGGTTTTCATTATATATTATACGGACAAAATATGGCAACCCTAGCCCATACCGGTTCTTTCTGTCTAAATAAAAAATGTATATCATAACCTCAAAATAGTGTAGATGTAAAAATAAATCCAGGTTTTCTTGTACGTTTACCAATTTATTTATTTTAGAATCGTACCAGTATAACCACAATGAATCACATGGCAACTAGTGTAATGGCCAATATAGCACATGAGCAATTTGTTTACATCTAAGTTAATGACAGGTTTCTGTGGATACCAATACGTCAATCGTTGGTTAAATAATATCTTTTATGAATAAACATTGAAGCTTTTCCTCTTTGCTGAAACACACAATATAATTTTCCGACAATACATCCCAAATCAGTGCTAGATTGATAAAAAAATGACGTCAACACTCAAACAGAGTGATGGGCGAATGCCAAAATTTTTTAAGTGTCAATATAATATAAAATTGACAGAATTATATAACTTTATAACAGAGTTGTTAACAAAAGTTCCAAATTCATATTCCATGAACTCATAGTTCATTTTTCGAACAGTGAAGTAGTTAACTAGAAAATAATTTAAGAACTTTGGTCAACCAAAAAACGTGTGACCGACATTTGATTGGCATAAAATAAGCGCCAAACGAATATCGAAACCCTTTTCAAAATTGTTAATAGAAATCAAAGCATATTTCTTACCTTAAAATCTCCTTAATGTATAACAACACACACACACTTTTCAAAAAACTACTTATTAATTAAATTTATTTACGATTTGTACCGCGGTAATTTCGCACACAACCTCCCGCAACACATGAATCTGGCAAGTGGTAAAAATATTACAAAAAAGATGGTTTCTCACGACAGTGATACCATGTTGTGTAAATACTCTCCCAATATTACTTATATGAATTCAATTAAATTATTGGATCGAACTAATGTTGATAATCTTTAAAATAATATAGGTACTGTTATAAACGAAATGAAAATAATAAATGAATCAAATAATTTAAAAAAATTACATTTTTTAACATTCTAAGGCAGGACTTACAAAAGTATACTCCAAAATATGATAATTAGTGTGTTCATGATCAAAATGATAAAAAATAAGTAAGCAAAATAGATTGTTTGACTATAAACAATGCATGAAATCATTGATCAGCTCTAATTTTTTTATGAAAATAGTTTTATTGCAGACAAATTTCAAGCAAAAAGCAGGCTCTTGTAGTTGTTTTAGGATAGATTTCAAAAAATCTTTAAACATTTTATTAATTTGCAATGCGTTTCTTGTATGAGTGTGCAGTTTTTTATGCATGCGGATTTTCACTTTTTTTCATTTTGGATCTGACTTCTTTCTTTTACAATTATGCATAATCCTATCGTCAGTCATATACAATGGTAATTTCACTACGAGTTAGTACCTTATTATTGATTATGCCTCCCGGTAGGTATACATACATATTGATTAAAGGAGTAAAAAAATGCATACATATTCATTAGTATACAAATACATATTAATTGAGATGAGTGCCCAGAAATAAATATTACATATTTTTAAAATAAATACCTTAAATCTGGTAAGATTAATAACATGGCAATACTCAACGGTTTGCGAATATTGAAGAGAGAGACAATATTAGCTAGATTGAAAAAGTTAGAGCGTGTTACAGATAAAAAAGTTGGTCTGATCTTTGTCATGGGGCTATAGGATTAAACAGCTGATTATTATTTACCATTTCATAACAACCCGAATTTATCTGCTTTTATTTGAATTTTATATCAAAACTTTTCCTCATATTCTGAAATAAATAAGTAGTGTTCAAGGTTTTAAGCGTTATCAGTATGTCTATGTTTGTGGAGTTTCCAAACGATTAACTCAAGATGTAATTCCCCTTTTTTAAAACACTGTGCAGCAGCCAAGACTAGTAAAATGATTAAAATATATATTTAGTATATTATTTTGTTTTGTTTTGAAAATTAAGTCGACTTCATACTTGCAAGTTTTATTGGATTTTAAAAATTGCCCTTCAGCTCGATCGTGAGACCTCTTCCCCTTCGATCGGCTGTCACATTTTTTCACAAAATCTTAACCCCCCCTAATTACTGAATCAAATAATTAAAAATACGTATTGACGACAATGCATATATCGTGGCCATTCTTTTCTTTAAATATATCTTTTCAAATGTATTGGAGTTGGATGTTACTTGGTTGTTATAATAAGAGGTTACAACTCAAGAGAAGGTTGGGATCTTGTGCCCTTATGTATTGTAAACAACCTCCATGCTGTATTATTATTCTTATTTTAATGTTCTAATAACAAATAATAACTGTTTACCATTTTCTCTATATTTATTAAAGATAATATTAATTTTCTAGTATTCAACTGTCATAAATGATCTCTTTAGCCACAACCACTCTCTACATAACCTTCCAAGATTATATCTCCAGTCTTCTTATTTCTGCCAAAGTCATGTCATATGAGCATCTTGTTCTGCCGAATGTGTTCCATAATTTTTCATTAATGACTTCACAGGATACCGATATCTAAAAGGTTAGAATAAACAGGCATGGTAGACTCTACCTACGCTTCCCTATAAACTGTGTGATAATAAATGTGGACCCCATCATGAATTCTCTTCAGCTTATAATATTAAGATTGGGTGCATTTTGGATGTATAAAAAATTACAATAAAATAAAATGAATATCATCAATATTGACAATCCTCATAGAACTAAATACATTGTTATTATTTACCTAATTATAATGTAGTTTAATCAATTAAATGTAAACTCTGCAAATTGTACAGCAGGTCAAACCTGGTCTGCTAGCTGTTCAACCTACAATGAAGGTCTAATTTTGAAAATTGTTTATCAACCGCCAGATAAAAATGATTTCTCAGAAAACTCGTTACAATCGATCAGTCGTTTCAGGAGTCTACAAATATCTGCATAAATCTGATAAAATATCGAATTTTATTTGAAGTTTTTCAGCTTAAAAAGGCCTAATGGATTACTGAGATTCTTAGGTTTTATTGTGATATTGGTAGAAAAGACATACAGATATACATCATGGTGGAGAGGATGATAAAAAATAAATATATTATACAACTAACTTATCTATATTGTTAGATAATAACAGGACAATGTATGACATCATTCACTGTTGAGGCTCTTGAGTCATATTATTTTGGTTTATTTTCTTTTCGGTCAAAGATTTAAACACATCGGGCAAGAAAGTTCAGTTCACAAATCCATAAATGAATTTAACAATCAATTTATTAAATTCCGTAATGGGACTCGAACCTGTGGGCACTGTAGCCAAAACAACAATCTTAACCACTCGGCTAAAGACCCCACTGGTGATTAAATAAATGTATTTATGTTGTTTCTGCCTTTTCTTTGAAAGCTAAATTCCAATCAAATATTTTTCTTTATAGCTCTATACAAATTTCTTAGCTGTGAAAAAAAATTGTTTATTCAATATCTAGTCGCTGTACTAATCCTAATTCTTATTTGGGCATTACTACTCCCTCTTTGTAGCATATGGCAATCACACGGCTCCTGAGTTTCATTCTACCAAGTCATGCTAGTGCCGTGTAGCTCTGCCGAATGTATCCTACCGTTGGTCATCAGAATCCTTCCAGGAATGCAAAATCTATCTGTCTCGAAGAAGAGACAGGGAGATTTAGGATAAATTAGGATATATACAGTATCTTCTCAAGTCAGGTGCAAGCAAGGTTAGATTTAATAAGGGAATGCATAGTCCGCTCTCTTACCTCTGATGTTTTCAAACCATTGTACTTTTAGTATCTGCCACAATAATCAGTTTTCAAAGCTCATTAGTTCACATTAGTTTGTAGTTAATACTTGTTTATGCTTGTAATGCCTCTAATTTATTATATATCAGTATAATTATACATGTTTTCAATGGCAGTATTAGCTATAAATATGTGTATTAAAATAATATTAACTGCAGTCTTATTCACTAAATATAAATATAATTATAGTGTGTCTTATATTCATTTGAGACAACCATAATTGTGAATATATTTATGGCTTTCTTATAATATTCATTTTCAATGTCAATATTGATTGGTGTGAAATATATATTTTTACATATTTACTGCAGTTTTATTGCCATCGTAGGAAGGAAGTTTGTCATTTTTTTTGATCATTTCCGCTCCCTACTCCAAATATGGCCACCACACAATGCCAACTGTTTTCAAAGCCCAGTTTATGTTTACTCTGTGTTTTTTTAAGCTGCCATGACTCGCCCCTGTAAAGCAGCACCGTCAGAATGCATGTATTGAATAAGTGGCTCTTGGTTCTGACAGAGTCCAAAATAATGGCAAATACTATAGTTTTCAAAATTAAATAGAACATTTCAGTAGAATGAATTACTTTATTGGAACACACTGTCACAAAATAGGTCACCGATAATATGTCATGCGACACTGGTGCCCAACCCCCCCTGTACAATAAACAATTAGTGGAATAATATAAGGAATGTATAAATCTACTCAGACGTTTTTAAAACTAGATCAGTGGTTCTCACGGAAAATTTCTCCGTGGCCACATAATGAACATCAGTGGTCTTTTGGAAATGTCTCGTGGCCGCACCAAATTTTCAAAAGTGATTTAAAATATTTGGCCGATGCATTTAAGGGACTCATTACCTACTTCAATTTTTTTAACCATTGTCATACAAGTTTGCGCCGCAGGCAGAAAATTTGTATGCATTAATATAATTTCTTTAAAAATATGTACTATATTTTCACAATTCTGTCGTTTACATATGTTATTTTTAACATTATATACCCCTGCAGGTTTGTTTTTTAAATATGTCTAAATATCTATGAGTCATTAGATTTTTACTGTTTCATCCTTCTGAATGTTTGTTTATAGATAATTTCCTATATCCCTTTTATCTCGGGGATTCTATCAAATTCCCTTAAAGATTAGAAAAATATAGACTAACATAATAAATATAAGTGCTTCCATATATATAATTAAAAATCAAAAGATAATCACTGTTACACTTTATATATTTAGAATATCTCTCGTCAATGATAATTACACCATTGCAAGATAAACAGCGTTGGTTATTGTACAACAGACCGAATTACTTAATGCACTGCAGCGCAAATTAACCCGATGGGGTTACCGTACTAATCCCGATTAAAATATTCATTCATCACAAATACGTTTTCTAGCAGCATACATACGCAATACGAATAAACAAATGTTGAATTTATTTTATATTACTCATTTTTTAAATATCAATATTTATTACTATAGAACCGTTGGTGGCCACAGAAATATCCTCTGGTGGCCGCACATGTGAACCATCAATACCACTTTTGTAATAAAATCTTTACAATTTTTGTCATAGCATTACTGTATAGATGTCACTGTATTTTAAAAATAAAACACAATTTGATTATTATAAACATGTGGAAGTAGTAGAAACAAATTGTGTTTTATTTTTAAAATATGATGTCTTTCCACTAAGAAATTGACAGTTAAGTCCTTTAGAGAGATGTCTCTTTGAAGAAACCTTTTCGACTTAATAAATTAATAATTATAGGGAGTTTTCAATTAACTTAAGACAAACGTACTTTAAAAACATATTTAAAGCCACACAATTTTTTTTTAATTGTTATACCACTCATACTTGGCTGTTTCAGACAAGAAATTCAAGGACTCTTGCACTAGTGGATATATCATAACATTATTCTTGTATCACAGAACCATTATCACTGTCATTACACTTACTCGATGACAAATATTCATCGTTTGATACTGCACCCTTTACAAACCGTCTTTTTGAATTTTTTACTGACTTCTGTGCAAAATGATAGTTAATTAATAAATGTATAAAGTTGAAAATGCCAACTACTATAAGGTATCTATGTTATTAAATGAATAGTCCAGAAAGAGAATGCATAAAAAATATTAAAATAAATCTAGAAAACATTTTTGTAATGTTGATTTCTATTTATACTACATTTTTTACACTTACTTAAACACATTGAGTGGCATTGTCTTATGGTTGTGGTCAAGTATTGTGTCGTTTATTACCTCTTTCTGTTTCTGCTATTTTTAATTGAAATCATTATTTCTTCACATGTAAGGAGTGATTTTAAGCAGCCATATTTCATGAAAGAAGCATGCACAGTATGGCAACCAAAAATAAACCATAAAACAAATGAAGGCTCAACTTTCCTCTCAATCTTTATTAATTTTTTGTTTCAATTGCAACATTTGCATACATTTTTGAATTTAATATACTAAACCACATTTTAGTTACAGACTTTACATGCGGAGCATATGGCCAGCAAACTGCACCTTTAGAATTTCGTTGCTTACCTTCCTCCCCAGCAATGGGCATCTGTTACTTTTATGTGTATAAATAACTAATTGAAAACATATATTACAACTTACAGCTCGGTTACCAGTTTTTTTTTGTTTTTTTGATTATTACTTGGGATCAACTCAAATGAGAATTTTAGTGTCGTTCAAAATCAACTCGAAAAGAAGAAACACCACAAATACCCATGTCAATACTTCAATATGCAGCAATAAATTTAATGTTTTCACAATGTGCAATGATTTGCAATAATAACACAGCGCTGAAAAAATACATACATAATTACACTTGGTTTAAATCGACAAAATAAATTTCAAACAGTGCAAATTAAGTTATATATGTGGTTTGATTTTGCTACACGTGTATGAATAGTCGTTGAGTAAAACTATTCACCGCGTACGCAAAAAAAACCATCCAGGTGTGTTGCCGCGTCCACTGGCATACAGATGGCGTTATACTTTTAGCTTGAGGCGTTTACGATTAAAATTTTCATTTTCATTCGCGGAATCATAGACTTTGTGGGGAATTTTAAAATGAATCTCGTGATTTTGGCAGCTATAAAATGGTGGATACAAAGATAATATAAATAATATTATGATGAAATTAAAATAAAATGCAACAAATAGAGTATTTTCTTATTTGACAAATTTTAAATATCCTCGTTTTTTTCTCTCCAATGACGTAATTATAATTAAGACTGTTTTCAAATTTTCAAATTTACCCCCAACATACGAGAAGTCACTTTTGAAAAACAAAAATTTCTACATCTAGTTAAATCAATTTTTGAAATACATTAAAATTACCTATAATAGGTATACCTGTTTATTACCAATAGCTATTGTTAGTTGGCTCACGGAAAAATAGATAGTATCGAGTGACCGTCGCGTGTTAGGGAGCATTCACATCTACAGACAAGTAGCGTGAAATTTACAATCACCCCTCACTCATTCCGTCATGTGTTTCATTTTATGGCGGAATTTATTTTTCAGTCACCCACGAAATAGGAAAATTGCGTTACTTATTATCCGGATAATGAACTTCTAAATATATATAAGTAACTGACAAGATATCCAGTCAAATGTTAGAATTGTTAAAAACATTCTGTTTATATTAAGCATGCGGCGCTTAAACAATGTTTTGCATATGATTAGTGCAGTCATACAGTTGCAGAAGTTGATGATTTGTCCTGCGCTGAGCAAAACACATCACGGTAATCCTACCCTATAAATATGGATATCCAAAAAATATTTCATTTAATGTTATATAAAAATATCAAACAAAAGTTGAAGTCGGGAGTTTAATATGTGTGTCGTATTTCGGTTTTAACTGACATGCCCGCCATAGTCCGTTATATTGAGGTTTCACTGTAAAAACATTTACATTTGAATCTTATTACTAAATTCACATTTATTACATTTGTACGTTGTATTCTTGATCCAAAAATATTTAACATCAATTAAGTCTAATATCTAAAATAACGTGTTTTGCTAGAATGACGACGACATTATACATTATTATTACCGTTATTCGTAACGAAATTCATATTTTCACAGCTTATATACAGTCCTGGTAAATAATACCAAGCAATGATTATTCTGCAATATTTTGAAACACCACTTACATGCAACAATATAAAATCCCATCGATAATGTGTTGTAAAAGTTTAATAAAAAATTCTTTATTACCCATACGCATCAACCATAATAATTGAAGAAAAACTAAAACGCAATGGCGCTAAGTTATGAAAAAAGATAAAAGAAGATACAGGTTCGTTCACCTTACGCAGCCTTGAGCTTGGTACTTGCAGCACTGGATCATAAAATGATGAGATTTCTTCGCAATGATTAGGAGAGTCATCCGACGTCCTGCGACCATTCGACGACCAGACGTACGCTGAACAACACCGCGCTCCGCAATGGAGATTCGAATACCATTAACGTGCAGCGTACTTTTATTTTTAACTGTGAAATGTGTGTTAGGCTCATACAATGTTCCCTTCGAAGTGGATCCCTGGAATGAAGCGAGGAAATTTAAGCCGATCGACTACATGGTCGACATAACGAACTATTTGGGGTTAAATGTTTTGTACGAGCACAATTTTTTAAATGACAATAACATCGCGTTTTCGCCCTACGGGTTAACTGGGATTTTGATAGCTTTATACGAAGGGGTCGATGGTGTATCGTCGATGCAGATCAAAGAGAGCATGGGTCTTCCAAATGATAGGAATATTATGCGAGTAGGATTTCGTGATATACATCGCAGACTGAGGGTAACTATTCATTTTTTATTAACACTGTTTACATGTATTATTCTTAAGAAACAATTCTGATTGTGCTATATCCTTGTGGATAATTCAATAATGCACTTTTTAGTCAGTTAAAACACTGGAGTTTTCAATTTAAATTAACTCGTTGTCACATTGCAAACAGATATGAATTTTGACTCTTTATCAGGAGTTTTTTGTTTGACACATTCACAGAGTTGTAATATCTTACTTCTTCTAATTAATAACACTGTCAGTTCTTGGTGGAATAGCATTCTAAATGTTTATTAAAATAAAAGATAATATTTTGTGATAATTGCACAATTTTACCAAATAATTACAAACGGTTTCACTCAACTTTTCGGCTGGTAACAATAAACCTATCATTATACATTATTAAGTAAATTAAAAAACGACATTTTTCCGAAACCTAAAACTTTGACAAATGCAAAATGAAATCGTTTTATGTCAGTACAATTGTATATGAACTTTATAAGCCATGGTGTAAACTAAACATGGTAAAACTAAATACATGAACTCTTCTACCGTGTCCATCGCGCCACGAACATGGCAGTTGTGTTCAAAGCACTGAACGTATTTATCCGATTACACTATTTCCCATTTATAAAATATCACCTGTTTCTTCTATGTATATTGTTTTCAAAAAATAATCTATAAAATAAATTTACGATAGTGTCCATACTGGAATTTGAACCCGTGCACACCGCAACTATAAGGGCTCGACTCAGATTCAGGCTTTGCCATTATTAAGATTAAATAAATTTTTTCATCCAAGTCATTAATTTTGCTCATTGAAAAATACTCGGAAAATAATTTATTGCATTTGATAATATATATAATTATGTGTAATAAAAATCTATTTATTGATTGATTTTCAATATAGTTGGTAGAAATTCATTATATTATGTAAAATAATAACTGATGGCAGACACTATGCCGATAAAGCTGTCAACCATAACATCGTTGTTGTTCTGGAAGAAGACACTAACTGAAAAATACTAACTTTGAGTACATAATTGGGCTTTGAGATTTTGTACACTTCCATGTATTTTGTCACTAACGACTAAGTGTACAAAATCTCAATAATCCAAATTTGATATTGAAATTTTATCAAGCACCCTCAGTCGATGTCTTAAATTAAAAGTATAATTTATGAAAATAAGTTTGTTATTCCATACGACAGAGTTTGAAATAAGGAACATTTTGGTATAACTAACTCAATATGTCATTTTTTCGGTTTAGTGTTTTCTTTCTGAACAGCGACACAATTCTTGCTGAGGTAAATGCTTTGTTATTAATAAAAACCTTTTTGGAATTTCACATTATATATATTTTTGTCAATTTATATGTATATTATTAATTTGTATTATAGATATACTCATATAGTGGTATATATACTAGGCATCACATCGAAAGCATCTCTTCAATGGTGCCCCCATTATACTTACTTTAGTTAAACGTTTCCTAAATAAGGCTTCGTAAAGAAGTTAAAAAAATTGCACGTTTCAAGATAAAAAATATATCGGTTATATCTCGTGACTGGTAACATTAAATTTATGTTTCTATTTGTAAAGGTGTAGAAAAAAATTTACTTCTTTGTGAAAGATTACACACTCATACCTACTAGTGAGAATATAAAATCAACGTACGTGGATGTAAGCAGTGATGGCGCCAAAATGTATTGAACATATTTTAGGGGTTACGTCTTGCTGTATTTGATAAAAAAAAGGTTGCCTCATACAGTATTATTGGGAAACGCTGCTTTAAAATAACATTAGATTAAGCGAAGCTTCTAAAATTGTGCCGGGAGGTACTCCTTTACTAACAAAAAAATAATTTGAAAGAGTCATGTTTTTAGTTATATTCATAAAAAATCTTTCCCCTTTCAAGCTCCATCGTCTAGTAACACAGTCTTATTGAAATTATCTTTAAAATATCTCTTCTTAAAAAATCACGCCGAAATGCAATAATTAATACATTTTTATTAAAATAAAGTAAACTTTTCATGTTTGATTCTTATGGCTAGATTCACAAGAATTCTTTTACGGTGTTTGAACAATACGTTGCTTAATTGTAAGAGATTGCGCAAACATAATATACAACATTGATTTATTCTTGATTAGTAGATATTTCCGAATTAATTTTTTATGCTTGAACCATCACAATGCATATGTCAAAATTTAATAAAATGTGTAACAAATATTTGATCATGAATTGAATGGTGCTGGTAAAGGTATTATTTTTCTATCCAAAAGATTTTTTGGGTGACAAAACAATAGGATAGGACCGTCGCGACTAGCATCCCTGCAATTTTTGATATATTACAATTGATATGACTGTTAAATTCCAAAAATAATGCTTTGAATCTTGGATAATATCACCAAGACACAAGTCTGACATACAGCTTCTCTCCAATTTCACTAGCTTTTAATCAAGATAATCTATGTTCTAGATTTTATGCTGAGCTATAATTAAAAATCAATTATTTTTTAATAAAATTCTCCTCACTAAATATTAGCTTTTGCAATTGAATACAACAATGTGTAATAGACATAGTAAAAAACATATTAAAAACGTATTTTTATTTTTTTTTAAATCACCGATTTCGCTGTAGTCAGCATTTTCAATTCATTTAAGAAGCTCAGCAAAGCAGGCAATTTGTTTCAAAGAGAATCAATTAAGATGTATATATAATACATTATATTTATATTCTTCGTAACTTCTTATAATGTCTTTCCACAAATATAGTCTCTTAGCTTTGTTCCGCTCTTGAAATTATATTAAGTTATCATTGACTTAGGCGTTGTTTATGAATAACTTAACTAACTTAAATCAATAAATAATATAATGCATTGTAAAAACACGTAACCACTTCATATTGATTTGATATAATAAATTTCCATTTAATATTTGTGTCATATAAAACCATTGATGAGTGTTTGAAGAAGTGCCAGATCGTGCTCCGGTCTGAAAAAACGCACGCTCTTCCTCCAATACAACACTGATTAATAATAATTAATAACTATTTGAACATTCAAAATTAAATAGAATGCTGAAGCTGTATTGTTAAAGATGTTTACATATATTTTACAGTAATACATAAACTGGTTACTGTTTTATTTTTGGTAACAACAAGGAAACACGTAACCAATATTATTAAATGAATATCTGTTTATGCATCATAGCATCGCGACAAGTTTTAAGTAGGACAACATTTATAATTATATTCAAATATTACAGTTATTATAATTATATACAGCTACATAATTTTCTATACTTATTATATGGATAGTTTGAAAAAGCATGTAATTGTCCAAGGTCGTAACAGGAAATTTTTTAGCAAATATACTGCACGAATGCCAAATGCTGTGTTATATTATGCCATAATATATCGTATACGTTTAAAATAATAGTTATTATACTGATTAATATTGTCACTCAACAAGTGTAATGCTCGTTACTCCATAAACTGAATTTTGAGATTTTCTTAAGGAAGCAAAATACCAGATAATAAATATTGGTTCATTATTAGTCTCTTTTTACATGGGGTATACTTTCTAACGTGCTAGAAACAAAACGTGTAGAAATGAAATATTCAACATAGATAAATTGGTTACATTGCATACTTTAAAACTATTTAATGACAATTTCTAAGATTGAAAATATTTCTGTTTTTATTTATGCACAATAATATGTAATATATTCATCAGTAACATGTAGATAAATTTAAACGGTCTTCAATTAATCTAATTATAAAAAATACATTTAGTCAGTGTTTAGCTAACTTACAAGATATGATAATTATTTTTGTGCTATTTTTATAGCCGTTTCAGCAAAAAAATATTCCATTTTCATACATAGTGCAAAAAAAAGAGTCGGGTGTATTTGTAACAAACTTGATTCGATATTTTTAATGAAACGAGAGCATCTTGACTGTGTGAATTAACTTAACAAAAAAAAGTGTCGAAAATTCAAATTGTCGCTTAAAAAAACGGTACCGGAAAAATTGTTCTTGCTAATTACTTCGGAAAAAATACGGGTCATGTCATGTTATCATTATTTTCGAGTATTTATTTTTGTACCTTGATTCGTAAACGTAATGACGGAAATTAATTTCAGATTTGGCTGAAAACGAACGAGTCCCGCAGAAGCAGATGAGTTACCAGATAACTGTTATTAGTTTTATTTTGACAATGTGTACTTTATAAAAAAAACCGACCTTGTTTTTATGCATGCCCGTACACCGCGATCATAATTCATTAACTCTATAGTCCAGCGCACGAAATGTGATTATAATTCAGCATTATTTGTAGTAAAAACACACTTATTTTATAAATATCGTCAGGGTAGAATGTAAAAGACGAAACTCTAATAAAGAAAATATTTGTCACTACATACTTATAAACTTACAATGCGCCCAACATTTTAATAATAATAAGTCACTCGAGATCTACTCGAGAAGAAAATACATAATAAACACCATGTCCAAGATCTCAAATTTGAATTGAAAACAAAAACTAAATTAAATATTAACCTTGCCGGGCTTGAGTCCAGACCGATCAGATGGCTAAGGTAAAGCTCTTACCACTAGATCACAGAGGCCGACTTATATTTTCAACTTAGCGAAACCAGTCCTGATCATTTGTTAAAATTTTGAAATCAGTACAAAACAATTGTTTTTTGTTTTTATAAATATAATGATATTCCACCGAGAGTCGACAGTAAATTTTACACCATAAAAGTGATTATACATGTAATTAATTTATTCTGAGTTTCCTATAAGAACTTCATAATTGTTTTCGTTTATTTCTTATAATAATTGTTTTAGTTTACATATTTTTTTGTTAGCTATGAATAATTTCCTATTTTGGGTTTCATCCGCTATGGTTGCGGGGCCACGAGCTCGAATCACCAAACGGTTTCTTTTATTGATCGATTTTTCAATCAATAAATGGATTCGTCATGTTTTCAACTCTTCCCAACAGTATCATAAAAATATGGATCATATAGTGATTTTGCTTGCTAATAGTGCTTTCTACATCACATCCATTTTTCCATGCCGCTTAGGAAGTTGAGGGACCGATATATATTATCTAGTATATTAAAAATGGTTTTTTGCAAGAGATTTAATATTTTTCCAGAATACACAAGGAAAACTGTACTTTATTTAGCATTATAACAGCGTGATCTTTAAATCACGTTTTCGGCCCATTTTCGTATATTTTTTATAATAAAATTTCCTTACCTTTTTAAATCTAACTTTTTATTTATACCATATAAAAAGTATATAAGCATATTAAAGAAATAATGTAAATTGAAAACTCTCACAAATCTAAGTAGGTACTGTGTTTACAAACAAACAAGTTGAAAGTCGACCACTACGCCAGAACAGGATAAATATTTTGTTTTGTTCGGATAGCTAGGTATACGCGAGAAAGATAGAGAAAAGAACAAAAGGACCCCACCCCTATGCACCCCTACCCTCGGCCGTCTGGTTAGCGTAGCGAATTTTCTTCAAGTAAACTTAACCGTAAGTCGAGTATAACAAATGGTTTCGAGGAAAACAGAAAAGAAAAAAAATAATTACCCACCATGGAAACCTTAACAACCTAATAGTGGGCGGTACGGGCCATGTTGACGACCAGTGGTAAATATTTTACTATTGTTTTTTATCTGGTAGGTTTTAAGATCAATTAATTGTACAACCGTGCTTAAAGCATTCTAGTTGTACAATTAATATATTTTACATCTGAATATGCACAAAAACATACACGAAATAAATAGTCCTATGTTTAATAATACCATAGAATAAAATGAAAATTCGATTTTTAAAAACGATTATAATCAAACTTGTGTCTGTTCAAAAAATATTTATATTGAAAACCGTGTGTTTTGCCGACTCACTATATAAAAAAAAACGATTCCCGAATATGATGGAACCGATGCATTTATTTTCAATCAATTTTAAAAAATAAATGTGTGACGAATCAAAGTCCTAAGAAGAATTGCTTTGAACTGAAACGAACCTTGAAGATATTTTTTGCTGCACCATTTATTTGGGCAAGTATGATGCGCTGTTTATTACACATTAAACATTATTACGTACACGATGGCAACATTACCTGTCAGGATTCACTCAATACGCTGCTTGATGCAAAGGCAAAGTAAGCGCAGACAGAGAAAAATAGTATGTGCGTTGAAAATTCGACTTATTATTTTTCTGCACATGCGTTGATAGAGAGAAATTGTGTGTGTATGCTGCGTTACAGATTAAAAGATAAATTAAGACACTTATGTATTGCAACTACTATTACCAACTCCTCAAGCTTCTTTTATTAATTTTAAATTAAAAAATATTTTGACTCTGCAAGGGTTGGCATGATCTCGTAATCTCGTGGAAAAATGATAGCGTCATATTTATTTAACGTTGATCCCACGACACAGCTTTACGTAATAATTCTGCTCTCGATAGAGCATTTCGATAGATGGGACTTGAAGAAAATTGGTTGTAAGTCAGTCACTCAACCTTTCTTATTGAGTAGAGTAAGAAAAAACAGCTTCTTATCAGTCAGTACTATTCGGCTACAGGACCGAAGCGTTTGATATTTTAATCAATGAAATTGTATATTATTACTATCAATGTTTTTTTAAAATCTTTGGTAACATTTCAATGAATGTGAGTTTCATTCATCGATAATTTATCGATTTATTTAATAACAATGCGTAAAATTCAAACCATATCAAAGAAATAGTATAAATAAACGTAGAGTTTAATAGATGCACATCTACGGCGTAGCACTTTTGACGTAGACTCTAAAAGAAAATTTCTAACGTTATTCGAATTTTCTTATTCAACACAAACAAAATTTCAATATTCACAATATATTCGGTAGTTACGTTGAGAAAGTTCGTTGAAATATATCACGTTATTATTAATCAATTATTTAGTAAAAATGTACATATCATTTATTTGAAGATACTTCGTTGAAGAGTTAAACCATCGTATCTCTTGGTACCCAAACTTATGCTATCGATAAAAAAGTTAGCATTTTTTTAAAATTCTTTTACCTTTAACTAAAAATAATTTCATATCTAATTTAAACATTATTACACCTCTTACAGCGTGAGCCGTTTTCGCACGAATTTATTTTCAGTAAATTTATCTGTTAAAACGCTCACTATGGCTAAAAATAGATCGATTTCACCAGTAGAAAACGGAGAATTATGTGAAATATATATTAGTTATCCCAAATACATCATGAGGTAAACTAAATTCGTCGCATTCTCGCTAAAATAAATCGAAGAAAATGCAGAAACTGAAAAATATGTTATCTGCGAATCTATATGTTATCTGTCCATACAAGCAAAATGGTTTCGGCCAGTGTTCATATAAATAAACCGCCAAAACGCACACAAGAAAGCGCGTAGCCGCATAAGTATGTTTAATACATAGGGCTGTCGATTAATACTGTATATCGACAGTAAACTGAAATTCGAAAGACTAAATATCGAGAGCTCTTTTCAAAAATACATTTCTTTGTGTTCTACTTGACATTTTCATGATCTGTTGTCTAATTTCTCTACCTAAAGGTTTGAACTATTTTATAAAGCATATTATTATCCGTAAGTGTCTCTTTCTAATTTTGGCAGAAATACGATATAAAGTCTTGAATATGTATTACAAATTTTGAGCTTTTTCACGCGAACAATCAGATTATATTTTATTTTCAAATTTGAATTATTGAGATTTTGTACACTTCCATGAGTTTTGTCACTAACGACCCGGGTTTCGCCTTTCGGCATCTTCAGGCATTCGAGCGCACGAATGCCTGAAGATGCTGAAAGGCGAATCCCGGGTCGTTAGTGACAAAATACATGGAAGTGTACAAAATCTCAATAATTCAAATTTGATATTGAAATTCCATCAAGCGCCCTCAGTCGATGTCTTAAATTATACTTAAATTAAATCAGATTATAGATTTTAGTACATGTCAATGTTTTAATATATTATAAAGCTTAGATTCACAATATACGTGAAAATGGCTCAATTATTGAATTAACTTCGAATCGTTTGAATTATTAAACCCTTATGTTTAGGGATACGTGGCAGATGTTTTTTTAGACCCATAGATATTGATACGTGTTGCATTATCGACGCAAGTACGCAATTTATAACTATCATTATTATATTATTACTCTTTCGACAATTTTCGATCGATCGACAAGAAGTAACGTTTCGTGTCAAAATTCAAAAATTCTCTTTACGGTATCCAATATTTAAATCATAAATATACAATATAAAAACTCAATCTTAAAGCTAAATGCATGGATGGATGCAAATGCGTTAAGCATTCTAGTTTTTTTTGTAATAGTTCTCTTTTAATAATAACATTATACTTAGTCATCGATTTTTCACGAATCACGAGTTCATGAATCGAATAGAACACATTTGAATTACAACCGATGTTCATTTGTTTTTTAGCTGTAAGTTTTAAGCATTTTTCTCTACCATAACTAAATCGAATAACCATGGTCCGTATGTCAATAGACAACGACGATATATTTATATAATTAAAAAACTCAAAAAAGTTTGTGATACCAAATGTAGGCAACTTATAAAAAAATATATATACAGCACGAAATACCGTTAAAGGTTTCTATCACTTTTAATGTGTCAACTGTCAATTCTTGGTGGAAGGCATCACATCGTCGCTGTTATGGAAGTAAACAGTAAATCGAAAAAATTACATATTGAGTGAGTTGTATCAAAATGTTCCTTGTTTCAAACTCTACCCTATGAAAGAAAAAAAATATTTTTATAAATTATGCTTTTACTTAAAAACCGTTTTGTACAAACATAATAGAAAAGGTATAGGATTTCAAATATTTGACAAACTTCAAACTTTAATTACTCAAAACCAGTATTTTTTAGTTTGTGTCTTCTTCCAGAGCAACGACGATATTTAAAAAAATAAAACAAAATTGTTTTGCACTACTTCCAAATGTTTATAACGATCAGGAACGGTTTCGTTCATCACTAGCATTATCAATTGATAAAAATACAATCATAGCACGGCTATTTATATAAAATTGAATGTTAACAATTACAAGATATGTAAAACAGATGGTTCATGAACTAAAACAAGAATTTACAGGTAATCAAACAAATTATATACAAACAAAATTAAACAGTCCACAATTAAAATGAAGGACCTATTACATATCAATAAATACTATTTTCATATTTTCTATGGATTCCGCGGTAACTTTGTGGAAGTTCATTTTTAATATAAAATTAAAATTGATAACTCAGTTAGTCCACTTAGTTATTCCAACCAAGTGGAATAACTAAGTTATCAATTTTAATTTTACAATAAATACTATTCTGAAATCAAAAATTGAGCTACTTTAAAAGTCTAACACCTGAGCAAATTTAATGAGTGCAATCTAATGCGTAAATAAATATTCATTAAACAAAATAGCAGATTGGGAATATTTGAAAAGAAATTAGTGAACCATTTAAAAATAATGAAATATGTAATTAACATAAACACTAAATTGACATAGTAAATGGGAAATGAAGATGAGCCAGGAGACTCCAAATTTTTTATATTCAATTTTATTTAAATGTCAACACTCACATTGAAATTTCGTAAACTGAGCTATAACAGCACGTCTATTTACTTATTATTATATGTTGTACACTGTCCTATAAAATGAAATCATTCAATACAACGGTAAAGTAAATAATCTGTCAGAAATATTGCACGGGCACCACATTGCACATTATTTGTTTAGGTGCATATATTTGTTTCATCAATGGCGAGTGGAATTTCACTATTTGTTTGTCTGTCTGTTTCGACAAAACATAATTGTCAAATTTGCTACCATATCATTGACTCGGACAGAATGAAAGCAGAGATGCGCTTAATTTAATAGTTAAATTTGAACTATTAAATATTCAATTTTTAACATTTTTAATTCAATTTCAATTACGTTCAAATTATAAAAAGATAGGGTATAAGAGCAATATACGTTAATTCTTACAGAAGTTTACCAATATTCTCGATAGTTATTTCGGTATCACGTCATCGTCAGAATGATGATTAAACAGATTTTTGTTTGGTTATATATTTTAGCTTACAAAGAATCGACAATCTGTCAAATCATTTAGGTACATCGTAATCATAATCATAGTCAGGTTAATTTCATCTAGTTACACAACGAATGGAATAAAAAAGTTCACAAAGGCTGACTCCATCGAAAATATTAGTTAAATTTCAATGCAGTTTATTTTAGTTATGAATTGGAAATATCAGTTATAATAATGAGAATAATAAATTAAAGATATTTAAAAGAATTTGGATTATTGAGATTTTGTACACTTCCATGTATTTTGTCACTAACGACCCGGGTTTCGCCTTTCGGCATCTTCAGGCATTCGAGCACACGAATGGACTCGAACTGTTCAGTTCGAGTATCAGTTCGAGTCCATTCGTGTGCTCGAATGCCTGAAGATGCCGAAAGGCGAAACCCGGGTCGTTAGTGACAAAATACATGGAAGTGTACAAAATCTCAATAATCCAAATTTAATATTGAAATTCCATCAAGCACCCTCAGTCGATGTCTTAAATTATTTAAAAGAATGATGAACAACTACTGAGTTCTAAAACAAGTATTATAATATGAGTAGCTGAGTCGCTAAACACGCTCCAGAAGGATTTAGAGTTTTGAGTAAATCACAAAAAACTGTTATGGGCAGTTATGGACAGTTTCAAGTATAATTTAAGTTACTTTGTGTCTTCCGGTGTATTAGGAAAAGTAAAATGATTTTTTTACACTGTCGTTTTTTCGTAGAGCGTTGACCATATAAAATGAGGATCGAGATCGTGTAAGAAAACGGGATGTTTAAGTTTGGAGAAATTTTGATTTTGAACGGGGGATGAAATAGGAAGAAGTCTTAGACTTGAAAAATTGATAAATCTATCGATAGAGCACATACTCATACACATAAATTTTATTGATAAATCGCTAGGAGCGTGTTTAGCGACTCAGCGAATCAGATAATAAAATTACCTGACACATTTATTCTTTTTCTTCTAGAGTTACTTTATTCCAAAAGAAGGCTTCCTGGCAGGACTGGCTTTCAACAACGAAAACGTCACATTTAGAGATGACTACAAAAACGTGTTAAACTTCTACGGTTATGTATTTGACATGCCGAAACCCCTGACAACGCAACCAATCCAGACGTCTACGGAAAGAATGTCGACGGCCATGAGTTCAGCAATCACCGCCGAACCATCAAACGAGTCCACTGACTCTTCCCCAACCACAGACAGGAATACCTTTGCACCGAATGATATGAATACTATCCCAGTGACTACTTCAATTCCTGTGAAAACGACTATAGCGAGTTCAATGCCAACAGCGTCTCCCTTGAGCCAGAACTCTTCTCCCGAAAATGTAGATGAATCTGCGACAATAACAGAATCACCACCAACAACACAGAATTCCATTCAAACACCTGAGAGTACCGCGTCTCCGACAACAAAACCTCCTACATCGACAGTCACAACACAAATACCAACTACTCTTCAAACAACTACTCAAGCGACCACTACAAAGCCACCTACAACACAAGCACCGACGACTCTGCCTACCGCAACACTACCACCCACAACCGTGCCAGTTACAACACAACCCACTACTACTCAACCGACCACTACTCAAACAACAACCACAACTCAAGCTACGACCACTACTGCGATACCAACAACTAAACCACCAACTACTTTGGCGTCTACAACTGTTACAACTACAACCACAACGACGGTGCCACCAACTACAACAACCTTGGCGACAACTCAATCCACGAGCACTGTAGCTACAACAGTTTTGACAACTACAGAAAATCCTACCACAATTGAAACAGCTCAAACAGCAAGTACTCGGTTAACAAGATCAACAGACGCTCAAAGCACAACAATCAAACAAACAACGAATCCTATGTCAACAAACGCAGCGGAAATGACTGATAGTGATGACGAAAATTCGTTAACGGCAAAAGAATCGGACGATCAAGAAAGTATTGGAAGTACTGTCAGTGAAAAAAAGCAAAGTGAAATGACGGATACTACGAAAGTAACAAAGCCCACAACTTTTAAAATGAACGAAGCGACGACAAAAATGCCAAGTACCGTTCAAGCCACAGACCCTCTGACAACAGTAACTCCCAAATCTGATCCTGACACTGTTATGTCAACAACCGGAAAACCTTCTGATAAAACTACTGATGCTGTCACAGAAAAAGAAGAATCTACAACCGAGCTTTCTGAAGAAGCTACTAAAATAGATGAAATGGAAGATATCACAAAACTGACAACAGTTAACGAAATGGATTCCACTACAATGAATGACCAATCTGATTATGAGAAAACAACAGTCATTAGTTACGGCTCCACTACTGCGCCAGAGGAACCATTGCGAAGGAAGAAAAAATCAATCTTCCATTACGACTTTGCGTCACCTGCTTACCAAGACCATTTTGCATTTTATCGTCCAGTATTTTTGAGGAATCCCAATTATGAAGGAAGAGGCTTACAACACCAGAGATCATTTCTGGCCAACGGCTACAGTAAAGTACAAATCACGTATATGACATACGATACTGTTTTAGAGTTTACATACATTCCGTATCTAAAATCTATGGCGTTAAAGTTACCTCTTGATACAAGTGAGTATTACTTGCTGATCTTGTTGCCTGAATATGAATTTGGTGTTAATCAATTGATTAAAGATTTACACTCAGAAAGATCTCCAAGCTTGAAGCAAATTAATTACATGCTGACAAATACCTACGTACGAGCGTGGGTACCCAGTTTTATGCTCAAAGGATTTATAGTACTGACGTCAGATTTGCAGAAGGTAAGAAAATAAAATATACTCTTTCTTATCGTTGTCAATATTTATCCAAAAACGTAGTAAAGAAATTCTACAACACTACATTTATTTACATTGTAATATGTCCGCTCCCAACCTGGAGCATGTGGCCTCCTAATGGAGGTATCTCAACAGTAATTTTCTATGAGAACTGCTTGTTACTCAGTTACTCAACCTCTCTTTTTTCGAAAAGAGTATGGATAGAAGGATAGGATTAAGACAGGACTAGTGGACCCGTTTTTCAGGATCGGATGGGTGGGAAGGAGTTTTAGACGTCACAAACACTCAGACTACGAACAGAAATCCATAAATCGATTGAAAGATCAATTAATGAAACTGTCCGCACCGGGAATTTAACCCGAGACATCCGTAGCCGTGGCCAACGACGTTTTTTAATAACCTCATAATGCAATGATTAGATGTTTCGAAACATTGAGGCGTAAAGATTTCATTGAATTTTAACAATTCATTAAAATTCTTGAAAATTGGTCATATATTGATCCTAGAGATAAGAACAATAATTGATCGTACAGCAAATTGCTTTTGCGGAGATGTATCGCAAAGACTGCCAAAATCTAATTCATTGAATATGTTCATAATAATGCGATAAATAGTCCTCGCGGTCAGTTATCGCCGTGATGAATTGTTCACATGCAAATTGTTCGTATAATCAAATGTGGAATATCTATGAAACATAGTTTATTTTTATTTTATTTATTAAATTGACAGTTCTCCTGTTTTGGAACTTTTTGCTAACTTATGGTTAGATACATTGAAGTTTTGAATTCCTTTTTAAATAATATATCTAAAATCTTTTAGTGTTCAAATATGCCGTATAAAATATATACATTATATTTGACTTTATTTCCTTGGATGTAAATTAAAAAGGGTAACATAATTGTACTTCACTCATTCCGCTTTGCATGTAACTGGCTTGGTTTGATTTTTGATTATTTTTCGCAATCATAGATCGCTCATAGATACAGTATATTGATTGATAACCATCTGCCGATGCTCAACTTTTTTTTCTTATTTGATAACTAAAAATGATAATGATTTTTGACAGCTTGGAATCTGTGATGCGTTTGAACCCAGACAAGACGACTTCAAGCCGATGACGAATGAAAAAAATATATACGTAAGAAATATTGAACAAGCGATTACAGTTACCATTCGAAAGTATATGGAGCCCAGTGTCAAAAAACGTAAGTGCCTCAAAGATAACTTATTAATAATATTAAGTCGTAAAAAAGCAATTGCGTTAGTATAATTTAAGACATCTACTGAGGGTACTTGATGGAATTTCAATATCAAATTTGGATTATTGAGTTTTTGTACACTTCCATGTATTTTGTCACTAACGACCCGGGTTTCGCCTTTCGGCATCTTCAGGCATTCGAGCACACGAAAGGACTCGAACTGAGAGACAGTAAACAGTGTCTAACGTTTATATAGAAGATACAAATACGACAAATATTATTTACAAGGTAAAATATTATACGTCTGGGAGCCACACTGATACCTGAGTTAACATTTCGAGAATCGCCTTAATCCTTATTTTGTAAACAACACATTAACAGAGTGGCGAATTGCCGCTTTCCAACTACTTTTAGAATTACCAGTGATTTTACAATTATAATAGCATTGTGGGTTTCGACGGGAAAACTTCGACATTCGAAAATCACTTGCTAATGGAGAACCATACGTTTAATGCGGATGATGGGGTTAAACTGTTGCATCAAAACATGGGGGATCATAAATTATTTTATCAAGAAATTTTGTAAATCAATAGAGCCCAGTTAAATTCCTTGCCAATTCTGAATGAGCAGCTGAACCTTTCTAATTCTCCGTTATTGTATCATATACGTTGAAACACCTAACAGATGTCATTAAATGTGGAATGATTGAATATATTTACCCTTTCGTCGAATTGCATCCCGTCGAAACCCACAATGCTATTATAATTGTAAAATCACTGGTTATTCTAAAAGTAGTTGGAAAGCGGCAATTCGCCACTCTGTTAATGTGTTGTTTACAAATAAGGATTAAGGCGATTCTCGAAATGTTAACTCAGTATCAGTGTGGCTAACAGACGTATAATATTTTACCTCGTAAATAATATTTGTCGTATTTGTATCTTCTATATAAACGTTAGACACTGTTTACAGTCTGTCAGTTTGAGTTCATTCGTATGCTCGAATGCCTGAAGATGCCGAAAGGCGAAACCCGGGTCGTAAGTGACAAAATACATGGAAGTGTACAAAATCTCAATAATCCAAATTTGAAATTGATTTAGTGTTGAATACGGCAAGCAATCCCGGGATTTTCGAAAAATAGTCTATAAATTAGTAGTATATAAATTTGCATATGTTACCAACGTGGTGCAGAAAATCATTATGAAATCAATTTAATTATTTTATATATCTTTTAAGATTTTTGGCGATCAACATATCGTTTGTAAATAACCATTTGACTATTGAAATAATTTACTTTTGGGATATTATAAAACTCATATATTTACTAAATTTAGAAGTTACAAAAGTAACTATCATAATACATTCATATTATCAGCGTTTTGCTGCTAAAATTCTATCAACCAGCTCGCATCTTGGTAAATATCAAACACCGATTTTTATACATTCGTTTTTTTCAAATTAAAAAAAAATTATCATACATTACAAAATTATTTATTTACATTACATAAATTCATTCAAAATAGTGTTTTGATTTTATTTATTCGTCCATCATCTGCTGTGTGACGTTGACTTCTGAACCGTGGTTAATTGAATGGTGTGGAATCCCATGAAGTCAGTGGAAAACCTATCAAATTAACGGTCATTAAGTCTGATATATGTCGAATACTTAAATTTGCCCTTATTTTCTAAGAAAATAGTATTTTTACTTTTCTATATTTTTCACTATTTTCAAGATTTA
Source organism: Himalopsyche phryganea (assembly GCA_022494535.1). Lineage (NCBI taxonomy): Eukaryota > Metazoa > Arthropoda > Insecta > Trichoptera > Rhyacophilidae > Himalopsyche > Himalopsyche phryganea. The sequence goes on from JAGVSL010000129.1 coordinate 317,583, forward strand.
TCTAAGAAACTCCGAGAAATAACGTGCATTACTTATTATACGAAGATATGTTCTGGTTAATCAGTCGTTGTACACTATTCAATGTCTATTTCTTTTGTTTTAATGTTCAATTGTACCAAGCGTACTCAATTGTACGAAATATGTTGTAGGATTTATTTTTAAATTATTTCTGTAATACAGAAAGCCTAAATTTTTCAAAAAAATTGTTTCCGCATACAGAAAAACATTACGTTAAGATCTTTTTAATTTTTTAAATGCGTGATATGTTGTATCTATGATTACAAAATTCTTTCAAAAGATTTGAATCCCGAAAGTTCGACAGAAAGAAAAAAGCAGGCGGCGTCCCTGAATTTCAATATTTTCGGATTTTTAGAATGTATAAGTAAACGTGAAAACAGTATTCATCTTTCCACTCATAATTGGCTAGTCACATTTTCCGTGCACGGGACATTGTTTTTAAGCTAACCTAATTTAATTTGGAAACATTTAAAATCAAACAACATACCATTAACTGCCAAAACAAATAATAACTGAAACAGATCCTATATTGAAATCAATAACAACATTTTTTCGATGGATTCAGCAATAACCGTTCTCAAATTAATTTTTGATATAGAATTGATAAGTTATTTTACCGGCTGTGTTAATAAAACAGGTCATTAAATTAAATAAGACAGATAAAAAAAGGTTTAAATAGGATACCACTATTAAATTTATTTCCTTTGGGATTTTCACCTCCAAAGACTAATAATTAATTTTATAATTAGTAGTGTTTTGGTAATAAGTACAATTATCGTGTGTATCTTACCCCCTCCTCACTTCCAGTAGAAGGAAGAAAACCCACCCCCTTTATTTTAGGGTTGAGAATTAGATTCACTGTTTAATAAATTGTAAAGTCTCAAGCATCGTGCTATTGGAACGCAAAAAAGCCTGGAATTCAAAGTAATAACCTCTCTGTTCGTCTTGACACAGAATCTCTGCTGATCATCTGTGTATTTAAGTTAATGTAGTTTCAGAAACTCAACGGTTTTAAAAGATTTGTTATTATTATCACTAACTATATCCACTCTCAATGTGTATTGTATTGACTCGACACGAGTTGTTTAACAAGAATTAACTGTAAAACAGTCGCTCTACTACTCTTGTCAAAGAGGTTACCCTCTCTGATTTAGAAGGATGATGCTAGTATTAACGATCTCAATACTCCCTGAAATAATTATCGTATGGTCCGGGAGGAACGGAATGAAAACATTACAACCATCGGTGGCTTTTTTAAAATGTAATTGAATGATCCACTCCGGCATTCGAACCATTGACGGTGCAACCGAGCTGAACGAAAGCGCAAGAACGTTGACCATTCAGCTGCGGAACCTTAATTTAAATTTTGCAGCGTTTATTTTGTATATAGAATTTTTTCAATGTCAACCGATGATATGCAAAAAAATTGCAACAAAACATTACAAATAGTTCACACTGAAAAGTAAAAAAAATGATATTCATATTTTAATTTAATCAGTGAGTACCTGTTTTGAAAAATAATCAAAACGTCGAAAAAATTTAACTCTACACGTTTTAGAAACCTTCTTAGACCGAATGATGTAATTTATTTAATCAAATAAAAAATTAAACAATAGGTTAGAATTGTATGCAAAATTTAAACACACACTCGCCACAAATGTTGCAAAAACGATGTGATCGAGTATTTTTGATTGTTCATTGGGAACTTGTAGAATTACCCACGATTACGAAACTACTGTTTTAGCTTGATTAAAATGCGCAGATAATATGTTATTTACAAATGTCAATTTTTCTGAGTCAGCCATGTCAAATACAGTCTAAAATTATATTTAGTACAAGTATTTTTTACCCGACTTCGCCCAAGATAAATGTCGCTCATAGTTAAACATTAAACACTTTCCTCTTCCTTTCGGGCATACTTCTTGTAAAACCCACGAAATGAGGATTTAACTGTTTTAAGTTTGATAATTTTAGATGGATAATTTTCCGCTGAATCTTTTGATTTTTGACAAATTTTACGATTCGCATGAAATGTTATATTTATATTATATCATATTTATAATCGTTCAGTAAATTCAACACAAAGTTCTGTTCTGTTTCTCTTCATTGAGACGTCAAAAATATAGCGTAGTCAGTTTAAGGTTGAGAGTTAAAAATAGCACAGTTGACCTAAAAATTGCAGCTATGACATTTGCAAATTTCACGTCGCTTCTATACACCGTTTGGAAGGAGTACTTGTGACGGACAGACATATGTACAAACAAACATACAGATTTCTACATGTATTCTGTACTATGTAGTAGAGATATTTAAATTTGAAATAATTACTTAAAAGTACGTCTCGTAACTACAGTGACGTTTTTAAAAGGGACAATTCAGGTTTTTGAATTCAAGCCACATTTTGAGATTTTCCGGCTAGCACGCTTGTAAAAATAGAAATGTTATTCATCATATAATACAAAATATCACAAAATCAGTTTTTTTGAAACCATACCCGCTTCCAATTTTAAGCATATGGACTCCTAACGGAGTTTACTCAGCAGAAATTTTTCTACGAGACTTGCTTTTTACTCAGTTTCTCAACCTTTCTTTTTTCGATGAGAGTAAGGATAGAAGAATGGGTGGGAGGGAGATTTTAGACAGCATTGACATCCATGTCTTCGAGCATAAATGCATAAATCGATTTATGATACTATCCGTGCTGGGATTTGAGCCTGTAGCACCGTAGCCGCAGCCAACAACTTGGCTAAATAATAAATAATACACTTTTAAGGTGTTGACTGTCAACTTTTGGTGGAAACGCATTATATTTTAAAAATAAAACACAATTTTTTTGTTCTACTTTCACATGTTTAGAAGATCAGGACCGGTTTCGCTCATCACGATCATTATCACCTAATAAAATACAATCATAACGGAGCGAAACCGGTTCTGATCATGATTTGGAAGTAGTACAAACAAATTGTGTTTTTTTAAAGACAATAAATGATAAAAACATAATAATCATCATCTTCCTTCCGACTCGTAAGTCTCGTGAAAATTTGGTGCCGATTGACTAAACAACAAGCAATAAATAATGTTTTATCGACTGATTTATCATTTATTTTGTAGAAGTTCATTATAATATGGTAGCACATATCAAAGTATTTAGTTCGACGAGAATTACATTAATAGGTTGATAGTTATTTCGGCACTCTGACGATATCGTAAATCCAAAATAGATATCAACGAATTCCTATAATTTTTGTATAACTAAATACTTTGATAATTTTAACTTGTAATAAATAATGAACAAAAACTACACGGTTAAAAGGTGACGCAAAAACATTTCCATTAAAGTATTGTAATATTAAAGGAAAATAGTCATCCCGTAAATACTGCGCGTAAAATGACTAACTGCCTTTTAAAAGGGTTGTCCTGTGTGTGTGGGAGGGGTTGATTTTTGTATCCTACATAGACGCGTACTGGCATGGTAACTTTACGTATTTTTCATTGAAATTTTGATTGATTATTGCATCGTGACTCACTAGATTAATGAACTTAATAGGCAATAGAACCATTTCCTGGCTTATTTTTAACACCACTAACGAGTATACTTGTTAACTACTAATAAATTAAGAAATTTCTGATGCTAAGCAAATTACAAAGTCACATGCCTTTAAAAATACTGAACAGTGAAACCAGTCAGCCGACAGCACAATATTATCAAAGCATTTTTTTCAACATGAGCACTAACAACATTTTCGTTCAGAATGTGTTTGGCAGATCGTCGGTACAATGCTTGCTATGAGTGTAACCGGTTTTTTTTTCCATGTCCGCTCCCAATGAGGAGCATATGGACTAGATTGGAATCCCTAGTATACCTAGGAATGCGAATATATTCGACCCTTTTTTAACTATTTGTCATTCGAATATTTGGGCAACTATTCGAGTAGTATCTTATATATAATAGCCCGGACCGCTCTATAGACGTTTTATTATTATCACACATCTCATGGAAGTTTTAAAATTTCTCATGGCCTAAGCGTTCGCGGTTTATAATAAAATAAAATGTTATGCAATACACACACGGTTCCGACGTACTAGCTACTTTAGACGTTCAGTATTTCAATTTCAATTTCAATTTCAATAACGTCGTCTATTACGGGTACGGTTATACTAGCTCGTAATAATTTACAATGAAACATTTTACAAAATCGACGAAAGGTCACATCACAATTTTTCAAGATTTCAAGAACAATAAAAAATGAAATAAGCATTAGTTTTTTGGCTTCACCTAATTCTGGCTCTTTCAATATCACAATACTTGAGCTTGACGAATGGACTCGGGGCTAAAAAACCCTGTAAACATGCCCTAGTTTCAGTAATTGAAGAAATACCGTTGTGGTAATCCAACGCAGGTGCAAATTTTAAATACTGTAATACAATGGAACGGTATTGGAATGTGTATTTATATAGGGTTATAAATAATTGAACTTTGTGTTATGTAGTATTCACTTGGTACACTTGAACTTTTATTTCGATAGTTTACACTTTGTATAAGATGGTATTAACTTAGTACACTCAAACTTTGATTTTAATAGTTTTTACTTCGAAACGGATTCTTTTAACAAAGTGCCACAGACTAATTTTGATAGCTTGACTTTGAAACGGATTATTTTAATTTTGTATGTTATGGACATTGAAATTACATGTCCACTTAGAACCCTGCTTCGTCATAAATACCATTCCTATAATATACTAGTGAATAAATTCTAATACGTGGAGCAAAGACAATACAGGCGGCCTAATATAGAGTTGCGACAAGTAAACTAGTCTATGGTGGAAAATCCTATGTTGCAAGTAATAAAGAATAAGTGACATTTCATTACAGCGTTGTGAAACTATCGATTTCAAAGTGTGAGTATTTATATCGAGTGAAAACTATTTTGTCTATGTGATAATATTTTTTCGTAAGTGCAACATATTTCTTCAAAGTTTAAATATATTTTATTATGTGGCATCACTTTATTTTTAGTGAAATAATTTGTTTTTTGTGGAATGTATTTGTTATAAATGAAAACTATCTTTATGAATATCATCTAAACAAAAGTGCATTTAATTGTAAGCCATTTATATAATGTTATGTTATTCATTATTCAAATCGAATTTCCATACTTCAGAAACTAATTGAATATTCGAATATATTCGAGTAGTTTCAGTTTTGTTATTCGATATTCGAATAGTCAATTATGACCAATAGTTGAAGTCCTTAATATGGACTCCTAATGGATTTTATTTCAACTGAAGTTTTTCTACTGTTACTCAGTTGCTCAACCTTTTTTAACAAAAAGAGAGTAGGCAAACAAGGATAGGGTTATGACAAGGCAAATGATAAGTTAATCGTTCTCGTTACGCCCAGTTTTAGGACCGGATGGGTGTGAGGGTATTTTTAGACATCCATACCTTCAAGCAGAAATCCATAAATAAATTCTATTAAACGTGCTGGGATGAGAGCCCGTGACCGTCGTAACTGAAGCCAACTACTTTGATCACTCGACCACGGATAATTTTTCTGATTATTTGATAAAATTGTAGAAACAGTACGGGTAAGTTTGCCCATCTATCTAAGATTGGCCCACTATATGGAAAAGGGTGCTATTATAATATCATGATAATATTAATGCCATATAAATATTTTTTAGTTAAGCAAATGTATTGAGTAGCTCCTGGTGGTAAAAATATCAATTAATGTGCAACATAATTGCTTTTATTGTTGAATTTGTAAGCATGCAATGATAAAATACAATTTAAAAACTTCTATTGAAATAAATTGTACTAGCCATATTTTCAATTTGTATTACTAATCTGTGAACCAAATGCTGTATATTTTTTCCCATTCCAATTATATACAGAATATATGAAAGCATAAAGAAAAGTTGCCAAGACTTATTCGTATCGTGGACTTATTCGTATCATTATTTGTATCGTGGGCCAAAGTTACCCGATTAGGATGAAAATTTTGCTCACCTTGTTTTATCTATGTTTATATATCAATTATAACAATAAATCTATTTATGTTGATTAAATTTCGTCTTAAGACGTTGGTTCATTTCTACGTAAAACAATACCACACATAAATGTAATGGCGAACCATAAAAATACAAAGGCCCTCAGAACTGGCTGAAAGTTACCCAGATTGATCGTACTAAAAATTGTGTTTTATTTTTATAAATATAATCCCTTCCCACAAAAAACATATTGACGTTAACACCATAGACTGTGAATAAATATCTGTCAATTATCAATGTCTGAGAAAAATGTCGAGAATCGAAATAAAAGCAAAAGCCTATGGTGGCGTCATATGGAGTGCGAGTAGATCTAAGTTGTGTCCGCTCCCAATGTGGAACATACGGACATCGAATGGCGCAATTCAGCGGAGCTTGTTTTAGCTAGTCGGTTTATCTACGATCCATTTTCAGGATTAGATAAAGAGGGGTTGAGGAGATATTGAAATACAGCATACACCCATGCCTTTGGATACAAAACTATAAATCGATTGATACATAAATGTATAGATTTTTCCATTCATAGTTTCGAACCGGCGACCCCGTAATAGCGATAACCGGACGGCAACAGGACACATATCACGCTGTAGTATATATAATAGAAATTGAGTCTGGTCGTCTAAGGTAATTATTGCTCCTCATACATTCCCGGCAATCATTTCAAAGCGCTCAGTATAAGGTGTTTTTAAACTGTAGCGGGTGGTAGTTTTTAGAGCGTTGAGCACCCTCGGGAAGACAGTACTTATTTTAATTTCAATTGAATCTCAAAGGTGCAGTAACGCAAAAGCAATATCTTATATATAATAACCCAGACCGCTCTGTAGACGTTTTATTATTATCACATGTAGGTATGAAATTTTCTCATGACCGAAGCATTTGCGGTGTAAACAATGCACACACAGTTCCGACGTACTAGCTACTTCAGACATTCAGTATTTCAATGTCAATACCGTCATCTATGACGCGTACGGTTATACCAGTGTTTTATTATTTTTGAAGTTTTACTTTCGTACGTTTACTTGTGCCCAGTAGTTACGCCACTACCCTAATGGAGTATCTTGGAATTCTGAACAGCTGCTATTAAACACATTCCTGAGTAGTGAATTCTTGAAACTTTTTTAAAGAATATTAGCAATGTAGATTTACAGATACAAAATGATTATTTTTATTTCCGATACACAAAAGCGATATGTGATTTTTATTATTTTATTCAATTAAGTTTTTTTTTTGCATTGCCTCATATAAAGGATACAACAGAAACACAATGGATCGCCACATTAAATTTTTTTTTACACTTTTATGCGATTTTAATGGATTTTTTTATGTTACATTTTTCGTACAATCATATTACTACATAATAATTAAAAAAAATGACGAATCTAACGCAACGGCCACATACCTACATACAATTCGTTTAAGTTAATTACCCGTTTCGTTCTGATTATATACCTACTTCTATGAGACAAATTCGCACGATTGCCAAGATTAGTAAAAAATTAAAAAGATGGGCAAACAACGAATAGAATAAATACATCGGTTGCAAAACTATTTTATCTCAAAATAATCAATAAAGTGAATTAATCCGGAAAAAAATTGAAATACGATTTCGTCTTATGATAATCCGTCACTTGGCCGTTCCCGTACCCGAGTGTTCATTGCGCTGTCGTCTATTTCGATTACGCGGAATATAGTTCTCGAATCCCTTTAGGCAAACTCAGGCGAAAATGATTGCGATGAGCAAAACCAGGGATTAATTAATTGAATTACCAAAAAATGTGTTTATTTTATTATAATATAATACCTTTCCAATAGGAATTGACAGTTAATAACATAATAAAGATTTGTAGATTTCTTTCTCATGGCATGGGATTCTGTAATGTTTTCGTCTCTCTCGCCTTATTTATTCTATCTTATCCTGAATATAAAGAGAACGATTATTACATTATTTCCTATTTTTATCATTGTTTCTCTAGCATCTCTGGGGAGAGAGCTTGAGCGACTGGCTTAGTACCGGTTCCTTTTAATCAACTTATGTTCAGTTGTTCCATTGGTAGCCGATAATTATTATATTTGAGTCAATCGATGTCAACAAAGTAAAATATGTGTGTACGGCATTTTTTTGCGCCTACCTAGTGTTTAAAATATGTTAGGTTTTTTTCTTCATCAGTAATTTTATCAATATTTTTTGATGATTTTTGAATCTAATCGTTCTTATGAATCGTACATAATAGATATATTTTTATTATACTAATAAATATCTGGCATTACAGCTAACAAATGCACCAAATATTTTGAAAATTAGAAAATCGTACGAGATAAACTCTATGAGAATTTTCATAAATTTTTATACAAGATCACAAATTTAAATTGAAAAAACCTTAATTTGATACTGACCTTGCTGGGACTTCAGCCAGGACCCACCTGATTGCTAAGACAAATTTGTTACCACTAGACCAGAACCAACAAATATATATATATATATGTATATGTATCGCCCCGTGTTCAGGGTGAGTTAGGAGGTGGTTTAGAGAAATTAAAACATAACATATATTTGAATTTAAAAGAAGGTTTTATTCCAGGGTTTGAATCATTGACTGCGTAACCCAGTAGAATGAAAGCCCAAGAGAGTTTAGCAATTGGTATATATTTGTTATTCGGGCAACGCGTTCCAAAAGTACTTACTTCTACTGCGAGACAGCAAATTGCATTTATTTTAATTAAAATGAGTCATCATTCTGATTCATTGTTACAAAGATTATTGCATTTGAATTTGAATAGAAGTCGACAAGAAAATTGTTCGTCTCATTTGCCTATAAGTTTTTTCACTTACTGGCAGACTGCTTTTCACTCGCGCCTCAAAGTTTGAGAGTCAGTTTGTCAAGAATCGAAACAATACGATCGTATTCGCATGCTTGCTTAGGTCAGCACCTTGTAACCAATGTTGCTAATTACTAAATTGTAAATAAAAAATTTAACTCGCCAAAGGATTGCCTATGGCGGAAGTTGCGCGTTTTATTCTGCTGGCAATCTTTGTGCAAGATTCCCATGATAGCTTTACCCCAGCCTCTCAGTTTAATTAACACATTAAAGGCGATGACTAGGGATTCCAATTCGAATATTCAATATCCGACTATATTCGGCCCTTTTTTAACTATTCGATATTCGAATATGTGGGCAATTATTCGAATAGTATTCGTAACAATTCTCAATGATTTTTTTTTAAATCGACGAAATATCACATCACAATTTCTCCAGATTTCAAGAACAATAATGAATACTCCAAGTAGTGGCTTTTTTTGCCTTCACTCAACTCGGACGCTTTTAATACCTTATCATAATACTTGAGTTCGATGAATGACCCGTGGCTAAAAAACTCTTTAAACATGCCGTAATTTCTGTAATTGAATAAATACCGTTATAATAATCCGACACAGCTCCACATTTTAAATATAGGAATACAATGGAATGTTATTGGAATGCATATTTATATAATGTTTTGTTATTAATTATTCAAATCGATTTTTTAATATTATTTTCATTAATCAGAAACTATTCGATATTCGTTCGATAATAGTTGATAATGACGAATAGTTGGAATCTCTAGCGATGACAAATATGTACCTAATAATAGTCCGTCTTTTATAATGCATTATTTTGAGGGAGAATTTGCATCTTCTTTTAGTCTATTTTACACAAGCATAAATTATGTTTAATAACACAAAAATATACTTTACTTTCTAGAAGCCGATATATTGTTAGTGTCAATGGTTTTAATTTGATAATACTCCAATGAATTCGGCGGTTAATTTGTGTACAAATCACTATAACATATCGTGATAGTGTTGCTGTTCCACATGCTGTGTAAGTAAGTGTCACGCGTTATGCAGACTAAAAATTAAAAAAAATACCTTTTTGTCTACGAACTCGAGTTATAACCTTAAAAACCAATTCTCAAGAATATAGAAGAGCGATGCACAATCCTCGGCTCAAAGGGACATTTATTACGACCCATATACTAAATACCGTATTAGTCCGACTATAAGGCGAGGGTTTTTTTTTATTAAAAAAGGGACATGAAAATGGGGGGTTCGCCTTATATTTGAGTCTCAAACAAATGAACAAATGTATGGATTTAAAAATGTTACATATCTAAAATAAAAATGGACGGTACTGAGGATGATGAATTTTAGGTTTTTTTTTTCCCAATAGGCGGATTATAAAAATACGGATCTCCTTGTTTTCAGGATCGCCCTATAGTAGGGCCAATACAGTACGTTTTCGTAAATTAATTTGCAATATTGGTTAGTGTTTTGTTGGCTATTATTTAATTCGATTTCAACTTCGTTAAAGTTTTCAAAAACGAAAAACATAATATAATACTATGTGACAGACTGTACAACCCAGGTGTAGTTTATTCTAAGGTTATCGATTTCATAACACGAATTTTAGTGTCAGTTCTCCACGAAATATTCGTAAAAAGTTGTGAAAGGTTATTTTAAAATATTCCCTAACTGAGTTAAACATGTTCTAATCTCAGAGTACAATGATGGAATAAATACGTATTACAAATTGTAGTATATAAAGTTTTTACAGGCTTGTATTAAACAAATAAAATTTTGTTGCAATTTTCAAAAAATCGTCCGTTCTGAACATGTTAAGTGGACTCGGCATTTATTGTCTCAGCATAACGTATAAATTCACGCTTAAAGATGAAAAAGATTTTGATCAGTGTGCGGAAATAAGGACCGTCATAGTCGCAATTGATGGCAAAAATAACGCACAATAGGCTGACTGGCCAGTCCACCGTGACCAACAGTCAACGTGGTGACCATGTAGTTGGCAAATATTTGAGATGACACAGAACTATTGTCGTTTCGGTTATTGCAACACATTACATTTTGACATTTAATTTTAAGCGTTATTTGGAAAGCATACATTCTTATTTTATTTTTAAATTTAATATTACATTCTGTAATTATTTTACTTTGATCATTTTCAACGTGTCTACGATATAGATAAATATTTACGATAGATTAGTTTTTATCTGAGGAAGCTTTTTAAAGAAGCAAAATTCACACTTAACAATCAACGCATCAATTATTTATGATTATTGTTTTAGTAAATCTAATAATAAACAAACCATTTTTTAATTGGGCTGTATATTATCCATAATTGCATTATGTAAAATTCGTTATTTAGCAAAACTAAAAATAATCTTATGAACCTCTGGTATTAAGTTATTCAGGAATACAATTTATTTTGGATAGTGCCGCTCTTAATGCCAGGCGAATCAAAAAATTGATCTATAATCTATGTAGTTCAAACAAATGTTTTATTGAAGATTTTTGCTAAAATGACGAACATCTCATGAACAATGTCATATTATCTGGATTTGGGATTCAGGTTATGCCTGTAACCTGGATTCGACAACCGATTATTTAAACTTATTGATACTATAAAGATGTATAGATTTGATCACCGATATTCAAAAATGATCTGTAGAAAATTTGGATTATTGAGATTTTGTACACTTCCATGTATTTTGTCACTAACGACCCGGGTTTCGCCTTTCGGCATCTTCAGGCATTCGAGCACACGAATGGACTCGAACTGACAGACAGTAAACAGTGTCTAACGTTTATATAGAAGATACAAATACGACAAATATTATTTACGAGGTGAGATATTATACGTCTGAGAGCCACACTGATACCTGAGTTAAAATTTCGAGAATTGCCCTAATCCTTATTTTGTAAACACCATATTAACAGAGTGGCGAATTGCCGCTTTTCAACTTCTTTTAGAAATACCAGTGATTTTACAATTATAATAGTATTGTGGGTTTTGACGGGATGCAATTCGACGAAAGGGTAAATATATACAAAAATCTCAATAATCCAAATTTGATATTGAAATTCCATCTAGCACCCTCAGTCGATGTCTTAAATTATAAAAAAAAAATGACCTGTAGAAGTTTTATATAACCTAATACAGACCACGAAAGCTTGACGATGTATTATATTTGTATATAAGTAATTAGACTATTTTCCAAAGACAATTGGAGATAATATTGATTGACGACAACAGCTGGCTGATATATATTTAACTATTTTTAATTATTTAGCTTAATATATCCAGGTATCAACTGTAAGATCTATGAATCAATAATTTACAAGAGATCCGCAAAAATTTGAGCACTTGGTCACCGCAGTGATAGATACCACATGAATAATTATTTAAATTTTTACTCAACTTCGACATGCCAATATGGTTAGATTTTCGTGATAATCACCGTTGCTGTGAGACTATTCTTCATTGAATTAATTAAAGTTAAAGTGTTTTTATAATCGAAACGAATTATTTTCAGTTATCGCTTTAATATAGCCAAGGATCATACATTTTAGCATAAAAAATGTGTAGGAATTTTACCAATTCTACACTAATATAGTGGAAGATAAACTTTTTACGTTTGATAGTTTAGATTATGTATTCTTAGATCTGATATGAAATTAGGGAGCATCATCCGTGTTCCTTTTTGGTTCAGTTCAATTAATTTTTCAAAAACACAAAACTTTATTTTATTTATTGTTTTGCAATTTATACGTCGATTTATGATTTCTATTCAAAGGCATAAATGTCTATGATATTTTAATGTCTGAAAACGGTACATATTTAAAGCTATCGGCGAACTTTCAAACCCTTACTAAATACAAATGTATAACCCTAGATTCATTGAAAATCGAGAGGGTAATCAACCAAACAGATATCAATAAAAAAACTATTTTTAAATCATTTAAAATCACCCGGTTGATATTAATTTATTATAATATTTTGATATTTGACGATTTTATAAACACATTTTATTTATTTACCATAATGGTGCGGCATTTTTCTCTGCTCAAAATATGACAACGATTATTGTATTGTCTATAATCAGAATTTGGAAAATGGAAAAAGATCTTTAATTCAAAAGGGAATGACATAAATTCTTACATGCGAACAATTTCATGTAGGGGAACGAAAATCTTGAGAAATTTATATTCTATTGTTTTGTACTCAAATAGCTCCTTAACGCTTCGATGTTTTATGCACGTAAGTACGTACTGTTTCAGCGTCATATTTCGCAACGAAGACTCATTATTCAAGAAAATTCGTAATAGATATCGTAAAATAAAGAGCTTTTTATTATCCTCTGCACTGCAATTGACAATAATTGATGTTTTCCATTGGTATGTTAAACGTCATATTTTTTACAGCAGCAGTGCTCAGTGTCGTGGCGTAACTTACTACAATTTAGTCGGTGAAGACCAAGCATGGCTATCTCCAAATATTTAAACGAAGAACGTTTTATTTTTGTTATTATGTGTTAAGAAATTACTTTATTTTGATATGCATTTGACAGCATATAAATTGTTCTTAATGAACGAGTCCGTATTGGGATGCAAACCCGTGGAAGTAAATCACTGCTACATTTTCGGCTAGTTAAACTATAGAAGGTAAAAAGTTTTTACTATGGAAACACACCGCGTTCTGGTTGATGGTACATAACTGACTTTTCTAATCCGTTGAAATGAGTGGTCGCCAATATTCTAGTGAACTAGATTTATATATTGAAAAAATGTTCACTTAATTTTAAATTTATTAGTTATAATTATCAAGAGACGTCTATTTCACAAAAACTTCATCTTAATACATCTTACACTTAGCTTTATGGAAGTGCATCAAAATTTGATTATATTTCGTAATATATTATGTTCTATGATCATTTTATGCATGCGCGTTGCATAAATTTACCTAGATTTATGTAGAATTAGGTAGGTAAAACTGGGTATCATTGTTCGATCTAACAAATTGGCATAATTTTCTTCGATAGCAACATTTTCCCAGTCATTATTTTAGAATGATAAAAATTGGCGGCACAAAATCGACGGTAAATTGATCAATTACTATTGACAGCGATAAATTAGCGTGTGTAGGTATGGCACAATATTCAATGATTGTTTTGACTTGTTAAAGGCGCAATAAAGTCCTTTGGTTGAATGATTATGAAACGATGACTGTACTGTTTCGATCCACCAATACCGATTATTCAAATATTTACTAGGGATTCCAACTATTTGTCATTATCAACAATTCGGATAACTAAAACTATTCGAATACTGATAATTGAGAATGAAAATAATATTAAAAATTCGATTTGAATAATCATTAATATAATAATTTAATAATACACACAAATGTGTAAGAAAACGAGCTCATTTATAATAAAAATCAAATTTAAAATTACTGATATACAACATTTTCTGGATCTACCTATATCTTATAACAATTTACGACTAAATCTTTCCACACTACTGTCAACTTCCAGATAGAGACAATTTAATACACATTTAAATACCGTTCCATTGCATTACAATATTTAAAATTTGCAGTTGCGTCGGATTACTCGAACGATGTTTTTTTTTTTCAATTGCTGAAATCAAGGCATGTTTAAAGGGATTTTTATGCCCCGAGTAATTCGTCAAACTCAAGCATTATGATTTATAATAAGATACAGAAAGCGTCCGAGTTGGGTGAAGACAAAAAAACCACTACCAGGGGTATTTATTATTGTTTTTGAAATTGTGATGTGATCTTTCGTCGATTTTGTAAAATATTTCATTAAAAATTATTACAATGAGTATTCGAATAGTTGCCCAAATATTCGTATAATATTTTCTATGGATTCGCCGGTAATTTTGTGGAAGTTCATTTTTAATATAACGCCAGAGGCGAACGCGTCACGTTGGTGATAAACCAAGTAGAATAACTAAGTTATCAAATTTAATTTTATATTCGTATAGTATTCGAATATCGAATAGTAAAAAAGGGCCGAATATATTCGGATATCGAATATTCTAGTTGTAGTCCCTAATATGTACTAAGCCACTAGGGAATAGTTAGAATAATAAGTTAACCGATATTCGATGTATGTAGTTCATATTTATCAGTTATTACTCTGAAGAACTTCACCATAACGTTGTCGTACATTTGTGCGGTTGGGGGTCTTTTTATGTACTTTTTTCCACCCATTGTTACATTACGTCACGAAATCTTTTACGACCGAACTAAACACTACCTCCTTGTAAAACTTTTAATCAGGGTTCGTAATGGATAATTTTACAATTTGGGGTTTGGAATTTGGAGTTTACAATTTGAAGACAACATTGTTGTGACATCTTACAGTAATAGAGTAAACATACCTAATATATTATGTATTTTGAATACTATTACGATAAATACGAATTTAAAAAAATGGTTTTTTTGACAAGCCGATCAAAGCGTATTTGCCACCCCTGCTCTAGGCTCGAGTCCGATTGTATTTTCTTTTTTCCATGAATATAGATTTGGAATATTTTTTAGCGATAAACGACTTTGAAGATTACAAAACTTTACACTTTGAATATTTGTTTCACCCAACCTGTTATTAGCAACCGCTTGGATTGTTTTTTTCTAACACAATGGATTGAGGTATCACAAGCCTCACAATACCATTTTTTAAGGAATCATTTCTAGTTTAGTCGGATATTGAAATAAGTATTATTTCTTGAGGAACTGTCAATCTTTCTGGAAATCTATTCTGTTATTGTAAAAGTATCTGGTCTCTAAAAGTGTCTGAACAGTTAGTTAGATTCAATATCTTCTTGCCCAATATATTTTTTTTTGTTCGGTCTGGTCTATACATGTTTATTAGGTACATTCCCCGATAATTTATTGTCATATTTACCTTCATTCTATAAATTTCAATCATTAATTCAACACAATCATAATGAAAACTTGTTGAAATGTCGTGCATAGAGGATGGTTGGATCAATCATGGTATTATATAGAAATAAATACCAAATTGCTAAAAACCAACAGGCTGGCTGTTATGTTACGTTATTCTCAATGGATTTGATGGTGACTTTGAGAATATTCATTTTTTTACTAAAATTAATTAATTTGTTACATATTCCACTGGTCGAGTGGCTTATGTTTCACCTGTTTGAGAAGAATCTTTTATTAATATAATGTAGATATTGATTCTTCATGTTTTAAAAATAAAATGAACACATTTAAAGTGTCTAATTCTTTACTTATATTATTAATGATGAATTAAGGGTGAGATTTTTTCCTTTAACTAGATGTGAAGGGAGGAGGGATAAAAACAGTATGTATCAATACTAATTACTTTTGTTTGAAGAGGAAAACAATTAAAATCTTAAATAAATTTTATTAGCCCATGGTGTAAGAAGTATTAGTGAGCTGGATAAAAAATCACCGTCGCCATTTTTGTATTTGTTGATATCATTGCGTGTTTATTAATTACAATTTACTGTGATTAAAACAGTGTTTTGGTGACAATAAAAGTTTGGTGCGTCAAAATCACATATTTTGTAAGAACAGCGATTCAGCTCACCTATGCTTCTTACGCCATGTGTTCAACCCATGTTTTTGATATGATTTCTACTAATAATCGATTTCTACACTTTTCATTATTTATAATAATTCTAAGCTATTCATTTTTAATCTTTTACTTTTTACTCGATGGATCATTTCTTAATTAAATTCATTATGTTTCAGTAACATTGTTTACAAATTTTTAAAAATGATTACCATTAAGACATTTTTTTCCATATCCACTCCCAACGTAGGAGACCATATCCTAATGGAGGTATCTCAATAGAATTTTTCTATGAGAACTGCTTGTTACTCAGTTTTTTTTTTTTAAGAGAGTAGGGATGGAAGAATAGGGCTAGGACAGGACTAGTGGTTAGCTGATCGCTCTCGCTACGCCCGATGAGGACCGGATGGGTGGGTGAGGAGGGAGTTTTACCTGTCTGTCCGACATAAGCATGAGCAGTTTGACAGTTTTCACATGTCTATAAATACCACTTAGCTACAATATATTTTCTTATCATTCCAGGATATGCACAGCATCAGCCCCCAGTTGAGTTTGCAGCGACTCACCCGTTTTTATTCTTTGTGATGGACTCAGCTATTCACGTTTCTCTGATGGCAGGGAAGATAGTAAACCCACTTAATTCTCGCATATTGTGAGATATTTAATTATTAATTCATGTGATATGATTATCGATACACCTTTGTCTGGTTGTTACAAAACATACTATCAAAAGGCTACAACTTGGTTTGGTCAAATCCAAACTCGTATCTCTTTAAAAGTTATGAATTCTCACATTTTTTGCCCAAAACAGAGCCTGTTTAGTTTTACGAATAACGATTGAAAATTGCTCAGACAAAACATTTCAGTTCAGAGATTTCGTACCTTTTTATTTTAGCTGTCTCATTGTAGAGGAGTTCATAAAAATGAATTTGATATATAGTAACATACCAATAAACGCCTAAAAACATGTATCTCTAGATAGATTCCGTCACATCTTTCAAAACATTACAATCAATGAATGGATCAAAGCTTTATTTATGTTCATTTGAGGAAGTTTTTGTTTGTTTATGCATTGGAAGCTGATGGATGTAAAATTAATTCCAAGCTTGTGATTTACAAAGAGATTCCAGTTTGCTTTTGACTTCATTTTCTCATTTATTCAAATTATTTAATTGAGATCTTTATAGAAAAATAAAATTTTAAACCAAATAACTGTTTTCATTACCGTTGTACCACTCTCACTATTTAATTAGGTCAGCAAATCAGTTGGAGAACGATTATCAGCATGTATAAAAAGTAGGAGTGTCAACTGTTTTTTCACAGAATCTCCAGTTTAAGGGGACTACATCAAGTCAACAATGCACAGTATGTGTATATATGCGAATGGTTTGACACTACTTAAAAACACCTCTTCTTTCATTGTTGACGAGATGTATTCTTACTTACAAGTCAGTTATTAATTAGATTTCGTGGAGATAATTTATACCTTTTGTGATATTTGCCATAAATAAAGAAATCAACACTCACAAATCTAGTTTGTATAGAATTTATACATTTAAAAAGTCTTTCTCCAGGATAGTGTTTTCGATGACTGGCTATTTACCTGTACAACTGAACTTCAAAATTCACACAACACCTTGTCAAGCTGTAGTAATTTCAATTATTGCTAATTGCCATTTGACAATGGCTGCAAATTTGTTAAAATCTTGCGTGTAAGAGGGTAGAATAAGGAAAGTTGAAAAGGGGTATAATTAGAAAAACTTTCATATATTGGTGCGTAATAAAAAATTTATTCACTCCATATTTTGTCCTTATTTATACAATTAATTGTAGATGTTTACTTTGCTTTCTTAGACTTTATTTTTCTAAGATAGAATTCCAACTCCTTTCCTTCAATGATGTAGCCATCAGCGCGGCCGCACTGACCTGGTCGGGATCTCAAGCAAGCTAGAAAAAAAAAAATGAAGTCAGTATCGCATAAACAAGAGTTAACGTATTCTTGTCAAGTCTACTGTACTAATGAGACCTGTATCAGACTGCTGATTTCCGATTGAAATTAATTTCTTGATATCAAATATTCCCAAAATTAGGGAATGTGTAGCATTCACTTCACTTTTAATTGTGAATTCAAGAAACCTGTTGGTGATATTCGTTTTGCTTATATTCTGTACATTCAAAAAAATACTCATTCCATTAATAAGGACATGGACATTACAAAATTATTATTTGTGTACAATCTCTCAGAGTAACTATGACATTGCTGATCATTAATAACCTCTAGTCGGTTCAAAACGAATCAAAACTGGGCGAGGTATCAAGCAAACTTTATCATCATCGAGACTGCACTTAATTCTTCACAACGAGAATATTTCTTTCACTACCATTGAAAACAGTAAACCTTAAATGAACATCCTCATTTAAAAATGTTGGTAAATATGCTGCACAACATGCTACTCTTCTTCTGCCTTAAGAATAACTTAATGTTGCTGAAAACAATGCAATTCAGTAAGAAATTTAATTGCGGACATTTTATTTTAGCATTTAGCTAACCAAATAAATCAATAACTTCATATTTTGTTGTAAACATGTCTATAATAGATATTTGATTTACGAGCAAGTCAAGGAAGTTGTGTATTGATATATTCACACCAACAGGTACCTTTTGATCAAAGTGGCATTATTATTCGACAGTTATAATTTTTAGTCTAATTGAGCATAGATTGTTCACTTGTATATGATCCGTACAGACAAATATTCAACATTTATCTACCCAAAACTAACATTTACAAATGTGAGTTTCTTTTCAGAATCGCTACAAAATTAGTTCAGTTAAAGAAAAGTAGTGTCTGATTCATTTACTAGTATATTTCCACACCATTGTACTTAATAATTTCAAAAGTGCAGTTGCCAATTGCAGCAAATTCAACATTCAATCAGCAGTAACAAAACACTTCCATCTGGAAAATTTGTCGATGATACCGGTCAGCAAATACTTTCAGTTACTTGCAACAGTGATAGATTGAGAATTTTTTTTTAATAAAACACGGCGATTGAAACCTATCGAATAAGAATTAAACTAACCGAGCAGCCTGCCGGTGTGGAATTGTTCTTCGAGTGCTGGCTCAACCTTGGCAGTACGCTGAAGAGTGGCGTATTTCTTTGCTGTCTTTTTGTTTACTTTCTTTTCGAGGATCTTCTCTTCAGCCTCCGTCTGAAATAGAAAACAAAAGATTTCACATGAGAACTAATTCATAAGAAACAATAAACTGAAAAAATTCATGATCGATAGTTCGGTTGGCATCAGTGCATTATTTCTTGGTGACAATCACATGGAATCAGATGACACGCAAAATTATCATCATTTGCAATAGTTAATAAAAATGAAGTTGTCTGAACAGCTTGGAAGAATAATTGACAGATTTGAACAATAACACAATTTTTTTTATTGTGCTTATTGCTGGTTTAAACTAATTCAATATTCCAATATAAATATGGGCATTAACCATAGATAAAATTAACAATTGTTTTCCATTACCCGCGACTGCTAAACAGCCTTATAGAATCAACCTACTGGGGCAAATTTTGACACACCATGCAAAAACTTATAATATAAATGTTTTATAATATTAAATTTACTACATCGTTGACTTTCATAGCAAATTTGCATTGATACATTGTCGACATGTCAATAAAAATTTACATTATTCATACAATTCGCGTGTTCATAATCGATATTCCTTAGATCCAGATAGACAATTTTAACAATACAAAGGTTTAATTACCAAGTATACATGAATACTTTACATCGTAATGGCAACGATAAGCTGGCGATAAAAAAAAGATGAAAGATGAAAGACAACTCCACAAATATTTTATGCTTGGTTATTAATGGCTCAATTTAAGTAATCAAAAATTTCTTACCAACTTGGCTCCCTTCTTTCGCCCCAAAGGCAGAACATAATGGCTTTCGTACCATTGCCTGAATGGAGTAGCGTCGATCACCACGATGGCGTTCTTCACTAGGGTCTTGGTCCTGACCAATTCATTGTTTGACGCGTTGTAGACGACATCGATGATGCGGGTCCTGCGGGTTGTGCATTCTGAGCCCCAAGCGAAGTTACCGGTCTCTAAACGGAGAGCGCGGTATTTCATGTTACCTCCTCGAGTGCGCACATAATGGATGCGCTGGGTTCCAAGCTGGAAATAAAAATGTTACTCATCAATTAACAAGCATTCAGTGATTGCAACTAGTCAGCCAAAAGATTGAATTGATTAATTCACATATTTATGGTAGTGAATGAGTAAAGCAGATTCAAATAGAATTGAAGAAAAAAAACAAGTTTCATTGATTTCAAAAAGAGACAAAAGTTATTTATTATGAGTAATCAATGAAATCAGTGAATGCAAGATAATACTGAGGACAGACGTTTGGATACATAGATCTTGAGAAAAATTTCAAGATTGAATAATTTTCTTTAAAAAACTGTAAAGGATTCATTTTTTTTCAATAATTAGCTAGTTAAAATATATAAACTAGAAGCTTAGTCTGACTGTTCTGTATTGCTATGTCTACGATTCGGAAAAGAATCATTGATGCCAAATGGATCAAATGTTCAAAAAGATTTCTCAAAAAACAAAGTTTGTATAAACTTCATAAAATTAAGTAAATTTTAACCATTTGGATTGGTTCTTCATGTCCCGTACTGACTTACTGACGGATAATATTCAAGAATAATGATTACTCAAGAGACATGTTTTTAAATTGTGGCAGTAACCGATGAAATATTACAACAGTGGAGACTGTAGATTCTATAAATACAATATTCAGTTTATTAATCTTTTGATACGAATAAAAAGTTAATAAAGTAAAAACCAATTGTTTTAATATTTAGGTATCTTAACGTAATTTGCAAGGAATCAAACCAAAATATCAGAGTAACTATGACAGCTTATCACAAAACCACTGAAATCGTTTAAAACAAACTCTTTCGTAATCGCAGTTTCTGGCTATACATTATCATCATTTTGATGGTTAAGATCAATGTTGTTGGAATGATGTGAAACTGTACATACCCTGGTGTTGGCAGCGGGACGACCTAACTCATACTTCCTCTTCTTGCGAAGAGGCTTCCTTTTGCCTCCGGTGGCCCTCCTTTTATGGAAATGATCACGGCTGATACCTAAAAACCATTTCATACGTCAGTTCTCGAATACAAAATACAAGACCAACACGTTGACTTTCGGTGTCCGCACCTTGACGTAAGGACATAACCTAATAAACAAACAAGGTGTGCGTGCAAAGGGTCGTCGCCACATATAACTTGACATTGTAATGGACAAATAGGCTTGAATCAATATACTTCGCTTCTGATTTGGGCACTCATTTTCACGAATGGGTCATTCAAATAAAAACATGTCAGTGGACTGAGCCGACATCTGAAACTTCACTGTCTCTATCCGTAATATAAATGTCAATCACAGGGAAAATATCACAAAAACCGCAATGATATCAAAATATCGATGGAGAAACACATAAATCTGATGTCATTTATCTTTACAATACTCGGATGAAGCTAGATTATAATTCGAAATTCCATTGCATGCACTCACCCATATTGCCGACGAGCTAAAGAAGGAGAATAGACAAGCTTGTCGTATAGCCAGAGACACTATACAAAATACAACTTTTTGTTTATGAATCGATTTACACACATATAGTGTTATGTATACTTAACCCACAAAAATTGTATGATTTGTGTCTTTTATTACACCAATTTTAGTTATGGATAGTTTGAGAATATTTAAAATTAAACTACCCTTTTTGAAGGGATTAAAATGCGTGCTCGTTGCCTATTAATGTTTCTTGGCTTGGCTTAGTACTTACTATATCTGATAACTCACAAACTAATTATTATGGTATTCTCAAACTATTTGATTCAATTTTTAAGAAATTAACGTAACCTATGTGGAATCATAGTTTCCCAGTTTGGATTGGCAACAGTTCAAGTATACATTTGTAATGCATTCCTGCGTGTAAGCTAGCTAAGTTATAACTTTCTAAAATACATTGGTGGAACTCGGAGGTAAGAGAGCGGACAGACCAGCCTCTTATTACATCCAAAATTAAAAAAGGGACTATGGACCTGGCTTGGACACGTGCTGCGGACGCCCCAGGGGAGTCTGAATCCCGCCGGCCTCTTTTACCAATCAGATGGATTCCATCGTCCTGGAAGGCTGCTGATGACCATTCATAGGATGTATTCAGCTGAGCTACGAGACACTATTTATTATATTACAGGTAAATGGATAGAAACAACAATGAAACTTGTATGGATTTTGAAAGATTCAGTGACTAGCACCAACAAAATACGTAAATGCATCCTGAAAAAATCATAATTATGTACGTGAAGATCCAAAAAAACTTTTTTAACCGTATTTTTTTATCTAATATTGATCAGTGAAGTGATATTAATAAAATATTTCAATTTTTACATATATAAAACTGTCAGATTGAAAAATCTACAGCAGCACGTTCTGACTTTATTTTTATGTCAGTGTTTCCCAATTTTGTGCTCGTGGTGCATATGCACCTGCGGAGCTATTTGCATGCGCCCATTACAATGTTTTGATTAATGAAATAACGCAATCCTCATTTCTTTTTTCATTCTCGTTTGCAGCCGCGAATAAGATTGGGAGTCCCTGTGTTTTATAGAAAGTTTTTGTAGAGTCAATAATATTATTATACCCACGTAAAATACAAAAGTATATACGAAATTATGTTGCAACAATACACCTATAAATAAATACCCTCAGTAAGGAATGTTTAAAGCCCCGTGCAGTTAATATTTTGAGATGAGTATGTCTCAAAAAAATAAAATAAATCACTACTCTGACTCTACAGTCCAATGATAGGTATGAAAGTAAAGTTACCTTTTTACCACAGAAAGAATTAAAAAAATGAAATATTAATCTAGAAATCTGGCAAGTCGTAATTGTTTACCGTGGTCTATGGTTGTTTTTCAATCATTCATTAATAATGGCGGACGTTCCGGCAACCGATGATAATGATGACAACTGGTTGTATGGAGATTCAAACCCAGAACCACCTGAAAATGGTACAGGAGATGTACCAAATGGCGATGCTCCAGTGGCTGAACCCGTAAGAATTTCACCATTTTTCATGGCCTACAGTCACCAAAATTGCACAAAAACATAACCTAACATTACAACTTTGCCATTTTAGACTGAGAATTCTGAAGATCCGCCTGCCGCTGAGGAATCAGAAAATGCACTTGACGATTCACAATTCAACGATGAACATTTTGAAGAAGGAGAACAGCCCGACGAAGAGGCTAACGGCGATGATCAAGAAAATGGTGATACAGATTCCGACGACAGCGAAGATGATGTCAAAGTTATTATTGGCGATGTTAAATCTACACCACAGACGTACCCCAGTCTTAACATAAAGGTAATTCGTATAAATTACTGTTTCATTGTTTGAATTTATTTTTCAATTGTTATTTTGTGTTGCATTTTACTTCGTGATAGACACGGTCCATAACTGAGGTTGAAGGCATTACTGATACTGACATGATTAAATACATTGGACACTCTAATGCCTCACCTACACCAGATGGGTCTGCCGATGCGGTAAATGTCTAATTAGCCTTAATCCAGTTTACCCAACTAGGATAAAATCTCATTGTTGGGATCAATAAAGGTGTCAATGTAGTTCATTGACTTAGTGATAATAATTTGTCGTATATATACACGATATACACTATTTGCTGTCTGTCAGTTCGAGTTCATTCGTGTGCTCGAATGCTTGAAGATACCGAAAAGCAAAAACCGGGTCGTTAGTGACATGGAAATATACAAAATTTCAACAATTTAAATTTAATTTTGTATTGTTGTACAATCAATAACTTGATTATTTCACTAGCTATGTAACTGTATGTATCACAAGTTTCATCTTTGAGCATCTTCAGACTAACTTTATCTTAAGATTTTTACCAAAACATAGATATTTTTAAAATATAATAAAGATATTGAATCTAATTTAATAATGGACCACCTGTTTTCTTTGAAATAAAAAAACTAAGAATGTTTTTTTAATTTCCAAGATTTTGATGCCCTTATAAATCCATTTTTATTTGCTGGGTCTGTAGCTGAGTGATTGTGGTGTTTACAAGGGCGATTCCAAATATGGATACTTTCATCAATTGATTTATGGATTTGTGTTTGAAGGCGTGGATGTCGTCATGTCTAATCCTAAAAAAAACGGTGAGATAAGCTCGAGCAATTAGAAGTCCATAAGCACCACATTGGTCGAGGATAAAAAAAAATACTCAATTAACTAACTATCATTTTCAATTGTTTTTTTACCCAAATTGACTGCGTAATTCATCAAATATATTATTTAATTTGTTTTTAATATTCCTATTAACTATTTTTTTTTACAGAGGGGTGGATTGTTGCAAGTGGGATTGGAGAGGCAGAAGCAAGCGGGAAAATTTAGTGTGGAAGAATTCGAAACGGTCGGAACAATAAATGGTGTTCCCGCTCAAGAATTCAACATAGATGTCTTAGAAGATAAACCCTGGAGGAAACCTGGTGCTGATTTGACAGGTATCCATTAAATATTTCCTTTCTTCTGAATACTTAAATTTAAAAAAAAACACGATAGATCATTAAGCTTGCAGTGCAGTATATGATTTTCTCAGATGAACCCGACCGCAACCAACTATTTAGCACCGCTCCTGCCGGCTTATCACTGAACAAGCGGCAATATGTTGTAACCAACCTGCGAATGCTATTGAAATGAATTTAAAGAAACATACAAATATCCCTTGGTGCACTGGCTTGCACATATAAATGAAACAAAAAAATTAAGAACATTGCAACTGTTGAACCCCACGGAAGAAAACTGAAATGACGTCCGTGGTTGTAGTCTTGGTATTCTTTATAACTGTGGTTGAATGGGGTCGTACGTGGTTATGAATGGAATGACCAATGTTCCACCAAAATGATTGATCAGGATAATATTCCACTGGATTCTCAGTTTGCATTACACTACATAAAATATTAAAACTAGTTTTTCTCAGAGCCGGTAAGAGTAACTTGGTTTAAGTCAATTCTTTTGACAGGACCTTAACTCTTTTATTAATCACAGTTAATATTATAATTTCTTTGTTTTTTTTAGATTACTTTAATTATGGCTTTAATGAAGATACGTGGAGAGGATACTGCGAAAGACAAAAGCGAATGCGGATTCACGAATCGTGTACAGGACTTGTCGTCCTCAACTCCTCAGCAGGTACGTATTGTAATGTTAAGCTTCTCGAGTGCTCGAATGCCTGAAGATGCCGAAAGGCGAAACCCGGGTAGTTAGTGATAAAATAATGGAAATGTTCAAAATCTCAACAATTCAAATTTGATATTGAAATTCCATCAAGCACCCTCAGTTGATGTCTTCAATTGTAGCTATGCTTGTTTTGTTTACATTTGCCTCTAAATTTCTTTGCGATGGCATTTTTAATGCTCCATGTCAAACATGCTGAATGTTGAGAAGGCCTTGGCATCGACAGATACTCGTCTGCAATTGAACTTTGTTGCCCAGATTCAAGAGCAATCTTCATAATTTATGTGTAAGAGGTAATAAATTTGGTTAAATTTTGTACACTTCCATGTATTTTGCAAGAGGAAGGGTCATTGGTTACTTGGTTATAATGCAAGGGATCACAAAGACCATCGATAAGATTGAAATCGGTGTTCTATAAGAAAGTATTTCATCTACAAATAGTCCCAAAAAATTAGTTTCGTGCCCAAGTTTGTCAGTAGAGGCTTCACAAATAAAACTAATGTGATAATAAAGATTGCATAAAATAAAACTATCATGTTACAAAATGAAAAAACATTGAGATAACAGTCACATGCTTTCTTGAGTGCCACACTCCAGACTGATTCATACCTTGGCATACAAAGTGTTAAGGAAATAATTCATTGTTTGATTTGACTCATTAAAGATATTTCCAAAATTTCATACAGGGAGTCTTTTGTAAAAAATTACAAACAGAAAAAATTAAAGTTTTTTTACGTATTGTTCCAGGTAGAAAGATGACTGGCCCGATAGATGTCATTGGAAGTAGGAGAGATGGAATCGATGGAAGTCCAACGGACCCACCGCACATTAAACAGAACATGCAGATTCCTGTCAGAGAAAATGCCATACAGGTTGAACCCTAATTTCTAAATATATTGTACAGTAATACAAATCTACTTACATAGTTTATGGCATGCTTTTGAGATGCAATATCATAATGTCTGAAAGTACAGAAATCAAAATAATATCTTTTATTGAATGCTTTTTAAATCAGGTGATGACCGCAGACCGCCGAGAATATTCCAGAGGTAAAGCGTTCCCTGATTTGAGTCTTCCTCCTCCTGGAGCAATACCTCCGACTCAGCCAGATTTCTTTCACCAGACGCAGCATCAGCCACCTTTCTATCCTAATTATCAGCATGAAGAAAATAACTGGGGAGGTATGTATTTTCATGAATCTTCATTCAGTTCACTTACTGGAACAAATAGCGAGGTTTTTAGTTACTGGTAGTTAACTCTTAGCCATCTGCTTCAAAGTCAACAGAGTTCACTTCTCTTGCCTATCGGTAAAAGCTTCAGTTGGGTATGAAAACTTCCAGATTTAAGCCCTGTTCATTTTGATATCAAACAGATTTTTTTTCAATTTAACATTTTGGAAAAAATAATGTCTTTCCACCAAGAATTGACAGTTAACACCTTAAAAGTGATTAACATCTTGAGTGACTCAAAAATATCTGGCATATTGTCAATTATTGTTTTAATTTAAGATCTCGACTGAGGTTCTTTGATGTAATTTTAATATCAAATTTGAATCGTTCAAATTTCACACATTTACAGATGGTACATAATAAAACTGCCAATTTTTTAGCTGTATAATTTAATAAAAAAAATTACAATTTCAGGGAACGATTCCGGTTGGGCTCCTTCTGAAATTAAAGAACTGACTCCTGGCCCTATGAATATCGGTCCGCCACCAATGTGCCCTCATCCCGGCATGCCCCCGCACCCTGGCATGGGACCGCCAATGGGAATGCCCGGATGTCCCATTCCCCACCCCGGCCAGATGATGGGACGGCCCCCCATGGGACCTGCCGGACCGTACGGACAGATGAATATGCACCCCAGGGATGTGGAGCTTAGAGAGAAGGAGGCGATGATGCTTCGGGAACGTGAAAAGGAGGCAGAACTTAGGGTAGGCGGTGATTGTATTCTATTAATCGTTTAAATACAATTCCGACATGAAAATTCTATCATTCTTAAAATATATATCTGAAGATTGTTTGAGGAGTCGAGGATTTGGTTTGTTTCTTCTGCTGAACTGTAGAATTGATTAATATTGACACTTAGTATGCAGGGAACTGTACTATATTCAGTCTAAACTCGTCTACTTGAAGTTGAATTATGTTGAAAATGATCATTATTTTAATAAAAATAATAATGTAGAAATTCTCCATCGAGTAAATAAAAAAGGTATTAAAATGAATAGTTTAGAGTATTTAGAAATTGATGAAACCATTAACAGTAATGGAGGATTAGTAAATAACATTTTGAATGGAACAGGTGGCTGACCATTATTAAATTTATTTCCTTTGGGTTTTTCACCTCCAAGTAAGTACTTGATAAGATTGATTTGCAAATAGTCGATCAGTTTTTATGTCTTACACCCCACCTCCAGTAGAATGGATTAAAGCCCACCCTTTATTTTTAATGTAAGAATTGGAATCATTGTTTACCTTAGAAATGAATAACCTTGCGATATGGTTAGTCTGAAGATGCTTCTTAAAGAGGCGAAACGCGTCAAGTTAGTAAACCAAGTGGAATAACTAAGTTATCAATTTTAATTTTATATTAAAAATGAACTTCCACAAAGTTACCGCCGAATCCTTAGAAAATATTGAATTATGTATTTAGCAAATACAGGAGATTTTGCAAATTTTTCTTTACTAAATACAACTATAAAAAGACATGTTTAAGAAATCTAGTGGAGATGAAACACGCCCACTTATGGTTTTCTTTGCTTCAACATTTGAAAAGGATGCTACACTCTCGCAAGAAAACTTGACTTGCCTTGCAGGGACGGCTCTTGTAAAGGAGCAAAGGGTGCACTGCACTCCAATAAGTCCCATCAAAATATTCCATTAATAAACGATATTCAAATATAATAATTATACCAATTCACTAATTTTAAATTTTCCTCGTGTTTCCCATAGGAAAATATTGGAGGAAACGATGATCAATAAACACGACTAGCAAACGTATTCTGCGTCGATTCAGAATACGCATGAAAGTCGGTCGATGACGCGGTAGGAGCATAAATTCTTTTGCACTCCTTAGACGTCTGAAATGTTCCATGTATTTTGACATATTTGTGACATTGCAACAGTATGAACTACGCGAAGGGGGATTTTGTATGGACTGTTTCTGAGCATTGATCCCCCTGGCGGAAATTCCCGAAGCGTAACCGAAGGCGATTTGGCGTTTGCGTTTACAAGCCTGTAACAGTCATTTGTATGAATGAAAAAGAGCAGTGGAACAAGCGTAGTAAGCTCATTTAATTTCAATATGATTCTTTAACTATACGCTCTTCAATAAGAATAATATTTACCTACCATTATAACTTTTGGAGTGATGAATACAATTTATAAAATTATAACTATGATCGTGTATAATACCGTGTAGATATTATTGAATATTTAAAATAGAATAGTTTCGAGTTTTCTACCTGGCTGGCCTTACCTATTCCATAATATTCAACTGTGTATCTGGTTTAGTTTCGTAATACACCTTCCTCTAATATTTTTTATATTCTTCTATATTGAATTCTACAAATTACTTTCCCCAAAAAATACTTATGCGAAAAATTTCCGGCTTAATACAGAATTATTCCAATTGCAGACATTAATACGGTAACCTTAACATATGATTTCACCGAGTAATTTAAACTTAAATTGAACTAACCGTCTTATACAGCAGAGAAGATTTTTACGATGTCGTTGGAGCCCTGTCTATACTTCAACTCTTCACGAATAAAAAATACACGTAGTATTTAGCTAAACCGTTAAGCCATTACAAATAATTTATACAATATCGATGACTTCCGTCGAAAGTGAGTGTTACTTCTAAAATTTAAAAAGGATCAATTCATTTTGAGAAATACCACGACTAAAGACAGACAAAGTTTCCCAAACTATCATCCGCGACAACCTGGAATGGTTGTATATGCTGCTAGGGCTGCAACAAATTTAGACGTACTCAAATTCTTATTGATATTACCTACCCAAAAAAAAGAAAAAAGGTGGTCCGTCGAAATTAATCCGCAGGAAAGGTTTGGGAAACCCTGGTGAAGAGAAACAGTTGATATCGCCAATATCAGACTTATATTTTCGTATATGTCTGATAGTACTTTCAAAATCCAATATGTGGAGGATGGATTTCTTGCATAAATATGTGAATCTTTTTTTGCACTCCCTAATATTCCTGTCACCGGCCGCCACTGTTGCCTTGTATAAAATTCTTGCAAATCAGCTTTATATAGATCAATAAATGAGTGTAATTTTTTATGCTTAGGAAATGCGAGAGAAAGATGATCGAGACCCATCGGAGATGAGAGACCGCGATAGGGATCGAGACAGGTCGAGGTCCATCAAACCTGACCGACATAGAGAAAAGTAAGTTTCACAATATATTACCTCTGTGATCTTGAAATGTTTTAGGTGAATTTAATGAATTGCGTACCACTTGAAATAGTTATTTTGCCGAGTAGACAAAAGACATCTGTATATAGCAAGCAACATGGTCACAAATATGTGATTATATCGACTTTGGAATAGTAAAATTGGATAACTTTTGGAAATTTTGAAATACTGCGCTCCATGTCATAGTTCAAAATATGTTATTATAACTTATAGCTTGCGATAATTACATATAGATATCGCTAGCTGATTTTAAAATATGTTATTACGAAATAACCTTTTCGCTGTAAATAAAAGATGGTGCTGTGTTACATATTAAAAAGCACCTGTGGTACGTTGATTCAGAGCTACATAAGCCCTCCCTTTCCTACATTCATTACCCTAAAGATTCGAAACTATCTTTTGACAGAGCACTGCCTCCACTGTTTGATCAGTTCTCACCTGCTACAATTCCATGGATTCCAGCCTGTTGAAACTATCTTTCTGGTGAAACACTGCCTGCAATGTTGGATTGGTCCTCAATTGAAACTGCTCTACGGATAAACCATAACGTTTTAACCCTTCGTCAATTTCACTCATCTTCCTACGCTTCATGTTTTACTGTGTTTATCTACTTTGCTCGAACCTACAAAATGTGTTATATGACTTTGCAATGAACGATTATCATTTGAGCCTTGAGAAGACTTCTTATTTTAATTGTGATATATGTGATATACCTGGATGATAACCAACGATTGATGGCGTAATGATCAAATAGAAGATAATTTTTGAATCACTTAATCTATGTTTATTATTTTAAGCATTTTTCTCTGCCATAACCTCATCAAACTGCAATTTACCGTGGTACAAATGATGACGAAATTAATTTTCTGTTAGGTTTTTTTAAAAATGGAAAAAAATTACCTTACTGAGAAAACTCTAAAATGGGGTGTGGCTTATAATGTCACATTGAAATGTGTAAATATCACCCCTTAAGATTTTAATAAAATAATTATGTTTGTAAAGAAGGGATCATGATAATATAGAACACAATTTTATTTCAATTGCTATATTTTACAGATCTCACAGAAGGGAACGGTCCCGGTCAAGATCGCGCCGCCATAACAAATCCAGATCCCGTTCCCCTGCATCCCGACATCGCTCTAAAAAGAAGAGCTCGCATCGGAAAGACAAAGACGACAGCGAATGAAGCAACGGTAATATAATTTCTGATAATCTCTCTCATCTTTTGATTCAGTATTTTTATGAATAAACTTAGAAGAAAACAGAACAAGATAAGAAACAAAGAACTTGTGTTTTGTTTTGGGTCATGTCTACTTAATACACCGCGAAGAGGCAGGGGGGTAGAGAGCCAAAGCAGACACACTCCCCTTTCCTCACACAACCCCAGCAATAGTCGATTACAGGTTGGGATAAACTTTCCCGGACAATAATAAAACCCCGAGCCTCATCGGATGTATTTACTTTATTGCAGTTTAGTGCTTGGAAAAATGTTTTACACAAATTCACATATTTTACTTTATACAGTAGATACAATCAGACGCGATCCCCCCCACCCCCAGTTTTTGACCAAACAACTCACTCTGTGGTAAAGGGAACAACCAGTCCTCCAAAATGCCGCCTCAAGCGAGTCTTAACGGTCTGGTGTACCCCGCCGCTCAACGGCATCGACATTGGAAATTGGCAAGGAAGTCAACCGTGTATATTCTGACAAAATCTTCTTTAGTACATAAAAATAATAGTGGTTGTCTGAACTCGCTCATGTTCGCACGGAATAAGTCGACATTTTAAGCAATACTGTTGAATCTCTTCCCAGTGGCATCTCCATTTGAAGGTTGCTTCTAAACTTTGGAAAAACAAACAATTCATGCCCAAAATTCATCAAAAAAAATTTTTTTGACATTCTCAAGGATTGCAGAATTCTCATTTTGGCCGCGTATAAGCCGAAAGAAATATGTGGTCAGGTACATTTCTCTTCATGCGTATGAACTATTAAATGTGAGCATGCCTGTTTAATACTTACTCACTTTTGATTTCTTTTCAGGTCGGATGAATAAAGCTATCATCGAATTGTATATCATCGAGGCGTCTTCAAAAGATCACTGAAATGAAAAAGAAAGTGCATTGATTTATTAATCGTTATTGTCGCACAAAGTGAACAATCAAAAGTGTTGGCACGTTTCTTTGTGACATTGCTCTGATTCAGTGCATCGATCTTGACTGGAAAATAAAACTCTTCGTGTATCGACGGTGCCTGTTTTGTATGTATTGAGCATTGGGGTATATGAAAAGCGGGAGAGTTTCAGTTGTCTATTTAAAAAAAATATATGAACCGTATGATTAAAGTATTTATGTTGCATCATTTTTCATGGTAATAAAAGAAAGATTGAGTATATTACTCGTCACGGGTGGGTAACCTTACATAATTATAGTTGTACTTAGTAAATTTTTCTACAAATATGTGATCATACTTATTTATTTGTCGTAGACGTCACGGCAACATGACTCGCACAGTCAAAGTGTTCGTCATAACCGTTTGCAGATAATTTTACTAATACAGTGGAAGCCAGATCTATCGTTCTGGCATACATCATTTTTCCGCTGTGTTTGTACCCACACATTCTTATTGTCAATGTATTGTATCTAATATGTGGACTGGTCTACTGTGTCACATTTAAATCCAACAAAAACCCCTAAAAAATCTTCCATTGGTGCAGTGGTCGAAATCATGGGCTCAAATCCCGGTACAGACAGTTTCATGAATTAATTTTTCAATGGATTCATGTTTGTAGGCACGGATGTTTGTGTTGTCCAGAATTCCCGATCCTAAAAACAGGGCGTAGCGAGAGCGATTAGCTAACTACTAGTCCTGTCCAATCCTTCTATCCCTACTCTCTTCGAAACAGAGAAAAAGAGTGAGCAACTGAGTAACGAGCAGTTCTCGTAGAAAAACTTCTGTTGTGATTCCTCTATTAGGAGTCCATATACTCCACATTGGGAGTGGACATGGTAAAGTAAAATAACAACAACCCCACACAGTCAGTACGTATGTATAAGATAATTGATTGTTATGACCACCTTTAATTCCAAAAAACCTACAGTTTCTAATTATTTATGTGATTATTTTTTATCAATTAATTTTGATCACCATCAATATACTTCATGGATTCATTCTTATATTATATAAACGATATCTCTCATTTCGGGTTCATCAGTCCACTGGAATGCCTGAAGATGCCGTAAGTCGAAACCCAGGTCGGCAGTGACAAAACTCATGGAATTGTACAAAATTTGAACGGTGATTCAATTCTGGTCACTCATATTTAATGACTCCCGCAACGATGTATGACATAGGACTTTGTATTTATCCATTATTTTTAAATAAGACATTCTAGAGCAGGGCGTCTCCAAACTACGGCCCGCTGCAGTCCACCCCTGTGTCCTGCGCCATAGATATCTCACTCGCTGGCTAGTCCCAATACGAAAATTTGCGCGTTATTCAAAACTACAGTATGTTGGTAAGATGAGCAAGCTAGGTCTTGGCCCTTGGCACTTAGTGGAGGAGTATAAAGCCCAAAAGCATAAATTGAATTGGACAAACTGATGTACAAAATATTTTTGATTATTACTGTAATGCTAGTGAGTACCTGGCATGCGTTTGCAATGCCACTCAAAGAAAAAAAGGGTTTGTGTTTTAATTCTGTTTATTGAAATGCTTTTGGATTAGAGGTCTGCACGGGCCGAAATTTCACAAAATTGCCTGGTCGAAGCCCGTCATCTTCAGGCCCGACCCGGCCCAAGCCCAACTTTCAATATCACACCTGTTATTTGAACTCGACCTGAAGTCCAGATTTATTTTTCTCATCCCGAAAAAAGCCCGATTTTTTTAATATAGTAATTCATTTATACTTTTCAAACAATATATGTTATTGCTCCATATTTCCAACAATATTCATAGCACATGTGAAATAAATTATTTAAGTTATGAATGTTATGAATACTGAGAATGTAGTCTTATGGTTGACTCATAAGCCGAATACAGTAGGGAATATTTTTCTTAAATTTGAGTTCCTTATCCTATCGTTGTTTGTATATTTGATTCTTTTTTTAGATTTAATAAAATTTTCTTCAAAAACCTTCACGTGTGTGCGCACAACTCACCAAAGTTTGATTGAAATCGGATGAATGATAAACGAATGCATAGAGGACTAACAAATAAACAAGCATTCATTTTTATATATATGGATTTGCATAAAGTGATTAAAAAATATTTTTTTTTATTGAATTACAATTATGGTTAAGTTATAATGCTTTTACATACAATGAAAAAAAAAACCCTGAGAAATTATTTAAATTATAATTCTTATAATTTAAGACATCGACTGAGGCTGCTTGATGGAATTTCAATATCAAATTTGGATTATTGAGATTTTGTACACAGTCAGTCAGTTTGTCAGTTCGAGTCCATTCGTGTACTCGAATGCTTGAAGATGCCGAAAGGCGAAACCCGGGTCGTTAGTGACAAAATACATGGAAGTGTACAAAATCTCAATAATCCAAATTTTATAAGAATTAGTTTTTTCCTGAAAGTTTCGTGCAGTGTGGTATATTGGTTACAGGATTGAAAAGAAACAATGAAGTCTTCTAAAGAATTGATAATTCCAACCGACAAACCATCTGGATCTCGTTGCGTTCATGACAGGTAAGTAGTACGACAACATTCTTCGTTTGGCACAAGCGCCCCTCTAAACAGTCGATCTGTAATGCGGCTTGTAAACAACCAACTTTTTACGGCAATTTACTGCTGACCATGTGTGGTCGTCTATACATCAAAACAAGGTACTAATGCCGCAACATTACCGTATTGCACACACTTGCCGGGAGCTTGACTGGATATTTTGAAAATCAATATTACGGCAAAATTGGTAGGATGAATCTATTTCCTTCTCGTTCTGCTTGATATGTGTGTCTCTTTTCTAGATCTGTCAAATTTGTGGCTCTGTCGACAGACGTCAGCTTAATATATTGTCGACGTCACGTTTTGTTATATTTTCAATCGCGATGAATGTATGGCATCTGAACATAAAACTCTTATACGAGTCGTTTATTGTGGTAAGTTAAAGTAATTAGTTAGCGCAAAATGAAATATTCAGTTATATTGTAAAGATATTTTATAAAACATCAGATATTCGCTCAGCAGTTTTATAATGTCGATATTACTTCATTTCATTATTATCGTAACATAAAAATTGTGTATAGGCATCATAATTCGTCATAAAATTAACGTAATTTTAAATGAATTTTGAGTATTTCAGACCCGGATTGCGGGAAATGAAAGCGTATGTGCCGGTATTAAATGTACTCTAAATTGCACTCGATTACCAGGGCGTCGTCAGTTCTGTGCGCTTTAAATCAAAGTTTCATCCAACGCGGAAAAAGTGACAGCTGTTTCAAATATCCGCCGAATGCAGGCAATTGTAGTTCTTGCTCAACTCACTTTACTGCACAAAATCAGTTGCCAGATACAAATTGTCCTAACAATATTTTCGAAAACTGCCGCATCATAGACCCTGAAAATGAGACTAAAAAGGTGACAATAAAACGATTGTTTTTCTATTTATTGCACAACCTTACGAAATGATTCAAATTCAGTTCTGTCATTCATTCGTTTAATTCTTAGCTATTATCTTATTACAATCCCAGTACATATAAAAAAAATAGGTATATCGTATTAGCCCGAATATAATGCAAGGTTGCTTTTTTATCCAAAATATTTTTTGTAGCAAGTATTCGCGTTATATTTGAGATCTAGTAAAAGAATAGTACTTAACACAGCATCTCTCCGAAAAGGTGTATTCTAGTTATAGCAAGATCAGCCCAAAGTTACTTGTCAATGGGAATTATCGCTTTTCTGCACCCTTCTCGCTATCACTGATAATGTTGAAGTTAAATTTTATTCGAAGTCATGTAGTAACGAAACTGGCTATAAATGCGTTGACTCTGCCTGCCTATCTCCAATGTTCTCCAGGCTAGTGAAGTTATTGGGGAATTATTTTGCTTTTTATGAATACTATTAATGTCAATTTTCACAACTGTGTTCATTTTGCCCATATATGAAGACGAGCCAATGAGTTTTGATGGTATGTATTTATGTCTGGTAGGTGACAATTCCTTCGATCATTTATGAAACTACCCTATTGGAATATTGCCTTGTTGGGTGTGTGATGAAAAGGAATTTCTTTGTTTCTGTGGTTGCGTATTCCAGAACTGGAGTATAGATAGGACAGATGGGATTGAATGGAAATGTTGGGAATAAAAGACAAACGAGTATTATTACAGAAATGCTTTATTATAATGTCCATAATAAGTAGTTATAATATAAATGTTAGCTAAGACAACCTAGAAGTGTAGACACGAGTGTCTCCAACTGCACAAACTGCTATACAAGTGGAACAGCTGTCCGGGCTCGCCCGATTTCCTCTCCGGCCTGTCGCAATCACAATTGTACAATGTTTACACTTTATTTAATTTAGTTCCATCAATTTACAGCGGGCCGCGCTCAGCCTCGGACAAGCGCACTCACATGACATTTCATACAGTCTTTCAATTTTTAGCATATTAGTAAAATTAAGGTTTAGTTTTTTTTTCATACATTTAGGTTACATTTTTTGTACAGCCATATACAATAATTTTATCTCATATCTAAAAAAGAGTTGATAATCGATTCGTGACTTCCGTCGGCGGCGGCGGACCCGCAGACAAAATTTCTAACGTCCGCCGGCCGCTTAAAATGTTTGAATTTATTACAAATGTGCATTATAATAATAATAATTAATCTGCCTAAAAGTTATCCGGTAAACGATCGAACGGAGCGTGAAAAATAGACTCGGGCAGGGTCGTTCGTGAACATCGAAGATGAAAATGAATACATACACGGCAAAAAAACGCCCGCTCCCGACGCCGATCGTCCGCGGCCGCATTCAAAACATTTACCATATTTTCTAACATCTTTTTCTACTTACTCACAGATAAATATAATAATAAATCGAGACTATGAGAGAATGAATACAAAAAATACGCAATAAGACAGAGCGGGACGCGTCCGTCGGGCAATTTATCCATTAACTTAAATGCAAAATTAACATTAAATCAAGCATTATCGATAAGTCTGCCGTCTACATCGGTATGTTTGTCAAAATGCGTAATTAAAACTAGCTATCATTCTACGAAACTCAATCAATTAAAATTAATCTTGTTTTACTTAACCCTGCTTAAAAGTAATCGGTCGCATGCGTCTGTCCGGCGCGACCGCAGAGAGAAAACGCAAAAGTTGAAAAGAAGCACGGCAGTCAGTCGTCAATTCTGAGTCACTGAGATATGTCGTCCCTTCGGTTGTCGCGGAGGAGGGGTCCTTCCCTTCGGAAATGTAGACCGAGTGACCGTCGCACGAAACGAATGGTAGAATGAACTGCTTTAAAATAATGAAAGAAAGCTACCGTTAAACTTCGAAGAGAGCTTATATATAGTAATACACGAATTGATGCGTGTGCGAAAACGCAAAGGAGATTATGCGAGGCCTCTCGTCGGCGGAGACGGCCTCCTGGCCTGGGTCGTCGACCGCGCGTCCTCACCGATCACGGCTCTAGTGTCAAAAATCGATAATGAAAGGTCCCCTAACCCAGCTAAATGTCTAAAAGCTACTATACACTGTTGTTTCTTTTTATATAAACGGTTATCGATAATAATATGTAAAATGTTCAGCCTAAATAGTAATACATACAATAATATATATTTATAAGAAAACGATTTCCCGGGCGGGTTCCCGTCTTTCACCGCGCTTTCACACTCGTGACGGCCGTCGGCGCGGACTTCCGACTCGGGCGAACGGAGACCGGGGGCGAAAGGGAATCCGGAGAGACGGTGTCGATTGACAACGCTACTTTAATGTATAAATATTAGAAAGTTAAGTTATAGTGATTAATAATTAACAACATCTACAGATATTTGCATAGTGCGAGCGAACGGGTGATGCGGTGATGAGAGGAATCGGAAAGGCGGACGAGGGGACGGGACGGCGGGGGAGCGGAACGGAGCGCCGCACCGGAATTTACAAGGCGGAAAGCGAGCGAGAGAAATGGAGAGATAGGATCGGATGTCTTGTGTACACATGAATGAGGTTATGGGCTGGAACGCGATCGCTCTTTTTATCTAAAAATACAGGAATATTACACTTTACAAAAAATGATTTTTTTTAATACTTATAATCCAATATGTCCAATATGCAATAAACGGTATTTTAGTTTAGATTTTTATTTTTCTACAAAAATGAAAAGATTCTCTTTTTTATATTCGTTAGGATTTACACGCTATTATTTTCAATAGAAGTTTTTCAAGAGGGAAACTTTTGTTTTTTGTTTTCTATACATCAGTCGGGTACGGTGAGAGCTAGACCGGCCGAACCGAACATTACACCGCGCCGCCCCACTCCCGCTCGGCATGATCCCGACTCCACTTAAAAGCTAGCAGATCTGATAAATGCAGTAAACCGACGCCTTCTCCTCTGCGGAGACGGCTCATTAGATCCACTCGAGACTACGCAAAACGAAAATATGACTATCCTTAAGAGAGAGAGACGAAACATTACTTTCGCAAAACACCAAACTCGACAGATTCTTTCGGGAAAATATACAAATTAGTTAAAATACGGACGTTAAAATTACAGAAATTAATCTAATTAGACTAAGACCTAAAGTTCAATATTAAAATCATATTTCACAAAAAAAAAATACAGTACTTGGATTCGCGTCAAACCTATAAAAAGAAAAATACAACGGAAGCAGAACGGGAATCGTCGGAACTGCAATTCGAAGGGAGGCGAAGACGGGGGCGGCGGCGTTCGGTTCCGTAGCGATTTTTAAAAAACAAATGGCTGTACACTTTACATTGTTTTATTCATCTTATATACTGTTACAACGAATATGTATAATTTAACAGACACTCAAAAAATACATGAGGAGCGGGGCGGTATCCTTCGACTAAATTCAAACATACCAATAATAATTATACATTAAAAAGTAAACACTAAATACAGGGAAATTCATAATATACTAAAAATATAATAGTAGTTGAAGCGCCGCACCGACGCTCTGGCGCCGCAATATCGGTCCCCGTCTACTTGCCAACGGATTCGTGCCGCTTCTCCAATAGGGACGTCCGCTCCGCTTCCGACGAAACTCGGTGTGGAATCGAGACGAATCCGTTCTACCTGTAGTGACGCGCGACTACCGCAGAAGCGTTCTACTAATATATGATACAAATTCTACAATATTTTATGAATCGGCTGACGAGATTTAACCTTTAGTGCGCCCTGAGGCTTGACTACAAAAATTTGTAACTGAATCTCGTTCAATGATATGGGCACTTGAGGGAAGGCTCGGGAGAATTACGCCTCTTTTGTAAAAAAACCATTCAAGAATTCATTTCAGGTTTATCGATAATTATCAGAGCCCGGCGCTCTCCGATTTTAACTATTTTCAACTAATCGATCTTGAGGTATCGTGTCGGTGTCGCGACCGCTCGAATCATCGGGACGTCGCGGCTAAAAAAGCTACCTTAGTCGGGAACCGGCTGCGCAACTTCATATTTTTTTTTATACATACAATTTCTACTTCAACATCGATACCATGTTATAATCACAAACACCTACAATATGCAAAGTAACATTCAACTATATCCCTTTACTTTTTTTCTTAAATGTATGAACTAACTATGTATTATTTTATTCAAAACGTCAACATCGAACGCGTTCGCTATTGTAGTTTTGGTGGAAGTGCACCCGAGCCCGCGATTCGCCGCAAGCCTCGACAGAAAAAAAAAACAAGCCCGATCGAGATCGATCAAGCGAAATTTCAAATAATTTGATTTTAGCATTCGATTTGCGGTGTATAATAAAAAACTACAGTTACATTACTATAATAATACGGAGATCTAAAACTGTGTCGAGACGATTGTGCAGATAGCGTTTTGACAGAATGTAAAATAGAGCGTGACCACCAAAAAAACAATTATTCCACGCGCGCCTCCGATCGGGATGATGAATCGCAACCGTCGAATGCAACGGAGCGTTCCCATCGCCGGAATTGACTTAATAATTATTGAAACCGCCTATATTTCAACGCACGGAAATATAATAATTAATTATTACATAATAAAATACAA
The DNA here is from genome assembly GCA_022494535.1 of Himalopsyche phryganea. Taxonomy (NCBI): domain Eukaryota; kingdom Metazoa; phylum Arthropoda; class Insecta; order Trichoptera; family Rhyacophilidae; genus Himalopsyche; species Himalopsyche phryganea. The sequence continues at coordinate 358,086 of JAGVSL010000129.1, forward strand.
ACTTATCAAATAAAAAAAGATCAGTATCATTTAAAAAAATAATGTTATTGTGATACTACACAATCGGGTAAAACAGGAGTACATTATCCTAAATAAGAGGAACTCGTTAAAATAACATTCGTGTGAAACGCAATCGAAACGCGAGGATCAGAAAGCCTTCGTTCAATTTTAATTTTGTTAAAAAAATAAACAGTTCCTTTTAAAATAAAGAGTGAGATAGCTCATCAAAAGAGGAGTCGTACGTAAAACAGAGAAATAAATGAAATCGCATATCTCACTGAAAACTTATTACAATAGTTATTGTAAACAACTAATGTCTGCTAAGTTAAGATATTTTCAAGACCCCTTCGCACTATTCAAACTACAAATATGCGCAAAGTCAGACTACTTTAAAAATAAATCGATCGAAAATCCTAAAAAAATACTTTACGATGTTCTATGATTGATTTGCGGTGGAAAAATACTTGCAGCGAGGCGGACGACGAGAGAGAGTCCATCGGGTGCGCCCGCCTCGTCCGGAGGGTCGCAGAGTTGATTCGGTGCCATTCAGTTGATTAAGCGGATCGAGGGATATTCATACAAAAATAAATAAACGGTTTCACCCTGAGCGGGTCTCTCCGATCTCATCGAACGTCGGCTCTCAATATAATTAATGTAAAACGAGAGAGAAAAACCGAATCGAGAATGCCATCTAGTGGGAAAAAGTGTCTCACTCGTAAACGATACATTAAAATTTTTTTACACTAAATATTGAAAGAAAATCAAAACATGAGAACTACACCTTTTTCGAAAAGCTCGCTAATAATAATAAAAAAACAATTAAAATATAATTAAAATACTTGACGATGAGAGTCACTCTGCCGCCGGCCATAACTGAAAAAGTCTCCTTCGTTGCGGTCCAGAGGGCGATACCAGAGTGATATTATTTTAAATTGGAATCGATTGAAATATCACCGAGGATAGTGAAGAGCGGTCGCCTACGTCGCTCTGATAGTTAATTTTGCGTTTAGAATCGGTCAGCGAAGACAGAGAGAGATAGATGAGCGCGCTCATCGCCCTGAAGCCGACGAGGAGCCGCGGTCTAGAGGACTCCGTTGGTGGGAGGACCGATCGGTCCGATGGGAACCAGGTCTGCGGCGGTCTTCATGAAGAACTTCTCCAGTTTGGCGATGATGTGCTTTCCGTAGGTGTACTTGCGGAGCGACGAGAGGTGAGGTCGAATCTTGTGCATGAGAACTTTTCGTTGAGTCGGCTCGGAGACATCGATCATTTTCTGCACCACGTAGTTGGCGTATTGGTCCTTCATCATCACATGCAGGGCGCTAGAAATAAAAATGGGCTTCGTAAGTTTTTAGGATTTCATTGTTTTCTAAAAAAAAATACACATTATTATTAAAACACACCAGCCTGTATTCCATTGGTTTTAGAAGTCAACATCGGCCAAAATTTTCTAGCAGTGACTGGCCTGAAGAATAGAGACCGAATATTAATCATTCAAAAGTGTTGTTAGAAATTATTCGGCTTAAATTAAATTCCTTACAGGATCCTGAATCTCTATTGTAGTAATGTACAGAACTATCTAGTCGGCGTCTCACTCAAACACCTCCTTCCTACCGAGATTTGTCATGAAAAATAATGCAAGCCTACTCACTTGTCATTGAAGCCGCAGACTTCATCGATTAGCACGGCGCGCTCCTGTCTGGTGGCGTGCGTGACACACTTCTCCACAACGTTGCTGGCAAACTTGTGTTGAGAGAGATGCAACACTTTTCCGCGGACACCCGCTATCAGCACAGCCTTGTCTTCGGCAGCTCCGTGCTCTGAAAATTAATTATGCAAATTATTCATGTGGCAGAAAAACCGATAAATCCACATTGGAAATGGATGCATTTATTTTTCAGGTTTGGCATCGTGTTCTTGATATACTATAGGGAGAAAAATAATGCAAAGATTTAGCAAATAGCTAGTGAGGAAGTAAATTAAACCAGATAGCACATAGTGAGAGCAATCGGTATTCATTGCATAAATTCATAAGCAATATCGCGTTGTATCTGTCAGTAATAATTATACATTGCACATACGTTTATGACAAATAAATTAACACATTGCACTTACATGTGCACGAGTTAGGCTAGGATGAACACAGAAAATCTACTCTTATTGTTAAAAGTAAAATCATTATTTCGCCTTATTCTTTATTATGCTTACCCAGCACATGTTGGATGACATAGTTTCCGTATTGGTCTTGGATGAGTTGTTCTGTGTGCGAATGCAACTCCTGAAGCACTGGAGCCACCTTAAAGCATTAATTTTATTATTAGTATGTAAAATTGGACATTCAATCTTTTCTAACAATCATAGATGTCTTAGCCATTGGTGATCTCGTTAGGTTTTTGCTTTAGCACATCCCGTCAGGTCAGTGTAAATAATATGCAATTTTTAAACATTACAACTCGAGACGCTTTTCGATGAAAAGCATATTTTCAATCCAAAAAGTCAATTAGTGTAAAATATGTCAACAAAAAAAAAATTGTTTTGCTATTATTTCCTTAAAATAGTAGTGTTTCTGATCTACCGCATGGGATTTTTCTATTTAAACATACTGCACAGTCTTTCTTAGTCCCGGAAAGCAGGACATGTAACTTATCCGCAAGTCGTCCTTCTGTAGGAACAGTTGAAGTGCGCCTTTGAATTCCACCTTGCCAAAAATCTCCTACTAATTGGTCAACCATTAATTTCACAAACGTCAAATGTAAATAATAAAACTCATTGGAGTACTTCACATTAGATTTGTAAGCTTCTGAATCGGTATAATAACTAGTATTGTCAACAAAGACAATCTATTGAAATGAAAAACTGTAAACGACGCCAAAGACTTGGTAATCTTCTACAGCACCAAATCATTATGAGTATGTTCCAGACACTCTCAAAAGTTGCGATTCTCTGCAACTATAAAGCAACCGTAAATCAAATATGACATGGCATACCTGCTCTGCCGTGCAATGCTCCAAGATGCGCTGTATAACTCTGCAGCCATACGGATGTGTGCTGAGAGCGTACACCTGCCCGGCGAAAGCATTGATGACAAACTGTAGTGCGTGCGGTTCCACGCATTCAATGCATTTCTGAACGACATGATTTCCGTTTTGGTCCTTGACACATTTGAGGATGTGCCCGTCCAATTCTCGGACCACGTCCTGCTGCTGCTCGGCCGGGATGGACTCCAGAGCTTTCTGGATCACACGGCATCCGTACATCTGCATGGCTAGCGTAAGAACGTGCCCTCTCAGCTGAAACAGAAAAATATTTCAAATAAGTACATAAGATAAGGGCAAATTATATTAAACATGGTTGAAAAATAACTAGGACAGAACGCTGCAATAAAAGTTTCAAAACTATGTTTGATATCAGTTGCAAAGAAACAGAAAGTGTGGTAACGAGGACTGGTTTTCAGTCACGTCATTCAATGCCAGATGTAATAATGAGGTCATTAGTCAATCACTCATTATTTCCAGGATTCAGTAGCGCAGGTAAAAACACTTTATGAAAGATGTTGATTAAAATTTTTTATAATTGACATCGAATAAGAAAATGAAGTATCAGCGAAACATACCTTCTGGGCCAGCGTCGTTTTCTGATCCGGCGTACCGAACTCGAAGAACTTTTGGATGACATAATTGCCGAAGACGTCTGTCATGAGATTGTAGGCAGCTCCCAATATTTCACTAAACACTAACTGCTTATCCAGCGCTGATGCTCGCTCCAGTTTCTGTTGGATAAATCTGAAAAAGAAAATAATAACACATTCAAATCCAGTCAATAAATGCATATTTGAAAACAATCAAAAAGAACCATAACATGATAAAGAACATAATTAAGTAAAACAATATTTCTTATTTTTTTTGAAAAATTATACAGGCAGTGGGTAAATAATCACATTGCAATTGGATCGTTGATTTTTATTTACCTGGAACCATGCTGGTCTTGTGAGAATTCCACAATGTGGTTGGTGAGGTCTCGCAGTTGCAAGTTGGGGTAGCGATTGTTGCGGAAGTCTTCCAAAAGTCCAGAACGTCCCGGCGGCTTCTCTCCTCCGACCACCATTTGCGTACCTACTCCCGCTGAAAAATGACAATAATTAGATTAATAAAAGTTCTCGAGTCTATTTGAGAAAATTATGATGCCAGTGATCAATTAATGGAAGAAAAAATTTGGTAGCGATACCTACCTATTTACAATAGTAATGGAATTAGATTATAGAATTAAAGATTTCTTTGCATTATTGCTTGTTGTGTAAGAAGGCCATTATATTAGATAAATTAAATGTATTCTAATAAAAAGGAAAAAGACTTCTGTGGCATGAAGCTTGTGGTAAAAATGCTTATGATCAAAAGCTTTAGTATTAGAAGTCTGATCTGGAATAAGTAAAAAAGAAAACATTCATTCAATATAGAATGTTCTCAACGCTACCTGTGCTCATTGATCCAACGCTGCTCAATTTGCTCAGCAAAGATGTTGACGATGTAGATCCGAACATTCCATTTGGCGTAAGGCCCTGCGCCGCTGCCAAGCTTACTCTGAAAAACAGAAAAATTCGGAATTAATAAACAATGTCACGAAAGAATTTTTGCATACAATTTCATAACCTATTTTAATCTGAAAGAAACCACTGATTAATTTAAACCTTCATTATACACAACATTTTTTATAATACAAGTTATTTGCAAGAAAAATTACAGACTGCGTATTATTTTCAAATGTATGCGCTTCGCTCAGTTCCAATCTTTGTTATGAAAGTTAGCCAGCAGCAATCGTATTTTCAACAATGAAAAGTTTTTTTTACAAGTATTTACATGTTTGTAACAATTGTCCAGCTAGTTTAAATACTGCATGTTGCACACAAAATAACTACAATATTCATCAGCAGCCAAACACGGAACTCTGACAAATTTTTTACAATCGAGTTACCCACGGTTGGAAAATTTTATGTAATATTCTGTACATGATACTATAATAATAATGGCTTGAATTAATTCTCTCATAAATTCATCATTCATACAAGTAGTGATATTGAAACATTTTTGTTCTACTCTTCTTTTGTTCATGGGGCCATGTTGTATTGAAGATTTCTTCCGTTCCCTATTTATACTAAAATGTTCCGCCCTTTCAGCTCTATTAATTATTTTATGCCAAAGCATTCAAATACAATTTATCGACATGTTTTTTCATTGAATCTTGATGACAGGACTTACAATCATTCATTTGCTCAGTGGTCATTATTTAACAAAACATTTTCTCATCTGAATGTGTACTGTACCAATAATATTCAATATCAATTTACTCTAGACTAGGATTTTAAACGATATATAACTTCAGAATGAAGGTGTGTTATCTTTTCGATTTCAATTAGGGATGCATTAAAATTAAAAGCCAAAACATGTATATTTGTTATATCATTCATATCATCTAGGAAGCATAATATTATGATTTCTAGACAACAATATGAACGATATTACAGTCTAGATAAGGGTAGAGTTTGGCTACGAAATAAAATACTTTCATTCAGATCCGGTCATACAGATAGTACATAACCTCGAAACACTCCACTAACCTGTACTTTGCTGCTTCGGCTCCGGGAGCGGCGGAAACCACTCTCTGGAGTCCGGCGGTTGCTTGAAGGGGCGGTGAGAGCGGGGGTCCTGTCGCCCATTTACTGTTCAAAGCCGACGGGCTGAACTGTCCGCCGCCTACTCTCTCCAGACTATCGCGGCGTCCTCCTAAGCCTGAGCCCAGCGTCACACCTAAGGCAGGATACATATAATATTTACAATGCACCACACTCCAGTGTATCACGTATAAAAGGGATGTTTTTAACGCGTTGACTGCGGGCCACGCGCATGTGCCTCATATTAACATATGAAATGATTCCATTAGCGGCCGACGTGTTAATCACCCGCAATGAAAAGAATTGATTGTATATTTGTTCGATTGATGGTAACCATTATATTTATCAATGTTTGATAATCATCATCAAATGCTGAAATTAGTTATTTTTCTTTCCGATAACTCAATAATTTCAACAGGTTGCAGGTCTGATCATAAAATACATATTAACACAAGAATCCATACAGCAAGCATATTTACACAAATGTAAGTTTCGATCAATGAAAGAACAATAACATTAGACAATTTTAAAATCAAATGAAATATACTTTTATGAGCAATTAAACTAACTACTTTATGTACAAGAAGTATATTTTAACAACTGAACAAGCCAGGGACAAAACAATGAATTAACATAATTTTAAAAGAAAATAATGATTTATTAAGAATTGTCTTGATGAAATAATATGGAGGAGTGAACAGATCGAAAAGATTTTATATGACAATTAATAGTATTGAACTCATGAAGTGCTGATGAAATGTATAGCATCACCAATTACCAAGTATTTTTGTCATCAAAACAAAGAAACAATAAAGTGATGTACAGAAGGAAGGAACTGACACCGAATTTTCCATATGATAATTTCCCAAAACGGACATTTGACAAATATGTAACATTATTTTCATTGAGCGTAGATAAATTGCCACTTTTCATAACCTATGGAAGTGAAAAAAAGTAAGTTTTATATGCACCTAAAAGTAAATGGCTTGTATTCCTGAGAAAGCTGTAATATTAAGCTGAGATATAACAAACTACCATTCTTGTCTTGTGAAGAAATTGTGAAATTCATCATATTGTATAAATACACCAGATTATTATAACAATCGTTCCTCGTCAGTTTGCTGATTTATTTCCGACAATGAATGTTGTCACAAAAGAAAACTGAGTCTCACCGGGACCTTTACCTTAATGCATGAATACTAAATAAGCATTTATCGATTTGAATATGTTATATCTCAGCGTATTATTACAGAGCTCTGAGGATTACTGGGCCTGAGAGTATGGTATAGGTTAGGTTACCATAGTGATGCGATGATGACCGACCTGAGAGCGGCGCTGCGGGGCTGCCTGCGTGCAGCGAAGGCGCGAACGCTCCCGGGAACAGCCCTGAAGATTGCGACACACCTGGCGTACCCACACACACACACGCGACAAGCACACATAAGCTCAGATTAGTTAAGTCATCATTTTTTTTATTAAGATTTAGGTGACAGTTTGATGGGTTACATGAAGGGTATTTAATTAACGGAATAACCCATTATTGCTGCAATTATTATTGAGTTACCCTCTTAGTTTTTTGAGAAGTATTTCCAATTAGTGAACAGTTTGGGAACACTTAATATAAATTGAATACCTACACCAGGTTAACAAAGTATTTGTTAAAAATTGTAAATGATTTTTCATGAAACTTTAACAATTATTTTGTGTTGATCGAGGGAGGGGTTAATAATAAGTATTTTGACAATTGTGATGGATGAAAATGCAACAGTCGGAAAAATACTAACATACGTGATCCAATAATTAATACCATTTACAGTGACAACAAAATGAAACAGACAGATCTGAAAACTGTGAGTCTTATAATAATTTAAAATGTTTATATAATAAATTAAAATAATTCCTTAGTATTTTCAATTGTAAACAAACAGTGTGAATTTCGTGTTTTATTTTTAAGCAAGAAAAAGACGTCACAAAGAAAGGGATAATTTTGTAAACTGAAATTAAAAAGTTTTAAAATTTTGAACAATGAAACATAGTCTTTGATTCAATCTTATATTTTTTATTAAAATTTATAGATTTATTATATTAATCTTACACCCAAAAGCAATCGATAAAATTGTGTAAAAAAATTAAGTCGAAATCACTGTCCATGATTCATTCCAAAAAATATGCAAATTGCTGCTATCTGACCGTTTACAAGTGACAATTCTGACATACATAATTTGTTAATTGGATAAACGAACCTGTCTAAAAAACAAAACATAGTTTGAAAATCACTAAAATCTGTTAAAAAATGTGTTTGATAATATAAAAACTTTGTACATATTTGGAAAAATATTCAAACTGCAAATGAATCTTTAAAAACTCTGGTTAAATAAAAGTTCAATTATTTACAATTTTATAATATGATACAATAGTCATGTGAAGGTTTCACTCATGCAAAAGGAAAATTTATGTAATGATCAGCTAGAGGAGAATTATGAAAATGTTGACCTAAACTAAACTAATCTTTAAACTACATTTTCAAAAGAAAGAAATTTTCAAAAAAAGAGATTAGGTAAAAAAACCTGATACAATTTTGCAGTGAATTTATTATAACAATATTTAATGATTGTAAAAGTTTGATTGTACTATTTACACTTGTAAGCTAGAAGGGGTGTGACGTGTGTCGTTAGTAGCATATTATTATGACGCCATTCTGCATTTCAGCGTACATGTTTTGCGTTACTTTATTGCTGATATTTAATGAATCTTTGTTTGTGAATACTAGAATGAGCAGTCTGTATGAAAATACAATACTAAAGTTTTTATTTTTCATCTCCACAAAGTGACATTTTTATTGTCATGAAGAACATATTTTCCTGGTTTCGAAACAAATATTTATTGATTTTGATGCATTTGGAAAACAAAAAATTATTTTCGTACATAATGGATATTCGAAAAACCATTACTAGAGCGTCGGCACGTACATCAGTGTTTCAAATATCTACAAAAGATTTTGAGAAAATTAATTTCAAATTAATTTCAGAGTGCATTTCCTTTATCGCGAATCTTAACGAGATACATTTAAGTATCTACGCAAAAATATGTTTCGGAAATTGTCCTTTACGGTGTCGTAGCTCTCGAGGGTCCAGAATAATTAATGCCGGCATTAAAACTAATTGATAATAATGCCGCAAGAGGTGAGGGAAGGTATTTCAGCTTGACTGCGCATCGTAAGATTTGCAGTCATTAATTTCACAGAACCTATTCAATTTTATTACGGTGTCGTTAAACCCGCATTCCTCTTCATAAGTGCACTGTGTCACGGTGCCCGTTTTCATGAGACGGCTGTGATTCCGTCAAATTATGGTATAACATATTATGTGAGTGCCTGAACAAGCCGGACTAAGATTTGTCGACTCCAAAATCGAAGAAGTATAAAATTACAACCATTTCCTTACGCCACACTGTTTGCAAATAATTAGAAAATCTCTAAATATAATACGAATAATCCCGGGCGACATGGTACGAGGTACGACTAAGAGGTAGGTGATATGGTTTCGGCACTAGCTATGGTGGCTGGCTACACGGATAGAAACAGGCGCATATAGAATGGTGCATATAGAAAAACGCGCTAATTCCCAGCGCCCCCGAATTCGTCGTTTGGGGCCCGGAGTCCAAAAAATAAAATACCTTTAAGGCTTAAACGGCAGGCGTATACGCGAAGTTCAATAAATTTATGTAAGTACTTTCAGTAGAATCTCGCGTAACCTCTTCCGTAAATTCTTAAGATCCAGAATGGGTTACTGGATGACTTTGAAAAATTATATGAATTAATTCAAGACGACGCTCAAAACACAAAAATTGAACGTTTTCACAAACTTCTAAATAGAAGAGAGAAGCCCGCTTTTAAGTGAACATACAAACATTTTCAAACGTTCGAATTGATTCAAGAATCTTACTTAGTATATCGACAAGTGTTTGCCGAGGCGTAAGGCCATTTTCCACAGTGTCGCCAACACAATCGTAGGACAAAATCTATTAGGTTGACTTTCACCAAAATGTCAATAGTGCAGGCTGAAATGAGAGTTATACATAAAGTAGAACATCGATACGCTATATTAACTATTGTAGTGCAATTCTGGACCAGGGAACCGATGAGCAGTCGTGGCAATTCGAATGCGTTTCTATGTTATGATAGCAATTTAGTTCTAGGTATATAATTATTCAAAACGGGAACAGAAAATATCAATCGAAACTAACAAGAAGAATGAAGAACAAAGCTACTTTGTAAAAAAATATTGTGATGCATCCAATTCAATGATTGATTGATTAAGAAGTGTTATGCACAAAGTAAAAAGAATGCGTGTAAATTAGCAACGAACAATGAGAATCATTATTGTGTTTTTAACATGGGAAGTGGCGAATAGAAAAATTGCGGGGCAGACAGGTGCATGCGCGATTTTTTCGCAGCGATATGCACTCGAAAGAAACGAAGTGGAAACTTGGCAAAAGTTGGACCGCTTCATCAGCCAGAGCGAAGATGAAAGAGGCGGAAACAAGACTAGTGGCTCATTAAAATTACAGCGAAATAACTTTTTATTAACTACCGAAATAAAACAATGGACGGATAGCGAGTGAAAAGGTAAGACTGAATGGTGAGTTTGGTTTAATTCAGCGCCGACTGTTCTTTGAGCTACGGAAGAAAATATTCGACTAGGTAACTAGTTAGTTATTAATAAAAAAATGTTTTTTTCCGATTCACCTTAATTTAATTTGATTTTAATACATATACTTACTACAAATATCGCCCAGCCAGTATAAAACAGCCATAAGTGCTAAAAATTGTGATTTTCTGTTTTAAATGCAAAAATTTCCGTAGGGTTCACATAATTGTAGTGCAAAAACATCACTACTGCTAGTCACTACAATTTTTTTTTTTATGCTTAGTATATTTGACAAATTTATAATAAAAAAACAACACATGTCGCGATATTTTCAGATATTTTTGTGTGGAAATAAAAAAATATATCTTCATACCTGAGATATTTGATCTGAAACTGTTTTCAGAATATCTCAGGGGTTTTTTAAATGGATGAAAAACTTCAAATGCGATTTTCTCAAAACTATGATTTGCAGTTATGGTTGTTTTATACTGGATGGGCGATATATTAACCGGAATACCAAATATGACAGTCAATATAGGCAACATCAAAGACTGGAGATAGAGAATCTAGCTTTAATATAAACTAAATAACAACCGAGAGTATGAAAATAAAATATTCAGATTACTTTCACTTAAAGTCGTTAATGCGCGAGTATTAGTTTTGTATGAAAAACAAGTTTGGTGTTTCTATGTAAAGCAGTAGCCAAATAGTGGGCAAGTACTTCTAACCAAAAAGAAAAATTACATTATATTTGAATTCAAAATGAGTCACAAGTGAAGTGTCAAGTTATTGACTATTAAAAAAACAATATTGATGTCGCGTGTGAAAACAATAAAGAAGGAGACATGGTGTGAAAATGAATTTCCCACACTGTAAACTTTCTTCATAGAGTTTGCTTTGTTGGATATGATTTCACTCAGAATTATTAAAATGCAAAACAAGGCCTACGATAGTGTGAAATATTGTTTGAGTAGTTAAAGAGAACAAACAGCAAACAGAAATCAAGAACGGCGAGCGGCCTATGGGTTCTCGACAAATACGCCATAAACAACATAGGACAAGACAAACAAGAGTAAATATTGGAAGAAGGGCGAAAGTGCCGTCAAATTTTGTCGCCCGTTAATGAATAATGAAAATGTCTTCGGGGGCTCGCAGCCAGTAAATAATACACTTGTCGGGAGGAAATAATCAGAGAACCAATTCTCAACTTGTAAGAAATTAAAATGTCATTTTGTCGGATGCGACGCGGAGCTTTTTCTCGGCAGCGTGGGGGGCGAGGGAGGGTCGCAATCGAGACGGCGACAGTTTGCGAAACAAGTTTGATGCTAAAATTAGTCTAAAATGCTCTAGGGCAGCGATTCCCAATTATTTTTAGTCGCGAAACCGTTTTATATGCTATACAAAGATGCGTAACCCTTTAAACATTTCTAGTGTATTCTGGCGACATCACTGCACACATCGACACACGTCTTCCAACTTATAGTGCTTAACTATAACACATTGAAACAGTCCACGTACTCACACTAGCAAGAATGGGTTTATAATATTTCGGATATGAGAAAAAATCTTCATTACCACAGCGCTAACTGACCTCTAGATATAGCCCCGCATCTACAATATTTTCGGCTTAAGATATGTACTGATTTTCGCAAAACTATAAACTTAACGTTGCATAACTTGCGAGTCTACCCCGATTGGGAAACTCTGCTCTATGGGAGTAAAAAGTGCCAACAAAGGAGAAAATAAATATATCTCTTGTAAATAAAATTACTTTTTTCATTACTTCATAGAGGCACTTAAAGCGCAGGGTATAAATAAGTACTAAGAATCTGTTACAAAGATCTGCAAAAAGATGCCCCCGTAACACGAGATACTTGGCAGAATGTTTCTTTAGAATAATAAATAAAATACATAAACTTGACACAACTAAAAAAACATATTATCGTTGGACAAACTTTTAAATGTTGTATTCAATCTAACCGTGTACCAATTGTGTTATTTCATGTAATAAACCGATATTAAGAAATATCTAATCACATAAAAATCGGCTAAATTAAAATAAGACGTCATTGCCAGTTCATCAATACTGGATTCTGTCAATCTAAATCGAATTGCCTAGTAAATAAACTGTAGAAAAATCCCTCTCCAGATTAAACGTTTGTTGGGCGAACAATCAATAAACTGATTATATCGATAACTATCATATTGCAATACCGGAATTAAATATTTTGAAAACGGTCATTGAAAAATAGCAAGAATAATTGCGATCTATTTTTGAAAGTATATACCTAATACACAGCAGATATTTAATGAGAACTGATCAGGAGTCTATTCGTCCGACTTTGAAAAAAGTAAGGATGTACGTATAAGACGAAATCAAATATATTAATTATAATACACCAACACAATCCATTTACCTTTTTGGTGACCTCGGACGTACATTTCCACAAAGCCCCACAACTACATCATGGGCAGCAGTGAGAAGGGTTGTAAAATGACTTATTTGTCAAAAGATGGAAAGCATGAATATTGTTTATACCTTCTATGTAATGTAAGAGAGTTTAAGATGGTTCATGCTGTGAAGATATGATAATCGAACGGAAGCCTTCTAATAATACTTTGATGATATATATGTACATAATATGGTAATATTAAGTATCTTTCATTCGGGTTCAAAAAGTTTCATTGGTATATAAATAAATACGTCTCGCCTTGCCATTGTGTATCACGTCGGAGTATGGAAGAAGCGAGAAGTTGGCTAAATCTATTACGACCGCCAAAGTAATAAATGTACAGAGGAAGGGATGGAGAATGGTTAAATGAAAAGTCGATATATTTATATCGGGAATTTCCACTGTCGCGTTACGTTATCCAGTGACGTGTCACTGCTAGACTCGTATCTCGCATCCAAAATGCGGACTTGACGAGATAATACTATTTTTCCGAACCCATAGAGATATCGGCATTGTGCGGCGTTACGGTATGAAATAGCAGTGGGGTACGATATTAATCGTGAATATGTACACCAACATTCGACGTTTGATACAAGTCGATGATTATTTGGGTGAATCACAACGGAATAAACATATAATAGGATAAAATATCCAAGTATTTAGTTCTATAGAATTTTATTAGTTAGATGATAGCTAATTATTAAGTACACCCATTGACCAATATGGTAAAGTGACATTTAAACAGGCTTCTTTGGATAAATCAAAGAACACGTAAATAAATTATATCATTAAAGTTAATCGAAGATAGAAAAATATTCCTGGATGACCTATTTAACATTAACCAATAAAATATCTAGCGTTTTAAATGGGGATTGATTGAAACATTGACACGTAGAATTTATTATCTAAATAAGTGTCAAAGTGCTTGAAAAATGGGACGGGACTATCATTAGAGGCGCAAACCGATTAAATTCAAATCGCAAGTTTCGCCAACAACAAAAGACAGCCGGAGAAAGAAGACAGAGATACGAGCAAACAGAAGAGGGCGCGAGAAGTTGACGAGTGACTTGTAAACAGATGGAAGAAGCGGGCGGGAAAATTAGATTTTTAGAAGACGTCGATGAAGTGGAACTGCAGAGAGTCGGGATAATAAGTGGAAGCGTGAGGGTACGGTGGCGGACGAGCGACCATGGCACGGGCGGCCAAGGGGGGCGACAAATTGATTCGACAACGATACCGCCGAACGTCAAATGCACGATCCGGCACTTGGGCCATATCAAATTTCGCAATCAAATATTTTCAGTTTGGAAAATTTGCGATAGGAAATTTAACAGATAGTAAATATAATCGCAGTACTGTCTTCATTCCTGTTTGAAGTAATTATGAAAGTCGTCAAACACGTACATAATAACAACAACAAATACTGTTCAAATAATTATACTGATACAAATTCAAAAAGCAGTTGTAAATCTACACTTTGTATGTAGAAAAATAGCGAAAAATGTTATAGCAACGACCCAAAGCAAAAGTCGAAAGTTTCTTTTGTTTGAAAAATTGGCACATACAAATAATTGTGTTGTGTCGGAGACTTTCATAAGTATATAATATGTCATTTTCGTAATTGTAATCATCTTGGAAACAAGTCTCTCGTATCAGTCACATCGTTAAGCGCTTTACTGATTTTGTTTAGTGTATAAATACATATTCGTTATTTGTTTATTTAAAGTAAATAATATAACTGTTGAAGTTATTGGATTTAGGTTCCGATATGCTGTAAAAATAAAGTATGACTGGTGAACACATCAATGTTCAAAATTTGTTACCGATGAAAACCTCGTAAATCTACGCTATAATTTCATAAGACGACAAAAGTACATGTTGCCAATGTTTATATTCTTCATATCTAGGTTAATTTTCGGAATTAAATTGGAGCGAAAAGTCACTCAATAGAAAATGGGAAATTACCTTCCAGTTAAGATTTTTCCAATATTCAAACAATTTCGATCAAAATGGGTTAGAGTTGTGTTTCTTTAGTAGAGTTTTATTAATATCACGGTAGTCACGAAGTAAAACTTTGAGAAGTGAGGTCAGAAGAGTAAAGCATCACTCCCTATAAAGGAATGCGTCAACAAAGCTCTCAGTCCACTTGCATCCGAGGGATGGGAGTCGGGCGCCGAGTGAGTGGGGTACCTTTATTGCTCTGCTAATTGTTTGGATAATAAATGTTTAGATTCGTCTGGAGAGGCGAGACTGGAGAGAGACGCGATTGTAAAGGAGGTAGGTGTATACAAACCCCGCCTACGCGAAATGGCGTAAGGGAGCCAGCAAAATAATGCAAGAATAATAATAGCTTGTTGCCGAGTAAACAACTTTAAATTGTTAATAACGACGAAAGTGTTTATTTTATCTTTGAGGGACTCGCACTAATCGGAATTGTTGGAAGCGCTCATTAAAAACAAATAAGGAGTGGACTCGCGGAACGAGAAAGTCTGCTAGCTATGCCATACTTCAGTGAACTGGCTAAGAGAATAAATTCGAAGGTATGACAATGATCGGTAATAACTATTCGGTGATGGATTCAAAATGAGAATAATTAGCATAAAAATGTAAATAAATTATATATATCATCTGCATTGTACAACCGTTTGAAAAACATCAGCCAAACTTCTCGACCCAGAGAAGGTTAGAATATAATGATAAAAGTCAATCAATCAGTCAACGGCCCGTTATCAGGAATGCCTCAACGTAAAATGCTTGTGATATAAATTGAAATATTAATATAATCTCGAGAAGTGACTAGAGTAATGTAATATTTCATACGTTGCGTAAATTGTGTTTGAAGAAATATCATCTAGAAACATTTTACAGAAATATGTTCATACTGATTAGTAAACAAATTATCCCAACAAAGTATTGTATTCGCTTAAACAGTTGAGAGATTAAATGAATATTATGTACCCTGCTGAACGTAAAAATATATTTTTCCAAATACAGTATAAGGAAAATGTACTGATAGTTGACCTTTTCCAATAAAATTGCCCAAAATAAGAAACGTGTACGTGGGATTGCTCTAAATTTTAGAGTTCAGACAAGTGAAACCATCTTTTGTTGGATTGAGGAAGTAACACATCACCGTATATGTCATCGGGGTGTTATAGCGGTCATTTGAAAACAACACCTTATGCATTAAGTATATGCTACTTGATTCAACCAAGAGTGGTCTAGGCATGTTCAACTACTGACACAAAAACATGGTTGTTAAAAAATGAGCACATTTTTTTTGTAGTAGACCTTTTTCTAATTTTTGTCTTTTCATATTAATTAAGAAATTTGATCCATTATGCATACACTTGCTTCGTCATCATTTGATCTAATGCTGAACGTTAATCGTTATTTTTGTTGAATTTTTCTCTTAAACGGTCAACCACTGGTACGTTTACCTTACTATCGCTAACAATAACGTAACAAAAAGTACACTTGGGGAAGAGGCTAACATAAAATTTTCACTACAACACGGTAACTAATGAATTTTTATCTATAACTGTGTGTATGCAAAGAAACTAAAAAGTCAACAGTGATGAAGATAAAATATTCAAATAGTGTAGTGTTTACAGGTGTGGCTGTTGAATTATACCGCAATCTACGACATGATGATGCACACATAATAGTGCTTTATATGCAGTCATAGAGTATGCATGATGATGCTAAGTGGCACAAAGTCGTTGATTTAATTCAATGGTGGATGCGGGCCATAAAAACATCTGCGGCCTCATTGATGTGGAACGCCAGCGACACAAAGATAACGATTGCGCGATCGAGGATTCTGGTTAACGATTCTGGCACGGATAATCCATCTTTGTTTTCCTGAACGATTCTCCATACAAATGAAGAGCAATCCGAGATGCATGACAGTACCGTATGCAACCGTTTTAATTCAAACGGCACCGAGACACGTCTCGAGCTTGTTCGGCTATGAAGAATTTCGGTTTTGCGTCTTTTGATAATTTCACATATTTTGATATCTATTTCAGGTTTTACACACAAAATATGACGTAAAATAATTAATACTATATAGAACCATATTTCACTGTTTGAAAATCTCATTTCGCTTTTTTAAATGCGACAAAACCCACACGGCAACGAAATGTGATTGCATGAGATTCGAAAGAAATTTGTTAGCATGAAAACGGGAAGGTTTACCTCTCGCTTTGCTGGACGTCCGACAGTGTACCACTGTTCCATATATCTTACGTTTATCAGTATTGTGAAAATCATATAAAATACATTGACTTCCTCATCGAAAGTCGATCGCGCATCGATATGACGTGTTCAATAAACACCTAAATCAATCAATCAATAATTCACAGCAAGTTTAAAATATAGCTTTCCCTAAAAATATCACAACAGATAACTTAGATTTAAGCTATATGGACCATAAATTGAAATTGTCTATCAACAGCTAAATGAAGGCACATTAAAAAACCTGACTGAATATGAGTGAAAAAGTGAATCATGCAATCATAGCATGTTAGTTAACCCAAGAGATTTCATATCTAAAGTTAAGAAACAAATATTGTAAAAACTACAATTGAAAAACTCTGATAAATTTTCTATTCATATCCGATATCTATTTCTAGACAAATTTACTAAATGTCTTTCAAACTTTATATACAAATATGATAATAATGTATGTATTCCGTATCATTAGTTAGGATTATTAATTGAATTAGCCTTCACATGGTGGTACAACATTATAAATTAGGACACTCTCACGGTTAATTAAGAAATTATCCGCAACCAGGATAAGGACCTGTCAGTTGTATTGGTGCCGTACCTGTGAGTTGAGCTGCCGCCGAATTCTGTTGCTGCTGGGTCTGTTGTGATGCGAAGGGCCTGGCTTGGGCGCCACCCGCGGCTGCGAGGACGGCCGGGGGAGCCGGAGACACCAGTCTCAGAGGGGTTACGTTGCGGGCGGCGCCCATCACCATAGAGCCGGGGTCATAGTAGGGGATCACGAACTGTCCTTGGCCCTGGGGTCAAAAAAATAAATAAATTATAAAATTCAAAGGCGCAATGAAAAACTACATATTACTTGGTATTTCTCCAATGATGCAATATCGACACGCAAAACCATGCTTCAGTTATGTCCTACTAAAGTAAAGAATCGATTTTGAATGCAACCTTCCAGAAAAGAACCATGCGGTCGTTTCCAGTCACTCTCGAAAGTCAGTTAGGGACTGTGCAAGTTAAATTCAACTGTTCTAGTTTATTATCAAATTACCAGCATTTCAAGACCCACACCCAGTGATCGTACGGAGGAAGGGGTTCTTTACTGTTTTTCGCATTGGTATAATAGATTCTTAGCTAGAATATACGCGGGAAACGGATATAGACTTATTTAAAGAAAGATTAAAGTTAGCCAGGAAACAGAGCGCCCGCTTCGCACGCTCCTCATAGTTCCAGTAAATAAATATATCTGAAAAGCTTTTCGCCAATGACAACGCGGTGGAATGACGAACCGAAGAAATAATGAGGCTAAATGGAAGGCAATACAAACTGACCGCCGTGCTGAGATATAGACACATAGTTAATAATCATATAATAGATATTTTTTGTCGACTTACATTAACTTGCTGCTCCTGGCCCTGACTCGGTGTGAGCGGGCGGCGCTGCTGTGCGGCGGGTTGGTGTGCTGAGGGTGGGACGAGTCCAGGGTAGACCCATGGCGCTGCGACACTGTAGTAAGGTGGGACACCGGCGGCTATTAAGGCGCTGACGTAAGGGGCTCCTTCTTGATCTGCATAACATAGTAAGTAAAAATAATGCAATTTGTAAAATAATTGCGATACTTTGTATTTGATATGAATATAATAATTAACAACAAGTGGAAATACTCCTCTGTATATGACTACGACACAGTGAATGATATCACAAACACCCGTGGACGAAGTCAATTCAGTGTGTATTGTTCATACGAGAAGAAATGGTTCGATGTTCGGACGTTCACGTTCGAAAAGTGAACAGATTTTGCTAGTATATTCTTGACGAAAGTATACCCAAGATAAGTTGTCTAATGCGGCACTTATATTGAACGCAGTAAAGCTGCTAAATGGTGATAATAAATAATGTGTTTGATTAATTTACTTGTGTTTATGACATATGGGGGCTGTGGGAAGGCTTGCTGCGCCAACTGCTGTTGTAAGAACTGTTGCTGTTGGTACTGTTGGAGTTGAAGAGCTGCGGCCGCAGCCGGAGCTCCGCCACCACTCGCGGCAGCTTGTTGAGATCGCAGGACTTGCTGTAAAAAAAAAGTAAAACATCATTAAAAATAAGATCGAAAAGGTATGATAAATAGTGTCTTAAGAAAAACGCGCATAAGCAATATTGATACAGTTTCCGGGTCAATCTACAACAGAACATCTGTAGAATAGTGTTTTTTTATCGTAATGGAGAATCCGACAATTTACTTTTTAGTCAATTCTTGGTGGGAAGACATTATATTTAAAAAAAATAAAACACAATTTATTTGTACTACTTTCACATATTTATAATAACCAGGACCGGTTTCGCTCATCACGAGCATTATCAACTGATAAAAATACAAACATAACGGGCTTATTTATATAAAATTGAGTGTAAAAATGAAAGTATATAAAACTGATGGTTCATGAACTAAGACGAGAAAATACTGATTAGCAAACAAATTATACATAAATCAAACAAAAGAGTCTACAATTAAAATGTTATGGACCTCTTACAAATCAATAAATACTATTCTGAAATCACAAATATAGCTACATTAAAAGTCCATTATCTGAGCAATTTTTTTTTAATGACATTACTAATGCAATAAGTAATAGTGAATAAGGAAAATTATAAGAAAAATAAATAAAAATAGTGAACCATTTAGAAACAATCAAATATTCAGTATGTAATTAATATTAACAATAAACACCGACAATTTATATTAGAAAGACTATATGCAAAAGGGACGATTATTTAGAATTGACTTATGATGTAAGTTTGAAATACATACAAATTAATTGGTCAATGCAAAAATGAGTAAAGTACCTACGTGTCATAAAATGTGTATTCTCAGAATCAAGAAACAAAACATTTTTGAAAGATGCAAATGTGATATTGTTAAAGAAACAGGACACAATAATTGGTTACAAAAGTTTACGTCACTTTTATAAATATTTAATTATCAACTCAGTCCGAAATTACAGTCTTCAAAACCGGATCGTTGCGTAGAAATGGTGAGTTGAAGAGTTAAGGCCACCGATTGACCTATTATAACATCGCTAATATTAGAAACATATTGCATATTTAAAAAAAAAGGAATTTGACCTAATGAAAGAAAAACTCAAAAAAAAAAGTTACATTATCATGCAAGATCCCTGTGCATATTATTTCTGACAGAAAGTATAGAAATAATCAAAGTTATTATTACATGCAGTATGTAGATAGTACTACAATGTAGGAGGGATAACCATTCCATTACCTACGTAATAATGGCTTATTTTTATAGCGCCATTTCATAAGCGGAAGGAAGCTGAGGGTATTTGACGTGCCCCTTACGAAGCGGGATAATCGAGTTTTAAACTTTTTTCCCTCTTTAAACTGTTCATGATAAAGTTACACTTTAGAAAGATTTCTTTCATATTTTGTTCTTAGACTTTGACATGATGTTTAGAGGCGCGATGTTTCTGTCTTTAAATACTTGCAGATGAAGCAATTGCTATTCTAATTTGAATTGTTGAGATTTTGTACATTTCCACATATTTCATCACTTCCGAGTACACGAATACCTGAAGATGCCGAAAGGCGAAACCTGCGTCGTTAGTGATGAAATACATGGAAATGTACAAAATCTCAACAATTCAAATTTGATAATTTAGAAACATATTATTTTGATTGTAAAAGTTAGATACAAAGTTACTTTCCTCAGAGGAGAAATGTTTGAAAGACGATTCGCCTTTATTTAATGTTAAACGCTATTAATTCTGTACATCAGAGTAAATAATTTTCTCTAATTATTCTTACACAGATGTTGTTCAAAGACGCTATGATCACTTGGCAGTTTCAATGCGATATACAAGAAGACATTTAGAATATTCAAAATATGACTTCAAGATCGATACGGGTTGTGAATTGTAATGGATGAGCCGAATAAATTATCGACATCAAAATGCGTGCCATGTCAAAATTAATTCCCGTTTAGAAACGAAGTTAATTCATCTTCAAGTCGGTGAAGAATCATCCAAGTCGACACGAAGCAGTCGCAAGTCTGCAGGAACCATTAAAGTGAGTTATTTATCTGACGATGGGGCTCAACTTTTAAAGGGGGCGCAGGGTTCCGTGCCAGTCCGCGGGTGGCACGGAAACCATCGCAGGCACGCGTCTACACCTCGCCTCGCGCCTCTCAACAGGTGTACTGTTAGGTCACACGCGTGCACAGATACGCAGGATAAAACAAATAATATTAAATTTTTTATAACTATGTAATACATATGTAATACATATGTACAACATATTCCCTTTGAATAGTCTACAAATCAATATTAAAAAGCACTCGGTGTTTTCAAATGTAAAGGCCGGCCACTCGTCGGTGGTTGCAGATTGCGTCTTGATGTTACTAAACCTGCAACCATGCAATTTAACTTACGTACAAAGTATAATTATTTTTTGGGTGCATAAATTCAGATTATTTCAGAGCTCAATAGTAAAAAGCTTCCGGATGAACTGATATACAACTGTGGCAATGCACATAATAAAAACGCACTACTGTGAATCATATCACAGATGCCTACATTTGGATAATTTCTAGGAATGTGATGAGTCAACCTCATCAACAATGACGAAAACATAATCATCCGTTTGAATGGCTGAACGATAATCAAAGCGCATCTTCAAATAAAATGCAGTGCGTTTGGCATTTGGATCATTGAGCAGTAAGTGTTTTTTTATATTTCTTTGAATTGTAATGGATATATGTACGAAATCCAGGCCGCTTCCTGATTCAGCACTGATATTGCATGTGGAATCTACGCTTAAAAAGTTATCCAAACATAGGATAGCGTGATGTGTGGCGTGCGAACCCGACATGTTCAATCGAATATACGATAAAAAAATATGTGTGTATTCAAATATAGACGCGTGATAAAGCATGTGACCGTTTTAAAATGAATAACAATGACAAGAAAGCATCCGTGACTCGATAAGTATTCTCATAAGAATTTTAGAAATGCGACCGGATTGTAAAATTACAAAAATTTGATACTTTAATGAAATAAAATATTTAATTAAACCATTCAAAAAACAAACAAAAAGATATTATACGACGTTTAAGTAATCGTTGAAGTAACTCGTTATGTAAATCAGAGATAAAAGAGAGAGCCAACTATGCATTATCTACAATAGTAACAGCAACGGGTACTGATCACAGGACGGAAAGTTATGGGCGATAGAAAATGATATTGAAACGATGTCTACGTATAATACAGACGTTTGTTGAGCCTATGAAACCACAAAAACCAGCATGCAGAATAACTGACGTTTTCAAAATATATATAATTCGATTATAAAGAAAAACCGATAATCTTTCGAACAATCATTTGTATAACATTAAGATGCTTTTGGAATCTTTTGTTTTCCATCGGTGGATGGTGTCAGTGCGATATCTCGTAACAAAACACTAACAAACTGTGACGTTTCTAACAGTTGTTAGCAGTTTGAATACAAATTGTGATGAGCATAATTATAAAAACGGTAAATAAACGTTATCCTCAAATCCGCAAAAGAATCTAGTTTTAAATACTTTGAAACATAAAAATAATTGAAGGGCAATAAATAAGTGAGGATAAAAACTTCACGCAAAGCCAACGACCTGAACTTACTGAGAAAATTACAATGTCTACATAAAGCGCGAGCTACAGAGAGTAAGTACCTGAAAGTAATAAATGTATAGAAGAAAATATTATTATAGCAACAAGTGGTTAGGAACAAAGGTAGGTAGATATCAGGGCAATCTTTCCAGCGTAGAAAAAAGCGTAACCGCTAGACCGAGACAATCTAAGATTACAGAGGAGGATTCAACATCCAGGTGCACGCAATCATCCACCACCAACAATGAAATCTTTTTAAATCAATGGCATCGACGTCGTCGCTAAACATCGATTGAATGAGAAGATACGTTTCAAATTGCAGTTATATTTTACACAGCGATTGGATTTGTTCATCGATAAACTAACTGCTTATGAAGAGGATATTTACTGATGAAATATTGTCAAATTAATACTAAAAGCAGTCCAGCGAAGGTAACATAAAACCATCTTACAAATAACGTAACACTACGCTAACATGGTCATGTGTGCTGTTATAATTGAGGATTTATCAGCGAAGATACTGGATATCTTGTAGTGTGGTTGATAATAGAGAATGATGGCTGATGGGGAGTACCGATTGCTTAGAGTAAGAAGCCACGACCAAGCACCACTACCTTTACCAATTTATGACAGAAGAAAATGAATAACATAAAAGAAAAACATAGTAACCAATAATAACTGGGTGTCTTCATAGACGATTTCTGTTTCCCTCCAAATCCATTCATTAAGATAATAACGCAATAGATAAGGATGCGCGGTATGGAGAATTAGATTTATTATGTTATACTAACTAACTCCCACAACTATGGATATAAACGCATCGTCATTAAAGCAATTATAATTCAACCTCCATGTACCGTAAACAATGGTAAAATCTACATCGCTATCTCTAGCATGAAATAATTCATCTCGAAGTTGAGTTGAGCGTTGAAATTAAATGATTCGTTCACGGCGCGATGGGAACGCACGCTGCTCGCATTCTGCGGCTCGCACGCCATCCGGCAAACGAGCGAGCGGTGGTGGTTGGCGATTCCACGACGAGGTGCAAGGGACTTCACGGTCGAGAGGACCAACTGCAAGACATGCTCCGCGGGAGAGAGCGACCTGAGGGGGCGCGCGGTCAATTAACTTAAAGGCAATGACAGAGCTAGCTAGCAGATGAATGCAGAACGGGAATTGATAAATGATTAATTAATTGCGAGAGTTCTACGGTATCAATTGGGGAATTCAAGATATTTTTAAATCGCCAATTTACGGACAAAGTTACTGCTAGGAATCGTCAGTAACATTAGCCTCTCAGGGGAAGTGTGCCTACGCTATTTAGACAACACTTGAGTATACATAGAAAATATTTTTTCATTTCGACGAATTAGATAAAAAAAAAACTGATTTTGTTTCAATTGTATGTACTCTTTGTAGTCCAATATTGGTAATATAGGTACGACCAAGATACTGTATTAGATATATACAAAGTATGTAGGTATATTAAAAACACTGAATCGAAAGCTTCTGGCAATATCGGCTGTCAGTCACGCTTTCAAAAAAATGATGTTACAATGTTTCAGACCGACTAATCAGTTCCCTATTATAACAAGATGTCCAGCAAATTTGACTGACCATATCTAAAACAGGGATTTGTCTCGTTAATTTAATAATGAATTATTAAACACAACTGCTTATGCTTTGGATTACACCGAGTAACCTAGCGTGCCAACAGTGTCTGGCAAGGAGGAATCAGTCCCCCTGCCCATACTTTAACTAATTCCACATCACCCCGATAAGCCATGTCATTTTCCGGCTGAGGAGACGTTCCGGCGGCAGCCCGCAAGGAGGAGGTCGTAAAACAAGTAAAAGGTAAACATGTCTTCCAGCCGGGCGGCGGTGTTTCGAATGGATCGAGTATGGTCTCCGGGGAGCGATAGGACCAGGTCACAGCCCCAGCCCACCGCCGCCTACCGAACGTCGAAGGCCTAATAAATAATAAACGCTTCGGTCGCAGTGGAGTGCCCTCGAAATAGCAGTACAATGCTGTTTTTCTTTTAAAAATCCAGATTTTTTTTTATTACCGATATGTTTTAAGATATAGTAAAATTTTGGGCTATGCATAAGATCTACAAGATATGAATGAACGTATTCCCAGTGAAACATAATCAATTCCGTATGAATCATTCTGCAGTGATACGAAACATTGTACGCACGTCCATCTATTTTACGTGTTAAGTATATAAATAATAACAAATCCGCTTCCATAGGTTATAGTATTATTATAGCATTAGTATTACGGTAACCGTAGTAGGAAAAAACTGCGTTTATTCGATGAAAAAGCATTGCAAGATACCGATCACGGATATTGTGAAGAAAATACGGCAATTTTACGATACGTTTATAAAATAAAATATATAATAATAGTTATCATCAATAAATATAAGAAGTAGAGTCGTGATATCGGTGATCACGGTTAAAATACAAAAATGTCAAGGCCTATGGAGATACATCCATTTCGCTAATTACAGGTGTACGTCAAAAGGTGTTTCTAGTAAAAATACGATTGATAATAGTATAAACGCATATAAAGATTATCAATTAAGAAGTCTTAAGTTGACTAAGAATATATATACGTATAACCTTTTCCCTACGGGTGGCACATAGTATGTCATTTTAAGCTTATTGCAAGGTTGATTATTAAATCATAGATTTCAGCAAAAGAAATCAACTGACGTCACATATATTATAATATAGAATACAGCCATGCGTCGCAAACATTGTCAAGTTCAAGGTAGACTATCATCAGAAGAACAGGCCGTTGGCTTGGAATGGAGAGCCCAGAACAAGAAATACAAAAGGAGTATTGCATGCAAGTGGCAAGAGACAGAGGAAGTTGTAGAAGATAATGACGATTTGAACAAGTGCAAGTGATGTGGTATTGACGCATGTATCAAAGAAGTTTAATATTTAAAGACAATTTTCCGTACGCCATTGGTCTGGCGAGCATAGCTTTTGACGAGGGTCGTGACAATAATTTCACGGCCGCAGAGGCTAACTTGCAAAGTAGACTTTGATGAATGGGTTTATCATTTTCTCGATGACATTTGTGGTGTAGAATTTTAAATAAGCGCCGCGGCGCATACTAATTTCATTAGAAGAGGCTAGCACGACACCCACCGCATGACTCGATGAGTCTAATACTATATAGGTCAAAGTTTACAAAGGAGTTTATAAATATTTGCGGCACTAAGAAACTTTCGTTAGAACCATAGTGATAAACGCTGGCAGAAACGAAATTTAAGTATTAGGAAATGGAGATTTATGGAGTTTCGCAATCATCTTAAGATTATTAAGTAACTACTACAGAACGTAACTATTTAAATCTTCAAATGAAAAGTCTTGAATTCTTGGAAATCAAAAGCGAACAAAATCCCGTGCCTAAATAATAACCCGGATTTAACACTCTTCAGAAAATCTTAGAATAAATTTACTTTTGGTCGGTATTTTTAAATTAATCATTTTTAGCTAAAACAAACAAAAAGCTTTTACATGCACATATCTGCCTGAAAGTAAACCATTACTTATGCGATTCTCTTGTATTTGTACGAAACTTTCGGTATAAATATGACAGCCACTGTTGTAAAATATATATTGACAAATTAATGTAAATTATTACATTGGCATGCGTTGGTCCACAGCAAACTTCAAGAATATCTATCTATCAATTTCCAATGTGTCACATTAATATATAATGATTAAGGTCATCGCATCGCTTCGATTAATCAAACCGCTGACACGCAGGTTATTTATAATTGATTTTGGATATGTATATTAAGCCATATTAATGAAGAAAACTTTGATTGTTATAGATGTCAGTTTTGAATGATATTAAATGACACATGACGAAATGAATGAACTATTCGTATTATTTAAATGAGAAATTGATTAAAATAGCTCATTTTATGCAATTGAATCTATGAATCAGTTAAGCAAATGTTGATATCAATAAAATAGTAAATGAAACATAGATATTTGGAGACAAATTGCAGAGTATTTATGAGTAAGAAAAATATTGAAGCTATAATAATTGTTTGTATAGTAATACACTTCTTTGATATAACATATTTTTTGTTTAAAGACTGGAGAAAAAATAATATGTAGCATTTAAATATATCAACGGTATTTCTTCCAAGGCACGTATTATTAATCTTTATAGCAATACCTGCCAGGCGCGTTTTGTAAAGTAAAGATTTTTTCGTCTCAATCATGTTACAAACATAAAATTCGGATTATATTCGAGGCTAATACGACAATTACCTTTGTGTGTGCTGAAGTTGTGTTAAGACTGTTGTGTATAAATTACTGACTACGACTATACTGAAAAAAATTAATGCCATATTACAGGGTTGAAAAAGTACAAAAATGACTTCTTAGGTTTACATTGAATTTAATATAGATAGTTATGTGCAAGAAATGCTGGATCAATAGTTTTCCAGAGAAAGCGAAAATGATAATTGCGCTGGGGCATTTTCTTCGCACGAAGTCGGGTCACGCCGCACGCCCGAAAACTGCGCGATGAAGTATCCATAAAACATTCTCTTTTATATTTACATTAACAAAATAAAATACCGCCAAAATGTTTTCGCAATACGGACACGCGCTCACACGGCGAGAAATATTGCGTGGAAACCTCAGTGAGACACGTCAAAATTCTGTTCGGGCGGATTACACGGTTAATATATTCGCATAGTTGAATATTTATAACGCAGAGCGTATCAATTTATTATTCTATGTCAAGCGGTGTAAAAATACCGCTGATATGAACATGCTTTTCTCATAAAATAGAAAACAGCTAATAAATGAGAAACGTTAAATACGATCTGCGCCGTTAAGATAACGAAGAATTCTTAAGTTTTTCATGTCTTCAAAATAAATTTACGAAAGCTTTTCGAAATCCAAAAGCAACGCATATAAACATTGAACAATCTCATCAGTCGGTTGGGAAAAACGAATTACATTCAGGTCCAATTTATTTAAACGTATCTTTCACATAGCCAAACCAATTGTATAAACTAACTTAGGTATGATATATTATCTTTGCACAATTAATTCTTCCTAAATATGATTTGTGAAGAAATCTGATGCGCAAATAAAGGGAGAGCGTGTGTTGTGCATACCTTTGGCATTACAGACAGCCAGATGTATCAATATAAATAAAAAAATTAATTTACAAATCGAAAAACGACGTGTGAATCTTCTGCAGATGGCTCGCGTCGATGTGAACGAGACATCTTATGTTCAGGTGCTTTGTAGATACATCTGCTGCAATATCAGTCCAAAAATATATCGCCAAGTAATGAATCATATTTGTATATTTTCTGATGAAGGCTGATACAAGTCAAAAGAGGGTGCAGTTTAATATCAAACAGAAACGAAAAATGCTAAGAAATATCTTGTATCGTGTGACCAAAACAGTCGCGAGGGGGCAAAAGCCGCATCAAAAAGCGCAAGTTCATAAATCAGACGATTGCGTTCGCAGGCACGCGCCGAAATGTACCATCTCTATTAGGGGATGCCTGCCCGATGGAATACCAATTATCACAAGCAAAGCAAACAAACAAGCAAAAAGATTAAAAAAGGCAAACGGTATATATCGTAAATGTCTATATCGTTTAGATTCAAACTCACATCTTAAGATGAATATTATTTGAACAACCTATCGGATATCTTACTGTGTAATTTCACAATTCATTAATGGATAAGGGAATTTAATCGCGGGACAAGTTTCAACAAGTTAATATGCTTCTAAAAACACAACGATAAAAACGTGAGATGAGAATGACGCGACGTGAAATGAAAAGACGGCGGTCACTATTATTTATAAACAACAAAGGATATATACAGCTAAGTGACAGAGATAACAGGGGTCCCAAAATACACCTGTCAGTCAAGGTGCTATCAAAATATTCCGCAATGATGGCATTGTAGCGAGAGCAGACGGTGTGTGAAAAATAATGCGGGGACGCGTCGGACAACCGCGGAGGATGGCCAGATTTCGTGATTAATGGAAGCGTGAACACGTGTGCTGAAACACGATTCACTGGAATGCTCCGTATTATTCAAAGTATATTTTATTCGCAGATGATAAGAATTATTTGAATATAAAATATAAAAATTATGCTGGTTATACTATA
Source organism: Himalopsyche phryganea (assembly GCA_022494535.1). Classification (NCBI taxonomy): domain Eukaryota; kingdom Metazoa; phylum Arthropoda; class Insecta; order Trichoptera; family Rhyacophilidae; genus Himalopsyche; species Himalopsyche phryganea. Next base: position 386,919 of record JAGVSL010000129.1, read on the forward strand.
GAAATTGAGCCCAAAATAATTAATTTCTTGAGGTAAAGAAAATGGGATGGTCACATTTTTGTAAGATGCGACGTTTCTAGAGGGTTGACATTGGCTATTAACATAGATGAAGTGTGGATGTGAACGACCAAAGAAAGGAGATTGTGCTAGAAATGTTAAATAATGGCTAACAAACAATTGCGCTTCAATTGATGGTATATGACAAAATTTAATCAATATTTCGTTAAATAAATGGCTTAAGAATCTAAAGATAGTTTAATTGTAAGTTTGTAACGGATCTTTCTCAAAGCAACTGAGCATATCATTGAGTGGTAAATGTAGAAATAAACTATCAAACCGAGAAACTCCAACGTTCAGCACGATTAATATAAGTAAGCACTTTCAATAATCAGGAAGTTAAGAAAATATTTATAAATATAAATAAAAAGGTTACAAAAGTTTGAAAGAAACTAAGAAAGTCTGTCGATACTACTTTTTTGCCAACAAAGTAAAAAGAGACTTCTAACACATAATAAATTATCTACTGTTTTATGCCAAAGGGCATTGTAAAAAGTTGAGAAACAATCCGTGTTCTGTGTCGAGCTTTCAAGCTGTATATCTATCGCAAGAATTCTTTAAATACGGTTTAAAAAAAAATGTTCAAATGTCAAAAGCGACAAACGTAATGGATGATTTTACGAATATTAAAAAACCGCGCTTCCTCTCTGAACGGAAAATTCATTTGGCATGGTCAGGATTTCAATACTAAAACAAAGTGACAAAAACCAATTATTCAAGTATTTCACCCAATAAATTACGAAGTACGTAAATGTGCTAAAATAAATTATTTTTTATTTGCGAATGAAATAGTAAACACAAGAATGATGCGGGGAGTAACTGCGATTATTACATGTAATATCACAAACAAGAGAGCAGTTAAACAAAGCATGAGTGGATAAAGATCACATCGCAAAAGGTGTGATGGCAAACTTTGAAACCGAATATTCCCTGCAGTAGATGTACTTACTCGAACGTCGTACAGAACCGCGTCTGCACAACACATTCGGCGTACAGGCAGAAATGCCGCAAGAAATATGACGATATAAGATCAACACACAGACGGAATTTGTTTCTCACTTCCCATGACGTGGGAAATTTTAGATCATCCAATACGTGGAAACCTGGCGGGATAAAGGAAACGAACTCATGACATAAGCTGTTAACTGATTTTATTGCATAATTGCTATTAAAACATGATTAATTTGGTTTTCTTTCGTGTAACGTGTTAACGCTTATTTAAAATATACACTTCTCGACTGTAGAAATGCACAAGAGTCGGAAAAATGTGAACACTATATTATTATTACGCCAAAATCATTATGTTATGAGGATCAAATATGTTAAAATTCATTTGTCATTTATATACCTTTAAGTTTGATACATAATTCCGTCGAAAAATAAGATTAATTTAAACAAACGAAAATGAATCGATGAAGTATTTAATAAACCTATGTTAAAAATATAAATTCATTCAAGAGCGTATTTTGTGTTATATTACGAAATCGAGCCGTGTGTAAATCAGTTTTATACTAATAGCACAAGACAACTATTAATCAGAGGAATGTTTGACTACTAGAAGCAACTTTTGATGAAGTTTTCAAAGCAATATGATAAAAGTTGATGGATTGAAAAGTTAGGAGAGTACATTTTCTGCTACTATCACTCGACTAGGCGTATATTATGAACGAAAACCCATAAAATGTGATGACAAGTCAAGCTTTAGATTTTTTTATCTGATTAATTTGATACACATATCATCATAAGTTGAAAGTTTTTTTTGTTCATATTATGTCTTTTACCGTTAGCTGTTTATTAACTGACGATGCGAGGGGGACTATCCGGCGTATCCGGACTGTTAAATCCACCACCACCCGGCACGGCCATACGTCTGTTACTAGCGGATGTTTCCCGTGGCGTAACAACGTTATCCGTGTTTCAGTTTTTGCACTGGAATTGTCGCGGGAGCAGCTGCTCAGGACTTGGCGGCGGAGTATCCGGACTATGCCACAGTACAAAACTCTTCACATTTTTAATTTTTCAGGTTTAATATATCGATACAATATATGGGAGACAAATGTGAATGACAGCTGAGTCGAAAGCAATTACAAAATAACAGGAATAGAGAAATCCTGTTTAATAAATAAAAAAAAACTTGGATTTTCATTTCCAAATAAATCTATAAGATAAGGATTGTTCCTGAAAGAAACAGTACGCTTTTCCCGAATTCTAGAATCAGCAGAGGCACGCAGCTGATGCTGCGTCAGCATGGCACATTCCATGTAATTAAAAGAAAAATCCTTCCGTCCATTAGGGCGTGAGGTGTGTAATTACGAACCGATGCAAGTTCAGCTTTGGATTACCGGAGTGCAGCGTGTGTGATGTGCAGCTGCAAAAACTGCAGGTCCTATTCGCTATTTTTAACCGTAACGAAATTAACTTAAATTTTACTTACTGTTGATAGTAAAACATTGATAATGAAAAGTATTTAGAGGTATGTGTAATATTTCCTTCGTCATACTGCCAACTCATCATATATTATAAAATGTATACAGACGGAAGTCCGTTGAACTCAATAAAATTAAAACTATTAGCATACCAGAATATCAAGAAATTAATTAGAGGAAGCCACCTTATAAGAAAATAATTAAAATTGAACTGATATATTTTATTTTAACGACTAGAAAGTAAGTGAGAATAGTCGTGCGTAAAACAATCACACATATTTGCGCAAACTTTATATTTATGTGCGTATAAATTAATGGATTGTGTACAAAGCGAACAGTACTAGGAAAGTTACAGAGGTGTTTAAAAGGAATACCTAACAAATTAGAGTATTTTTTTAATGTTGGGATTTGGCAATCAAATGGATAGTATGACAATACGCTAAGTTATGGTGTCGGTGAGATCGTGAATTATTTCATTAATGTAATAACGCGGTCGACATCCGTCGCTTCCATGAGAAAATAAAAAGGTATTCGAAAAAGGTAAATGTTTTTCAAAATTTTGGATACGTTTAGCCTACGACATGACAGCAAAGAGTATTATGATATAAAAGTAGAATTATCTAAGGTTAAATATTCTGCCAAAAACGGAACGCTGTGGGGGTTTGGGTAATTAGGCATTAACATACAACTCAAATGATTTCTTATGTTATCGAAATATCTATTGCTTCGGATTTGAATTCGTATTTAGAAAATATTAACTTGTACCATAGATAGATCCCTTTGCGACCCCTGCAGCGAAAATTAATTCAGCGATTCGAATGGGCGAGAGTATTTGAATCGGCAGTTCTGAAAAGCCAGTTGTGGTGCAACGCGTGACGTCGATCGGCCGTTCAGAGCGTGAATCCCGGCCCGGTCCCCGGCACGCGATTATCCAATCGCAATACTAATACATAATCATATTTGCGCACAACATTTCAAGCCGGTAATCTCGCACGTGATCCCTTTACGGAAGATGTGATTATTATTGCAGCGAATGCCGTCTGTTGTGGGGCGGTACGAGGTCCGCCTTACCAAACAATGAAATGCTGGTAAATAAGAAAAATAATGTAGCAGAACCAACACGCAAAAAAAAAAAACTTTTCTAAATTTCACTTTCGTGAGATTAATTTTATAATGTGTTGGAAATCATCGGATCGATTTTCTAATGGTTTCGGCTAAGCTACATTTTGTTTATATTTGAATGATGCATGTATCACAAAGTAATTATATTAGTGACACAAATTAATTTGTTGATTAAATACCTTTGCTTCCCTGTGTTCTCGTTTAATTTAAATGTAAAATAAAAAATATTTTATTTCAATACTTACCTTTCATAAAATGCCTACTTTGAGGTTAAGCATGAATCTGATAACAATGATAAAAAGTTATACAGGATTCATTAAAAGATTGCGAGTTCTCATGACGAATCGGCTAAAAGGATTGTGAAATAACTGCCAAAATATTTAAAATGGAATATGCAAATAAGAAATACACAGCAATTTACTATTAAACGTACGATTAATCTTTCAACAAGGATAATCGAATAAGAAATTTTCAAAATGAATGAATGATCGGTCAGTTATTTTAGCTTATTGCTTACCTACCAAATAATGAATTTTTAAGTATGTACTACGACACTTACAAGTTATTTATAATATTATTATGACGTACACAACAACCTGCGTAAGCAAGATAATAGTAAAATTAATTATTACGATACAAGCTAAGTATTTAAAGAAAATATGTTTGAAAAATGCTTCGGGGAACAAGCGAAATCACCGTATAAAGAACCTGAGAATCGCCAGGTTTCCACGATCCCGTGCTTTTTAATAAGCTCGTTTAATATTCAAAGCCGAGAATATGGCCCGTTCAATCGTCCGGCGCTGGTGTTCGGTGTATGAACATCGCGGAATCCAATCCTAAATCGAGTGCCGGGTTTTAATTAAACGATTAAACTGCAGAGGCGCACTCGGCGGCAATAGATGCGGCCGAGAAAAATTGCGTTATGTTGGGTATAATTACGACGAAAGTACAATTGGCAATCTAGAAAGTCACACAATTCTGCACCGAACGACTGGCACATCATATAATTTTAAATTTTCCCAAAAATATGGCACTGTAAAATTTAAAAAATCTATCTTTTATAATGATATTGATTCAACAACAAATGCAACTGTAGGTAATTGGAAAGTATACAAAAGGGAAATGTAAAAAAAAATGTAAAATACAAATTAATAGTTTGCCAATACTTTCGCATATGCATTTGTTCTAGCTTATATCACATTCGATTGGTTTGACAATCTATTTTCTTGTGTAAAGTCGCTAAAAATGCCCGTAATCAAGGAAGATTAACTAATTAAATGCGGTTTACAATTAAATGCACTTTTGTTTAGATCATATTCACTTTCATAAAAATAGTTTTCACTTATAACAAATACATTCCACAAAAAAACTATTTAACACAAAGTGCAATTATTTATAATCCATTAAATACAACGTATTCCTGTTAAAGGTGATACCTGTTTCTCTAGCCTAAGGATAATCGTCAGACTAAATAAATCATAGAATATGATTTATTCATTACATCATAATAATTTATCGTATGACTTTTTTTTGGATCATCTGCATAGCATAGACGAGCCGGACATTGAAGAAATTGATATCCCGAAAGCCGAAAAACAATATGAAGGGTAAATATGGCGCTCCGGATAAAATTGTATGAAGATAAAGGTTCACACTAAATTGCATCATTGTCTGGAGAAGTAAATAATAGTTAGTAGTAGAACTATAAACAATAGCACCGAATGAAAATACGTCAATTTAGTAGTTTTATAGACGTAGTTTATACAGGAATCAGTAATTAAATCAATATTGACTACCTTTCTACTGGAAGAAGATTTTTCAAGTATGTAAAATATACGATATCGCTAGGATACGATTTATGCACTTCTTCTTGTCGATATCATACGATTTTTCCACCACGAGACTTGTTCCCGTCTAGCCTGCGAGCGTTTGAAGGGGACAATTGAAACGCATTCGACATCCTTTACACTTTGTGGCGAGAGAATACTTCAGCGAATACACCCCCAATCGAGTGACGTGCCATCAATATTTTATTATACCCAAATCAAAAGGGGTTATTAGAGCACCTCCACGATTGTTTGATATGATGATAGGTAATGTCATCATTTCATTGTATGTAATTTTTAATCATTAAAATTGATTGAGAATCCCAGAATTCATTCAGAAATAAATTACACTGCATTCTAAATTTTTACATAATGAAAAAACTCTGAATTCAGTGTAATTTATTTAAACATAACGGTGAATCCTTTCATGTATGTAGTTATATTTCAATTTTCTCGGCAGCAAACTTTGCAGAGATAACTTGCAACAGCTTTTGATAAGCTCAACTTAAATGCATCATCTTTGCGAGGTGAATTAATAATCTCGAAAAAGAAGAACAATCGACCAAGAAGTAGGTTCTAGAATCTAGACAATAAGAGTTCAGCGACTAATCGGTCCTAGTAAAACTGTCAATCTACTGAATAATTAACAACGTGGAGGAAAAAGTCGTCTTTCAGCAATAAAGTTCATGTTTAATGAAAGGATGCAAGAGTTTATATTTTGAAACGCCAATGGGCAAGGCCGCAAGCGTATGAATATTTTATGCTTTCCAATGCAGCGCATTGTACGTCGGCAGGCAGACAAAACACTCTACCGAACGTAAAGCAGATAAAGACTAATGCTATATATATTCTTCAGACAGTATCAATTTTGGCGACAAACTGAGATAAATTGTTTTATAATACTATGAAACACGGCGAAAAAATAAACACAGCTATATAGTCACGTTAAAATCGGTTTTATTTTAGAAAACATAGCAATATTTTTACAAAAAAAATAATGCAACCTTCCTTAGACCACATCGAAACGCGACCGCTTGAGAGGGAACTGAATAAGTTCAGTTTTATTTATATTGTAGAAGCTACATAAGAATCGATGGAGATTTTATGTTTGATTTTGAAGAGTATTCCGGCTAAGTTTCTCAAAAAAACCGAACGGATTTGAGAGAATATTCACTTAATTTTATCACTGAAGAGAAAGGTTAAGAGATTTACTTTTATTATTTTTCTTTACTAATTTAAAGAAAATTATTTAAAAAAAAAAATACATAGGGTGACTGCTATAGTAATTGGACGATTCAACTTTAAACGTCCAAAATAAGAGTAGCTATGCATTCTTGTTGGTGTGAAGGAGACAAATATATCTAGTCTATCTTTATGTAACTGCAGCTTTCATTATCCACAACTAGATGACAATACTGAGAAAACTTCATTGGTATGTGATGTCGGGTCAAAATCGTGAAAAAACGTGTTTGGAACAGTGATATTTTAGTGACATTTATTTTATAAAAGTTTCGTGAATTTCGTAACGAAACCTCTCAGGAAAGCGTGAGAGACAAGCTGTCAATATTCATTGATATTTAAATAGTGGTACAACAACTAACCTAAAAGGTAAATGTGTCCAATTACTATGTTTTCCATATTTTTCAGTCTAATACAAATATCTAAAAAATCTTTTGTTTTTATTACGGTTGTGTTCATTTCCTTGAAGCTTATTAAATTCCTCATCTCTACATATCTTACATTTTTCCTACATACTCATTTTTTTTATTATTATAAACTGTTAAAGGAAAGTACTTTCTAAAGTATCCAATTACTATAGCAGTCACCCTATTTAAAAAAAGGCTGAAATCAGATAAATGGTAAAAATAATAATTGTGATAAAAATAGACAATCAGAAAGGCCGAAGAAAATTGTTATACGATAGCGGGAGCAGATGCTGTAATCTCGAAATGCAAATGAATCATTTCCTCTAGTATTTTGTATACCGCTATCCGAACAAGAAAAAATGATAGTATTCGAAAAGATCATCGGGAGGAAATGAAAATTTCTGGGCGATCGCAAGGCGGGAAACATTTTCAGATCGCGGAAGTACGTGATCGTTTCGAGATAGCTTTTAGCGTTTTTAATGTGCCTGCCTCTCCCCCCCCCTCTCCCGACCCGATAATTCCACGGGGCTGAATCTTAGCGAAGCTTTTATGCAGTCCGTAATCTTTGATGTACTTTGATTTCACCCTCTTTCGCGGAGACGTATAAAATACTAATAGAAAAAAGTTCAACAGGAAGAAAAGAGAGCGATACATAAAAGGTACATACTGCATACATAAAAATAAACACATTTTTCTGAACATGGTAGTTTATGTCCAGAAAAATGTGTCAAGCCGTTAATAACAAGAATAAACTCAACCCGACCAAAGTAAAATGAGCATAGTATATACGTTCGTGACATATAGCACAAGTCGATGATATTAACTCACAATAATTTCACGCAATTACAATAAAATACAAATGTCGCAAAAATCCTAAGGCTGCATTTAGTTGACTATAGTTTCTCTAAAAATTGATAAAAAATATACATTTATTTAATCTTACATATAATAGCCCAGACCGCCCAGTAGACGTTTTACTATTATCACATGTAAGTGTGAAATTTTCTCATGACAAGCTTTCGCGGTGTAAATAAAATGTTATGCAATGCACACACAGTTTCGACGTACCAGCTACTTTCCACATTCAGTATTTCAATTTCAATACCGTCATCTACGAGGGTACGGTTATACTATAAGTAAATAATGAATTGGTGTTAATGTCACATTAATTATTACTGCACATAAAGAGCCTTAAAATTACGTAACCAAGTTAAAAAATAGTATGCTAAAAAGTGAGCGTGGAGTGAGGTTCTCAGAATATATGCCGAAAGAAGAAACCAGAGTTGAGAATTACAACATCTACGTACCAAACACTCTTAGTCGAAAGTATTTATAATACTGTAGATGTATAGCGTTAGAATTTGCGATAGCCGAATTATTGATAGTCTAATATGATATACATACATATAAGTAAGCGTATATCCCGTGCAACTGGATAATCTTGTTTTTAAAGATTCATTCGCGTACTTTCTACAACATACATGGTACACAAAGCGTTGTGTAATATGAATATGTATGTAAAAACACATCATTAAAAAGTTTCAGCTTTCAAAAAGTAAGCTTATAAACGCAACGCAAAAATCTTCCGAATGAATTTGATACAAATTAATAATAACGTTGGCAACTCTCGCAACGAGAAGTCCAGACAGCTGGCTTTTATTTGATGGAAGTTTCGGGGATTTCCGCGTTTTCCATTTCGCAAAAAAAAGCCAAAGCACACGTGAAACGGTGTTGCATGTACCAAACAGTGTGTTTGTATGAACAACTCGAGAGAGCTATTACGTTGCATACGCGTCGCTGTATATTCAATGAAACAGATGATGAATGGACTCGCTGCCTTTGATAAGTCGGATACAGATCAAGAGGATTCTTTTCGCACAAAAAGGTAACAGGAAAGCATAAAATTATACATGCAACTGGAATCCAGCCTCATTTTGTAGTTGTTTTATGCAGTGCATAAGTCTGAAAGACAACAGTCAAAATTACTTGATACGATACAGCATATAAACATAGCAGGGACATTGAAGTATGCCGCAGGTATCTCAGACTCAAACGTCAATTTTTGTTTATGGAAAAACATCATATTTTACTACATTATTAAAACAACTATTTACAGAAAATAGTAACTAAGGTGGTTAATACATTTTTTAGCTCTCTAATAAAATATTTGACATCGCCTTAGTAATGAGTATTTTTTACTTAAACGCATGTTCTGTTATAGGAAATATCGTTTATGACACGTTGGAATGTGGCAGTTTTGTGACAGAAACCTAAAATTCACGAGGAGTTGCCCTTCTATAAAAAACGCACACTAAAAACAAACGACATGACGTATATAAATATCCTTATGAATGCTTTCATTCAAAGTGATAAAAAGACTACACTGTTCTTGGTTGAAATAAAACAATAGTAAAATAGAAAACTTTTATGCTCCGGTCTCTATGATGATTACCGATATTATATCGAACAACACCCGCATACATTTTATATGTAATCTAGTAAATGGCAAAATTTAAAAGCTCCAATGAATAAAAACGGAAGTGGCCAGCCCGGAAGATGATACAAGTGAATGAAAAAGTAATAACTCGCTCCGTAGTACGTCTTCTCAATACAGGCGGGCGCTCATTGAGTTTAGACGTCTTCCGAAAACCTTTTTGTGCACCGGCGTTTTCATCTGCTGCACATTTTTTACGCCGCACAGCAATGCAAATTGGTCGCCACAGAGAATACAAACCATTTACATATTTTATATCATAAAGTCGGCATGTTATCATTTTAGGATAAACATTACTTATATCATTCCTTCTACCACAGGATAATTCAAGTTCTGGCTGCTTACTTTATTACATAACATTTGAAAAAAATTCAGTATACAAATGAAAAATAAATTGCAGCAATAAATCTATGCAGCGTTTTACCTAAAGCATTATACGTATAACTAAAAAAAACATAAACTTAAACCACTTAACCATATCCGCTCCCTATTCGAATATACAAACTAAATTCAATCCACGAACATTACAGTTTTGTTCTATTTTTATGCAACATAAATTAGTACAAATAATAAACCCTTGTACAAAAATCATAAAATTATAACAATGGCGCGAGTACAAGAGAGCAGCGTAGTTTAGCAAGGCCCGACGCGACGGCTGGAGAGATCACAGTGGGTGGCGCCGCGTCACCCCTTCCCAGTGCGCCTCGAAAGGGAATGAATTGGCGCGCTGCATTCAGCGGCGCTCGGGAGCGATTTGACTGCGGCCCGGGAGGTTAATATGCTCATGGAACCTTCAGACCCATACTACACATTCCGCCCAACGAGCATAACCGCGCTGCTGTAGGCGGCAAGGCGGAAAGCCAAACCCGGCACACCTTTACCGTGCAGAGGGAATTTATGAACTTAGCTTTCGTGTATTTAACTAATTGTTATTTGAAACAAGCGTCATATTCCGAAAATCAATTCACGAGTATCAAAAATTTGATACTCATTGATATACTACATATTTTTCAAACATAGATTATCCACGAGAAATAAATTCAATGTTATATTAGAGGGTATCAAAACTTGAATGAATAAGAATGCTATAAAAAATGTTCAATGCCGATTGATTTCATGAAATACGTCACATTAATGATAAAGTTTTGACAATAGATAGGTACATGAAAATTAATTTATCTTGATTAAATGCCTCTGTGTAAATGTAGTGATAAGAGCTTTGCGCTAGCAATCACTTGGGTTAAGGTGCAAATCACAGCAAGGCCTATATTAAATTTAGATTTTTCCAATTAATACTTTAGACCTCGGTTATGCGTGGTTTGGGATGTTTCTCTATCCTCGAGTTGATCTCGAGTGACGTTTCTCATCAATTTATCTCATGTGATTTACAAATTTAAAAATACCTAGCACCTCGGGAACTATTAGCCGCTATGCCAAATATATTCTTACACCACACCGAGCACGCAACTGCTTTAGAACAGGTAGGCTAATTTAAGAAGGCAATTTGTATCATTGGAAAGTAAATTTCAATTGGCAAACGAAATGACAGTATTGGATTTCCATTAAAAAAAAGTGTGATATAACAAAATCATGTGTGGGTGTATAGGTTCTACGGTGAAGATTTCTACAAAAGAAAATCTGTTCGCAATCCCTGCCAAAGATGCCAGAAGTCAAAGCGCAGGGAAAATTGAGGTAGACAGAAACAGCCTTGATTAGAATGCGCTACTCCGCTCTACTCCTCAGACTCCCAACAACGGGGGCCCATTCATTCTCAAAGTTCGCAGCACCGGCGCCAAAATACCTACACGCCGGCATATATAAGCCAGCAAGAAATCTTCCTGCTTTTTAAAGAAAAATATAATATACAACACGCCAACCGCAAGTAACGGTGGACTTCTATAAAATCATGCTCGAATAATTATGTTTCAGATATACGATACAAAAAAACACTACCTCACTTACCATTATGTTTGACTGATATAATTAAAAATGATAAAACAATGACTGATATAGATAAAATATAGTTCCAGAACTATTGCACTAAAAGAAAAATAAATGTAATTTGAGTCATTAAATCGACAAACATATATTATTAATAATGGAATAAGCTGTCTTTCATTCATTATATTATTTTCATTTGTAATGACATTCAATCGAGAGTTTTTAGTATTATCTTAGCCAGCATCAGCATTATATTTGTAAGTCATTAGAGAATTTTTTCGAATGTTGAGAATTTCCAATAAGCTCTTGATGCGTAAGTTATCATTTTCAAATAACTGAATTAAAATATGAGATTAGTTGGAATAACTAGTGATGTTGGGTATATTTTTAATTATTGGACAATAATCGAATACCTAAAATCGCTTAGTTCAACAAAAATTATGCTTAATATTTTGTGCAGTCAATATTTGGCGGGATGAAAATAAAGGAAAAAATCGTGAATAAAGTAAAGTTCAATTGAGAATGCTTTGAATATGAAAGAAATTTTAAAAAAAAAAACATCAAAAAACAATTGTGTACATGGTTAGAAGATGATATAAAGAAACCGGGTTACCAACATATTTATATGAGGCCAATAACAAACACAGCTGACGCAGCGAGGAATCGGTCGCAGAGCGAAATGGCCAATTGAGGAAAACCCGTTTGCGAAATTACGACTATCGAAACCGGTCTAGGAAGAAGCCGACCAGCTCTAGCCGACTGACCGATAGACTCACTGACTAACAAAAAAAACACTGATTAGGTAAGTAGGCGCACTGCCGAAAGGCCGCGCCTCTTGATAGGTCATCAGGCAAGTTTGAGGACGGACGCTAAGTTATTCAAACGACGTATTATAAAATAATCTCCACCAATAAGGAAATTGCTTTTGAATTTGCTGTTCACATTGGGTTAAATGTTTTTTTTTTGATAAAGTTGTAAGCTGATGGGATTTCACGGACTGTGTTAGTGTATGAAATTATTATAATAAGTACGGCGAGTGATAAAAGCACTAAATGTTGCGAAACGATGTTCTAATATGGGGCTCTAGTACTCCAATACTCCGACCAGGGTGTAGCCTTTCAATATACATGGCTTGTTTAACATCAAGAGCATTCATATCGGATAGGGGACGGACGGAAGGACAGAGTTAGAAAAGAACTAGTGATTAGATAGTCGCTCTCTATTAAAAATCAATGTATGTGAGATTTGTTTATATTTTTCAGTTTTATTGATCGTTAGAGAAAAGATAGTCCTACCTCAAATACCTAAATCAAAGCAAATTAAATTGATTTAATTATGCGCATTTTTTCAAAAAGTTTCCACCACTTCGATACGGTGGGAAAAGCTGGACACAGAATTTATGATGGGAAAAGCGTGTTGAAAATGATCGGTCATTTGAAACATCGTCGCCGGGAAACACATTTCATGTTTTTTCACGGAAAGTTTTTTACATAACACGTCGTCATGAAATGCCAAAATAAATCACACAGACAGAAGTTCAAGGTTTGCATTGCAACTGAAGCATACTTCAATATTGAAAATAATTATGTTAAAAAAAAAACAAAATAGACGTAAGTCGAGTAAAATTGAACATTTGTGAATACGGCGAGATGTATATTTAAAAAGCGGCTTCTCGGACGATTTGAATTATATAACCGCCTAATTTCAATGGAACAATGGCGGCCTGCCGTGCCAAGAAGAGCGGGAAAAATACGAGATTGAAATGTTATTTTTTTGGCGCAAGGAAAAAAACATTTTTTTAATATCAGCCCCCAAACAAATGTTACCATTTTTACATAGCATAATATTCCTTGGAGCGATCGGCTTAATAAATTCTCAGAGCGCGTGGGTTATGCTTGGAGGCAACAAGAAAATCGACATTTTCTTTGAATCGACACAAGCGTAGATCCGTCTGTATTCTTGGTTTAGAAATGCACCGAGATATTTGTCAACACTTTCAAACCGGACGCATCGTATCTCCGTATTTGGAAAAAATCCGATACAGTTCAGACTAACACAGTGATGCAATAAATAATACTGGAATGGAAATGTCTACAACGCTTCGATTTCACAAAGAAAAAGCGTAGAGCTTTTAATCTTCCAGGTAAACTTTGGCCTCGTATAACATGGTCATATGGATACACAAAAACGACGTGCTGTACAAATCCGTGTTATACGAGGTTTGAAGTTCGTACAAAATTAGAGTATGCGTTCCAAAAAATATGCATTTACGAATGTATTGAAAACAACTTTAACAACATAATAGATCATTCATTCATCATCGCTATGAGTTACAATTCTATATGTTCGATTCTTTTTGGTTCGGTTAGAGATCGGTTGTGAGTTTTCATTATCGTAGTTTTAGGGTTTGAAAATTCTGTAATAAGTGATTATTTGCTATTAGCTTATAAATCTTTAAGTATTTCGTGATAAGGGGCCAAGATCTGTTATAGTTCTCTCTTGAACATCAAACTTCTTTTCATTATAGGATCATATTCTATAAAAAATGCTGAAACCGTGTTATATAAAGCGTGTTCTACAAAAATATGACACAATTAATCAACTATGTTATATCAAAACCGTGTTATATGAGGACTAAATGTATATTTTTGGTTCTTTCATGTATATACCCAAGCACAAAACACGAAATGATCGCTGCGTTTCAGTCATCAATAATATGTCACATGACACGTCACATAACAAAAACTATAGCTGCAAATGTGCATGTGAATGTGTGTAGAAATGTTTGCTCTCGCCCCCCGCTTCCATGCCCCGTTCTAGCGTTACCAACGTTCGTCAATCATCGCTATTTTGACTCTCCATAAATGTCTAAAATTCGGCAATATCTTCTAATATGACAGTAAATGCATCCCGACTGCCCAACCTCGTTCCTCGTCCTCCACATAAAATGTCATTAAGTGTCCATTATTATATTGTGCGACTGTAGCAATCGTACTGCAGTTTCCGCACCGTGCACCTTTTTTAAAGTTTTTCATACTTACGACTATATAAATATCGCTAATCTGAAGATTTGAACTGCGTATTCGAGTAAGCATGATTAGGTAATATTTTTAAACAAATATACATTTATGTGATAATGATGGTCCAAGCGCTTGCCGTGTATTTCTCTTTCTCGCTCAATCACTTGTACAGTGAAGGGTCCGAGTGATATACAAGGGCATGCAGGCGCATGCTCTTGTACTACATTCTACTGACGTATACCCAAGTTAGGTTATGTGATAGAGATAAATCCAGCGCACGTCGATGGTAGGTATGAATGTTTTGTTTATATTATTAAATCGGTCGAGTAACGCCCTACGTGGTGGTGAGGTGCAGTGATGACCGTTCGGTCATTTCGTGTCTCCCGCCTGGGGGTATAAAGGGAAGTACGGTATTTTTTTATGTAATACTATATATTTGATTGTGACGAATAAAATTTGTTTTTATAAAATCGTAGAAGAATGATAAACACATTACAGTTTTTTATCTAACTATGATAGAATTCTAACAAGAAAATTCAATGAATAGGTCAAATAAATAACATCGATGAAAATGGCCGTAAACATGACTACATAATAAATCATTTTTAGTGGAAAATTTAATACATATTTACAACAAAACCCATTGAATCGGTGAAATGAAGAGCATTATAACGACGGGGTATAGTGTGTTGCTCGATGCCTAGGAAACGTAGAAAATTTGAGTAAGTATGAACAGTAGAACGAATGTTTCAGAGGAACAATAAAGCCAAAATTATGGCTCGGTTAATTAAATGTCGGTTGGCTGAAGGCGACATACAGTGGTGCGTAGAAAAACCCAATAAATATAAAAATACGAAATAATAAATAAATGTCAACACAATGAAAGTATGCACCAATCAAAATGCATGTTGACTAAAATAATTCAACGAACGAAAATCGCATAAAGAAAACAAAAGAATCGGTATTTACATGGTAGAACTCCATTAAAATAGGGTAAAATATGAAAGTATTTAGTTCTAAAAATTTTATAAGGTAGTCAGAAATATACTTAACCTTAATTTAGCTTCGCAGATTCTCAATTCGCGAATCACCTCTTAAAAGAATCACACAACATCTCCGGTATGCCTGCCTACATTTGTGTTATAAGAGCCACAGACTAAATTTCTTAGCAGAACTGGAAATTGATAGAAAGATAATAATCTCCTTAATGACGAAGCAAACATTAATTCATCACCATTACTTAAACCATTACAAGAAGCTCATGTAATAAGCATAATCAATAAAATTTCAATGCATTTATTTTGACAATCAATTAATAACACCACGTAAGGACCTTTTCCAAAAGCCTTGAATAATTTAATTTTGAATAGATATTATGATGTCTAAATACGTGAGATGACATAATATTGTCTATCTTTTCCAAACAGTATATGTAGCTGAGCTAAAATAAGTTTAAGTACAGTTTTGACGATGGCATTAAGCCGAAATAGCTATCAACTACTTAATACAATTTTGTAGAACTAAATATTTTGATAGTTTATATTATTACCAGGATAAGACTAAAAAAAAAGTTTCTGGATAAGATTCAACTTGGTATATCAGCATGGGGGAGTGTGAAAGATGCAGTTTGATTTTTGTCTAATATCTTCAAGATCTTATTTATTGCAAGACCCTTTTATTGCCGGTATGTAACTAGCGATGATCACATCGTGGAGGCGGAAAAATGAGGAGACCATAGCTCCCATCAAGGCTGAAAATTCATTATCACTTCGATTTTTCAAAATCAGTTACTTATATAGTGCCTGCACGGCCGATTCGCTAAACCGAACTTACGCCATTCGAAATGCATGCACATTGGAAGATTGTCGATAAAATTACTTTGCAAGCTCTGATGATGCCAGCTGAGGTATGGATGCGCTTCACTGCGCTGTAAAGGGGTGGTAATGGATGGAGGCTGCTATAGGCGGCGGGTGCCACTGTTAAATCGATCAGCCTTCCATAAAGGGCGGCATAAAAACCGAGAGCGGGAATCGAATACTTGGAGCAATTTATTAAGATCGAACAAAAACAAACGATTCTCGATTCTATATTATCGGTAAAAGCAGGCGGCGGGCAACGAAACGTAAAAACATTCGTAGAAAAGCGCTAGGTAGGTAATGTAGACAAATCCATTGTTAATTTGCAGTATGAAGTTTAAGAGTAATCCATTTACAGAAAAATAAACATAATATATCGTTCAAAAAGTTGAGAAAAACAATTTGGTCCACTTATAAAAATTTACTTAAAAACAATTGTGATAGATTCTGTATTTGCTAGAAAATAAGTTCACAGAGAATTTTAGACGAGAAAAACTGAACTGTATATTGAAAAATTTGTGTTCAAGAGGTATAAAAACGGCCATGATTGGTATAGATAACGTCCCATTTGTGAATAGAAAATAATTTAACTTACTTCATCGTGCTCACACGGCATCGTGTATTCATCAGGAGTGTCCATATTCCAACATGTTATGAAGAACCACAAAAGAATAGATCACGCAATATTAACCACTGCTATCTTTTCGGAAATTTATTTTGTCAAGTCAATACATATCACTGAAAACCCGAGGAACTAAAGTGCAGGACTCCGCGCGACGTGCCCGTTAAAAGAACACTGAAATTTAAATAAGCAGGTTCGCTATGGAACTGGAAGTCCAAATGCAACACGTCATTTCTTATTCGTTAAAAAAACACCTCATTACAAAGAGAAGAAAAATAAGAGGCATAAAATTGTCGCCAGTATCCATTGTTCCTGCTGCGAAGTGTCCAATATCATCGATAAGCCTCGCATTTAACCGAGACAAAGTTACACACACATACAGAGTTGTTTTTTTTTGTTTTGACTGGGAAAAATTGTAGCTTTGCTAAGTATGATAAGCGGGTGGTCTGACATGGCTGAGAATTCTGTGGCCACTGGTGAAACTTCTTATATGTAAACATAAATAAAAAAGCAAACAATCGGTTTGGTGTATTAGAAATTTAAATAATATTGAGTTGTTATGGAAAAGATAAATTACCGAGTTATGAAGGAGGAAAGCAAAAGTCGCACTTCGGAAGAACACAATCATTGACTTGTGTGTTAAATCAATTGCGTTAAAAAAATATAAGGAGATTTAAGTGTACTCGTTTGTGGACATCGATTTTTGGAGGAATCTTCGTAAACGACACGTTTAGAAAATAGGAAACCAGGACAAAATTTCTAACCAGCTTGATCTTCAATCTGGAACGTATGGTAAGCATATTAAACTACACTTTGTATTTCAGAATATTATATTACATTTCCTTCGACGACTTATGGATATGAATGGAGATAAGAAAACATTTTTTATGCAATGTCAATTTAAACAATGGTTTAAAACTTAGATACAATTTCAATGAAATATTAGAACATAAGATAAGACGCATATTTATACATGACAAATTTTGTAAAAATACTTTGTAAATTAATACAATGATTGAAACTGGAGTCGAGTAACTATATTATATATCTCTACCCGATTAGTAGACAATATTATTCGGATTAAAATCAAATTAATTTAATATTATATAAAGCAGAAATCACGCCATTTCATATAATCAACAATATCGACTGAGAGCGATTGATGGATTTTCAATATCAAATTTGAGCTATTAAAATTTTGTACATATTAATAATATATTAAATTTCGTCGCTAACGACCCGGGTTTCGCCTTTTAAATTACCATTATTTCAAATCAGTATTAAAATTAATTGAAATATCAATGTAGTTCCGAGACTAAGCGATATATATTTTTTAAATTTATCTTATATATTTAGGTATACAAGATATAAACTATTCACTAACTGTCTGTTAACTCGAATGTCTGAGGATGCCTAAAGGCAAAATTCGTGTCGCTAATGACGAATTGCATAGAATTGTACAATTATTTTAAAATGTAGTTTGATACCAAATTTTAATTGTTGAGATTTTGTACATTTCCATATATTTCGTCACTAACGACCCGGGTTTCGCCTTTCGGCATCTTCAGACATTCGAGCACACGAATGAACTCGAGCTGACTAGTTTGATACATTTCCTTAGAAGTGTTTTCCGAAGAGATATTTTAATGTTTTGGAAATTCGGTACCTAGGTAGGTAGGTACCAATCAATACGTTCACAATTAGATATGTTCGTTGCGAACATTAGTGGCGCCATGTACATTAGGCATGTTACGTCGAAGTCGCAATTAATTTGCCTACAATGATAGACGCATAAAAATTAAAACCGGTCCAATACGGCTACAGACAGAATTTAGAAATCCAGCAAACGACGTGTCATAGGTACATAATATGAATGGCGCCCACACCCTAAGTACTATTTCGCGTTCAATGCATAAATGTTTTTTTATTATATGTTATAATTTGACGTAATATTGTGGGTTTTAGTTTTGAGTTGTGGCTTGTGAAGAAACTAGATTTGCTGCCAACGCGCAGATGATAAATTGCGACGCTGAAAAGATTTGAGCACAAGCAACAAATTAAAATAAAAACGTTGTTTGCAAGCGCAAAAAAAAAAACGTGGCGTTCAAGTTAGCTTGAAACATGTCAAAAAATTGCAATAAATTGTCAAATGATTTACACTCCAACATTTCGAAATTTCAGTATTAAATGAGTTATGCCACATACAACCTTTTTGCCTTCACTCTGCATAATAAATTAGCATGGCCGAAAAATGATTAATATACAAAATGTATATATATATAAATTTTTCAAGAAAGACTGTAGATGTTATTATCTTTCACAACATTGAATCAGAAAACGGAAATTATGGTAAATCTGCTTAAATATGAAGACAAAAAACCTCATCGACATTGCTGTAAAAGCAAATATCTTTTTCTAAAACGCTTTAATTAAAAAAAAATGAGGCTCTTAAAGTACCCAATCAATTTTAACATTAAATATATAGTGACGGATAGGGAAGGACGCAATTAAAAATAAAAAGTGATCTTTCTGATTCTAAATTCTAAAAACTGCATTATTGCAACATTTTCCGCTATAGAGGATATAAAATTAATCTTTCATCATATTGAGTTTAGCTAGCCACGCCACGAAAAGTTGTTATTCCATTACAAATTCCGAGTCAAATTTAATAAGTTAGTATAATTACGTAGCACAGTTATTTCTTAAGTTAATTTTCACAGGAACAATTATTGTCGATTCGGTTCCGATCCTTAACAATTATGTTTTATTGTTCTATTTTGATGCTACTGAATGCATTATAATGTATAAAGAAAAATTAGGCTAATCATTAACAATATAGGAACATTAAAAGTTAATCAAATAAAACTTGTATATTTGAAACAAGATGCAATGAAATAACATGAATAATACCTACCTACATAACCAAAGCTATGAGATATTCCGCATACATATTAAGTACCTATGTATTACAAGATTCCTGGCATGTCGAAGATTTAGATTTAGAGGGATTGTGAAATTGATATCATTATAAAATTATGATAGAAAAAATTGTATATTAACAGTTGCATAGGGAGTGAATCGGTTTTTTATTATTATTTTAATATTGGTAGCTGTATTATATTTAACTAAGATATTCACATATATTTTTTTACCATGTCCGCTTCCAATGTGGATCATAAATGACCTACTAATGGAAGTATCTAAACATCTCTTTTTTAAGAGAGTAGGGATAGAAGCATAGACTATTGGTTAGCTAATCGCTCTCGCTACGTCCCGTCTTTAGGATCGGTTGGGTGGGAGGGAATTTCAGACATCACACACATTCATGCCTACGAACAGAATTTCACGAAAGAAATCGATTGAAAAATAAAAATATGAAACTTTCCATACCGGGACTTAACGGGAGACATCCGTAACCGTAGTCAACGACGTTAAGCACGGAGCCGACATGGGCAAAGATATTTATTTGAGGGCATATTTATTTATGAAAGCCCATAATATCAAAATTGTAAAATCAAAATTCTGATAAAAGCTCGAATGACAATCGCAATTCGATGGTTATCAGTATTTCACAAAATACATATCGGTTGTTTGGAAGTGCGAGGAAATTGTAACTCAAAAAAAAAAAATGCTGAAGTATGATTACATCAACGAACAATATGCATAGATAAATCTTATTACAATACACGTCAGTCAATCTAATTTGTTTTCAAATGTTTATCGATCAGCAATAAGCTTTGGCACTTTTGCAATTGCATCATAGTTTCGGAGCTGCACAGCGCATCACGAGCAAAGATGAATTGTTATCAAACAATTTTCGAAAGTGTCCGTTTAAATTATGCACAGTCTTGTTCCTAATAGCTAATTGGACAAAGCTGCGAAATGGATGGTGAGGATTTGAGCACGGAGAGCGAGCGGGTCATGGGTGTGTGTGTGTTGTAAGAAATCCCGATTGCCATTACAATTTACAAAATAATGACTTTTCTGTTGGTGGGTGGCGGTTGTTCTCGTTGCGAATGTACATAATGGATAATTTAGCCGCAAAGTTCAAAGGAAGAAAAAAACAATTATAAATTGAGTGAAGCAAGAGAAAACTAACTTCACTGCGAAATAACTTCGGTCACTAGATTTTAAAAAATAAAACAGGACATGTTTTGTACTAGTTCCAGATTTTTAGAATGATCAGGATCGACTTCATACATCGCGAGCATTATAAACTAAGTGCAAAACAAATTGTGTTTTATTTTAAAAATATAATGCCTTTGCAAAAAGGATTGTCAGTCAACACCTTAAAAGTGATAATATCACTAGGTTTAAATCAATATTTTCTATGGATGCAGCGGTAACTTTTGTGAAAATTCATTTTTAATAGAAAATTAAAATTGATAAAAATGTGACGCGTTTCGCGTCTTTAAGAAGTATAATCAGTGGAATAACAAAGTTATCAATTTTAATTTTATATTAGTTTTAAACTAGTCTGCGAAATAGCTTCAATAAAAAAGTAGAGATTACATCTATGTTGAAGTGTGAAATTTAATAATAATTTGGAGTGGTAAAATGCATCACTATGTGCCTTCGAACTTGCAACCAACCCTGGGATAAAATTATCTCTATGCAGTTAAATAATGGCGCACAAACCTATCTCGTACACAATAATATTGTTATAATAAAGAAGCAATACATATAGTTTGTAAATCTAGTTATTTCACTAATACTCGCCCTATATATATTTATTTATATACCTTTGTAGAATTAGCAGCGTTGTTATTTTGCATTTAATTATAATGGTATTCTACACAGCGTCGATTAAATCAATATTGAATATGTATTCACATTCCCGCAAACAAATAATAGATATCTATAAGCCGAAGCGTTTGTATTGCTCAATACGTCTTCTCGAGATAATGATGAGAAACTAAGTAGTCTTATTATTGGTGACAATGTACTACATATTGCGACAAATAGTAGTACATACAAAATAATTGAATCGTGGGAAGTTCGCTATGCAGCCATACAGAGAGTGATACTTAGGAAGGTAAGATGCAAAACGAATATCAATATCAACAAAAGTTGGCGACACGTGACATTGCTTATTTGGAATAATCGCTCAAGTGGCAAGTATAAAAAGTCAACTTCAACATTGCCATGTTGCAAAATTAAGTGTCCTACTTTTGACATCGTCGATTTTTTTCATTTGGCATGGAATAAATAACCATCGACATAACCTGAGCCTTTGTGACGTTGAAGTTAAATTAATTGAATTGAAAACGTGTTGCTCTTCTTTAAACACAAGTGTATATAAGGATAAAAAGAGTTAATTATTTATTAATTGCGTTATAGCAATGAAAAAGTATTCATATCAGGAGATAAGAAACGTTATGGCGGGTAGCATTTCGGCGGCACTTATTCACAATAACAAATATATATTTTTTAAACGATTAATTATTAAGTTACACAACACACCATCGCCAACACAGCAAAAAACGTATATAATATAATATAATATAATAAATTAAAAACAGGTTAATACGAAATGAATTGAAAAAGATACTACCATTAAAGTGGTAAAATAAAAAAGCTTGTGTAAAGTATGCAGAAACAGTCACAAATATATTTATCATTTAAGGGTTTTTAAAACTATTTGAATAAATAATAGTCTTTTATTGACCTTTTTCATATATGATAAAAAAACGATTGTCCGCTTTTGTTGTTGAAATAGGTATGCATTCGTAGGTGTCCTTGCCGACGCCTTCAACACGACATGTTTGTACGGAATCCTATCATTCTGCAATGCAACTCCGTGACAAAGGAATTTATTCAATACGCTCCATATTTGCATCCATTTAAATATCTAGATCGTGTGAAGCCGTATTGAAAACATACATTTATTTATATATATTTTTAGCCGGCGGTAAAAATATTTCAAAATCACAACACTTCATAGAAATTTTCGTAAAATGATGTTGAACATTGCAGCACTGGATTCGCAATTACTTTTTTTGGAACCGATAAAGTGGCAGTTGAAATCAATTCTCCATCGACTCAAATTTTTATTCCAACTATTAACGATAGCCAAAATTGATAAATTTCAGAAGAGTTTGACAAGCACTAACTTTGTTCATGGTCTGTTTCGTCTTTATTTGGAAGGGTTTAGCAATCATCTCGCATTCATTGGAATCTAAAAGTAGATAGTAAGGTCGTAAGTCTGGTTCCGGAGATAGGGCTCGGTCGATGTTCGGCATCCTTCCTTCCCCGGTTACTTGGGAGGCACAGTACAGTGGGCCGTAAGCTAGAGATCACACCTAATTAAGGCCGACAAATCCCTCCCTGACAGACGGAAGGCAAACCTGCACAGCAGTGCGACATGTTTCTACGGTGTGCTGCCGTGTCTCTCTGTACCACAAGACGCTAACCAGGCTTCACGACGAGAGATTCAAATTGATCAGCGAGCTCATTTATGATATTAGACAGACATACATCTGAAATTAATCTTAATCAGCGAGAAATGTCCAACGATTGGGAGTACGGTTTGTGAATTTGTTACCATGGACACAAGGAAGAAATGGGGAGGCCCCACGATGAGTGCCACACCGATAGAGCAATCGGTTGATGTTACATGTCTGGACAGTTGTGATGTATATTTAAAGGTATGTATTAGTATCAAATTGAAGTCCACGTTTTGTCTTAACCATAAAGACTTAACTATGCTAATGAATTTATAAAATTTTATAGCCAATTCATGACACAATTAATAAAGTGCTGATGGTTTTGTTTAAGGAAATCTTTCGATAATTACTTGTTTATTTTATGATATTCTACAATATTTGACAAAGTCGAAAACTCACCGAATATTGACTCATTAAAGACAAGTTTAAATTCTGAATGTTAATCGTGCGTGAATAAAGCATTTTTTGATGTCATTTGCCTTATAGCTCGAAATATTTTTTGATATTATTATAACGTCTTCAGGATTTTACCTATGAAAAGGTGCACTGAAAAACGTTTCTGTCTGTGATGGATATGAAGTTTACAAATTATATTTTATGATAATAACTTTTTAAGCAAGAAAACGTCTAAATTTTGAATTAAAATTTACTATGGTTCGATGGAATTCAAAGTGAAGTATGCGACACCTCCCATTGAACTATTCAGAGAAACGATTATGAACGAAATCTACACGGTGATTTGGCGCAATGCCATGCTGCGATTTACAATATTTTTGATAATTCCGCTTCTCATATATTAGCCGAAATAAAATATTATAATAAAACAACGTTTGATATACGCCGTGGCGTAAAGTTTATTGTCACTAAGGCAGCGATACATCAAACGTGATCCAGCATAGTGAAAATATCACATGGGTTCGAGTTATATTTTTGAATATTTAGACGATTATAAAACTCGTTTTAATCAGTCCTCTCTGAATAATTGATAGAGTATGTAAACATTGAGAGCGTTTTCGTTTCCTTGGCACAGAAATCGTTCGGATTTAACATCGGGATTACGATATTGTGAATATTTATAATTATTTTACACTTTGTAGGCCAGACGGAGACATTAACTCAATTTATCATAAAAAATAAAACATTATTGTTTCAGGAAGAATGCTAATTGGTGATATTTATTAAAAATATTAATACTCTCAACGAAAAATTACATAAAATAGACTATTCAACAAGTGTTCCAACGAGCTCTTTTTTAAATAAATTTCGATAGTTATTTCACGCTATCATGATCGCCAGAACTAGCTACCAGCTAGATGTAATTTAATAGAAATTGCCTCTCCAGTTCTTCGACATATTTCAAACGACTATGTAAAAGTGATAATTTCCGTAAAAGATACAAATGAAGATTTAAAAATATGTATTGGCATTTTCTGACTCATAGCGAGTGCAACCTGCAATGTTTCCACCCGAGAGCACGCATTCTTAATCGATATAGCTAGCGTTGCGATTGCTATGCACGTATTACTGTAAAGGAACATATCGTTGGTTTGTAGTTTAAATGACGTTTATACGTATGAGAAAAGCAAGATTAATGAAATTCAATACAGTCATTCAAGGAGTTGGAAGATTGTTGTGTAAATTCATTCGAAGGCATCAGGTAGGATTGATTTTGAGGTGTCATTTCCCTCCTACATAATTTATTATGTTCACATATGCCTTCATCAAAGCTGCTTTCGCCAGCTTATTATAGTGACAGATAAACAGCCAAATTTGAATTGTTCAGCGGTGTCATACCACTTTTATGACGTAACTAAACAAAATTAATGTAATTATATTTGATTTATCATCAGTAAACCATTAAGGAAACAGTAAATTATCAATATTTTAAATACTCATTTTAATAGTCAGACAAGACACGTTTTAAGCAGACATTTCAAAGGTTGATTTCAGAAAACGGAATTTACGGGCCATTTAATATGACAGATGACTACTTAAGTGACCGAACGGGTATTAGTAAAACAGAAAACAAATTACAATAATATACACCAGTATATTAAATAATCGAAGTGCGTACTAATTTGGTGGCACTTAATGATGCGACATAGTCTCTTCTGGTATGTACACGGCAAGGCTGGCCGAGCCCAGACAAGATTAGGTAATGTACAATTATTTACAATTTAACGACAATTCCATTTGGAAAATGATACACGACCGATGATTTCTCGGATTGCCAACATTAAACTGTCACATTCTACGTTCCTCTTACGAAGACATGAGGTGCAAACGAATTTCGTCTTTACGTATTTTGAGCATTGGAATTGGACAACACGTAATTGCTAGCTTCAAAACTAACCGTGTCCAATTTACTTTTATAAGTAAATTTATGCAAGATTACAAAACACGCAAGTACATCTCGTTGCTAGATGTTTACATCGGTGTTGTGAGTAAGAAATTTCATTAGCGTAAAGCTTTAACTATGATGTCGCCGATTTTATTATATTCCGCAGCTTGACTATCAAGAGTCCACAAACGGAATATGTTGAATCAAATTAATATTCGCAACTGATATATTTCAACCACAATCGATCTTCTGTAAAACAAAACAAATAACTTAATAAGAGAGACCGCCATCATCAACCTTCAAGTTCCGCTTATGAATTGAAAATCACAATATGATTCCATTTTCCTGCAAAAGAGCGTAACATACAAATCATCTGCTGAAAATATGTAAACTTCCACCAATTTTAGTGAACGCGTTTATTTTTTAATAAATAGTGTATTGAAATTAGTAAGACTATCAATATAAATCAATTATTAGTAAATAAAATCTGAAATAGAAATGCCGGTTCACGACAATTTATTTTTTATAAATGGGATTTTCCCCTTCATACACTAGTAATTAATTTTATAATTAGTAGCCTTATGGTAATTGATACCATTATTGATTGTGTCTTTTACCCTCCCCACGCCCTGTAGAAAGAAATATTCACAGACCACCATTAAGTCTGAAGAAACAAGTGTCACAATTAATAATACAAACCAGTGGGATTATAAGCTGTAGATTTTAATTTTACATTGAAAATTAATTTCCACAAAGATACCACCGAATCCGTCGAAAATGGTAAATAGTGACTTTCTTTCTAAATACATAGTAGGAAGACCGATATAGTTTAAAACATAATCATATATCTAGTGACTTGCAATACAATCTACAGCAATCCACTAAATACGTAATGGCTTTTAACGAAAAGTCTAAATGAATAAAGAATATATGTAGTTACTTTAATATTGCAACGACTGTCTGCATGTTGAGCTTTAACAATCATAGTTCTCATGATATTAAATAGTGATTCACATGAGAACTACTGCCGATGTGTGTCGTATCTGGTATAGGCACCC
The DNA here is from genome assembly GCA_022494535.1 of Himalopsyche phryganea. NCBI lineage: Eukaryota > Metazoa > Arthropoda > Insecta > Trichoptera > Rhyacophilidae > Himalopsyche > Himalopsyche phryganea. The sequence goes on from JAGVSL010000129.1 coordinate 413,774, forward strand.
CGTATAAAGCATTTAATTCCCCAACAAAACACTATGGCGCCACTTGTGCATTCACGGCGAGCTTAAAGCTCGCCGTAAACGTGGCCGTGAAGAATAAGACCGAGGCGAGAGACGGACTAATTGAAAGCTGGCGAGGTGATCCCGGTATTTGGTAGATCCGCGACAAAGCCTTGCTGTCACACGGCGGCGATGACCCCACACCGGGTCATCATACCAACAAGTCGCTCGTTATACTTGCAATAGAAGATGGGGTATCTTGGTAAGAAGCCATATTTTATTTCAGAGACGCGGATATTTAAACGTTCGATAGAACATGGCTATCGAATGATGACCTGAAAAATGAGCGAATAAATGTCTTAGATAAAAATCAACTTACACTGGGGAAATGTTAAATCGAAAATAAGTATTTATACTTCAATATAAAAATGTTACACGCGGAAATAGGTCAACATATTTGATGTCTTGACTGCGAGCAGTTATGGGAATCAATTTTCGAATCAACCATGATTGAAATCATCAAATGTAGAAAAGTCTGAGCCACAACAATTTACAAGATGAATGTTTGGTCATTAAAGATTAAATGTATATGAATAAAGATGTAATTGCGTAATATATGTTCCAATTGATGCTATTTTCCACTGAATAAATGAATCTATAAATGAGGAGCAAACATTCAAAACGTGATTTGTCACAAGTTTTTAAAAAATGAGTTAAACATGAGGCGCGATAGTCCATAGTGAAATCTATAGGATGAAACCACTTTTTTTGTTAAATGAATATTTTTCCCTATATAAAAAGAATCTTAATGTTGACCTTTCAAGCAAAACATGATTTCTGAAGCATTGAAAAACCATCAAAACGAATAGAGACTCTGCCTTTATACCATTTGATATCACAAGAAAATAAAAATGATGTTATTAAAGATAATGTTTAACGACTGGCAGAATCTTGAAGATGAAAGACTCTTATGTTACAAGAATATACTTTTAGATGCATCACCTGCTAGTGTAGAAGAACAAAATATTATATGTGACTGTGGAGAAACTTGTTCTCCTTAACAATATGTACATAATTATTATAGTTATTATAGATACTATTACATTTTTAAACCAATAAATTAGATGACTTATTTTTTTTCTATTGATGTTCGTAAGTCAGATAACATTCAAAAAGTGTTCAGTCCACGCATTTCGTGCAAAACATGTTCTGTTCAAATTTCCAACACAAAAATCAATAATAACCAATAAGTTTTGATTACACACAATACCAGGATCATAATTCTTTCTATAAACTACATGTTATGATTAAGTTTATTTTAAGCATATAAATACTAGGTTATTAAGAAAAATGTTATTCATAATTTCCCAAGCTTTGTATCTGTGTGACAGATCAGGTTTGGAATGTTTGCTCCTCAAATAAGATTCATCGTCTTCGACAAACTCATTCTACTCAACAAAATTTACAAAGTGTATTTATATCACAATACAACAGCAGACATTAACTGCAAAATAATGCTTTCGTTTAGCATTCCGCGTTAAAGTAAAAAATTCACGAGAAAGCAACAATCAAATTGAGATATTAAAAGCCAAATGCGTCCTTGCGGCATAGCGCAATGAGTGCAAACAGATTACGTTATGACACGATGATTATTTGATAATGACACGAAGCGAGTGTTCGATGCCGATAAAGGCGGAAGTGATAGCGCTCCGCCTACGCCGCAATGTAACCACCTATCGACAGGAAAAGCTTTATCTACTGACAGATAACGACAAATCTACCACATAGAATACATATCACAATTAGGGATGAAAATCCCGGAATTTTGCCTGTCTTTCCTAGTCTTGAAATTCCGAGATTGAAAACATTATTGAAATACTTTCAGAATTTAGAATTTATCTCGTGAAAAATAGTTTACTTATGGTTTAAAACATACGGAAGCGTTCTAATACATATTTGGATATTGAATATGGATAATAACAAATTATCAAAGCTCAGGTATTTATTCTTTAGGCCTAAACAATTGCATCGTCTGATTAATTAATTATATTAAATTGGCAAAGTTTTTTTGAATCGAAAGTTGCTACCGAAGAAACTTTAAGAGACTGGGTAAGCCTAATATAATATAAAATTGCCTGATGATAAAAAGTTTAATGAGTATTTTATATTGAATAAAATCGTTTCATAAGTTTAAAAATACGTCATCAAACGGACAGCGTGGTAATTTATAATCCCGGGATTGAATTTGTAAAATCCCAGAACCGACCAAAATGACATCACTATTTTGTTGTTTAAGAAGGTTGAATAAATTAAAAAAAAAAAGAAGCAATGTTGCCGTGTAAAATGTGGTTTCTGATAAGAGTTATGCACCAAAGAAACGACAAGAACCATCAATACGAAGGTCGGTCATCAGTGTTTATGTTTTTACAAGTTAAAAATATACCTATCTAATCTTTATATAATTTAAGACGTCGACGATCAAATTTGAATTGTTTAGATTTTGTACATTTCCATGTATTTTTCACTAACGACCCGGGTCTAATTCAAATTTACTTTATATTTATGATGTTTCCACAATTTGCATTCGTTGGAAAAATATTGTTTCAACAATTGGCTATGCCTATGGAATGAAAATCATCGAGAAAGTGGATGAATTGTAATTCAAAAAACCTAAATGTAAAACTACGTGACACTCGGAATAAAAAAGAAAAAAAGGTCAATACTTAACACGCGGCATCCATAGTACTCTTGGTTAGTATGCTTAGTGTTTACCCGACTCAGATTTTCCAGTAAACTTACCTAAAAATGAAAGAAAAAACATAATTAGTATTTGGAAAAAGAGGAACATAAAAGGAAAAAAAGAAAAAAAAGAATAATATTTAACAAAGATTTTCCCGGGTGTTTAGTGTCCGACCGTCACAGCACATGTCTCGCGGCATTAGATTTTAAATGATTGCCACGAGTGCCTTGGAAGCAATAATCCAAGGCTTCGTCAAGATGCACTGAAGTACAAATTAATTGAAACAGAAATATATAGCGGTTAAATTTTTCTATGAATATAGTACAAGCATTTATGCATAATATTTATTCACTATACTATTGGATGCTGATTATATGTATTATTACAAATATTTGTTTGTCAGTAATGCATTGCACCAGCGCTTGCACACGATACGCAGATAAGAAAAGTGTTTGTTGAGATAATGTTGATCGGTGGAACTTCTAAACGATGTATTTAATATTATATTATAAAATGCTGGAGAAAAACAATTTATCAGTAGTCCATGATACATTCTATCAAGATGAATTAAATGTAATTAATTTTGCATTTAATAGGAATTCTGAAACGGCTCTTGATCTTTAAAATTACAATATTGCGGAAAATACACAAACTAAAGAAACATAATTCCATTGTTTAATTTAAAAAAAACAGTCTGAATTGGCAACGACCGTGTGTAAAAATTTAATTGCTCTCAAGCACAGAGACAGTTGCAAAATCTCAAGGCACTTACTTTACGAGAGAGCATATTTAAAAGAACAAGTAGGTTTTTATTATTCGGAATCCACCTTTGTTCGCACTGTTTCACCTGTTAAGTCGCGTGCTCCTGGACGGGCGCCAACAATTCGTGGCTATATCTGGGCCACCTCGGAATAGCCACACTCCTCAGGTATTGTCGGCGTGCGTTCATTTCAAAACGGGGCGAAACCATAATTATTACGCGATCGCCAAAATATCGATGACGCTCGCGTCACACACTATCATTTCGCGGTTTATATTTACACTTCATTATTCCGTTAATTTGAAAATAGTCCTGGCAATATGGATAGCATCTACTTGAAAATAGTTTTGAGAAGAAGATACATAAGTTTCTTTAAATTTAAGAAAATATATCGTCGGTTCAACTAGCAAACTGCGTATCAACATTTCAGTAAAATGTTCAGGGGAGTTCAAAAACAGAATAAGATCACTTTTAACCAATGTTATTTTTGAATTTCACGTATGCTATATGACCATAATTCATGAGTGACTAAACACGCTCCTGGCGATTTTTCACAAAATAGGTTTTTAATGTACGTATGTGCTCTATCGATACATTTATCAATTTTTCCAGTCGTAAGTCTAAAATTTCATCCTATTTCGTCCCCTGTTCGAAATTAAATTTTTTTTCAAACATAAAATGTCGTTTTTCAACACGATCTTGATCCTCGTTTTACACGGTTGATAGTTTTATAGAAAATTTATATAAAAAGTAAAACAGCATATCGTCGTTTCCATTGCAAATTTGGATATCTGCAAAATTAAATTTTCCGGGGCAGCATAAAAACAGTTTTAAAAACAGCTCTATCGAATTAAAACAAAAATAAAAAAACACGAAATTAGTGTAGATATATACATATTATTTTATATAAATTGTGTGTTTTCTTATTATTGTTTCAATTCAATTAAGTTAAATTTATGCTCTGACGAAAAGTTTTAAGTTTCCAATGGGAATGACGATATAGAACTTGAAATAATTTGATCAAAACAATCAGGAAAGAAAAATTGAAATAGTATACTTACATTAAGAAACAAATTTGATAAAATTGAAAACGGAACATTTTTTCAATTAATAAATAAATGCTATTTCAAGAATATATCACCTACGCTATTTTATTTAGTTAACGAGAGTAAGGAGATCTATGAAGATAATCAAGGAGAGTAAAACTCAAATCCTGAAAGCAACAACATTACATTTTTAGAAACATATTTCAATGAAAAATGTCAAAATATATCGAATACGTTTCTTAATACTCTAATAATGCTGAAACGTACGTAAAAGTAGCATTTCTGTGATGAATTTAACCAACCGGTCAATTTTACAGCCAAAAAGCAGCACCTGAGAAACACTCGGGTCTATAAACAAAAAATTGCCTTACAAGAAGTCCAGAGAATGAAGTAATAGACAAGAATCGCATATCCGCCCCCCGACCAATACCGATTTGAAAGGGTAGGACGTTAAAAGATACTCGCAGAACATTCATCTCCCTCCGCCGAACGGGACTTTATTTCCGCATTAAAACTCAAATTCGATTGGCCACTGAAACGAAATGAGCCGAAGACCAAACAAGATATTTTCCGACAAATACAGAGGAAAAATCTAATTTAATAATGACAATCGGAGGGAATGTTAAATTTGGGTCGTGTAACGACGTTACAGCTGTCTGGCAGAACATGGCTGCGATTAATACGAAGGTATTCAACCGATACTTATATTCTTCACGAAAATAACGCTAATTTGGGTTGGGAATTTAAAAATTATACTGGAATATGAAATAATTTCAATTTAACGAAGAATAATTGACAATGAGCCGTTAAAAACTAAGAACAGAAATAATAATTAAAATACGACCAAACTTTATATAAAGATTATTGAGATTGGTTCACCAAATGCACGATTATACAAAAAAGAATGAAGTGATGGTTTGAAGATACAACAATATGGTAATGATTAATATATTTAGTATCAGTAACTAAATGACACGGCACAAACAAGACAGAAGGACAGTCCTGCCATTTAAATATACAAGTTCGGAAACGTAATTGTATCTTACCTAAAGCATTGAGATTTCTTTTAGTATTATGTCATTAGAACAATAAACACAAATAAAAACGTTCAAAAAAGAAATACGTAAAGTTCAACACATAAAATTACTATTAAATACGCCATTCCATAAGAGCAAAGAATGAATATTAACAGGATACGATAAAATATTAAAATAAAATACATTTGTTAAGGTGCAAGATGTTTATTGGCGTAAATGTTTGAATTAAAGAAAATTTATATAAACACAACATTCAGATATGACATTAATCACAATAAGCAAAAACTACATATTATTTTTTTCTTAGCTGAATAACACGCAAATAATAGATTCTTGGAATTGTTTGATGACAACGAGGAAATAAGAAATCACCGTGCAATGTTTGTGGCTTGTAATAGACAAATCGGGTCAAGGTTGATTGGATATGAAAATTGCTCGAAGAATTTGTTTACTAGTAAAATTTATTCCGACTTAATATAATTACTTGTCTACGTAATATTCGATTGTATTTATGCATTGAAAATATATGGATAAGGTTTGACAGTTAATATTTAAAATGCCCGCAACAACAGAGTAAGCCTATACCAATAAAATGTATTATTAAGATGTTTAATTCACTTTGACGACTCAACACCCAACCTAAATGACATTAAAAGGTGAGCAGGTATTTGCTAATTTCGCAGTAGTATGCAGTTAAATAAATAAATACCTACATGTTACGAAGAAATGCGTACTTGAAGTCTGGTGCATTCCGTTGCAAGCCGAAATCTTATAAGCAATATTTTCAAACGTTCGCCTTCCAAACCATTTCCTATAGAAGACCGCAATTATTACTTTACGCAGCAAACCACCCCAGGGCAAGTTTTGAATAAACATGGACTCATTGTTTTTGTAGAAAGATATGTTATAAAATAATAATAAACCTTTTAATTAGTGAAGTAATTGGTAACCATACTCTGCTTCGTCATACTTTGAACATTACGTGATATTCACTGATAATATCACATCACTTATCAGTTGGCAACGTCAAGACAGATTTATTTTTAAATAAAAATGTAATAATACCCGGTGACTAAAGAGTAGTCAGTCACTCAGTCTGGCAGGAGGGATTCTTTTCCACTCACTTAGTGCATAAGCCCATCATTGCCCGTGTTATAATCGACGATACAATGATGAGCCGAAAAGTTGGCAGCCTCCGCACACGTGATTGTATACAGTCGTGACGACAGATTAAAGAAGAAGGCAGCTATTGCCGTGTGACTAAATAGTGAAAAAGGACTAATTAACATGTAATAATACGTAAAAAAAAAATTAAGAAAACGATCGTTTACTCACTACGTATGTATTTATTTATTGTTAGGATTCAGCGTAAATTGCGGTTTTTCTAGAAGAAGATAGAGAAGTCTTATTCACGTAAGAAATATTTAAACCGAAATAACATTTATCAATTGTTTACGTAAATATAAAATTAACAATAGATGATATATTCGGTGGTTACTTAGTAGAAGATAAACTTAATATAAACACAAATAATTGTGGCGAAACTGTTTCGAAATGAGTGTGTTGAAGAGACAAGAGATATATACCTGGCTCTTATGAAGTCAAGAGTCTGTGAGACAGCCGCCAATGATGAGCACATATTTCACATCAATGTAAAACATTGCTCTGTTAAGTGGATACTTTGGATTACATTGACGCGGTCGGTCATCAATAAACAGTGAAATCATAAGAGAAAAGGTGATAGTATAGCCAACAAACAAATTGAAACTATTAAATAACTAAAAAACAATAATTTCAATTAAAAAATATCAAAGAAATCACACTAAATAAATTGAAAAATAAACAAGAGCGCTAATTCTGAGTCGCTATCAATTTTATTTGCTCTCGCATATTTCACGAAAAATTTACTCTGCGATAGATATAATGGAGCGCGTGTCAAAACACTGCTTTGTTTTCTAAATTGGAAGACAGTAAGTATTAAAGATAATAAAAAAGCTCTACTGATTCATTCTGAAACAGAAGAATTGAGTCAGCGGCATGCGCATAAGTCAGTTGAGATGTCCTCGGAAATATATTTACGTTCCTGAGACCAGAGAGCTCTCTATTTTAATTTAACTTTATATTTATTGACTATTTGAAATTTAGCGTGGTGTTAAATGATGTTATTAGCATTGCTTACCGATATTAAAAAATAAAAAATATACACACACACACACATACAGGATGACTCAAGATATGAACCATATTGAATCAAATGAATGAAATAACTTACTTATTTTCATAAAACATAAAATAACATACGCTAAGTTGAATTTTGAAATAACTGTTTTAATGAATAACACAAATAGATTCTCACTATTGAAAACTTTTTCTGAAGGAATTCTATAACATAACAACACTCGGTAGATATCTCCGCGAGATAAAAGGTTCTCGCTAAATATCTCTAGAAAAGAACAAAGGATGTTTATTATGAGCTATCGCATTATAGTCCGATCCGAATTACGAAAAAAAAAAACGAAGAAACATTTTATTTTACGCTAAGCGACGGAAAACAGATATCGCTTCATTATCATTATGGACTGCAGCATCAGTGAAAATAAAAATGCAAATAAGAAATAAAACACTACGATAGACTCGTCCAGGCAACAATATTAATAGTATAAAATCAATGCATTGTGCATTCGTGACGGGCTGCACAATAAATCCGTGGAATTTTTCATTTGGCTTTATTTGCATCACGAGTGTGGTTCGATCGTTTTATTTGGCTAACAACAAAACGTCAAACCGAATGGCCGGAGCGAGCGCTGATAATTATCGCAGGAAAAACTACATCAATACGATATATTTATATGAGCATTATTATTACATTTGAAAATCACGGCCGTGGGCAGTGCAATAAAATCGCAGGTTAAATAAAATTGACAGGTCGGCTTAAATTGAGTCGATTGTGAGCTAAAATCTACATTTATAAGTTACCTACAGTTTATTGCCGCACCGGATTATGTACGCATAAAAGCACAGAGCATGAAAGATGAATTCTACCATGCTTTTTACAGTATTTCTGTTGTGTAATAAAATGCGCCTCCAAAATCTTTCTTGATTTAAATGAATAGCACCGATAACTACAAATATATATTACTGAAACAAATGCGTATTTTGAGTTTTCATTAAACATTTCCAGCACCTGCAATAGTAATACCAAATATATTTTAAGAGTATCTCGACATACAATCAGAAACTTTTAAATAAAACGTTTGAAAAAATGTAGAGAGAATTTAAAAAGTATTTCAAATATACAAATTTTCAGCAGATTTTTATAATCGTTTGCTAAACAAAAATTCTACAATATAATTTCCTGCGCATTGAACATATTTACATTCCTCGATACTATGAGTCATTAATGTTCGTACTAAATCTTTACTTGTTATTGAACAGGCTTTTCTTAATGTGATCTTAACCAGAAAACATTCAATTTTTCATTTAAAAATGCACGTAAATTAATTTGCATATTATTACAAGCGTTTTCATTGTAATAAACTAAACTAAAGTTCTATTCGTGTCCCAGGAGCGCTTTTGTCATTGGAATTATGCCACAAAACTAAAAAGCAATTAAAAATCACATCAAAGGTTCATTGATGTCGAAGCTGAAAATACCAATAATAATCGCAGACTAAACTCATTATAAAGAGCTTTCGCAGTACTTTCACTAAGCCGTTTGGTGATTGAATTTAATCCGATAATACTTACTATTCATTCTTCCAAGCACAAAAATGATGCTCAGTTTTGATCAACGTTTAATTGAAAACATAACGATATGTCTGTATGTCTCTAACACATAGCGCTGAAAGCACATTGTCGCTTGTGTTGAGCGAGTTTAACAGGTGATAAGGAGACGTTAAGGATAAATACAGTGGGTGCTATCTAACGCGATACAAGAGAGAGATCCCTATTACAGGACTATAATAGTCTTAAGAGTTGAAAGGAGTCTGCAGCACCAACATGAAATTCTTGTAATAATCTGAATCCATAAAATCGTACGTAAAGTTGACAGCATTTATAGCTTTCGGACAACCTAGCGCGAGATATGTATTCAAATTTTTAAGCTAATTTTTGGTAAAATGTTATCAGTTGATCATAAATTTTCATGTACAGAGAAAATTTAAAAAAACAATCGTCAATATATTCAGTATCATGGATGACGAAGGGCATGGCTAATAGGATTTTTCTCAAAAATAGATATCTCTTATTTTTTGTAAAGCAAGCTTCCGCCGTCTTCTGTGTTTCATTCTTTCTGAAATGGTCGAAAACACGGCCGATTGTCCAATCGATGTTGGCCGATAGCTTTGATTGGATCCGTCGATTTTGACGTAGCCCTTATTACGTTTATATTTCTCATTATTTCCGCTCGGATCGCAATGATCGTGTGAAGCCCTAAGGGGATGTTTCGCTGTGATAGCGGGAGGTCAAGAAAGTAGTAGAGTAGATATTTTCCCGACGCTGATCATATCCACAATATATGGGAACATATTTAAATACAGAAAATTCCATATTAAAATAAAAACTAACACTGAGACATTGACAGTTACAGACAATTAAAAAATATCTAACAACGTAATTGATGCATTAATTAGCAAACGGTTCACGTTTACAAAAACATGTCGGTAGGACTTCGTCCAAACGATTTATAAAAATTGCTCTCTCCTTAAAAGTGACAAATTTGTTAATGCACTATTTTACTACGTTCAATTCGATAATCCTCTCAAACAGAATGAGTAACGAAGAGTAACTGTTGGATAGAAGTAAATGGATATAAGCCGAAGGTAGTGGTAACTTGATCGATCATACTTATAAGTAGTGAAATGAATTTCAATAGTGATTGAACTATACTGCCACCGACATTCATATATTTTTTTTCACACATATCGAAAGCTTCAAATTAATTGTTCATCAAAATAACACTTCAAGTTTTAAGACGAAAGCGTCTTACAGTCACAAGACTCACAAGCAGACCGGCTTGTCTATTATTCTATGTGAAGTGTTAGCGTCGATTGTTAGTGCGCTGGGATTGGTTTGCCCAAAGGTGCTGTAATTCGATAGCCGAATGCCACTCCACTCTTGCGATACACCCGACCGCTTGATTGTTACTTGTTCACGCCGAGTCTCTATTATCTTGTTTTGGAGCCACTTTCATAGTACACTTCTCTCCTAGAGCGATTCGACTGCCGAATAACTTCGATTGCTTACTCGCTATCGTCCAGAGATGCATACAAATTGACTCATAAAAAAGTAGCGATTTTCTTTCATCTAAGAAGTGTTCTAGCATCAATAGATAAGATCAGATTATGACGGCAATAAAATGGCTTTACAGTAAGTATTACAAATATTCGATGAAATCAACTATTCAAATAATTGAATAGTTTTAAAACACGAAGAGAAATAATCAATTTGATTCGGCCCGTTTACATATATTTGAAGGGGAATTCATAAAAAAAAACGCTAAAATTTACAGAAACTGATTATATCCAACATGTAACTGAGTACTATATTTTCTGAAACATACTTATTAAATGCATTATTACTGCAACATAAAGAGTGGGCGTGTTATTTCTCATTCCGTCTCTTCAAAATAAATTTCATTACACACACCAGGCGTAGCAAAAAACTGAAACGAAGAACCACTTTGGTACAACGATGCATCGTCATCGTTCGCGCAAAAAAAAAAAATGAATAACGTCGGAAATACTAGAAGTTGAATATTTGTGTGTCAACAACACTTAAAGATTAACAATGTTTTTTTTTGTAAATATCATAAAGATAAAGGTTGAATGCAAGTGAATCTTATTATATGATTTCAGTTCATTCATTTCGCTTAATATTTTATTTCTGGATATTTTTTGACAAACGTGTTTTAAAGAGAGTTTTAATTTATTTATTAATGAGAGTTTTGTTTGACGATAGTGTGAGAACGGTTATACGATGCAATGAATCACACGTGGGAAACGTTTGCGAGTCCATATATGACGTCACACGATTTTGACTAATTTTTAACCTCATACCCACAAATCACCAATCGTCACATTATACCAGACCCCCCTTTCCTTAGAAACGCTAAAACGTTATGGACGACCCCTAATAATGATTTCGTATCGTATGCAAACAAACATTAATCCATCACCCTATATTATAATGGAGTTCTACCAAATAAATGTCAATTCAATCAATAAAATGAGTAAGAAGGTTTGGTAAAAGCTGCCATTTTTGCCCATCCTTGTTATGAATACGTAATGCTTAACACAAATCTTCGACTAGACATCTTTTGTCATAGTGGGTACAATAATATATGAACCATTACAAATACAATCAATTGTCATCATTGTTGTGTATTTACTTACTCACACACCAATAAAAATTAATATTCACATTAACTTTCACCTTTCAAGTTTTGTTTTGTTGAAATAATATTCACGAGATAGACACACTATTTAGTACTAGAGTGAACAAGGTGCGATGCCCCGCCGAACAAGGAACGGGCAGACAATCTTTTCACATACAGTTTTTATTGCATGTTTATTTGACATCGAGTGTTGATCATTGTATGTATTATAATAATTGTTTGTCAAGTGACAACCGGGTTTTTTATCGTTCAATGGCTATTGACCTGAAAAGAATAAGCGAATTACTACTGGTGCCGTAAGCTTACTATACTCACTAGAGAAAGTGATCATTCTCGGGAAAACAAAATGAATCGATAATTCTTCAAGCAATATTACTTTTTTTCCATCTCCGCTCCCAATGTGGAGCATATGGTCTCCTAATGGAGGTATCTTAACAGAATTTTTCTACGAGAACTGCTTGTTACTCAGTTGCTCAACCTTTCTTTTTTCGAAGAAAGTAGGGGTATGAGGACAGGGCTATGACAGTACTAGTGGTTAGCTAATCGTTCTCGCTACGCCCCGCGAGGATGGGATGGGTGGTAGGGAGGACTCAGACTACGAACAGAAATCCATAAATCGATTGAAAGTTCAATCTATGAAAACCGTCCGCGCCGGGAATCGAACCCGAAACATCCGTAACCGTAACTACTAATCACCCTTAAAATTTATTGAAGTAATTGAAAGCATTTCTTAAAAAAGTCGGGTAATTTTAATAGAACAGCGATGTCTTGCTTAGTGAATAACAACTAGTGACAAAACGAACTTTTCATCTATACAAATTATTATAAGTAATAAGAGTCAAAGATCGCTCGATCAAAATGTCATCCGTCGGTAATGTCGACTTGGTTGCATGTTTGTCAAATTACAACGCATTCTAAGAGTTTGCGGGGTCCTACGAAGAGCGAATAGATCTCAACTCATAAAAGCTCTTTCAAAACATTTTGTTGAAATTTTCTGCAGGGCACGCAACCAAGTCTTGAAGATTTTTTCTCAGATCTTTCCAAGAAAAAATATGAAGAACATTGGTAAGCTGCGGAATATATCCTGTAGGAAGTGTTAGAAGCTGCAGCGGGTGGCGGTGAGCAAAGCTGGGTACCCTTGGTAATTTTAAAAGTCAAAGGTATATTCAGTGACTGTGTTAAATTCCACAAGGATTACCTGTGTATACGTCAATAGCTATTTAAGTATTAAAACGTAGTCACGAATTTCGGCATCATTTTAATCAATCAGTTTTAGAAAAGAAACAATAAATAAGATGATTTTAAATTTTTGAATGAACGCTGTGGTGGTGATGGTGCTGGATATCAAGATACGGTTTAAAAATTAACAAACGGATAGCCTCTCAACAATTATAGGTACAAAAGATTTACTCAGATATATATATATATATATATATTGTGTGTAAGTAGTACAAAACAAATTGTGTTTCAAATTATTTTTTAAATATAATGCCTTTCCACCATTGGCAGTTAACATCTTAGAAGTATACTAAATCTGTTTGTTCATTCAATGCTAAATTTTGTACAAAAACTTCTTTACTATAATATATTAGAAGGAGTCGATAATAACCACAATGCCATAACGTAAAAGAAGGCTATTTAGGGTGTCGTAAGACCAAATTAATTAGAATATATGACGAAATCAAAAATAAAACAATTAAAATAATATCACAGGAAGGCCCATTTAGTTTGAATGGAATAATATTCTCATTACATTCACATTTTGCACTAGTGTTTGATTGTACTATCAAAACAATACAAAGTAAATTAGATCACAGAAAAAGGCGTCTCTCAACCTTTAAAACGTTCAAAATGATTGCTGCGGTTCTTACAATAAATGATAAATTGCCTAGTATGGCATTGAAATAATTCAACACACCTATAACGATACTTACGAAAGGTTGAGGGCATGTCCAAGAAGAAATAAAGATAATACCTATGAATCAAAGATTAAACGATTGTGAGAAAATCGAGTTTTTACTGGTTTCTTGGAATTGGTCAATGATGAAATTTTTAATGTCGGATTTAATGTAGTTTCATAAATTGTTAAGAATATTAATAACGCGGGTTAATAAAAATATGAAAGCGTGTATTAACATTCATTTACTACCATACTTATGATGGAGCGTTTCGAGTACCATAGTGAATAATGTAGTAACGACACATTACTAACAAGGAAAAAAATACATATCTGTAAAGATATTTATAATGTGTTGCATTTCATAGCATGAAAAGCTATTTACATAAAATATGGTTTATGGAAAGTAGCCACACAACCAAAGCATGAAGAAAAAAAAATGTTACAACCAAAAAAACCTCATTATTATTCAGCTTAAATTGTACATTATGATAATATACATATAAAATTACTGCGACCTTTACGGACAAGGTAATAGCTTCACAATAATAATCCACTCAAATCAAGGCGATGATGAAGGAAACCAGCGGTCAATTCCTTTCACCTTTATTGAAATATTTTTATCTCATCTATGAACCGACGACTAAGAAGATGACGTCAATACGAAAATACGTACTAAAAATTGCGTAAATTTCGCAAGAGGAATGCGAATTTTAGTCTAAAAATATCAATAAGTAACATTATTGGTCAAACATTTTTTAAATGTTTATGTCACTTTAAAAATATCAATAAGCGAATTTAGAAGATTCGGTTAGGATATCATTCGAAATTGTGTTGTGCGTCTAGAAACAAGAAAATTATTTACAAAATTGACACAATAAGGAGACTCAATGGACGAATCTATCCGAACGATTTACCGCGGTCAATTCGCGAGTCGCCAATGATCGACTCATTTCTCAAACTTAACATAAACTTACAGATTGTGCAAATGTTAAAATTGTCACCGGACTAATAGGAAACGTGACCCATGAACACAGTAGATAGCAAGAGATTAAATGTTGCCAACCATAATAATTAACAAGGAATAACTCCATCATTTAGCACAGTGCTCCGCAACCTTTTCTCACCTACGGCACACCATAAGCAGAAATATGTAAATTTCAAAGTGATGAAACACTTAACCCAGAAAGAAAATTGTTTACAAATTATATAAAATTGCATATTTAAGGCTCTTAATAATGTGTATAAAAACATTCGTTCATTGTTTGTAATAATTTCACTGGGAAACTTCACCATCTCATTATGTTTTCCAATATATACATACAGCAATGTGTAATTTCTACGGTAGAATTTTTTTGTTTTACACACTAGGCAAAACCCCTTTTATTTCTCATTATTGCAGTATCACTATCGGTGCAAACACTAATACAATTATTCCATTCAATATCAAAATAAAACAATGTTTCTTTCGACGAGAATAGTTTGAGCGGCATTCTTAGCTACCGAATACCTTTAACTTTTTTCTAAAATAAAAATAATTGATTTTTCTTATTTTGGACACACCGGGCTGCGGCACACCTGGCAGTCTCACGGCACACCGGTTGTGGAGCACTGATTTAGCAGAAATGAAGATTGAACAGACAGATGACTATTTTTGACAACCTTCAGATCTTCAAACATGCGCTTAACAAAAGCAATAAGAGACGCCCATCCCCATCACGCTTGTTCTGATAAAGTTGACCAGCAGCAGCCTCAGAAGCAATTCATTCTTTACGAGTGACTCATAAATGAGGTTACAACTGCGAGAAAAATATTGATTGCTTCACTGAATTATTTAATTCACACTTAATACCCAAATAAATCAACAAAAGAGAGTGGAACCTTTTGTAGAATGAACTAGTATTATAGGTAAAAGAAACTTGCTAGGAAGTCACATTTTATTGAGTTGATGTATTGCCATCATTGATTCATACATTGTGATTGAAACTATTCATAAACCGATGAAGTCACTCCGCGCTGTTGGCAATAAACATAATGGCAAAGAAAAAAATTGCAACAAAACAGATTACAGTTTAGTGTGCCGCAGGCAAGTATAAAAAATCAATGATTTCATATTCTGCGTACATTTAATTTATTCACGGTTCTTTATTGGTTACTCTTTATTAAAATCGACAACCCAAATCTGAGAGGTGAATAAGATCAAAATGAAACACAAACATTTTTATAATAACCAAAATTTGAATGATCTTAGCGCGGTTAGACAAATTCAATAGATTGAAAACAAATATAAATCAGTAGATAAGGAAGAGAATTATTACATAGTGATTATATCAGAAACGATCAAAAAGCTAGAAGCGAAATATAATTTCGTATACAGCATCCATTTCTCAATGTTGTCAAAAAATTGACCATAGATTCCAAAAGAAACCTAGAAAGACAAAAATGAGATAAAATATCGTTTAAAAATTTGTAATTTTTTTAGTAAGCCAAACCTATTGAATTACTAGAATACACGAAATGATAAATGTGAGCTACTTCAGGGTTCAAACTTTACCAACATCTTGTCAGATAGCTCAAATATGTGACGTTTAAGTTGGTTGTTTCTTTATACAAACAATACCTCTCTCTCTCTTGCATGAACGTATCCATCGATTATAGATATGTATCGATAAAAACAAAAAGCATTTGTAATCATCGTGGTTCGTGAGTCAGGCTCAAATATGAAAGCCCATCACAAAATAAAGCTCGCCGGGACGGTCATAAAACAAAACCTACGCTAGAATTTATACTGAACGAATGCAAACACGAACAACCGATAAACGTGTAACCAATAATGAGTGATTAAAGTGGTATCGAGCAATGCACACAATGGGAAACTTTCGTGGGGTCTGTGGCGACAGAATACGTAAAATAGCTTATTTAACGAAAAAAAAACAATTCATATTGTTGAATGATTGGTCACCAAAAGAATCTTCCTAAGTACGGTACATAGGATAAATACAGACCGCGTATAAGTATGTGTTAACTTTCCATTCATTAAACGTTTTCTTTAAATTGTTTACGATATTTCTAAAGAACCAGTGAAAACGTTTCAATGATAAAATTAAATTCAGGAACAATTATTGCCACCACGTTTTCATTTTATAAATCTATTGTCGGTCGTCCGAGAACTGACAGCTAACACAACTGAAGTGATAAATAACGATAGTTAACCCTTTTAATCTTAAAAAATTACAAAACAAATTATGAAATTTGATGTTTATTTATAAAGAGAATTTCTTCAGTGCATACATATTTTGATAATCTGGTAAAACTGCGCTTTAGAAAATGTTTATAGTGGAAGATGCCGATGAAAAATAAACTTGCCCAGGTGAAATACCGGCTTTTGTGGCGAGACAGTAGGGGATGTATTGATAGCGACGGACAGCGCTTGGGGCAGGTTAATGGGGTCGCGGATAATGTGATTAGGTCGTTATCAGTTCGGGGCAGGGCCGTAGCACCGCCGCGGGCCCCGGACAATGGAGACCGCCAAAACGAATTACGGCGGCAAACAAGCACAGCCACCGGAGGTGCGAATCACACGCAGCAACGTCATGAATGATGATTATACTGCGCCTTTTTTTAGCGATAACGCATTCGAGGATGGAGTGACAGATTTCATTTATTTACCCTACGACAATACTGTGGTGATATCGTATAAATACATAAGCACGATCAGTTACACGCAAAATTATATGAATATTACAAGACACGATCCATTTTTCAATAAGAGATACGATGCGATGATTGCAGTTTTACTATAGATGGATACAATTGTTCCAAATCGCAACATGCTCCATTGAACGTTCAAAGCATGCAAAAGTGCGAAAACTTAGCATTTTGAGAGTACGGCAAAGTACAATCGGAAAGATTTCGTCTCTTGACAATTGAATGCCACGAATTTATACAGTAATGAAATTGGCAAATACGATGTGATCGCATAATGCACATTGTAAAAACATGATTACTTTATACAACGCTGTTTGTCCTTGATAATATGATATAAAATAAATCACATGTTCATTTGAGTGTGAGTTTCTATCATATATTCTGTTAAATTAAAAGAACGGTCTCGAATGGATGAAAAGGGTGCCACTCATTGAAACAAAAACAAATGATGTTTTAAAAGAATACATGTTCCAATTGTTTACCGACGCTTTATGTATATTTTAAATTAAATTATCAGAAACCAAATAGGTACTAAACCTTTCGTACAGAAAGATTGGAAATAGCATTTGCCCCTAAACATGGAAGTCTAAAATTGACCGAACTGGCTTAAAATTAAACTAACGTGTTCGACAACCTCGATGAAACACATTAGTCTTTATGTATAAATTTGATATTTAATAAGCAAGAGCAAATATTGACAAAATCGTTGCTTAAAATAGTGTCATGTCATGTTATGATAGTTAGTGAACGTTTTCCAATAATGACTATGTGAATTTATAATTATTTTAGACTAACCCACCATCAGCAGCAAGTAATCTTTCAGAGATAAATTTAGCCACGTTTGTTATTGCTATTAGGTGTGTCAATATAATAACAAAATACATTGACGTAACGTCTTATTAATGAAAGGTCAAAATAAATTAAACGAATTAATGTTTTTATGATGATGGTTTGAATTTATGATACAGCAGTAGAAATGAATATATTGTTTTTAAATAATTACTTTAAATGTAAACAAAACGTGATTTTGGAATTGAAAGTTTAAAAAGAACAACCCAACATTTTTTTTTGAAATGTGAAATGTTGAAACAATGATTAACTGACAACTGTTAGCTTTTGAGACTATAATATTAATAATACAGGTGTATTTAGTACATTATTGTTAATAATTAAGAATGTACTAAAACTGTACGTATAATATCTATTTGTAAATCCAAGGTAAATGCAATCAAATAACTATTTCTTTAAAGTAAGAAAAATGTTCATAAAATACGTAGTTTGGTTAGGTTTTTAGAGACTTTATGAACAATAGCGTTTACATAATATATCGACAACAGTAGTAGCTAGTTTCATACAAAAGTTTAGGGGTTTTTCCCTTTTCCAATCCTACTGAAACTATATAGTAATGTCCACGAGACGGGCTCCTGGTTTCCTGGTTAATTCCGTTGTTGGGGTGGGTACCAGACCAAATCTTTAGGTTCATTTTGTTAATAAAGTCGACCATGTAGCGTCTTGCTCAAAGTATGTGAGGGGAAAACACTAAGAAAACGAATAATGATGTTTTAGGATCGATAAAAAAATGTTTAATTCTTATCAGGAATTGCTCGTACGTACGCAATATAGTGCAAAATTGGCCTGCGCAGATTTACAACTGAGAAAGGTTTTTCGAGCAACTAATCGGCAACCGATGAGTTTGATAAGCATAATTTATTGTGACATTTAAAACAATCGTATTTTGTAGACAATCTTAAAAAAATATCGATGAAGAGAAACATCTGTAGCAAATGTCAAAATTGCGGAGATAAACAAGTAAACGGATTGAGAGGGTGGCGCGCATCATTAACCGATACAAAGGAACGATGATGTGTAACCGGGATGGAGGCGGAGGTGGAAGTCGCGTCCGGTGATTAAAAGTAGCAAGGCTTTGAAGGACGCAACTGGCGACTGGTGACCGCGACAAAGCGACAAAAGCTCAAACGTAGGATGCGTTTTGAAAGAACGATACCGATGCAATGGTAATGGAAACATAGGTTTTCGAAAAATAATGAGAATAGGGTATAGTGCAATCAAAATTTAAACAAGATGTTTTCGAACCAACTACTAGAACAAATGAAAGGTAATGATACAATAAGATAGATGCGATGGGAGCAACTCACGAATTAATTCACCATCACTCGCTATATCAGACATTGCCTGAAGAAATACATTCGAGGTTCACCTCGTAACGAAATAATTGAACATTTTATTATTTATATACGATTACAGTTTTCAAAGTGCGCACCCCAAACCAGACAAGGATTTGTGCATTATAAGTAGAGAAATGTGATGGATGACGGCCAGAAAGATTACGAGAATTTCTCTTCTCTGTCGTATCGCATCGACACTGCATCCGAGCATAAGACGGTATTGACGGTATGGTAACATTCTGATACATCATTTTATAAATTTATTATTCGTTTAACGTAAGAAGGTTTATCAAAGAACAATAAATTTACGAGAAACGTAAATTTAAGAAAAGAAATAACCAATAAAGTACGCCAACCAATAATAAAAACAGATATAAATGGATGTATATTATGCAGTTTTATTAATCCGAGACACAAAAAAAGTTGCACGTAACAGAAAATGTAACGCAAGGGGCAGAAGAGCTATAGGTGTAAATTATTGCTTTACAAGATGTCTAAAAAATATATCGTTGTTATTATTTTGATTTAAGAGAAATATTTATTTCTTCAAAACCTAAACAAAACTTTCCCTTTCGACGATTGATACTGGATAACATGTTCAATGTAAAAAAAGACAAATCCATTGTAGTAGGGAATTTAACGATTAAAAAATTAGCGATAACTTTGACTGCATATTCTGTGGAGTTTCTTTCTACGTGCAAAATGTAATCTATTTTAGAGATTCAGAGTTCTTTCGCATTACGATAAAGAGAAATATGAAACTATTCGAAGTTACAGTTATATAATAGTATAATATAAAATTCTGTGAAAAGAGTTTATTGTGATACGCACTTAGTCTGGTTTGCAAAAAATATCACTCATCCTGTATGTTTTCGCAGTTAGTTGCAGTACGAAAACCGACAAACACGAATACGATACCTAATAGAAAACAGAAACTAACTCGACTGAAACGAAACCGACGAGAGATCTGATCAGGCGATTGGGCGAAATGCGGTGAAGCCACTCTGTACTCGCCACGCTACCATCCACTGGAAACTTACGGATAATGGATGAAATCGTGGAAACACATTTCATACAAAGCCTGCGACCGCAGGTTAGATGAATATGTTTATGCAACGAGGACATAATGTGTACCACTCGAATTATTAAACAAATATCGAAAATAGCGCACTTTATTACTGTTGGCGTAATTTCGTCCACTGATTTCGCGGTGACACGAATTCAATATTGAATCATACAATTGGTATAGGTTTAAACCAGAGCACGAAAATTTTTGTTGAAGAAAACATACAAGAATTCGACGATTGACCGTAATGATTCGAATTATAATCGATTTGATTGCATTTGCTCTACAAACGTATTTAAGCCATTCACATTGAATGTGGAAAACTATCGTACATTATTGAACCTGACTTCTATTGAAACTGGTTATAAACTATAGAAACTCACACATAATACATAATTTTAACATTGAAGTCAGGACCGGTTTCGCATAGCGAGCTTACATTTCTGAGAAATATTAACCTTTAAGCAAAACTTCTGTTTAGCTAAAATTATCATGTTAATTATTTTTTCCCCCATAATAATAATTCTGACGACCTTATAAAGAAGACCCAGTCCAAAAACTGATCCAATAGAAAGTTCTTAATATACAGACCATACGAAATTTGAAAAATCTAGCATGTATTTTCAACGCCCATTGAATACTTTAAAGTATTATATTTGGCCATGACTCCCACCGGTTATACATACAATGTCAAATTGACCGAGGAAAAATTGCAAAAATCATAATACGCATACAAAATAGATAACCAGTTTTTTATTCCAATATTGGCCAAGGAAAAATACAGAAAATAACAAATTGAATATTTATTAAAAAAGTTATGCAATATTTGAAAGACCAGCTTTATAAAAATAGGCTAAGATGCTATAAGAAATCGACCAACTGATTTCACTGTGTCAGTTTGTTTAAAAGAAGTTGAGACCGTGTGATACATAAATCAAAATTAATGATATGGAAATCTTCATTAACTAACATAATAAATCTTATGGAATGATGCTATTATCTTATATTATTTGAGAAGACCCCGGATCGAAGAGAGGCGAGCGGCTGGTTATCCGGAGTCCTGGAAGGGCTGATCTCAGACAAACACCATTTCAGATCCGGTTAAAAAAAACTTATTTATTTTCCATTCAAGATGCAGTGGTTTAACATTACACAAATATATAAATCTTAACACATAAAATTGATTCTACATTTACATTTACTTAGCAACAGAATTTACTTTAAGTTATAATACAAATAACACAACGAATTTAAATTAAATCCAACGCAAATCAAAACACAAAAACAAACAGTTCCTCCGCTGCCACGAGACCGCAGCTCGTCCCACTCAGCGGATCGTAATCGACTGTCTACAAAATTCAAAAAACTCCGTGCAAAGTTGGAGCTACCCTTTTCCGTAAAAATGGTTGTCCAGCGGCCGAAGCCGGGGGCTCTTTTTTAAAGCCTGACAACAAGAAACAGCGTCTTCAAAATTGTTTGTGCAAGTTCAGACATTGACACTTATACTTAAGAAAAACCAGGGTGTGTCATATTATCAAATTAACAATATTGCATAACAAAAAAACCCGCAGTAAACAAGGTTCGGTTTTCATCCACTCAGTTTTGTGAAGTAACTCATAGGTAAAAATGGCGCAACAGATTTATTTGCTTCTTCGAACGATTTACGTATTTGTTTGCAAGTGCATCTGTATTGTTTTCATACTTTCCCAACCAACCATTTGTCGTGTTAAAAGAGAAGGGTGCAATGAGATCGATTGGAAATATAAGCCCTTACGTGACTAAATTGTTCGTTCCTTCTTCCTGAAATTGAAAGGGATGAATTACAACTTCTTCGATGAGACTGCCGCGTAAAGAAGTCGTAATCTTTACATATGTTAATTTTTCTTTCACTTGTACCTACATCTCTTGTATATATATATTTATGATTTTCTTATGACGAATAAATGAGGACTACAATTACAAAAGGTCCTGCATATATGCTCCATATTGGTAGCGGGCATAGTTCATATAAACAAAGCAATTAAACAAAAGTGCATAATTCGTAATAATATTGCATTTAAGATGAAATAAAGTGTGCGGTTTTTCATGGTAAGAGACGACCATTTTATATGATTAATTTTGGGCAAACAGCAATCAATATAGATACATATATTGATTCGTTGTGTTTATTGTAAATTTGTTTTCAAACGGAAGTTATTCATCCGCCGACAGTGACACTGACACTTCGCGTGTCTTCCAAGACGATCGCGGATAGTATACACACAGAAACGGGGAAACTAAATAAGCAAAAAGTCATAGGATATTAACGCAAAACTAAAAGTGAGCACGGGAAACGGTCACGCTATCTATACCTGAAAACGAGTCGACGTCGTCCGGAAAAATGAAGACGAAGCACGAAAAGTTTCTTCCGTATCCGTCAATATCGGCGGCGCTGGTGTAGATATCCTGCAGCGAAATAATTGCGGAAACTAAATAAAAATGTCACAACAATAAAGTAGGAAAAACACGGCTACGCTTGAATGACTTATAACGATCGTTAAGTACGTTTGACAAGAAAATCTTAATTCATAAAACTAAAATAGGAGACACGACAACGCGGAAAACGTTGTACTTAAATCGATTCGGATGTCATGCGATTATTACTAAAATAGACGCTATCTTAAGACGCATTTAAATAATATATATTCAAATCATGAATCAACAGAATAAGAATTATAAGACAGAAATGAAAATCCAAAAGCTAATTCTTACGTGGAAACTTCGGCGTAGAATCCTCAAAACACTACGTCCAAAGGAGATTTTCAGAAAACAAGTCAATAAAATTTGTGTTTTAAAAAGAAACCTCTATATTGAGTTAATATCACATCTATTAAGGATATTGATCCGCTTCTCCCATTTCTTGGTAGATGAAAGTGGCTTGATGGAAGTGATCAAATAAAAGTACATATCCCAATCTAGATTGTTTTGTCAGATCACGAAATTAGGATACCCAAAAGAATCTCTTCCTCTATTCCATGGCCATAATTGACTCGTATTTTGAAGAAAATGTGGCAGAAGTACGTATCTTTTGAGCGTTTGATCAAAAGACTCACACTGATTATGAATTGCAACGAACGAAAAGGTAAGTATAACTAAAACCGTCGATGATGAGTCGTTCATTCTACTGCAAGGGAACTACTTTCGAAAATTAGGGATGTATCATGTTATTCTTACGTATTGATACTGTTAGATAGAAGTTGGATTAAATTACTAAATATAAATAGTAGGGTTATATTCTGAAGGGCCAGCCTGTCAGCTTTTAGGGGAATTAAAGGTGGGGGGCACACGCACATAGCGAAGGAGACGAGGGGAAGCCGACGACACAGGTGCAAGTCTCGTAAAAAGCGACCGAACATATCAATACATATATATTTTTACATACACGCCGATGGCAATAATATTATTCAAGTGAAATGGGTACGATTTTATGATATTTGATGTAAATATGACCAAACGTTTTATGCGCGATAATATTATCGTAATATAACGTCTTACGACACTCGCTGGCATAGGGAAAACTTTAATATCACTCACATCAGTCCAACTAATGTACAAATTTAATGTTCGATCCGCATTCAATTACCTTCCGCTACCGTGTAAGTATTATCGACAGTACGAAAAAATCAATAATTGAAAAAACAAGGACGACGATGAGATTAATAAATAAGCGTAAAAAATTCACACAAAAACAAAGTAGTGTGGCCGATAAAATATTCGAAACAAGGCAACAAATCGAAAACATGAAATAATGCTTAGTAGTTTTGAAAAGCGTTTCCCGAGAATTAAACTAGATAACTTATTAAAAATAACGAATTGATAACCAATAACTAGAACAGCTATATCCAATACGCGGCCCTATTGGAGTTTGCAGCTTTCTACTAATATATTTTTAGCTACATTTAACGTAGAAGTGGAATCCGCACCTGCAAATTTACAAATATAGTTAATAGACCTCCAATCAAGCATCGAGTTAAAATGCATGTTTGAAGGAAATCAACGTGAATTTTATCAAAAATATATCATCGAGGATAAATTTTCGAAATTAAAAAAGCTGGCAATGTACATTACAGCTGCATTTGGGACTGCACATATCGCTGCGAGTCGTTCTTTTCAAATTAAAAATAGTGAAAACGAAGTGTGTGAACATCTGCGATGTGCATCTAATAAATTACCAGTCGATCTAAAAAAAAATATCAAATAGTATAAAAAAACAAGTGTCACATTAATTGTCTTTCCACCAAGAATTGACAGTTAACACCTTAAAAGTGGTAAAGTGTTTTTATTGCGTTTGTTTTTTATGCGGCCCACCATATACCGGTAATATTTAATTTGACCCACCAAAAACGATTTCTGTTGGACAACGCTGAACCAGATAATGCGTTTGTAAAAATAAACGCCGAGAGCATTGCAAAGACTTACTTACAAAGATTACTTACAAAGAGTGCCACGCCTATAGAGTAGCTTAATTCAAAATAAATGATTACATTCAAGGTTAATAAAAACGAATCTCATTAAGAACCGGAATATTAGCATTGATGAAAAATATGTATATATTCAACGCGTCTGTGGCATCTATGATATAACAACTAATAATAGGATTGTTGACCACACAAGACATATTTTACGTGGTTGAGAAATTAAAAAGTAACAAGTCTATAATAACACGCATAAACAATATAAGACTGATACCAGTATAATGTCGCCGTCCTGTAACAATTATAATATGGAATCTCGAATTCAAGTTTAGTTCGGTTGACTATACAAAGGCTACCACCATTCAATATTGTACCCAATGTCACAATTATAACGCTGAAGCAATCTCAATTGCTTGTATAAATGCTTAAGTAATGAAAAATCGATATCTTTAAGCGCAAGCGTCGGATTCAAGGATACTATAGTATATTTATATGCAGTTGTACCACGCATAAAAAAATAAAAGAACGGGATTTTCTACAATACTTTCGTTATACACTACACAACATTCAAATTTCGTTATTTTGGAAGGTCCATATGTTGTCTTCCATAGGACTATTGTTTGCAAGGTTTGAGGTGGATAATTTAACACAACGCGAATTGTAAAAACGAGGATTTTCTTTCCAACGATCTATTTTAGCCGCCGTTTTCTGATAAACCTGATGAAAATACTATGAACTATAATTTAAATTATCGATGTAATCCCTATGCTTTCAATGAAACTTTCTGCAAAGCGACTCTTGTTTCAATGTTTCATTAGACAACAATTTTTTTGCTTAATGTTGTGAATACCTGTTTTATACTGTGGAAGAAACTAAAAACTATGGTCATTGCGGCCTTGACAGAACATAGTCAAGACTAATAAGGCAGTAATACGAAACTTATCAAACGACCATTGAGAATACGTTAAAACCACCTAAAAATTATCATAATTGATTATATTATATTCATAAATATATTGGAAACAAAAAAATAATTAAAGCGTTTATACGCGTAGAGTTGGTGTTTTCATGTGAATACTAACTTATAAACACTACAACGCTTTGGCAACATGGAACGAGGCCATACACCCCGATCCACCACAAATGCAATAGCCACAGCCCTCGTGCAGCAACAATAATATTATGCATTCCGCCAAAACGATAAAAGTAACAAATGGCAAACACCTGTCTCGGTTCATCATGGCATGCGCAAAATAACAGCCCCCTCACAGCACTAACTGTTAGTCAACAGCATAAAATACAATAAAAGCGGCCGCGGGGTGGATCCGGGCTCGAAAACCGAAACGTAAGTACGATTTGAATTTAATGAAGCTACCCGTACCAGACTGGTGCGGGCAGGTAAAGTGAAACAACACTGAGAGACTTCAGGGATGCAACACTGGAAGTAACAAAATGAATATGGTTTTATCAAAAAAAACACTTTCATCATATTGATTTAGCCTTCTCATTTACATTTCTAATACATCATTTGATGCTAAATTTGGCAAAGCATTATAGTACCCCTGAACATTAAATAATCAATAGTAAGCAAAACGATTTACAAATAACAAAACTAGACCTCGGCTGATGAACTAAAAACTAATGATTTGAGTCCTAGAAGTTTGCAATTTGTACGAAAATAATTATGACTAAAATCAAACGACAAAATATGCCAGTATTAAATGTATATGATGCGTATTAGAGAAATAATGTAATTGGATTGATATTTAATTTTCATGAAGTCTATTCTGTGGCATCGCCGCTGGCTTAAAGATCCCTGCAACAAAAGATGCTAGGATAACGTTTTGAAAACCGAAAAGCGCCTCGGTTTACGGACGATAGGCACGCGATCCGCCCACCGCGCAATCACTCTAAACTTATTCCCGAACAATGATAGACAAGAGAAACGATTAAAACAGACGCTCGTTCTGTTGATAATAAACAACACAAAAAGGAATAATTAACGCGCTCGCGGTAAAGTAAAGACAAACTTCAAATAATAGCACCCCCTTCTGCCGAGGCAGGCAAGGGTGTTATTGTCAATTGTCAGGTAAAAGATAACCCTTCAAATAATAAATTCAAAGAGGAGTGTATAAACTCTCGATAAACGGATCATCATATATTACGAAAACGCTTTGTCTGTGATATTATATTATTCACTCCATCACAGGCGAAATCTCTTTTTGGAACTTTTAAACCCTCTTGAATGATCTTTTTTGATCGTAGTCTAACACAACCATTCAATTGTTCTTGTAAAAGTTTTAAACTAACCAGGCACGCAGGATTCAGAATGAGTTATGAGATTGAGACTTACAAAGGGAGGCATAATATATTATACATACAGCTATCAATGGCATTATTCCCCAAAAACAACACAAATTACATAAACGATGATTGTAATCTTTTATGAGATTATTTACCACTACAGAACAAGAATATGCATTTTAATATTACAAAGGTTATAATAAACGTATGACGTATATTTATTTAAAGTAGGAATTCAACGAAGTTTTCGAGAATCGTGGCGTTAATCCGGATACTATTAAATTATACAAAACAGTAGGCGGATTGATTATTTTTTTGTCCCTCATAATTCCATGTAAAGTTATCTCGCTCTACTCGATAAATGTGAGTATAAATTATTTTTTGTATGATACCGCTTATGGCCTATCTTGGAAACATAATTAATATTCCTTCCAAATTACAGTGTAGGTACCACAGTTTACTGCTATCACATTTGAATAAAAGAATACTCAAAATCGTTCTTTTTTTGCATGTGATCTCGTAAAAATGCAGTCTTTCCCCATATTAATTGTCAGCACATTATATTTATATTGTAAACAATATATAGTAACTATCATTGGCTGAGTTGAGTGTTTTTTTATGCACATGTATGTATATATAAAGATGTTGATAAAATTTGGCAATACGGCGGTTGTTATGGATTAGCCGAAACTGTATTCCGGTCTGTTATCATTAGGTAACTTATTCGTGGTTGGCTGAAATAAATTTTGAAGAGGCAAAAAAAAAAAAATCCCGCCGGCCGAACGCCGTTTCCGGCGAGGTTTTAGCTTTGCGGCAACGGACAGCGGAGGGAATCGGCGCCGGCGTTTAGCATACGCTCGGCGAAGGGAGTACGGGAGCAGCCCTCGCGAACTATCAGTGCGCGGGGGTCGCGGGATTACAGAGCGCCGCCGCCGCCGTCCCGTTGATTTATTGCGGCGGAGCGCCGTAATCCGGTGCAAGAACAAAGTGCCTGGTCGCACGAGCAGTTTTCCGACATCGGAGCTAAATAGCCAAGGAAAATGATGCTTGAACGCTAGATGATAAATCTATACCGTCTTAATACCCCGGCCGTAAGTCGAAATTTACATTGTTTTGAAACTTTGTAAAGAACAGTGAAGGTTTACGTAAGCAATCACAAAGTAGGGATTAAAATGTAACATTGTTTAACATGACACTTCACACTTTCATTGTATCATAATATTATATATTTTAACAACGTTTATATAAGCAACTAGTGGGACGCCCATCATAAATGACGGTATGGAAATTGAAATACTGAATGTTCGAGCATCTTCAGCTCTTCGATGGGCTTCCACGTTAGCGGCACGTCGGGTTTGTGCAGTTTCCGGAGTTTACCTCGCTCTCCATCTCTGCTGTCGCTCACGACGTAATCGCAAACGCCGCTGTTCTTTAATTTATATACTGACAGACTGATTGATATTGTTATTTTTGTTTGTTTGCCTCGGTGTTTGCGTCACGTAGGAACTGTCTGTATTGCTGGGTGTGTGTGCGTTGCATAACATTTTATTTTAAAAACGCCGCGGACGCGTAGGTCATGAGAGAATTTCATACCTAAAAGTGATATGTGATAATAATAAAACTCCTACAGACCGGTCTGGGCTATTATATACAAGACAATATCTCAGATAAAGTTTTATTTTACATGTATGTGGAATGTATTTTTGGTGACAGTTAGTAATTATTTGACAACAACGTCTACTTCTTCAAGTCGTACAACACTGCAACTGAAGCAATCTAATGAAATACGATGTATTTAGGTATACATTAATTCGGCAGAAAAGAATATTTCAATATTCAGAACAAACGAAATTCAACAATACATACACTAACTCATATATAATTTGGAACCCCAGCGACTAAAGCGATCTTTGTCAAAGTAAGACAATTTCAAAAGACGATCGCAGAATAATCAGAACGGAACAGATATCAAAACACATTTGAATTGTCACTTATACACAGTTAACGATAAATACTTCTTGAAGAAAAAGATAAATAATTAGAAAACTAAGACTTTCACTTTTGAAACACACCCACAACATGGCAAAATTGTAAGGACATGTAATGATGCACATTATGCTAATAAATATATTGAAAATAATAATATACAGAGATAAGTAACATACTTAAGTAAAATTAACATAATAAAGGCATTAATCTTTTAAGCAGGTATTATCACTAGTCAACATTCTACAATTACAAATAAATATTCTAAATCAAGCATGACATCGGATTTTTTGGTTGGGTTCATTCATATTTTCTTTCATGCTCTGTTAAATAATACAAGGGAATACAAATTAATGAACTTAAGTCGTTTGGTACACAGTCATACTAAGCTCAAAGACATCAATAAAGAACCTTTTCCATAAGTGTCCATCAACTATTTATACTAAAAAATATTAATTTGGTTCGGAAATAAATATCACTATACTATGGGTATAGGTTCAAATATCAAATTTTCAACTAAATATATTCGTGATGAAAGACTAAGCCTGTTCAAGTTGTACATAAAAAAAAACTAAGTAATTCATATCTCGACCAGTAATGAACATTGAAGTGTCATTTTTATTCACGTTTTAAATTGTGTCTTTAATCGTTACGCTACATTAAATGGTAACTACATAATCAAAGAACGACGTTTATTTTTGTGTTAAACTTGTGTACAATTAAAAATATATTTCATCTTTGTTTTGGTGCCATATACCTTGATTAATTTTCAAAAACTTAATAGCCGGAAAAAGTGAGTAGTCTTTTGGATAATTTTTCAGATTGTTACACGTAGTCTATATAGATAGAGTTGTGGAAACGTTCTCATAATAGAAAACGTTAAGAGAAAAACACCTGACAACCGACACAGAAAGGTAAAAAGAAAAAAAATCAAGCGTAAAGCGCGGCCACAATGGATGGAAAAACTATCATACGACATGCAGACACAAAGGAACAATCGCTGCCGAGTTGTGCCATTACGGTCTAACAACTTGGGAGCACATACCTATGGCGAGAGTCGCAACAAATGATGGTGTGCCGTGGCATGACGATCCGGCCCGAATTCGCCACAGCGAAATGACACGGAAAAACTGTAAGGGTGTAATATACCCCGAATGTTTATGCCGGAGCACGGATCCCGTCCTCGGAACTTTTAACCGCTTCGCGCCCGAACGTCAAACTAACTCTCGAGTTCTTACAATGTTTCGATTATGATAAAAAAATGGAATACAGTTGTGGAGGTAAATTGGTTAGACATATGAACTTACAAGTGAAAATTGTATTGCGTTTAATCCGAAAATGTATTAATCTGTCGTAAATGAACGCATGAAAGTCACTAGATAAAGTTTTGTAGACTACCCATATGCGATTATGAATATCAACGTGTCTCGATGTTATACACGTAGGAGAAGTCATATACTTTAAACGTCGAGTTGTGACAACTGATGTATGCTTCATACTTTTCCATAAAAATTAGGTCGAGAAATTAAAATCGAAAACCTGTCAACAATTATGTAATTTATACGTAAAATTACAAAAAAATATCCTGCAAACGCCTTAATATACAGGTAAATAGATTTCAATTCTAGCTATGGCTTGAGTTAAATGCCACCGAGTCACAAATCGGCGCAATACGATCATTCAAATTGTCATTCTTACATACGAGTATGGTGTTTAGTTTATCAAATTAATCATCCCTATATTCTATGAACATAACAATTCATAAAAACGTAAAATTCACAGTACACATTATGGTAAGTGCCAAAAATTAGACTGGATTCTAAATAAGCCGAGGCTCAGCCTGTTAATACATTCGCCATTCAAAGAACGAGGCTTTAAAATGAGGACGAGAGCTATAAAAGGGTAGAAGTGAGTTGGGGTGGAGGAGGCAAGCGCGATGAGAGCTTTCATAGGCCGCGAATTTTTTTTCACAAAAAAAGAGAATATTGAATGTTAGTTAGAGAGCAGACAGACACTGCCAAGTATGTGAGGCCGATACAGGGTATTTTAACATAACATAAAGGTGTATATTAGAAAAAATAGTGCCTATGTTACATTACACTGGTATTGCGATAAACGCGTGAAACTATTACAATCATTGTAACAAAACTAATACAATTAAAAAATAAGTAAATAATGAAAGCTTGTGTTTATGAAAGTCGATACAAATGAAAGAATCCGCTATATTCAATGCTTCGGTAATTTAATATTAACGATAAAAAGAATATTAAGCCCATTCTCGGAATAAAATTACATGCGTATACGAGGCAACAAAATAAATTTACACTGCGCACATATTTACGCTATTCCGAAGACGAGACGCCTAGACAGAATTTCTAAAAGCGTTTATATTTTCACAGCGTGAAACTAAATTCAAACGATAGTTTGAAAATCAACAAATATATATAATAATTATAATCAATATCAACAATGACTGGATACAAAGAACTTTCTTCAAACACATGTCCTTAATAACGCTATCATGAAATATATCTAATACATGATTTCGAATATTCCAAAACCGCACAACAAATTACTATGGAAAAAGCACTCGCTGAAATGACAATTTTACAAGTACATTTTCTCTGGTTTTGAGGGTATCGGAAAAATTTCATTCGAACACCGTCTGCTTTAAAATCTGCGAAACACAAACAAACATTCACATGGCGTTTTCAAGGCCGGTAATTTCCCTGAGACCGTAATCAAAAGAATGCTCGAGTGGATCTTCGCAGAAACCCTGTACATGCCGACGTAAAAACGTAGAAAACGGGCGGGCGGGCGGGCAGGCAGGTAGAAGGGCGGCGCCCGTAATACGCGGGCCTTTTACGGCCGGGGTTATCTCCTCGTTTGAAATAACTAGTGAGATTGCCGCGGCGAAAGGGATCCCCCGTTACGTCTTGTAGGTGTAGTGAAATAAAAAATAATGTACTACTCAAAGTTTTATAACTTTACAATGAAGCGGCGGCCTTAGGGGAGCAGAGTGATAATAACGATTCGACAAACGCGTTACGGCGAATAATTAAGTGGATGTAACCGCCGCTCACAAATAGAAACGTCACACATAAACTACGAATACTGATGTATCAAAGATATTTGATGTTTGCCAGAAAATTTTAAAATATGATCGACCGAAATTAAAATACATCAAAACGGTCTTGATTTAATTGTAACATATCTTCCTATCAAGAATCGACAGTTCACATCTACCATTCGAGTAATTTGTCTAACCAATAGAAACAACTATTTGAAATGGATAAAAAATTAGCCCATTTCGTTTACTATTCGTTTGATTTTTGCATAGATGGATAGTACCGTATTTTATTGTTCCTATAACCCTCATCTATATTACGAATTGTTAAACAAAGCAGGTAAA
The DNA here is from genome assembly GCA_022494535.1 of Himalopsyche phryganea. Taxonomy (NCBI): domain Eukaryota; kingdom Metazoa; phylum Arthropoda; class Insecta; order Trichoptera; family Rhyacophilidae; genus Himalopsyche; species Himalopsyche phryganea. The sequence continues at coordinate 446,761 of JAGVSL010000129.1, forward strand.
ATAGTACAAATAAAGTATTCAAGTATGTACATTGATTCGAATCATTCCTGTCAAACATGTAAAACCGTAAGCGATAACATCCTTATTGAATTTCAACAAACACCTGATTAGTTTAAACTAATCTAAATGTGACTGATAATAAAGCCGCCACAAGAAAACGTTTACCTTACATATCATATGAACGTTAATCGGTATAAGCCCCCCAAAAATAGAACACCCTCTCAAATTTCATGAGCAACCGATTCCAGCCTTTTGGATAATGACGCTGATAACCCTTATAAACAATATATCGCAAAGATCGATAAATAAAACTAATTCTGTCGGCGGAAGGAAACTAAGGGGACCAAAAGCCTACACCGATAGGTAATGGATAATAGATAATAAGGATAAAATTTAACATTTAAATGCCGTTACTGCAAAATATTATAATAAAATATTCTTATACCGTACCATAACACTGTTTAGAATATATCTAAGGTATGTCAATTGCCACAGATGTTGCAATGCTGTTCAAGACTTTATTATAAATGAGGAGTTTATTATTACGACAAATACGCTGAAAAAGGAATCTAAATTGTAGTGGACTTTTAATATCGTATAATCAAACAAATAATTTTCGAAATAAAAATCATTTTTAAATTGGCTTTTTGTTATATCTCATATCCACTCCCAACAGAAATATTTATTTGTAAATGAGTCGTTCAGCCTCTCTTAAGAGGTTAAAAAGAAAAAAAATGGAGCAAGGAAAGCTAATCGCTTTCTATACGACGCCACGTTTTTATGTACAGATCAAAGGGTGGGTGGAGAAGTATAAAAACATAACAGATATCTACATATTTGAATACAAATCCATAAATCGATTAAACAGTAAATGTACGAAAGCTTTCACTCCAAGATTCGAATCGATGAAACACGCAAACGAGTAAGTCAAAAGTCCAAGATTGAATAATTGGCTATTCATATGTAACCTTGAATCAATCATGTGATAACAGTATTTTTGATTTCAAACAAAAACCTATTTCAATGTCACTCGACGATATTGTGAAACTAGACAAACGTGTGGCCGACATTATATCCGACGAAATTTTTTTTGGGAATCTGATAATAATCTTACATCGGTACAATCTGTGCGGACGGAAAATAAACAATTTAAAAACTTCTAGAATCCGCTGTCTCGAAAGATTGTAATCATGTCGTTTGTGTATCCCGAGTTATTCGGAATGAACGATTGGGGGGCTTCCCAGTTAATGGATGACAAACTCTAGCGGAGCACGTAAACTTCATTAAGTAGTGAGCACAACAATGGACTTAAAATTCTAGGCAGGACTCACAAAATAAACACTACTTAACAAGTAAAAAAAATGAAAAACCAACGGGAGCTGCAATTAAAATGCAAATTGAATGGACACAAATATTTGCCTCGACGATCGAGCCGAGCGGGAAGGGGTCAGTCAGAGCACACACGTTAGTGCCATGTTTTATGTACAGCGGTTTGCAAAATATACAATTACGCATAAAACGAGGTATGTAAAAATAATCGATCGTATAAATTCACGAGGACCGTGCGAATGAAAGTTCAATTACAGGTAATAAAATCCATTTACGTATGCAAACACTCCAACAGTGAAATTACGGCGTAAACGCGGATGATGAGTCGGTGGGTAAGCGTAAAAAAAAAAGAATATGAAAAATTTGACTTGGGCATAAAGAAATGAATGCGAAAAGAAACCGGCGATGTGAAGCACTCGTGTTATATTTTTTCGCATGCAGAATAAAAATGTTTCAAGAAAGAGCACTAAACAAGACGAGTGGGTATCTTAAACTGAGAAAGTAATCGGCGGAAATTTAGAAAACAATGCTTTGTCAAAAAATATTTTATTTATGCGATTAATTTTATTTAAACAAATTTAAAATATGATTTCATGTTACAAGCATAATCAAAAAACACTACGCTATTAAATGAATGAGAAGTAGATTGATAAGGCAAAACCACCTCATTAATTTAAATGTTGACCGAAGAGCATCCGTCAAAACGGGGCTAAAATATACCAACATATTCAAAATCAAAACAGGCGGGACGATACGCATCTCGGAGAGCGGGGAGGTCAAATATCCATAAAGAGGGGGAGGACGCGCCTAGAAAAGGGTTACAAATGCTGTTAGTTAAAATAATTAACAGAGTGCGTGCGACACGCGATTCTGCCATCGCGATGCCGACCCCGGCGCCCGCCAGCCCCTCTCAGCGGTGGAATCTTCGAAACAGCTCCGTGACCGCTGGCCCTCGCTGTCTATGCTCGCGGGGTGACATCGATACGTATTAGCTGAATTAAAAAGATACACCCCGACGAAAGTTATTTCATTTTGATTACTTAATGTGTAAGTATGTACACGTCATTCGAAGAGGGCCCTTATGATAACGATAGTGATTAGTTACATGTAGACAGACAGATGATTACAATGATTTGATCGATAAGCATAACTTATTTATAGTTGGACGCTTAAAATATGTAACGTACCTACCAGACATTTCGATATTTTAATACATCGATAATCACATATAAATTTTGTAATACTGCCGATTTATAAATACAAATGACAAGGTAAAATATAATGATAAATAACGTAATTCTAGTGGTCTTAAAAACCCTACTATTTTTTAATGTAGCATAATAAGACAATTTCAATTATATACGATAAAAGTGAACAACGAAAACATAAATATTATGTAAGCAAACTGTATATATAGTGTTCTTATATTATAATCTACGAAAGCAATTTCAAGGCAATAATTCAATGAAGAGAAGATACATTCGGAATAATAATACGATTTGAAAAAAAATCTTTCTGTAAGAATGCTGCGGACATTAAATACAGCTGCAAAGAAATTTGCAACTGAATATCGCCCCACTGCAGGTAAAATGTAAAATTGTTTAAAAAGAAAATTTCGGATAAGATCCAGCCGTCTCAGATTTAAAAGCGGCAATCCAGAAAAGTGGTAATGCGCTTTAAACTGCTGTTATGAGATTGCAGTTGTTTGTGTAAGAATGTGTGCATACAGCCGATGAACAAAAGCAAGTCTGGAGCGAGGCCGCTCTCGCTAGGGCGGACTCGTTAACTTATCAAGTTTTTAATTGCTCAATCTCTTGCAACTTTACAGGGGATGCATAAAAATAATAACAACCAACTATCGTTTGGCGAAATTGCCTTGTTATAAAAAGCGCTTAAGCGGGTCGTTAGTGGGCAACAATTTCGTTACTCCGGTTGATAACCGTGGCCCGCGAATACTCTCTGCATGCCATTGTGGTACATTATTGCGCGTGCAAAATAACGCGAGATAACGTCCCGCGGGTATTGCAAGACGCATTTGAACGATGCAATTATATAAATAGGTGTCAAACGAAAATCAGTTCTATCTACTCACTTTTAAGGTGGTAACTAAGGTGTTAGTCCTCTCTACATTAAGCCCAGGCATAATCATGTGTAAATATCATCACGGTGGAAGCCAGATCCTTCGTTTTGAAGTGACCATATAAGAAAAAAAACAATCGGAGAAGGATGACTGCGGGATTATTAAACATTGTTCTATAGTTGTAACCAGGACTATAAAAAATGAGCAACGTGTGGGAAAATAATGAATGCGACGACAGATCAGTGTCCCGCTTTATTGCATTACATAAATTGAATGCAAGAAAGTGATAATAGTTAAGTCTTAAAACTTCTTCATGTTGAATTTTTGACTTTTGTTTTATCAATTCCATGGGTTTTATGTGGCATGTCGAAGGTCTCACGCGTTGAAATATTTAGGCCCGACGGCTAAATTGTCATTGAATACTAAATAATTCAGATAATCGTTTATGGTATAATCAATTAACAGTATATTTGGCGAATACTTGCAGTATTATTATGTTCGCATGAATTTCTCATAAGATTTCAGATTTCGTTCTAAAATAATCGCAAAAACGAAGAGATTTTTACTAATGATTCACTGAGATTATATACCAAAAAATTTTCAACAAAAGAAAAACTTTTAAAAAAGCGTTCTACGACAGACTTCCATCGGAATAAACGTTCGCAAATTGACTTATATTATCCGCGACGCGAAATAAACGGCCCGCCGTAAGTGACGTGGGGCGGGCGCCGGGCGGTAACTATGAAAAAATTCCAAGTGAGGGTGTGGGCGGGAGGCGGAAAAGCACATTCGTAAAATATAAAATACTGGCGTTCCGCTTTTTTCTCCCTACCCCGCCCCCGTCGCGGATTACATTAAATTCCCTTTCAGCGTGAAAAAATTAGAATATATTATTTATTATCGCCCGGTAGTAAAGAGTCGGTGCGGCACGCGTATAAATGCAAATTGGCCGTAGACCGCGTCGCGACGGAGGGTGAATAAATACGCATTAGTAAAACAGCCGTCCCGAACGGAAGAAATGGAAGAAGTATGTCGGCTACACGCGCCGTGGGATATACAGGTAAATGAAAGAACGTTTATTTGTTTTAATGGCGATATGCATGCGGGCGGAGGGCGCGGAGGTACGCCGAAAAACTGTGGATCGAGAATGTAAATTAGTACCTACGCACTTCGTGGATTGAAACGTAGAACCTATTCAAATGACGGAGCTAACGAAACGAAATATTTATTATTCAATCTAGCGATAAGTCTCTGAGATAATCATTCAATTTCAAACAATGATCTTTTAACTATCACTAAAGCGCTGGGAATAGATGACTGTAAAATGAATCTAAGCTCGACAGTTTGTTCCGTCACCATGTATTTTCCGTAATAAACTATCATTGAAGCGGATTGTATTTGATACAATTTATGTATATTATCACAATACTTAGAGGTTTTCATTACAACATTTAAAAGCAACTTATCGAGAGCGAATGTCCAACATGCAATATAATTACTGTGTTAAAACATTGCTAGGCAATCGCATCTATCGACATCGAATGGTTCAGTTAAAGGTTGTCGCCTGTTTCAAAACCAAGGTAGGTATTCGGAGAAATTCGAAACGATCCGAAATCGTCAGAGCAAGACGGACACAAGAACAACTTGAAAACGTCGCCGAAATATTGGGGCCAAAAAACAGCAACAAATTTTCACATCGTATTTCACAAAACAACAAACACCCAATAAAAGTAAATTTCTTTTGTTGCCTAAATCAGTAGTACTTCCTTGTGACGACAGATACTTAATGCGACCGAAGTGTTATTAATGTATCTTTAAAATGCATTGTTTATTATAATTGATCGGTAAGCAAATAAGCCAACCAAGCATTTAAATATATATTTTAACGTGATAATCGCTTCGAAAAATCAACACTTAAACGTTACGCTGAAGTCGGAAAAAAGAATCTGTAAAATGGAGACGAATCGCGAAACGAAAAATTGCCAAAAAAATTAATGTAAGACAAGAAAAAATAATAATTTTAAAACACAGAAATAACTGCATGTTAATCTGTTTGCTTAGATAGTACTGTATTGATATTGAAAGGGTTTAAGAAATTTCCATGTCGATTAAATAAAACGTATTTAATTGGTTGCTCGATTCAACTCCTACACAATTAGTTCCGATGAAATATAGTGAACTGTGAACGAAAGTAGCTGAGATATTATAATTTCAATTATACAATGGACGAATTACAATCGATTGTTAAATTAATATTAAATGAAGAGTATTTCAAGTCATGTTTAGTGTAAAATGTTGGTACGTGATTTTTCGTTACCTAAATGAATTATCGAGTAAAGAGAAAGTCAATCATTAAGACTGTTATTGAACAGATTCCGAACTAAAATATGAAACGGTATCATTATGCAAAACATTACAATTATAACGCATAAAAAGCGTAGCAGATTGATCATTTGACGGGCGGACAATATAAATCGACTTACACTTTAGCGACGATAAGAATGGCACATGGAAACGTGCACTCTCATAGAAATGCGAAACGTTGTACGAGTGGAGTAGAAAAATCATTCTTACCTGAAAAAGAAAAGAAAACAATGAGTTAGTTAAATCGAATGAATGCGGAATAAGGTCAAAACATTACGACTGAAAAGGAACAAAAAAAAACTTTGCGAATGGGAAATGGAATATTTCCATTTTTCGAACGTTGTGTTGTAAATGTAGAAGTTGCAGTTTTATTATGTCTGTAATAGAAAGCTATAGTGTGTTCGGAAATATTTGTACTCATGGTAGAATTGTGATAAAATAGATAAAACTTTTAAAAAGACAACCGAATGTTGTTGCTCCTAGATGCGCGATGGTAAAAGTATAAATTCCAAATTATCTGCAGTATATTAATTCCAAGTGGAACGACATTTAGCTATTTTCCAATATTGGCTCCGATCGGTTCAATACAGAGCTCTCTGTATTTATATCTAAATTAACGATGTCTTGCCACGACTCGTTTATGTTGTGAGCACTATTTTTTTAAATTTGGATTAATGAGATTTTGTACACTTCCGTGTATTTTGTCACTAACGACCCGGGTACCGTCTTTCGGCATCTTCAGGCATTCGACGAGCACACTCAATAATCCAAATTTGATATTGAAATTCCATCAAGCACCCTCAGTTGATGTGTTAAATTATACTATTTTTTAATTGAATAATGAATAAGGTAGATGAATAGTTCCGATAAATTGACAGTGTATAGGAAAAAACTTCCTGTATATCGGATTCGTCAAGTGACGCTAATATAATGAGAATAATCTGAAAACTCGGAATACTTTAATTCCTCAAATATTTACTCTATTTAATAGATTAAAATACGTTTGGTAAAATATGTTTGATCGAAATTGAATCCAAAGGTATACGATTATATTGTTAAGTTACTATAATTATAAATATGTACAAACTGCGATTCAATACGTGCACAGTGTGTACATATACGGTACGGCATTAGAAAATCATTCGAAGTATCAAAGAAACTCAAACGCTGTAAGAAAATTCGTGATAAACAACATAAGTAACGTAGGTCAAGTTGCCGAAAATGATGTTTATTGAGTTACCCACTGTAAGATATTTCAGGATGGAAAATTCAGTTTTTGGTTACCGTGTTTATGTTCCGGGATGCGGAGCAACAATATGAGAAATTCGATGCAAAGGATTCGGCGATGTAACGATTGAATCCCGCAGCGATTCGGAAAATGAAAATTGACTTGCAAAACAATAAAGGGATCGGCCGTTAGGTGGTTCGCCTATCCTCTCCGCGCAAACATCACATCACGTGCAAATTCCATTTGATTTATTCGATCAAAAAGGGAACGAATACATTTAAAATGGACGCTGGCACACTATACATGAATATAAACGCAGTGCGGTTACGATAAAAGCACGTTATATTAACCCGATGAACGCGCTGAACATGTTTGCATGTCCAAGACGTTATCTCGTATTTCCGGCCGAACTAGAAGGAGCACTTGTGGGTATATGTGGGTATAGAACACAAGAAAAAATATATTTTTGAAAAGAGTTCTCGATATTCAGTCTTTCGAATTTGAGCTTTGAACTGCCGATACGCTGCATTAATTGTCAGCCCTTTGTATTACACATACTTATGCGGCTACGCGCTTGCTTGTGTGCGTGTTGGTGGTGTATATGAAGACTGACCGCAGCCATTTTGCTGGCGAAGTCGTAGATTGAATGTTTTTCAGCTTCTTCATTTTCTTCGATTTATTTTAGCATACGACGAGTTTACTTCTTGATGTATTTGGAATAACTAAAATATTTCTATGACATAATTCTCCATTTTTTACTGTTGAAATTGATCTATTTTTAGCCATAGTGAGCGTCTTAACATATCAATTAACTGAAACTTAATTAGTGCGAAAACGGCTCGAGCTGTAAGGATTAAGAATCAATCCTTCGTACACTTAAACGAACGCATCGTCGAACGTTCGATTCATTAACTACGTTTGAACGAGTATCCCATTTTTAGAACTAATATTTATTCCATTGCCATGATATTTCAAATTACTCAATTATTTATTCTCATTGATACTGCTGATAGTATGTTAAGCCGTGTCGCTTTTGGTAAAAAAAAGTGTCTTGCGCGTATTAAAATTCTTTTTCAAAACCAGTTTTCTTATATCGAACTAAGATTATAACTTGGAGGAAGCTAAACGAGTTGCTTAATATTTTCTGTATCATGTATAAAGCATTCAATAAAATAATTCATTTGTGAGTATAATAACGACGATCAAACACGAAAAACATGTTTAAATCAATGATTAATAATCAACCATGTGTTAAGTAGCAATGAACTACTATTTATCGTGCTCAAATAATATGATTCACCTCTTCACACAAATAATTTAAAATTATGCACACGTTTACCATACCGAATTTTATTCACATATTTTTCCAAACCAAAATGATAAATTACGGCCAGATTAATCGATCACTTTCGAATGTAAAAAAATGTTTGGTTTCGGGAAGTGAAAATAATTAATGAATATTTCTTTAAAAAATATTGGACATATTAAATACTTCCAAATTAAGTAGGGCATTATTCTCAACAACTCAAGGCTCAGAATGGCAAGCCTTGGCCTCCGGAGGATGTCGTTTATCACACAGTAAAGAAGTCAAATAAGCCGCGAGACAAACAAAAGTACACTAAGAAAGAGGAGTCACAAATCCTGCGCTTAGCAGTCGCACATCCGAATGACGTGTGCGAGGAACGTGATGAAGACCCCTGGCTTATCCCGATTTTTCGGCGTACAAATAATATCCGCCGCTTCAGAAGCGAGGAAATCTTCATGTCAGAACAATATTTGATAGTGTAGTGTCGCGGAAATGGCGCAAATGTATTATTTTCAGCCGATTCACACTATGCATAAACACGCACGTTAGAATGGGCCACGCGAAATTCTGCGTCTCGGATTTCTTTGGCGAAAACAAAATATCTCGGTTGTAAAAAAAAAACTCGATCAAAGAAATGAAAAGTTATATTCACAGGTAATACGATAGCGTCGGAAATAAATGCGAAAGTCCACAATCAGAATGGAAAAAAACAACATTATTGGTGTTGACTTGTACGACTAAAAAAAAACATTGACAATTTACTAAAAGACTTCTCAAAAAGTGGGAACTATTATTAAAAAGTCACATTGCGTTACTATTATGAATACGAATCACGCGATCCGAAAACAAAGAAACTCACATTTTTTCTTCAAGCATTGAGTATTATACCTGTTATTAGAAGTAATACGGAAATATTTTAGAATGAAGAGCAAATTTAATATGAATAATTTTGACGACTAAAAAAGAATCATATATAAAACAATATATGATAAAAATTTTAAAATTCTCTTAAATACAGCTTAAATTTATAAAAAGTAAGTTTGTTAATCTCATATATGTACAATGTAATTCAATCCTAAACGCAAGAGTGTATATTAAACAAGAAAAAAAGGTATCATTTCCAGTAAAAACTCATTTAAACTAAATAACGGCTCAAACTGTTTCATAGTACATGTTTCGTTTCTCATAATATGATCTTTACCAATGCCTTCAGATGTAACTTAACTTACGAGTACAGTAATTAACAAGACGAAGATAGTACCAACAGTTTTGCGAGAATAAATGCTGCACATACATAATTAAATACATGGATAAATTAGTAACAATTTCTAACGAAAAGTTTCTCATAAAACTGCAATTATATTGCCGATGTCACATTTCTTGCAATCTCATTATCGTTTGTTTATACTTATAAAATAACTATGTAATGACAAATTAAAATCGATAAAAATTAATAGCAAAGACAAAGTAGTACATGTCCAATTTTAATTGCCTACTCATTTATACATGTCTCATTCCTTACATAGGTACCAATATCGTCGAACCGGTTTCTCAAAGTAATTCTACCGAAAACAGTCAAGTTGACATCGTAAATTCGAAAAGTAAATGTCTCGACCACCGCGACACATGCCCAAAGTTACGACACAGAGAACAATAATTCAAGAATAGACTGAGTACCAATTATTATTGTGAAACACGTGCAAATATTTCCGCGCATGCATATTTGATTATAACGGCAACGGACCGCCGTTGCATGGTGAGCCGCAATATTATAACGGCCATCGCGCCAAGGCTCCGAAATTATAACGGGTCAATTGACTAATGCACCGGTTTCTCGTAGAATCAGGTATTCGGCTGTAACGGTATCCGTTATCATCGATGGGCGTTTGATTTAGATATCGGCTATTTCCTTTCGATACTCACACGAAAGTAACTAAAAGTGAACACGAAACCAGCTGAGCAGGAAGCTACCGTGTGACTGCAATCAGAGCACAGTTTCACATGTAAGTCATTAATTAATCAGCTGTGAGAAATCTGACAGTAAAAACGTTCCCACTACACTATCAAGTGTAATTAATTTGATAATTATAACACGCTATTGAAAATATGCAGACATTTTTTGTTAAGCAAATGGATGATTTTTTTCTAATAATTAATAATCTGACAGCCAAAGATGATTCTAATGTTATTGATTGCTATTACACGCCTTGCAATAGAAAAAAAATCGAAACCGCTAAGAAAAAAGATGTCTTATATTCTACACTATTATATTTATCAAACAACAAAATTAATCAAAAATCTGTTCTGCAATTATTTCGTATCATTAACCTAAACTAAGGTCCGGGTCCCAAAATGGACACGTGCAGATTTAATTTTTTAATGAATTTGCATCTTTACCTTCTCAATCTTATTGAGCATTCCGTTGAAATATTCCGAAAAACACATGCTCCATATTGGAATCGGACATGATAAAATAAAGTAATAAAATCTTACTTACACAGCCATTCTGTTCTACGCATTATACTATACCTAAAAATATAACAGAAGTACATACCTGCGTAATTGATGCAAGTTATTTAATTGTCTGCAAGAACATGCTTCTCGAGTGGCCAAATTTTTTAAGAATATTGTAAAATATTAATACAATCTTTTCAAACTTAAATACCCCGGCAATAATTCATTATAAAACTTAACAAATTAAAAAAAAGTGCAATAAAGAAATGTCATTTGACTATAAAATAAAGCAATAATGCAACGAACTTGAGAAGATACGGAGAGATAAATGTCAAAAAGCGATTAAAACTGACCATTAAAAAGTGGTGGGAATGTTACAAAACAGCAATTATACAGTTCTTAAATGACACAACGAAAAAAAATACACTCGGAGGAATGTTGAAAGCGTGCGACGGCATGACAAAAATAATAACGATGAGGGAATTACCATAAGATTTGCATGCCGGCCAGATTGCCCGCGAAGTTTTCCCATAAAGAAGAAAAGCTCGGGCGACAGGGTATTTTGACGTTCGAGTCTTGCCAGATGTCAAACAGTCGTTTCGGAAACGATAAATGTCGCATGCGATTCGAAATGAGACGGAACACCGCCGTTCGACTTTCAACTGCCGATCTGTTAATGTCGCTCCCCATCGATGATTATGACTCAAAGATGAGTATTAAATAAAAAAAAATCATAATACTAGGGCAAACTTTTATGTTCAATCTGACTTCCGACTTATGAGAATTGCATACATCGGTTGGAACAAATTTCATAAGACGCAAGGGAAAATTGTTTTTAAAATATGAACAGCAACAATAAAATCGACATGCATTTCTGAAAAGAAAGTGAAAATGACTTTACACAAAGCACTATGAAACAACAAAGGAAACAAAACGACAAATTTAGAAGGAAAGGAATAATCATCAATGTGGAGGATATGGAGAAAGGCGTACAAAAGCAATCTGCTTCAGATACTTTGGAACCCGAAAAAATAAATTTCACATCAGCCTGCTTGCGACTTACTATGCTATTCCTCGAGCACACTATTTGTCTTGGACCAGAATACTCAAAAGTACTAATAGTCCTAGAGTACTCCGTAAAAGAATCGACCGATGTGCGCCAATGAATTGGAGCTTTAAAAAGGTGAATAAAATCACTGGCACGCGGTTAATATCTACTTTAAGTCTGACATAGGTTAGAATGATTCGAGAGTTTTTCAATATTCCAGAAGAATTGTATTGTTCACTACATATATTTTAAGTATACTAGTGATAATAATAATATACATAAAGCGAAGAAGAGATTGAAAAAAAATAAACAAATTATCACATTGGGCTCTAAAATTTAAATATAAAATAATCACTGATGTTCCAGATGCAACATGGCCAAAAATAATCATTATGGACGTCAACATATTTTCACCGCTCGCATAGAGGTACAGAAGGTTGTTCAGCATCGTTAAAATATTCAAAGCGGTTTGCGGACGCCCAGTTTTTCAATACGAAACAGTAAACACCGCGTAAAATAAAACGGCCAATTTCTATCAACTGTGAAGACACTAAAACGTGCGGCGATCTGAACGGCCGGAAAAATAAACAGACCGCTCTCTCCGTTTTATTAGCCACTTCGAATTATTCACAGCAGATTTTCGAAGCAATAGGAATAATATTGTACGATACTCGTATCACATTCTAAACAAATATGAACACTTAGTTCTCAAATGAAACACGAAGAAAAAAACGGATCAAGTATCTTTCAAAATTTTCAAACATATTTTTAAATACAATTTATTTCTAATTATTCCTACGAATAAAAAACTTTTAATCTTTTTTTACTTTTAAGGTGTCAAACTGTCAATTCTTGGTGGAAAGATATTTTATTTTTTTAAATAAAAAATATGTAATCTATTTATTTGATTCTTCTTTGAGAGATAAATGTTAATAATAATACTTAATTGAGTAAAATTAATTGAAAAAAAAACACTTAACGAATATTGATTATATAGATTCGAAAAAGTTCATCGAACTGCTCGTATCAAAGTACTATTCGCAAATCAACACAACATTAAAAAGCTATTCCGTTCTATTTACATAAATTCGAAGATTAGATATATATTTAAATTTCAAATTGAAATTTTTAATTTTAAATATTTACATCCACACAAGTTGTAGAACTCTATAGCCGACAATGATTTGAGGTACAGTAACTTGCTGGATATACACATATCCATTAATTAAAAATACATAACTATTTCAAGGAAATCCAAACAAAAGAATGACAAAAAGTAGTCGGAATAAAATTCTCAGCGAGGTGAAACTCGAACACAATCGAAATTGGTCAAGTGGTGTGCAATGCTGTCAGAGTTTTTCCCGTACTATTTCAAACACTCAATTGTCCAAGAGATTAAGAGATATCGAGATCTGTCAGAGGCGCAACAGGGTCGGTATGATGAGATTGATTGAATCGAGTCGGTCGATTGAGAGTGCGCGATGCGTACGCATGATTCGCGACCGCACACGCAACAAAGCTCGTTATGCGGTGCGAGCACTTTGTCATACATGTTGATATGCCGTTGTGCAGCGGCGAACACAGAAGAGGAACGCGCGCTGCGAGCGACTGGGAGATGCCCGCGCGCATTCTTTGACCAGGAAAGTTGGCCCAGCAAAACAGCGATCGACCCACAGGATACAACAGATTCGGACCCCAATAATGTATTAATACAAAACCGAAAAACCATAAGTTAAAAAAAATAAAAACATACATATAAAATATGTAGAAATGAATGTCTGCACGATTTTAGGTTGATTATATGTAGTGAGTAAAATCAATGAAAACAGGATAATGCTTTTAATGAATACCTTAGGTTATCCTATTATTATAACAAACAAACATATGTACTTGTTTATGCCGCCGGATTCCATTTCAACAATGTCTATACAGTACCCAATACCTAAGGTTATCCTATTATTATAACAAACATATGACGCGACCCCAATGTTTGGGTATGCGATTCTATCTCTTCAATGTACCACGAATGGACGCCCGCACACTTCTATAGAACGAAACTACCTTCAAACGATACCACCTATCAAAAGCCAGATCCGCGCCTGCTGGTATCGACTCAGAACCAACCAGACAGTAACCTGCTACATTGGTCCAGTGACAGGTATAAAGACAGCTGCAATTGGCTAGAGAGTCAGTGGACATTTGAGTGGCGAACGGGACACACCTTCTTCGTGGAATCGCTGGGTGGTCTAAGGATCTTAAGAAGTGGTTTCGCAGACACGCCTTCGACTGTACGCCATTTTGTAGCCGAAAGTGAATCGCGAAGCAAAGTGGAGACTCCCGCCGAGTTGGAGTGCTATTCTCGAGCGTAAATTTATTGTGCGACCTCAGTACGTGTAACAGCCAGTGGCGTAACCATTCGCTGGGGTATTCGACGCCCGGTATTGAAGTCGGTCCTAAAACAAGATTCCGTGTATACGTGTGCGATCCGACTATAGGCCAGAGTTTTTTTTTCAAGGAGTGGTTGTCTCGCCCTTCGGGGATTCAGTCCACCGAAACCCGGTCTCGTAGTCGCGCCGTGCACGTGCTGTGAGTGTTTGTAAATTACGCAACAGAAAATTCAATAGTAAAGCCGCGTAACGGCTCACAGATAAGGCGGAGACACTGGTTGCCTAGGCTGGCTTCCCATCAGGATCCAAGCGCCGCCCGTTCCCTCGCATAGTGGTCGAGGGACTTTTTAATTGGAATTGCGTAATTTTCCTTTCACCTTACCGCTAAAATTCATTTGTGTTGTTTTTAATAATTGTGCGAATAAATGTGTAGACCCCGGGTGGGCATACACGTACAAACCGAACGCGACTTTGTGAATGAAGACCCTTGCTTCCATTTCCCCTCCCTATAGCACTATCTCCTTCTGAGGAGACTTGCGAGGTCTTTTCACATATTTACTTGTTTATGCCGCCAGATTCCATTTCAACAATGTCTGTACAGTACCCGTGCAATTCTATTATAATAACATTATGTCGATATTAATGAATAGGAAAATAAAGATTTTTCTAGTTTTTTTCCATGTCCACTCCCAATGTGGAGCATATGGTCTCCTAATGGAGGTATCTTAACAGAATTTTTTTAGGATAACTGTTTGTCACTCAGTTGCTCAACCTCTATTTATCGAAGAGAGTAGGGATAGAAGGATAGAGCTAGGAAAATCAATTTATGTACACTGTCCGAACCGGGAATTAAACCCGAGACATCCGTATCGGTAGTCAACGATGCTAGTAACTGCGCCACGGGCGCCGACGGTGATTATGTTAATACAGTCTTTGACACGATCCAATCGTATAAGGGGCGACCCAACCGCGATCTATGCCCAGAACTAGACTCGAATCATATCACCAAGGCAATTGCAGTGATAATAAATGGCAACGTTACTTCATTTTGGCAAAATCGTCTGGTATTGTTTTGGATGCGGCCAGTGGTATATCGGCCGAGGGTATAGGGATCGACCCTAGGTTTTTATGGGAGTTATTATTTTTCTGTCGTGTAAATTGTAACTGCGCTTTTTTCAAATTGTAAATTCCGAAAGTGTATGTAATAAACTAACTGCTATAAAGATAACTTTGACTGAACTGGTGTGTTTTTACTTAAGCCAAAAACCTGAGGTGCACCATCATCGTCAGCACGCCTGATATATGTCTGTGCTTATCACCTTGTGCGAATGTTATGTTCTTTTCGCACAGGCTCAAATACGGACAGACAAATAGCATTGCTTTCGAACAAACATCATAGTCAGAAAAGGGCATGTGCCTGGTTAAAGGTAAGGTTGCTTTTAGAAAGAGTCCCAACTAAGACCTATCAAATGCCATTCAGCTGCGATTCTAGAATGTCGAAAGTATTAAAAGATGAATATAAAAAATATACGACGAACGAAACACGGCCTCTAATCCGCTATTCTTAGTGAAACACTCATAACGCACGTTACGAGAAACAATGAGTGCATTAATAGCCAACATATGTGAGATGACAGGCGTCAGACGTGGCGAGTTTCCACACAGGAAGATGGGTATGATCCGCTCCTCCGAGAATACGCAGCGAGTGATTAAAAATAGCAACGCGAGCCGGCGCTCCAAACAAAATACCTGCCGCGCCGGAACGCAAATAGATTTATTTGCCCACCGGCAACCACTGCTCACTCAGCAGCACTCAGATTGCTTAGGCATATTTCTGAGGCGTTAAAGCAAACGCTGATACTTCCGTTTTCGTCATATTCGGTTTATTCCCAAAATAAAATATTAGTCAGCATGTGGTGGCAAAATTCAGTATGCTTGTCCTTTATCCACGAGTAAGATCCATTGAATAAGTGTATTATCCATTCCATTTGAACTCTTGATAGCCTATCAAAGGTCAAATTTATTCTCCTATAAGCTAAGGTAAAACTGACAGTTCAACTTTTGCCATAACACTACAGATTTAAGACAATATAGCATAGCACCACACCATGCCAACAAATACCATACAAATTTGAGAAAATGCACAATCCGCGATAAGCCAACATCGAGATACAAAATGTAGTGGTAAAAAGTTAGATTTGAGACTTTTATTTTAAGACTAACGTAGCAATTGGAAACTGCAAAATTTTCTCATGCCTTGTCCTTATCTTATTTCTAGAATAGGGTCCCTGGGGTTTTTGTCGTTTCGTCTAAGAATGATCAATACATAATGGACAAAGGAATAGTAACGTACTGAATTAAATACTATAAACGTAATCATTATTAATTTCAAACAAATTTATTGGAAAATAAAAAATAGCACTCGTCAAACGATGAATTCAACTTGGTCACACATAGTTTCTTTTCGAGAATTCTTATAAATAAATATTTATTGTATAATGCAAAATTTGTACGAATATTTTCGATATATAGACAACCGCTTCCCTTTTTATAAGGGTGCACTTATACCACAATTTATCAATCCAAAACGAAGGAAATTTTTCCACGGCCGAAATTTTTAACAAAAAAGAGAACAAGAATGTCTGATTCTATTTTAAACGCAATGTGTTTTTAAAAGGTTATTTTAAAAACAATATGCAATGATGTAATGTAATTCATACATTTCTCAATAATAAATTTTAAATGGTTTCTCATTTCGAGAAATGAAAATCATCGAGAAATCAGGATAATCACTAGTCACACGTAAGTAAATATTTAATTTTATATTGAATATTATAAAGAGTGTCGATGAAATATTTTATTAAATTTATAATAACGTATGGATATGAAATAACTTTAGGAATTCCATTGAAGAACGTAATAACAATGCAAAACCAAAACTCTAATTTCTATAGAAAACGTTGAAATTTTCAATCATTAGCCTACAATAGAAAGAGCAGCGAAAACAGTGACGGAATGCACTCTTTGTGCAGTTAGCGAGCACGCTGCCTAACAATAATGCATCGCGGGGCCAATGAGAGCGCATCATGCCTGCATAAGCCGCACAGTCGTTCTACAATAGAAAATCATAAATTATAATAATTCGCGAGGTGCGCCGTTTCACCGCCGCTAAGTAAATAGGGCCGAATCACACTAAATCATTATTAACGTCCGCAATGAGAGGTGCAAAAATAGCTCAACTACACTCAACCGCCGTTATTCACAGAGCACTAACTGGTTGCATTAATTTCCGCATAAATCAGCCGTAATAAAATTTCAGTGGAAAATCAACGCAAACCTAATACGAATATTAACAATACATTTATTTTACCAGCAACGAAAACAATGTTCAAACTCGTTTCATTTTGACATGGGTCAAATAGATTCTGAAACAAGATTCAACGTCGGGAAACATTGCCTACGAGAGTTTGAAATGTGTTTTAGATCGAAATTTTCTGTGCAAGAAAAACCGGTAAAGTATTCTCGTAAATACTGATCGCTTCATATTAAAAGCATGCAACATCAAAACGCACAAAGTGTACTATAAGTTACAATTTGAAAATTAAAACTAAATTGAATAATAATCAATCAACGATTAAAAGCAAACACCTACTTAGATTTTACTACAAAAAAGTAAATAATGCACTCCAACTCTAATTTATTATAAATACAAATAGTACACAATACTTTCACTCCTTTTTATAATATATTCGTTTTATACTGGAATTCACGATCATTATTTGTACCAGGAAATTCACGATCTTACGTTATGTAATAAGAATCCTAAAAGGTGTTTTCAAATAAAGATAAAACACGTGACTGTGAAATGCTACAAAATAAATCAATTTTGATTTTAGATCATTCTAATCCGCATTGGAAGACTATTTGTGGGCATTACTCGTGATTTACAGATACGCATACACCGATAAAAATTAACAGGATCATCGATTTACGTCGATAGTGTAAGGCGGCGAAAATTGACGCTGAACAAAATATACGAGCGGGAAAATCACGACCGAGGGAAATTCGATCCGGCCTTTCGACAGGTGGGTTTATAGTCGGCCCCCCGGCCCCGTCCCAGAGTTATGGGCCACGGGACGGTCGGGAGCGCTCTAACTCGACTTGCATTCACTTGGAGTGTAATAATCATAGCGCCGAATCGAGATGCAGCGAAACTTTACAACTGCGGGCAGGCGACCATACCGCTGTGGGACAGAGGGAATAAATACAATGCCCGACCGCCGAACGTCACAGAAAACGGAAGTCCCGACTGCAAAATAATAAATCTAGGATCTAAGTCAAGAGTTATAACTTTTGTATTAATCTTATACAGCTTGATTAAAATAAAACTTTCTGATATATATTTTATGAACTCTATAGTTTTGTTTTACCACTGGAATATAGGAGAAAAATATTTTATTGTATGATTTATTAAAAAACATTATGCAATCATATTGTTAAATCGTAGTTCTTTTATTAATACAAAATATAATAAATAAAACAGTATCATTCGGTATTTCGTTATTAGTGTTTTAAATCAAAACTTCAATTTGGTATTATACAATTATGTATATTTATCATATGTGTGGGGTATGATGTGACGGGTTTGTAGGACTCTCACAGCTTACGGAATGTATAATATTATGATAGATTGAACATAGCATGCTCATCACAGCGTGGTGCAAGAAACGAAAGCAGTTGCCAAAAGCTTTCTTCTGTAATAGTCACATACAATAAAACAGATTTACCGAAAGTGACCGCAATTGGAGTGTGATTTAGCTATTGAGCTAAAATAATTTATTATTCTTCAACAAGATATTTGAGAAAAACATTGTCTTTCAAATGAATGAAGTAAAATACGCGCATACCAATGATTCATCAATGATATTCAATGACCACCTGCAAAAGTTTTATACTACTTACTAACAACTCCATAACTTATTGACAACTTCGAACGAATATAATTGTGTCATTTAATCCATCAGAAATATGGATGAATAAATTAATTAAGCTGGCATAATAAGCCACACTCATTTTATCCGACCGTTAAAATTTTCAATTTGATGTAAGCTCCCAGCTTTCGCAACGCACCAATTAACACCTGTTTTGTAGGATCAATAACAATAAACACATTGCAATAGATATGTAAAATATGGAACAATTATATGTCCTACTTTATTTGTTATATACTGGGTAACATATTTACAATAATCATTGTATATTTAATACAAATTTAAACCTAACAATAATCAAACACCTGCCCGAAAATACCTTTCGCAATTTATATCAAGTGCTCTATCCATTTGAACGTCGCTTATTACTGCAGAAGTTGAAGATCGTTTTAGTGTCCAAGATGCAGCGGTTATTAACATATTTTAAGACCAGAAGGTTGATGGATTTACAAAATTTTGCTATTTTGTTAATGTTCAGTAATATTTTTTATAATGTATATTTGAAAAAGAATTCAAAAGTTCCGGTACCGGCATAACGGTTGATTGAAGGTTTTCGAAAAGTGAAGTATATATTAATGACAATTTTTGCAAGTGTCAATAATGAAGACTGTGAAAATAATAGAAAGCCAGGTGCAGCAAAAATGAATATAATTAGATATTCAGTTTTTATTTAAAAGAAAAAAACACATTTGAATGACTATAAATTCAAACGATTTTATCGCTGAAAAAGAATCTGACGACTAGAAGCGGCGCCACAAAACACCAAAACACTGCAGGAAATACTAAAAAGGAGAACGAATGACTTTTAATTGAGGCGAGGGGGGAAGAGAAATGAAATATTCTATGTCCGGTGGAAAGCTTCACTTAACTTGTGTGGAGGCTGTGGCGTGGAGGGCAGGTGGGCGGTATTTTACTATACCCCGCCGGTGAATGAGCGCAGGAGCCACGACTGTCAACGAGTCGGTGATTGGCGATTGTTTCACCCCCGCCGTCGACTAGGGCTGACGACGTATTGAAATGGACAGATTAAAAATTTGATTCGAAGAATCATAGTTTTATCGAACATTAAATGAAATTTATAAAAGATAATCGGACATATATACAAATAAAATGAGCTTTATTTTGTAAGATTAAAATTTAAAATATTTCACTCCTCGGCTTTCTATTATTTTCACAGTCTTCATTATTGACACTTGCAAAAATTGTCATTAATATATACTTCACTTTTCGACAAACCTTCAATCAACCGTTATTATCACTTTTAAGGTGTTAACTGTCAATTTTTGGTGGAAAGACATTATATTTTAAAAAATAAAACACAATTCATTTGTACTACTTCTACATATTTATAATGATCAGGACCGGTTTCGCTCATCACGAGCATAATCATCAGCGAAACCGGTCCTGATCTTTATAAATATGTGGAAGTAGTACAAATGAATTGTGTTAAAATTTGGTTTATTGAGATTTTGTACACTTCCATGTATTTTGTCACTAACGACCCGGGTTTCGCCTACTATTAATTGCGAAAGGTCTTTTCGGACAAGTGTTTGATTATTGTTAGGTTTAAATTTGAATTATTTATACAATGATTATTGTACATATGTTACCCCGTATATAACAAATAAAGTAGGACATATAATTGTTCCATATTACAAATATCTATTGTACGGTCATTATTTAAACTCGTTGGAATATAGATTATTAAGGAATTCTCTGGATAAAGCTCAGTAAAATAGTGCAAAGGCTTATTGACATTAACAAAAATGGGAAAATGACGATTGACAATAACGGTTTAAAGTTATTTTTTCCATGTCCGTTCCCAATGCAGAACATATGGTCTTCTAATGGAGGTATCATAAAAGAATTTTTCTATGAGTAATGCTACTCAGTTGCTCAACCTCTCTTTTTTCGAAGACAGAAGGGATAGAAGGATAGGGCTAGGACAGGACAAGTGGTTAGCTAATCGCTCTCGCTACGCCCCGTGAGGCTCGAATGGGTGGGAGGGAGGAGTTTTCGACATCACAAACACTCATACTACGAACAGAAATCAATAAATCGATCGAGAGATCAATTTATGAAACTGTCCGCACCGGGAATTGAACCCGAGACATCCGTAACCACAGCCAACGACGTTACCAAGCGCCACGGACGCCGACTACTAATCGCCCGTAAAATTTATTCGCAGACAAAGTTATTATCCATTAAAGTATTAGTTATTAAAGTTATTATTATCTTAAGATATTATTTAATGTTATTATCGTTTAAAAATCATTTTATTTTTGATAGCATACATTAACAATAAATTCAATTATTATGAACAAGTTCTACTGCTCATGTTTGGTTAAAATATCGAATTATTTGATACTATACACTATACATATTTGTTTGGATAGGAAGTTCAAAATATTTTCTAGGTGTATTTTAGTTATGTATACAAATTTTAAAACAGAAGTTCAAACACCTTATATGTATATGAAATGTTGAATGTGTTTGTAATTACAAAAGCTTAAAGCTAATACAGATGAACGATATATGGAAAGCCTAAGCGATATCGATACAAAAATAACCACTGAATTCATGAAGACATCGAAGAAGCCGCATAAAATACGATAATTAATGTGGATCCGCTAATCGGCTTTCGACACCCCTAAATCCACCGCGGGGCGGCGAAGTGGACTGCGGCACCCGGCAGACCGGAAAAATTACGCCACCGCCCGACGTCCGCCGATCAAAACCGTCATCAGAGGTCATTATTGTTCATAAATCAATGGCACGTGATTGCAGGCGCCGCTTTTCACGCGTTCTGTACCCGCTCACTGCGCCGTGCACGGTATTAGCCGTTTTATGCGCCGATGCACCTCTGGTTATTATTCACTCGAGCTCCTAGCGATGTGATAATTTCACATGAAAAACTGAATACATCATAAGCGTTACATGGACCTCACACATTGATGCGGATATTTCACAACAAAAACAATACCAAATCATTAATAACATTCAATAGTATTACACTTGACTACATATATAGATAAAAAACCGATAAAATTAAGTGTATATTAGGAATAAAGATATATGGTCGATTACCTCGATTAAAAATTCCGAATGCAATATTTAAAAAAGAATTAAAAAAAAAACAAATATTTAAATTGTAAATTGTAAAATAATGTTTGAAAAAGTAAGAATAAAACAAAACGCTTTTAAGGTGTTAACTGTCAATTCTTGGTGGAAAGACATTATATTTAAAAAAATAAAACACAATTCATTTGTACTATTTCCACATATTTATAATGATCAGGACCGGTTTCGCTCATCACGAGCATTATCATCAGCGAAACCGGTCCTGATCTTTATAAATATGTAGAAGTAGTACAAATGAATTGTGTTTAAATTTGGATTATTGAGATTTTGTACACTTCCATGTATTTTGTCACTAACGAACGACCCGGGTTTCGCCTTTCGGCATCTTCAGGCATTCGAGCTCACGAATGGACTCGAACTGACAAACTAACAGACTGACGAACTGACTTTCAGTTCGAGTCCATTCGTGAGCTCGAGTGCCTGAAGATGCCAAAAGGCGAAACCCGGGTCGTTAGTGACAAAATACATGGAAGTGTACAAAATCTCAATAATCAAAATTTGATATTGAAATTCCATCACGCACCCTCAGTCGATGTCTTAAATGAATTGTGTTGTATTTAAAAAAAAAAAAAAAAAAAAGCAAAAGCTTACAAAATAAATATATCCATGCATATTATGAATGTTCCCGTATTGTTTTCAGGTAGAATATACGTACAAATTGAAGTAATATTCACCTATCTAATTTTAGCATCTAAAAATACTAAAGCAGACATATTTTGTATCTCCTGAATCATTGCACTCGTGTGGTCAAGAAATATTACTTATTATCGGTGGATAGATGGATATAAAACTATTAAATATATTGTGTTAAAGGACACGATTTGCCGTAGTCACTAATTGAATTTATAGTGCGATGAACATTGGTTTCTTTGACAAAATTTGAAAACTTGATGGTTATTAATTACACAATAAAATTTTCAGTTTTAGAATCATTGTTATTTTAAAAAAATATAAGTAATTTGAAAATAAATCTATAGCGATGACAAAAGTGGAAATTGTTATTTAATTTAAAACAGCTCTCTTTTCACTGCTGGCGAAAATATGAAATTAATCGCAACGATAGCTGCGTGCGAAATAATTGCGAGAAACGTGCGAGGGAGGTTATATGTACATTAAAAATGTTTGAAAGCGAGAAGGAAAAGCATTAAAATATTTAAAATCCGATTCAAATTCAAGACGTGTCCAATTTAATAACGGGGTTAATTTCAAGCAGCCGTTCAAATGAAGATTAACACAATGAACACAGAGCAAACACAGTGGAATATAATTAAGCAATGGCGTCCACGTGCAAGGGTCGCGCGGAAAAGCTAATGATTAATAAATTTACGCCGGAAAAAGTTTGCAAAACAGTATAAATAAGAAAACTTTGTTTCATTACATCTAAAGTATTACACGTGAAATAACGTTGCCATTGATATTTATCGAATTATAAGTTGTGCATTTTAAGCTTAGATATAAATCAAATTTGATTTAACACAGTAGGTATATCGATACATGGTCGATCTCTTAAAATTTACAGATAATATATAAAATACTTTAAATGTGTGAACTGTCAATTCTTCGCGGAAAGGAACAGTTTTCTACTACTTCCACATTTTTATAATGATAAGGTTTTTCCATCACATTTTACTTAATATAGGCGAAACAAAATCCATTTCAAAATAGTTCTGATTATCTCGCAGCACCGGTATATCTATAAAAAAAATAGTATGGAACAGGATGCATTGCTACGTTTGCCCTATTATGACGAAGTTCTTCGAAAATAATACTTAAAGACATTTTTCTAAACAGTAAAAAGTTTCGTATAGCAATTTAAGAAATTAATAAGAGCATAATATTATGTCAGATGTTCTCTGCTACAGTAAATTAGAATTTCTTTTAGATTGTAGCCCGAGTAGGGAACGAATACTGATTTATGATCTTTTTAACAATAATATATAACGTCGGATTCAAATAATACTATAGCAATCTCATATGTAATTGGTTTTTAAATATATTTCAATAAAAAGTCTCCATAAGAACGATTAAAACTTAAATCGTTAAGCAATCCTAATATTTAAGAAATACAAAAATAATAGGAGTCAGTGCAAATCGGTAATCAATTTAACTAAATGTGAAACTTTTAATCTAGAGTTATTTCGACGAATGATCTCATACGCTCCACTGGAAAGCGGGAGGATGAGTAAAGACCGGGAGAGCAAAATGAAAAACAGAAGGACGAGGCCTGGTGTGGTCTCCACGAGAGTTGGCAGCGCTTGGATCGTCTCCATGTTTTCTAATTAAAGTCACAAGCGTTTTTAGTGTTGGTTTTAGTATCGCAAGAACGCATCGAGCAAAAGAACGGAGCCGCGCGAAAGGGTGAGACATAAGGCGACGTGGCACGTCCGGGGGTTTATTTTTCACACAGGGACGGGGGATTTAATTAAAACATTGATTTATGCGCCGCATTTATAAAATTCTGAGAATAATATTGAACGCAGATACATCATTCTTTTACCGAGAAACTGGCTTCTAGGGTCAAAGCTTTATACTGTACTGGAAATGCTGAAAATAATAACGACGGAAGTGCATGAGAGATGTTGGGTTCGATTGAACTATTAAAGAAGGAGCAAATGTTTGACGATCTGGTTAAATCAAAGATACGAGTTAAGAATAATTGTGTGCTCAAAGTGCAATAATTGCTAAGATAACGCACAAGTAAATAAGCTACCGAGCAATGAATGCATCCAAATATAGATTTTTATTGTACTTAAAAATGGGTTCCTTTTATTAACATATTTAGCTGAGTTTAAAATTAAAACGAAATTTAATTTAGACGATTTTGTGTGGTTTGCAAGACGACAGAGGAATAATTTGCAAAAAAATATTTAATAATTATTACTTATTGATTTGTACACGAAGCTGCCATAAATATTACTCAATTATTGCAGATGCAAAAAATGCTGCTGTCAGTAAAACGTTTCGGCATTAAATTATTTTGAGTAACGACTACTAGCGTGTACATAGGTCAAACAACCAGCCATTTCAACATTGAATGAAGCAAAAAAAAAAACACTATAGATTAATATATTTCTGCGAAAACTGAAAGATAATTTGTTCTATTGATCGCTGCGCGAATGCATTATTTTTAAGTGACTCCCACGCGAAGCACTGTAAGACTTTTACCGATATAAATGGAGTCGTTCCGAATATTATATTCCACACTTCTGTTCATTTAGAGATTAAAATAATATAACAATACAAAGTAACGTGATTACCAAGCTTTGACTATGTTACCCTGGATTCCCTTCATACCACCGAGACGGCAGCAGTACAAGTTCAATGTAGGGTGTACATGAATGTATTCCGACGACACAGCACGGGAATCGCAGTCGACCGTGGTGAATTAAAAATGAATTCGACATTAAAATACCTCACCGGAAAAACTATTTTTTGGCGTAGGAAAACATCAGGCTGCAAAATGGCAGACAAAGAGTATTGTAACTTGAGTAAATCATCGAACAATAAACCATTACTTATCAACTGTGATTAACTTTCATAACTAATATCAATTTCCACAAAGTAGGTGCCAAATGTACCGAGTATATTCATATCATTTTAAATGCGAATAGTTTCTATATAATATTAAAATATTAAAACTAGTTGACATTCAGTGGTGAAAGAATTTTAATTTTATATTAAAAATGGTACAATAATGTCTACAAGATCTTTTGAACATATATTTTTGTTACTTATAAAGGTTAAATGATTTTCATATATAACTGATTGAGAAAATCTACCTGAAATATTGATATATTCAGTATTGACCATAGCAAAGTGTAGACAGACGTCTAGGCTATAGAATTTTTTCTTCAAGATCAGAAAATCCATAATAAAATCAAATTTAGATCCATAATAAAGCGACATAAAATAGTGGAGAAAATAGGGATTTTTTAAGAAATATTGAAATAGTCAATTGCGATTAGTTTTCATTAAAAATTAAGGATATTCATCGTCAACTAATTGTATATTCATATTACACTTCATATGCAAATATTGTGATAATATACATAAATTTGTAAAAAGCCCAACTATAATTTTCATTAAGAAGTTAAGAGTAACTCTTTTCCATGTCACTTAAACTCAACAAAGCTCTTGTACAATTACGTGTCAGAAATTAACAACCAATAATGAATTATGAAAAGATAACTAGAGCGAATTCACTAATCACTGATTCACGCAAAACATTTATTTCATATAGAAAAAGAATCAAAATATTCAGTGCGTTAAAATCACAATCAAATCCAATCAGCATTTTTTTCTAAATTACGCGATGAAGGAATTAATCGAGTGAATAATTCACCGGAAGCTATAGAACGAGACCGCGAAGTCCGAGTCGCATTTTTAGAGCTTGCAGCTTCACTTCTAAATCTTGAAGTCGGGGACGCAGATATTAACACTGTACGTAAAGTGAACTAAAGCACGTGCTTTATGCGGTTGTCACTATTGTCGGATAAAACTGTGGAAGTGCATTCTGCAAATAGCAACCGACACACAGCACACGTTTTGAGCTATTCCAGGGTTGGTTGTAATATAATAAAAACATTTATGCAGGAATTGCATTATAAAAATGCGCCGAAAGAAAATAACACGTATAAAACATAATATTTTAATAATTTATATTATGTCTAAGAATGAGAAAAGACCGCTCGTTTAAGTTGGAATTGTAATTCAGTGAAAATTAAAAATTAATATAATACATCGCAGTACCAAAATATGCGCAAAAATATGGATTCAAACCCATTATCAAATCACATTTAAGGTTTTAACTGTCAATTCTTGGTGGAAAGATAATATATTTAAAAAAATAAAATACAATTTCAAATTTGGATTATTGAGATTTTGTACACTTCCATGTATTTTGTCACTAACAACCCGGGTTTCGCCTTTCGGCATCTTCAGGCATTCGAGCACACGAATGGACTCGAACCGACAGACAGTAAACAGTGTCTAACGTTTATATAGAAGATACAAATACGACAAATATTATTTACGAGGTAAGATATTATACGTCTGAGAGCCACACTGATACCTGAGTTAACATTTCGAGAATTGCTTTAATCCTTATTTTGTAAACAACCCAGTGTAGTTGACCATCTGTGTTTTTAGTAGTTAACCATGGCTAATAAGAAGGTTTCATGACCACTCTTGGTTGAATCAAGTAGCACGTGCTTACAAATTCACAGATATCCTTAACAATTCTTTTAAGAAATTCAAAATAAAATACTGCATAAGGAATTGTTTATAAATGGCCACTATGACACTCGAATGACACATATGGTTATGTGTTAGTTCCTCAATCCAAAGATGGTTTCACTTTTCTGAACTCTACAATTTAGAGCAAACCCGCGGATAAGTTTCTTATTTTGGGCACTTTTATTGAAAACATGGTCAACATTTACCTTAAATAAGTTTTTTTTATAGATATACCTACGACCATTAAAATTTATATACAATCGTACCTATACAGTTACAACAAAACAGTGTTAGGTAAAATATTAAGGTATCCCAACATCACACTACTGAACCTGACAAATAGAAAAATAGTATTACCAGTCAAACTTACATCGACGAATATGTTTTCGACATTCTACAGGTCCTTACCGCGAACTGAACAACTTACCACAAGTAACCAGAAAAGATTTTAAAAATCCTTCAGTCAGTTTATTTCTTATGAAACGAGCTCGCAAGTTTTCTGGTGAATTCATTGAGAAAAAGTGGAGAATTACTCTTCTTTCCATTTCTCACATGCACTACAGAAACGTACTGTCAATCTTAAATTTCAGTCTGCTGAAGGCGTTGCGTCCGCAAAATAATTAACAAAGCCTTTTACGAATATTGACTGCGAACATCCAATGAACCAAATTGTTGATTTTACTACTGAATCAACGAAGTAATCTAGGGACTGTCTCGCCGGGTGTTCTTTGAGAGGAGTTAGAATAGTCCGACAAGATAAAGCAGAAAGAAACCCAAGGCAATACGTTGAAGCAAACCAATTAATTAAAACACCAGACGGCGGTGTGTTTCTACGGGAGCATACGACGCACTGATCGGCGGGAATACGTATACGCAAGGTGTGTCTTGAGATATTCACCGTGCGTAAAAAGTAAATTGAAATAGATAAAAGTGCGAATAATCGAGAGCGAAGTGGTGGAGTGAGAGGTGTTGGCCGCTCGCCGAGGGGAACATAATGAAATTCACGCGCGCACCAGAATTTATTCCCACGAATTAAAGCGCTCGCACCTACAGAGTACATTGCTAGAGCAGCGACGAGGTTCGGCGAAATAAGAATGGAGAAAACACGGTAGAAACCGTAAGGATTCGAGTAAAGTATGGAGTATAGAAAAAAATAAAGAAAGATGTACGAGTTCCTCTACAACTAAATGGAGCACATAGTCACATAATAACAAGCAGGATACTAAGAAAAGGAAAAATGATTACGTACTGAAATCGAAGTATATGAAAACATTATTCTCACCTACTAACTTACATATTAAGGTCGCATATATTATGATTTTTATATAGAAAAAAGCACGCTTCACATCTAGCATAATTTTCAGTTAATGCAACTTACTATATGAAGATAACAGTTTAATCAATTCAAAGAAACGTAGTTTTAGTTATAATTAAACATTAATTGTTTCCAATTATAGCGATAGACTTATAAAATATCATCTGAAGTACACTAAACCGCTGCAATAGCACAATAATTATTAAGGCAAGACCTTGTAAGGGCGGCCTGGCGTATAGTGAATATGGGCTAGGGCAGGGTAGACCGTCTCAGAGCGTTGGTGCGCCCTTAAGAGAATAATTGAATAGGACTGGCGTACGGCGTGCCTTTTCTTTGCAGCGATTACTTTACATTCCGGTATGTTTTCTTCAGACGCAGAAGTGACTTCAAGGAAGCGCGATCGCCGCCGCGCCCCGTTCCCTTCAATTTTAATAAATATGAATATTTTAAGAATTTTTGGATACCTGCAATCCAGTTGTATCATTGAAGTATTTGTTTTTTTGTAGCGCGCTCGTTGCACAGGCTTGACAACACATACAATACAAATAATATTTGGATATCATTAAAGTTAACAAAGTATCAATACATAGGAGATTTTAAGATTTAAGATCCTGATCATTATAAATATGTGGAAGTAGTACAAATGAATTGTGTTTTATTTTTTAAAATATAATGTCTTTCCACCAAGAATTGACAGTTAACACCTTAAAAGTGATATAGAAGATCATACTTGTTTTAAACCTCGAAAATAAATGTATCAGGAAACCGAAGATTCTAAGTCAAAATCAAATACTTGATACTAAAATTATTAACGGAAAGTAAGATTGAAAGTAAAGTCACCTAATATTTTAACTTGAATGCAGGATCTGAGAAACTCTATAATACAGCTGAACCCCGAATTAGTTCGTCAATTTCAGGAAATAACAAATAGGCGAGAAAATGACAAAAATGTTGAATAATAAATTTCCGTTTCAACCGCATACAATAAGCAAATGTGCGCAATGTTTGCCCATAAACTGGTTACAAGATTTCAATACTTTACTTAAATGTGTTTGATATCGCTTTAACACAATTTGTCATTAAATTAATTAGCGTTTCGCCAGATATTGTTGCCAAAATAAACGACTTTTTCGACTAAGCAACAACAATGTGATATTATGTAACTGTCATATAAAACTAATTCATAGAAGCGTCCTATTTGATTATGAAATTGATTAATATATACGACCGGGATGCCGCGAATTCCCAGCATACTTTCACGAAATTCCCTAACAATTATACAGCGCCACTCCCGCGAATTCAATGCTAAAACACTGTAGCTACAAAGTGTCAAATGGAGCGATGGGAAATTATCGCGCTGAGAGACAAAAAGATGATGGGTGTATGGTATTGTGCGCGTGCCCGTTTGATGTCAACGGTTGCCTAAATAAATTATATTTAGAGCACCGCGCGGTCGGGTAAAGGGATTCCAAAAAGAGGATTATAAAATAACAAAGTGAATGAAGAATAAACAAATGATACTCGCGAAAAGATATATGAATATCCTCACAGCATTTCAAATAACATACTTGGTCACAAAGGATGTCACTTGGATGGTAGGTACTAGTTGTCAATTCTCAGTGGAAATGATTCTGGTGTAGAAATTAATTATTCCACAATTTTAAAACACGATAAGGATAGACAGTTTTAGAGCTATACAAATCTGGTAATAATAAAACATATTCATTACTATGCACTACCCGGTGGTAGAATATTTATGAAAGGTGACAAAATGGTATGCTTTTTATTAATTTTTCTCAATTTTTTTATTTCAAATAATTAGGTGACTATCACAAAAGATAGATAAGGTTTTCATAGGGGAGCGAGTGGCGTGTTAAAGTCTCATTTTAAAATGAATTGCTGGGTCAATTATCACAATAGGTGAAAATACCTCGCAACGCTTTTCTCTCCCTAAACAACTTTTGTTATATACATATACCGTGATGTTTTGACGATAAGAGGAACTAATTTTAAGGCGGGTCCCCCTCAGAATATAATGCTGATAATATACGTCCAAAAAACGAAATATAACCAAAATCTTGCCGATGAAAGTGATTCTTAACGAATGAGAAAAACACTGAAGCACTTCCGTGAATACATCGGTCATTCTTACTAACGTCCATTGTTGTGAATGAAGTCATCAGAGTTTTTCCTGTCCAGCGGTTCGTTCACTTTCGACATCGCGAAGCGGATCGTTCAGGATATAATGAAAAATCGGCGCGTCGAATCGAGCTTCGGCAGGCGGCGCCGTTCCCGCGAAGCCTCCGTCCCTGGCCGTCCGGCGGGCGGACATTAGCGCGGGAAATGACGCGATGAAAAACATAATTAGCGCGAAAAAAGTTTCCCGCCTCGCAATCGCGGATCGCCGGTCTCCAGGGTCGCATCGAGGCAACGCATTCACTTTTATTGTGCATTAAAAAGTAATTTGTAAATTTCATCGCTTACAACTTTTCAACCGAATAAATTCTCTTTCTTATTAATCTACATGTTAAAATGCGTATCGGAAAACCGAGAAACAATCAGATTTATAAAAACAACTGTTTAAATACTCCATGGAAAAATACAATTTATCTATAATTTATGAATGCATATTTATGTCATGTCCGTTCCCAAATCGGGGCATATATCCTCCTAAAAGAAAATTTCGTGAGGAAAGTTGTTCAACGAAAACTGTTAGTAAATAAAGTGTTATACATTTCTTTTCTAAGATCACAATGAGATAATGCTGGTGAAAAAGGTAATACTTGGAAGCCAATCTTCTTTACACCACGTTGTTTTCAGTATAGGATTTAAAAAAACGATTATAAAATTTTTAACATTAATACCGGCTAATGGACACACTTACCTAATACTAAGCCTACCTAAAATACCTGATGAGTAACCTAATTTAGTATTGAAATATTAGCCTGATGAATGTAAAAATTATCGATTGAATTGGCGTTTACTTGGTAGAACTGAATTATAATAGAATAAAATAACAAAGTATTTAGTTCTAGAAATTTTTTATCGGGTAGTTGATAGCTATTATAAATAGCTGATAAAAATGTTTCAATAGCGATTTTTGGAAATCAACATTTGCCCTAAAGTAAGAACGGGTAAGATTTACCGTTCATGCCATGAAACAAAACCTACTGACCGTGGAGCGTGGATGTATGGCTAGCACCTCGATAAAAACAATTACTAGATACAGATCGAGGTACTGACATGACGATGTTTATTCCTTGTTGCGCCACTGAGCATAATTCTGATAGAATATAACAATTTAAAGAATCATTTAAGAGGTTTGTTTTCATCGGCGGCTGTTTGTACATTGCTTAAATACAAGCGCTGTCGATAAATAAAAAACCTTTTGTAGAATTAAATAGCTGAATAATCATAATAGCCCAATTATTTCTTGAAAATGAAAATAGCTTATAGATTCGATACTCTTCAATTTACTTAAAGTATGACTAGAAATACTGATCATAAATAATAATGGCTGGATTAAATAAAAGCCCATTCGCTGTGGTCGAGTGATAATTTGAATACGTGTTCGAAATAAAGAATTTGTGAGTGGTGTTTTTGCTAAAAACAGTTATAGAATAGGATTTGAGAATAAAATTAATATGTTAAGGGCACAAGTTTACGAGCAGACATGGGAAAATAAATTTATAAATACACCTGAAACCGACCCTGACTAAATTGTCAATTCGACTCTAAAATAGGACATTAGAGGTGAAAATAAAGTGGCATCCGAGCACTTAACTGCGGAAGTTCAAAATGTTCAAGGTAACCCACGAGTCAATCAATCGGATGAACTGTGTCAGGACACTTTGTAACTTTGTAATATTAAATAAAACGTGATTTAAAACAAAATACGTTGACTACTACTTAATATGGGTGGTGTGATAGAAATAGCACGCGAGTCAAGTTAAGAGAGTAATAAAACATAAAATCACCCTAGCATAGTTTGCTTATTGCAAATAACATACAACAGTGTCTAGTATGGATGGAGAGAAAATCAAATAACATTTAAAATTTTACCTTCAATTTGAATAGATGTATTGGCATTGCAATAAATAATACCGTCTGCATTGTGTTATTTTAAATATTCTTTTAGCTGCCAATGTACATAACGTTTATAATGGCTGAACAAAAAATGGCGTAACAATATAATAAAAGTTCTCGAAACATATGAATATCGTTAATGTAATTCAAATATTTATCTATTCGATCGATGCACCATCAATTATGACTTTATTTAAGAGTAGTATTGAGGTCTCAAGTCATCTGCATAGGTAACCATATGGGTAGGAACCAGGCACCTAGCGCATAGTATCTAAAGATATATTAAGGAATAAAAAAGTATATTGAAAGGACGAAATATTTGCCCAAGACCCCAAAGCTGTCACTGTAAACGTTAATTCAAATGAACTGAATGCGGCGAAATTTATTACTTTTAAAACTTTCGTCTTCTACATTGAAAAGTTAAAAGATATTAAAAAAGACATTAAAGACGCATTTAAAAAAAACTAACAATGAAGATGGTATAAAGATGGCGGCGACGTCTGCAGGAAAGTTACGTTAATATCGCGGTAATGGATACAGTACGATGGCTTTGCTAAATACGACATTTATAGTATTCAAAAAATAGACACGTTAAACAGGCATAGACAACACTGTTATACTGCAATTAAAATAATATACATACATAGGCGTATGTTAACGTCTTATGACGTTGTTTAGCTATAGTATTAAAACACTTACTGATCACGGAAGAGCTAGGACATCGAGAGATGTAAGAAAGAAACTTACCTGTAAAAAAAAAAAAAAATAATCATTATTATTTATAGTAGTACATCGAAATATAAGTGTTTAATTCAGGTCGGTATCTTTGACTTAAAACTCATAACATATATTTGAAATGATTGAAAAATTGATTAGTCCACATCAATTCGATCGACTTTCTGTTGTATCTTCTTTAATTTAAATAACAACAGATTATAAAATAATAACTGGTGATCATGGCTGTGAGATTCGACTTAACCTTACACTATATATAAAAAAAGGCTATAATGTCTACGGTGAATTCATACGATCCGAATAAGTGTCAATAAGGACACGGAGTGGGCGTCATAACTCGACGTTTCCTACATTAGTTCAACACTCGATGTTTTGCAAATATAACAAAGTTCTAAGAATATCAACTGACTAAAATCTTACACAGTTTGGCAGGTTAATGGGCCTGAAGAATAATTTTTGATTCTTTGGGTTCATGAAGAGTAAGATGAAAAATCGCATCCGTATATGAACGCGAATATTGAAAGGTTTCTCGCGACTCATTCAGATTCGCAAATAATACATTCAGATTCGCCGTTCGGTCGGTTCCCGGTTGTATCACGGCATGCCGGATTATTACACGTAAGGATTACAGGTGGAGCCGAAAATAATAAACACGGGGCAATAAATTCCCATAGCAGCTGCCAACGACGGCAGGGGTTTATTGCACGCTTCGTAATGCAAAATAATCATTTGGAAGGAAAGCTTCCAGCGTCGAAATGTATACGAACACAATATGGTTTAGCGTGGGTAAAATTTTTCCACCACTTTCAGCTGAGAAACAGATTTCTGTAGTTCCAGCTGTGTTACTTAAATATTCCATGACCTTTCAGCTAATTCAAAAAAGAGGAAATACTTCTGTTTGAGGATAATTGTAGACTTGCGTAATTTTAAGCGGGCTAAATGAACCGCTCTCTTAGAATCAAAAAATCACAATTATATTAGGAGATATATCCTGTAATATTTATAATTATTAACAATAATATGATTATAAGTGACGTAGGTATATAAATAATGATTGAATCACAGCATCACCAAAAATATATATATCGTAAGGCATGTTGTACAAAATCCTTACTAATTCATCTGTTCATATTAATGTTTTTTTTAACACATTTTTTTATCAAGTGATTTTCATCCTGACATTTGACGTTGGTAAAAAATTACAGTGTATATCATATAAAGCCTCAGTTATGGGAAAGTTAAAACAGTTTTGTTTTTTGTTATTAATGCTAAAATGTTGAAATTCATCGTCAAGAAAAACATACAGAATAGACATTTAATCAATCTTACGTGAAAAAAAAAACACATGTTAATTGAATCCTATAATGAGATTGAAATACATCCATAAAAAAACTAATGCGGGAAAGGAATGAATGTTTAGTATTGTGATGAATGATGTTTGGCCGGAACTCTACAAAAAACGATAAATGTGGGAAACGATTAATGCGAGATCGAAAAATAAAGGTTCCTGTACTCGGGAAAGATCTACTAAGATATTAGTCTTCATAAATTAAGTATTTTTGATTGTTTTTCTTTTATAGAAAAATGAGAAATTATAACAAGAACTAATTATTGCACCAATTACGATTCGCCAAAGCTACTGTTGTTAAAATACAAAAAGAATGATGAGAATAACCATTTATTCGTAACATAGTAATAAAGAAAAGTTCCCAATGGCGCAATAAACTCAACAAGTATCCGTTAAATGATACTCTAGTTAATAAGAATCGTTATAAAAGAGTTCTTCCTCGCTGAGATGTAGAGAAACAGTAGTCAGGCAGTGAATAGCTATCCAAATAAATAACCGATAAATCGTCCAATTATGCCCTGCCTAAGATACGTTTTATTGGCAGACGTGTTCGACCGTCGACACAGCCGCTCCGCTACTCGTCCGACATAGTAATGAAGAAGAACAATTATTATTATTGCCTACAAGAAAACTGTATTGTTCACCGGCGCTTATATCTATGTTATATTCGTACAATATGAGATCGAAGGAATAACAATCTCACAGTGTTATACGAGAAAATGTAATTCCCAATTGCAATAAAAAGACTTCACATTTTATTCTATACACGAGTAAGTCGAATAAGAAATAGAAAGCACCACACCACGCTGATAATAAATAACAAATTAAAAAAGTAAAGATTATTTAGTATACTTTTAAACGAGTGAGTTAATATATTAGAATATTAAATTATATATAACAATGTTTCTTTTGTTTGTTATTATATTATAATAGCATACAAAAAACTGTAAAGCACCATTCTGAGTAATTCTGAAGATGTTATGATGTTCAATTTATAACTAAACAAATGAGTTGTGTATTATCAAAACTCATATTATCTAATGCCCTAAAATTTTCTAAACCAAAAATCTCCATTCCAGCCAATGAAAGTGCAGTATTGTACTGTCATGGCCACCGGTGTTTGTTTACATATCATGGTGTAAGCGTCGGATTCAAAGTTTCATTTGTATCAAACTATGCATTTGTAACTGTAGCATGAAAAAGGTTTTTTTGGGTTTCCCAAAAACAAGCACTGATAGTGATTCTGTGATGCTACAGACCTCATACGAAGCAATCATTGTGGAACCTTCCTAATACATCGCTAAACAACAAACTGTATGCAATCGAAATGAGATATTTGAGTAAAGGTGCCTGTACTGTAATCATTGTCTGTCTACTTAGAATAAGTCGTACAAATAAATGAAGGATTAAAAAAGATAAAATTACATAAAAAACAAGAAAATATTCAATTTATCATTTAATTCTAATAAATGGGTGATGGTTTAAAAAAGATAAGGACATATTCTGGCGGTTGGCTTGTCAATATACGTACATTTAATTCTCCGCTAAGAACATGAATGTAAATTTTGAATGTTCTTCTGGGACAGGTAGAGACGTTTCGTTTAAAACAAAAAGTAAAACGGAAAATACTTAAGGAGGCTCTCTCTCC
Organism: Himalopsyche phryganea; assembly: GCA_022494535.1. NCBI lineage: Eukaryota > Metazoa > Arthropoda > Insecta > Trichoptera > Rhyacophilidae > Himalopsyche > Himalopsyche phryganea. Next base: position 483,456 of record JAGVSL010000129.1, read on the forward strand.
AATTTACGTTTGAAGTATTCCCCAGCACAGCCCTGCATTTTTCAGTAGCGCAACGGACTCGGTAAACACGGATGATAAAAAAAACTGACATTAAGATGAACATAATTTACGCATGAATAAATAAATAGAATTAACACGTGACATCTTTGACAACCGATGCAGAAAGTTACATGAAAAAATAAATCGATTTATTAAAGACAAATTAAGCATTAGTAGTTTATAATAGTAGATTGTGGTTTTAATGCGAATACAAAAGGTGTTAAGTTAAGCCTGAAATAATAATTTGATTTCAAAAATATTTTTTTTATACATTTATAATTTTTATAACAAATATCTGACATTCCAGCTGACTGCCAATGTGTTAAATATTTTGAAAATTAGAAAATCATACGAGATAAACTCGATGAGAATTTTTGAGAGTCATTCATGTCCAAGATCACAAATTTAAATTGAAAAAATCTAAATTTTATATTGACCTAACTGGGAATTGAACCAACACCCACCTGATTCGCTAGGGAAAACACTTACCGCAAGATCACAGAGGCCGATCGAAAAAAAAAATCAATATTTCAAATAAAATATAACCTATATATAAATAAAGTCAAATCTACATATATATCGCTGCGATTTTCATGTTATATATCGACAGCATCGTGAACATAGACTGCGTTGATAAAAGTATTCTCTAACCCAGAGGTAAACAACATTTTCCTGTCAGACGGCCGCATTCATTTATTTTAAAATCAAACAAGGTCACATTTAAGAGACAACCATAAAAATATATGTATATTATTTTCTAAATGAAGGAAAACAATGAAATTTATTTATTTATTTCAGTCAAAAGGTCGCACAAGAGATTCGTCGCCCCTGCTCTAACTCCTGAAAAATATTTCAGGTGTCGTGATTTAGAAATCGGCATACGCGTTCTATGAACGGCAATTTATGGAAAAGATTCATTCACAACAGAAAAGATGAAAATGGAGTAAAATACTACGGGTAAGTTTAACAAGCGGAGAAATTGCACCGCTGATATTCGCACAGCACTGCGTTGGCCACACTTAAACGTGTAACTGCCTTCCGACAATCTAAACAGTATTATTCCCTCACTCCTTCAAATTGCTCACTTTAGGGGCAGCATTTTGTGAATTTAAACGACACAGGGCGGGCCGTACCACTGCCCCGTGGCTTACACCACTAACTACGTTAACACTGCGTTGGTAAAATAATAAAATACGGGGCAACGCTTTTCAAGGTTACCATTCTCAGTGGGGTATATCGAATTTGGATTTTAAGGGTTGGTCAGTAATGGATTACGGACGTGTAAGTAATACCTATTCGTGCACTATGCACCAGTTAAGAATAGGGCAGTAATAAGGTGAGATTAAAGTGTTATGGTCTGAAATAAAGTAATATCAACACTGATCGTGCTGAAAGCAGGAAACTAACATACAACATTGGAACGGATATTTTGTTTAAAGTACCACCTGTTGCTCGGTTTAAAAATTGAATAGAAATTATTAAACGAGCCATAGAAAAAAAATTAATCTAATTTAAGAAATAATACCACGCGAATCAAAAATAAGAGGCATCTTTATTGCAAAATACATAAATCATGATATAAATCAGTTATAAAAGCGACGTATGTTTTGATTCTTGAAAAAGAATCTTCAGGCTGACTTTGTAGTATAAATAGTTTTTTCACTTCTCATATAAATACCAAGTATACAAACTTGCAAAACTGAACCCCATAAAAGTAAAAGAATCACATTTTGTCAAAATCTAAATATTTATATGGCCAATTTTATTTCGCATATATTCATTGCAATTAACGGTTGACTGGCTATAAACATAACCACATTCTTCTAGATTGGAAATACATACAAAAGGAAAATAAGCTATCAATAAAACTAAAAATTTAAACGTGAAAAAAGAAAATGTCGTTCACTACTAACAATAAAAAATTGACATATCCGGTTTTTGCTTTTAGACGATAAGTAAGATTCCACAACATGAAACAAATTCGCATTCAATATAAACATATAAACATATAATTTTTTTTAACAAAATCTCAAATCGTAACATCTTTTATAATTAGAAAAAAAGCAATTGTGTTTACTGGATTGACATTATGTGACACATAACGTTTGTGTTTATTAGGAAATAAATGCCCAAAGTTTGCAGACCGTCGTTTTCACTCAAAGCGTGCCTCGAACAGAAGATAAGATCCCGTCGCGTCCCGAGACCTACGCAAAACGACGGGGACGGGTGGGTATCGTTGGCAGGACGTAAAAAGAATACTGCCAACCGCATAATTGGTATAATCAGAAGGAAAGCACGGAGAAAACGCCGCGAAATTTCACTAAGAATGCGGCGAAAAGAAAATTGAATTAAAACAAAGGCTTGAAAATGGCAGTCAGCCACACCGGCGGGCGAAAGCTCCCATCCTTTACTCTGACGTAGGAGGAAGGGCGACAAAGCTTACTCCCTCGCAGTTTATATTTTTCATTGCCTAAATAAAGATATGTAAGCGTTGTTCATTGCTGGATATATTCAATTTCAATAAGGGAAAAAATATGTTTTTCGATCGGTAGGTTGTCAAACAACATAATTTAACCAATATATTTCATTTAGTGCCGAGGAAATAAAATACTCTTTTACCAAACGACATTAATCACATAAAATAAAATGTTTTTATGATAAAAAAAAAAATTTAAAATATTTTTTTGTAATACAAGATGCAATAAACTTTCTTGAATCTATAGAATAACTATGATCGGAATAAGACTAGAAACAAGAGAAAATTACAGGAGTTATTCCACTTGGTTTATCACTAGCGTGACGCGTTTTGCCTCTTTAAGAAGCATCTTCAGACTAACAGAAGAGGCGAAACGCGTCACGTCAGAGATAAACCAAGTGGAATAACTAAGCTATCAATTTTAATTTTATATTTGGGAAAGTTATGTGAATATCTTTTAATTTGAAACTTAAAGTATATGAATGAACATATATTATATCATTCCGAAAAAAAGATTCTCATAAACGAACCGTAATAGCAATCAAGGATACTTATATTAAATATAAGAACCAACTAGAAAATAAATATGATTGTTTCAAAGTGAACTCCATCGGTATTCAGACTTCACGCAACAGTTTCACATCTGCAAGTAATGATTAAAAAAAAATCTAACACATACAATAGTAATACGGAGTAATAAACAATGAAACAATAACAAGTCAAAAAAATACCTTTTCTAGTAAAAGCGTAGATAATATCTGTATAAAAATAACGCAATCACGTGATCGGGGTGGCTTCCACAAATCGGGCTTTTCTATGTAAGAAAAGCTTTTTCTTTGTTCTGTAGCAGCCGCTTCCGGCATGATATCAATTAGAACAGAGAAAAACTGCTCGAATATAATTAAGAGACTTGTCTAACGCCAGCCTACTATTCTTCGCAGTGGTCGAAATCTGCTTTGAAAGCGGAATGTTCATTAAAAAAAGCCAAACAGCCGCATTTTTGTTGCTGTTGCTATTTTAATTAAATTGCATTATTTTGTTAATATAGAATGTTACGCGAGAAAAGGAAAAGGGTGAAAGCTTTTGTGTGTAGTAAGGCAACCGCCAGACGCAGGACTGTATTAAAATTTAATACACACTCTAAAGAAATTAAAGCTAAAAACATTACCGCCGCCTCCCTAAAGGAAATTTTCTCATGAAATGTTAAAGTACGAGAGTAATTATCACGAATGGTTAAATAAATATTTAAGCTTAATTTACAAGAATGAGACGTCAGGAATTCTCATTATCGATTGATTGCTTATCTTCTGTACATATCTATTCTCATTCTGTCAATACACCATATAACTTCGGTATAAATTTGGTTTTTTGTCCATCGAAACAACTTCTGATCGAGCATATTTATTCATTGAACCTGATGCGCGGTATTTAGAACGTACGATAAATATAATTACTTATCTCTGTAAGTAACCAAGCATTGAAATAACTAATTTCTATAGACATATAAATCATTGGCTAAATCAAAGATTGAATGGATGTACGCGTTAGATAATAGGCGGTAATTCAATATGCACGGTGTCGGGGAGAAAGAACATTACCACCGCAGTGTCAAATAATTGAATCGTCCGCGGGTGATTGAACGCATTTAAATTGATTGGACAAAGGGGGCAACGTCGGATGATTGGAAAAGGCATAAGGGGGCTAGCTAGACACCCCCTCTCAAAATGTAGCACGGAACGACAAAACAAGATATAACCAATTAACAGCGTTTCGAAAACGGTCCTCGCTAAGCAAATCGGAAATGATTCGCGATTGAAATATGTGCGTACACAGTTAGCTCACTACTTACCTTAATCAGTACTGGCACACGAACTTTTGAAAGGTACGTTATACTTTTTAAAGATAAAAAAGCACATATTTCAACACAATGTTTATGATATGTATATTTTTATGAACGACACGCTGCATGGAAAAACGGCCGATGGTTTCATCAATATTCATAAGACCTAAAAGCTTTTATCGATTACTGCACGTCACGTGCTATATATAATATATCGTAAAATGAATTGATTCGTAAAGTAATTAAAAATGGCCGTATATAAAAGTGCACGAAATCATCGTTTGAATTTTCATTTCTAAACACATTCTATTTTCAACGGGGATGAAAGCGCTTTTTATAAAATCCTGTTACAGTTTAAGTACCTATATAAATACTATACGAATTTCGAACGGCAGTCAAACTGTCTTATCGATCTATTCATTGCTGAGATATATTAATATTAATTAAACAGAGGTAATTAACTTACGACTATAAAAAATGTAGTAAAATTCTAGTTAGTGGAGTGATGTTGCAAAAACTATCGGAAATAATTTAAAATTCTTGTCAACATTTTATAAGCACTGAGCTGATGTAATTTAACTTAATTGTAATAAATAAATGCAGTTTCAACCATTAAACTGAAAAATCCCTTAATTAAAACATATCAGTCCAGCGCAATTAAAAGAATACAGCTGTCTCTTATTTGAAATTAATCCTTATAGGATAGTGCCCTGGTAAACCCAGGGCAAACAATTACTTTTTGGTTGAAATTGAAGAAGTGACTGGATCCGAGTGATATCAGCTAATGATTTTGCCTACTGCGATGATTGTTATGAAATAAAAAACAGCAGAAACAAAATAAATAAATACAAATAAGTTTCCTTGACTTCCAAAGGCTTGCAACACGTCATTAACTTTTAGGAATGTTATTAATTACTCAGACGGAAATAGCCACATTATAAAATTGAGTTAAAATGGATATATTAAGTATGTTAAATATAATTAGTCGATAGTCAAGGTTGCATTCATCACGAAATTGTCGGGTATTATTTAAGTTTTTATTGATTGATTGAGTGACGCGCATTGTGGCCATCATTTATTTTGTACTAAAAACATAGGCGTAAAAAAATTGACAACATGAAAAGATAAAAGCACTGTTATGGAAAATTTGTAATCAAAATGATATATTGTGAACAAGGATAAAAATAAAGAAGCCATCACAAATAAACTTAATTCGTAATTTTAAAAGAAAATAGACAAAGTTATACTAAAAACATTAAACACGATATGATATAAGCACAGTGCATGAAATGCAACGTGTCAATCGCCGTCGGCGTTTTAAATCATTTCCAAATCTCCGGTCCGCCAAAACGCACTAAATTGCACCCAGCCTAAATCTATTTCACATGATGACGGTCGTAAATGAAAGCTGGCATTAGCCTCCACTCGTATCCACGGCTCTAGCGGAAGGGAGGACATTTTCCCGGATTATATTTGTCGGTTCGAAAACTTTTTACAATTAAAAAAAAATAGAACGATTGTGCACCATATTTTAAGAGGCCGGCTAGAACAGATGACAAATAATGTTGATAAATGTACTCAACTTAAAAAGCACAAATTCAGAATCGATACTAGTGGCCCATATGATTTAAATTATTACAAATACACCTTGGGGAATTCACCGTGTGATTGGTGCTAGAAACCCGGCACTTTGAAATTTTTGATCGGAGAGAAAAACAAATATTTTTAAAAAGCAATATATGAAAAGAATACCAATTAACTCTGACACTATGATGTGATTTTTTGCATTTTTTCAATATAGAAGGTTATATCAGTATGGATGGATTCAAATATCGCAAATAAAACATTAAACTTATTTAAATGATTCAAGCGAGGCTGCTGTTTGGGCCGGAGTCGGAGCGGAGTTGTAAAAAACGAGCGACCCCGACTACTTTTTCTATAAAGTGCATTTTTGCATTTCTGCAATATACATATATAAGTATAATATAAAAAAATGGCTATTTGCCGGATTGGTTGGTTGGTGTTTAATTTGAAGAAAAATTACACATAAATAGGAAAGGTAGAAAAAAAAATAGACTTTTTATAGACGTAATCCGAGTCGGAGTCGCAACCTAAATCGGGTTATTGGTCAATGTTTCGAGTTGGAGTCGCGTTTTTTTGAACGACACCACACCTGGATTCAAGTTAACGGGGGAGAATATATTCATCTTATCTATTCCGATAAAAAGCTGCCGTTATTCATTTATAGGAAAAGAGTCTATTTGAAGGCTCCAAGCATAATTTATTTACGTAACATAACATATAAAACATTGCGTCATGACTCCAGCGAGAAAATAATGTAGTAACTTCTACTAACTTCTTTAAATGGTAACTTCTTTTCCTTGGTATGACTAATAATGTCAGATTTCCGGGATATCCTAACAATTAAACTTATAATTGAATTATTAACAATGTTTGCGTGTCGTTTTATTCGGCACCAGAGCAGAGAATTTAATGTCGTTACATGCAGCCAAAGTTGCAGCGTAAAAAATGCAACGCCGCGGGCTAAGTTAAGCGCAGAAAAACTTTTTAATTTGAATAATAAATAATTGTTAAAGTGGGCGGGCGAGCGTACATTTCCAGTCGTCGTCGGGTGGGCGGAAAACATTCTTTTTTAATTTCCACTCCGGTCAGAGATCATTATCGGAAAATGCCCATTAAAAGTTTTTCTCGATCGGCGCGATTAAATCGCCGATTACAACAAATAAGTCTGCCATTTCACTGTAAGCAATGGTACAATAGTCAGTTTAACTAATTAGGAAAGAATTTTTGATATAAGTATATTTACAAAATCTTTCTGAGCAACTTACTCAAATAAATGAAGAGTAAAGTGTAAACGAGAACTTTTAAAGCACATAAATAAAATCTGTCATTACTTTTTGGTGGAAAATAAAAATCGTTTAAAATAATTTTTAAATCCAAATTCAACCGAAAATAATTTAAGTTTTGATCTGTATTTTGAGCTACCAAGTATTATTAAATTACATATAGTTCTTATGTATTATGTTATGTACATTGAAAAAATGAACGCAACTGAAGATAACCTTTCCTATCATCATGATTATTAATCGCTTCAAAGTTGCCAAGTGGCCTTGGCTACGTATAATATAAAATGAGCTTTATGTATCATTTCAAATAGTAACTAATTAAACAATGTTTAATTATTTTTCAATTACATGACCAGGAAATGTACACACACACAAAATGACAACACAAACCCTATGTCCAAAGAGGGAAAAAAAATCACAATATTAAATTCTAGAGGCCGAAGTTATACCCTGATTATTTTGTGATATTTATTAAATAATTTAATTGTACACAGGTTCCTCATTTTTCAAATCCGGTTTCATCACTTAGGCAAACATGTTTTCAGTCAAAGCAAAAAGCCTTGTTTATTAATAATTCAAGTAAGATACCGTTAATATTTTCTTTTTGCGATTACACTCTCTCGTAATTAATAAGCCTGAAGCAATCCACGGCTAAGATGTTTTAATATTAATACATAAAGAAGACCAAAGAATAGAAATTATTGAATAGTCGAGAAGTATTGTTGGCAATGATATATGATATACCAGCCAGTGTAAATTGTTCAGATGAACTCTTTTTATTACTGGAAGCTTTCGGGAAAACCGAGAAGGGCCGGGAGCGTTTTGAATGTGAAACTTGAATATTTAAATATACAAGTGACAAGTTAGGCGAGGTGTATTGTAGATATACACACTTTGATATATCAATGTACGCCACTGGACAGTAGAATAAAACTTACGGTAAAAGAAAAAATGTTATGTTTTGACTGCAGTAACTTTTCCCTAGACATCTCGTATATTTAATATAACGGGGTCAGGTGTCGGGCCATTTATGTCAATACTTTATATATTACGCATTGTTTGAGAATGATGAAATAAAGAGTAATGTTGTTTCTTTTATTTAAAATTAAAAAATTGCTGCATGTTAGCAAGGTTTATAATCAACGCATTGTGGTATAATTCCTTCAAAATGATGTCCACATTGATATTAACATATGAGGCATTAATGATGCGCGTTATAGTACGCATGATCAAAATCATACGATTGCGTATTACTTACTGTCCCCGATTTGTGAAGGAATCGTCCGCGTGAATTATGTGAAAAAATCACAATTTTGACGTACAAGACAATACTAACAATGCGAATAACATGAATGTGCAAGTAAACGTCGCACTTTGTACGAGTAAATAGTAACATTGAACGGAATAACGTAGCTATTAGGTTACGCACAACGAATGAGTAAACTTATCGGGATCGATCAACGAAGAAAACCTTATTATCGTGTCCATGTTCATAAATTTGTGTATCGAATCAGACATTGTATGACCAAATCAAGATAAACATACAAGACCCTTACGAAATCGTTATTCAGAGTCCACACCTTTCTACATATAGCAGTCAGTGTACAGATTAGCGAATAATTTTGCATGGCACCTAAATAAACGGTTTTAGCAAAATATGTAAACAGTCTTAGATACGTAGGCGTATTGCGGAAGGAGACAACACAGTACATCATCACGTACTAGACGACTATTATAGGTGTTAGTGTAAAGTTTAAGCAGCGGGTAGACATATAAGTAGACGAGAAATTAATTTGCATGTCGCCGGGGTGGCGAGTAGGACGGAGGGGGTTGTCGAGCACTCCGCCTTCATTACTTCGCCGAGTCGAATCCACCTGTGCGCCTGCTCACACACTTCCGTACTCCACTTCCGCACAATCTCTAACTGGAGCAGCACTCCGGATCGCATGAAAGAGAACAAGTTTGTGGAAATGTTTCATCTTCAACGATTAAGCGTCCTGCATATCCGCTGATATGACTGCAAAGTATCAACGGATCGGAAGTAACGTTGGAGTGGAAAGATGATGATAGGGAGATAATATCTACGAAATAATTACAAACAAATCGGTGTGCTCAATATACCATTGACATGGTTCACGACATCAAAGAATCCATTTCGAGAATTGGATGGAATTTGACGAACTCTGGAAAACAAAATATCGTATGTCTAAGAATATTTAGTTGAAGCAAGAGTCAAAAGACTTAAAATTATGATAGATGCCTGATCTAAAGTAACTCGGTTAATTGGTATGGATTAGTATTTGGACCAGGGATATTCTCGTCGCTAATGTATATATTATATTACATCGATTAGAAATATACAGTTAAATCATTCAGTTACAGCATTATCTAACATCTCTACCATAATAATTTTAATAACTGTCAAGCCGAGTACATTGGACAGAACTTTGAAAAATTTGAAATGAGTAAAAACTGAGCAAACTTTTTCAGATTAGTAATTTTTCAAACTTAGCGAATCATCAAAAAAACAAATTAGTACAAAAATTATTCCATCGAGAAAACGGTAGCATATAAATAAATTAAAATTACTGATCATAAAAGATCACTCTGGTGTCTTAATTTATTTACCAAGAGAACCCACCCTATCTAATAGGTAATGAAAGAATACTCATACAAAGTTACTGAACAAGTGGGATAACAGTTGTCAATTTTAATTTTAAATCGATGCAATCATAAATCATCTTTGTAACGCTAATTCAAAGATTTTATGAAACGTGTCTACGATTCAATCTACGTACTTAATGTTCTTTAGACCACTCGTCAAGTTGTGTCAAAGTTCCAATAAACTAAAAAGGGCGTTTACTGCCTGCCAAAAGGTAATTGATAGTGTGTTCCGTGTTAAGTAAATATTTGAATCAAACCTTTCAATTTTCATTAAAAGTTTACGATGCTAAGACATCAGGGATTGATGATCGACCATAAAAAGAAGCATTAAACCGTGAGGCGTTTCCGAGAGATTATAAATAAAAGGCATTTCGCATCCGAAACACCACGTGTCGTAAAAAATGCTTTTGGATTAAGCACATATTAATTAGGCGTAAATCGGATCGCTTCAGATGGTAAGAAATATAAATAACCCACACCACATGTGAAGAATAATGCAACCAGTGAATATAATGTTAAATTATAATATGCAAGAACTTCAAATCAATATACAATATCAATTTATTGAATAATTCAGATATGAGGAGTGGAAACCAAGGTTTAAACAAGGATACCACAAATTCTGGCTACAAAAACAGATATCAATTTTATATCCTCCATTATCGGTCACTGTACAGAGGATGTTGATTGCTTCCCGTCTTCTGATTTAATTAAACGAGGACTTACTGCAGTTATGAACCTCACCATACTTTAAATATCAAAATCTTTTATTTTTATATTTTCTTTTATGCAGTTAGGTAGAGTTATTACACTTGCGGGTGTTCATGGTCAGGTTTTTGCTTTAAGAAGGTATCCATGGGCATAATAAGTTTGGGAACCACTGATGTAGATTCACATATTCAAAAATCGAACGGTTCGGTCTATATAAAAGGCTTAACAATTTGTCAACCGTTGTCATATTGAAGCCGTTTATTGAATGTATAAAATTTGCATTGCAATTATTTTTCAAAACAAGCGAAAGCTCTGTCCTTACAAAGGGAATGAATGCAACACGTCGCACACATTTCTCGTGATTCAATTCTCGCATAGCACAGAGACGCAATTTAAGTTAATTGGACTATCAACGCCGAGAATAAACCTAATGACGGTGTCGCCGGACATCACCTAGACCTCAGTAAACATGCACACTGCACAAAGAGCGAATAAGCGCGGCCGAGAAAAAGTATGATGCGATTAAGGAGATAAAATCGCCGGGCGGACAACGGTCGCTCTAATTGTTGAAAGCTCCGAGTTTACGACTGAGACACGAAAGTTGGCGCCTTCGCCCCGTGAACAGATTTAAAAAGTGCAATCAAGTTTGGCAATTGATTGGTTTGACACTCACAGATTATTATTTTAAATCACGTTACTTATTACCAGGTCCATAGAATGATTTATTAACTGGTTACAGATGACGACTGTATTGTCAGTTGAAAGTATCTTCATAGAAGGTTATTGGTCTTGAGCTGGGTGTTCTGGTGCCAAAGAGGGATTCGTATTTGACAGAACATATTGATATTTACAATAAAGTTATACTTCTTTGAATATTGGTATTCTTCTTACTCGTCATGAATCCTAATGAAAAGAAATTTATTTACATTTTACTGTCGCTTCTCAAAACACACATAATAAATTATAATTCTATTGTGCAACACCGTAATGGAATCGATAAGGCAACATGTAGAGAAATAATCATAAAGCTATTTTTCATTAAACCAACTAGACACTTTTAAGGTGTTAACTGTCAATTCTTGGTGGAAAGATAAAACACAATTCATTTGTACTTCTACATATGTATAATGATCAGGACCAGTTTCCCTCATCACGAGCATTATCAACTGATAAAAATACAAACATAACAGACTTATTTATATAAAATTGAGTGTAAAAATGAAGGCATATAAAACTGATGGTTCATGAACTAAGAAAGAAAATATTGATTAGCAAACAAACTATACATAAATCAAATAAAAGAGTCTACAATTAAAATGTTATGGACCTCTTGCAAATCAATAAATACTAATCTGAAATCACAAATATAGATACATTAAAAGTCCATTTAGCAGAGCAAATTTTTTTAATGACATTACTAATGTAATAAGCAATAATGAATCAGGAAAATTATAAGAACAAATTAGTGAACCATTTAAAAACAATCAAATATTAAATATGTAATTAATATTAACAATTAACAGCCATCTTAAGTAGAGAAAGCAGATCAGCTATGAGTATCCATTAAATTTTTAATATCTGAAATTTTTTGTTTTGTGATTTCAGATTAGTATTTATTGATTTGCAAGAGGTCCATTACATTTTAATTGTAGAGTCTTTTATTTGATTTATGTATAATTTGTTTGCAATCAGTATTTTCTTGTTTTAGTTCATGAACCATCAGTTTTATATACCTGCATTTTTATACTATATTTTATATAAATAAGCCTGTTATATTTGTATTTTTATCAGTTGATAATGCTCGCGGTGAGCGAAACCGGTCCTGATCATTATAAATATGTGGAAGTAGTACAAATGAATTGTGTTTTATATTTTAAAACCAACTGTAGTTTTATATTGAAAAGAATATACATTTTTCTGCTAAATGTAGTCTGAAAATCAATCACCTACAATTATTTATCGTGATAAAAGGAACACAAAGACATGATGTGTTGTAATGGTGCATACATGTTCAGAGACGAAACGATGTCACAATTCCATTTCCCACATGAAAGTATACGCTCTTTTCATATACGCAGTGTGCTGATATAATTAATTAGAACATTGTATGTTTGTGAGGAGCGTTTAGCTACCTCGTGAAAGCACGTAGGCGGATTGTGCCCGACGAGGCGTCCAAGGAGCGAGGACAAGACGCAAAGCGGCTGCAAACATAATTTCGTAAACGAGTGAAGAGGGTCGCTAACAAAAGAGGCAGTTTGCACGCTGCTGTTACTAGCGCTGACTCTGCCGAGATAGCAAACTGAATGAATGTACACGAATGATATCATACAAAGTGATATTAAATAAATCGACCAAAGTAATCATTACTCAAAAGATATTCATGTGCAAATGAATACATCCTCGAGGAATGCGGAGACTGGGTACAATTTTCAATGGACACATTGTGCTCCAAAGAGAGTTAAATACAATAAGCGTCCGACCATAGTAGTTTGGATGAAGAGACTATTTGAAAATATATTCGTAGCAATAAATATTGAGGAAAAAGTATATTATCGATAATATAATGTTTTTAAAATGTATATATGATTATTTTCTGTTTACTCGGAAATTCCAAGGCTATATTTGCGATGGATTTGTTTACCTGAATAAAAATGCTGAAATTTAAGCACCAAATAAATTTAGAATATTCTCAACAGAGGAAACGAGGAAATAAACATCAAAATAATTCTCGTTCCAATAAGATATTAATAAGTTAATTCTTAAAACATCAGCATCAATTTTATTGAATAATTTGGCCAATGGTCAATTGGCTAATGATTATTAATGAGAATATTCGAGGTATATATTACAATTACTAGATTATCGAGCATAGTTGCTATTGAAAAATTCACATTTTTTTTTATTCGTGTAGACTTCATAATCATAAACGAATTGTTGTACACACATTCTGTTAAGTCATACATTATTTGTTTGAATATACAGCGTTGTGAATTTGCATTTTTCATCAATTGAAAATTCGGATAAAATAAATATATAACAAGAAATAATGGTAAAATTGTCAATGTAGTTTGTATCAATTGCAAAGGCTGTAAATTATATTATATTCTTGAATCAAGAGTCAGCGATTGTGGTCACTACACTAAGCTCCGACGTCAAATATTGAGAGCCAATATGGAGTGTTTGAAAGGAGAGCAATGTTGACACGAAAACAAGGAATGACATGACAGGCACAATGTTACCCAGATAACGTAGTTCGGGTACATATTTGGAGGCGGCGTTCCCGGCCAGGATATTGGGCCGACATCGCCATTAAAGTTAAGTGTAGGTAATACCGCAGGAATGTGTTCCTCCGGCAAATATTGGAAGAGTGCTCGCTTGGGTTTCATCAAACAACAAACACTAGCGACACTGGTAAATGGGCACAATCGAAACTTGTACAAACTGAAAGAGTCTAATATCTGCTGCAAAAAATGTTCAAACCATATTATAGTAGATTATTTCATATCAAATTTATTCAAAATGAGATTTTCCCCTCCAAACAAAAATAATACATATATTTATGAGTAGTTATTATTTTAAAAATAAAACACAATCAACTAATATTGAAGTTGATAATGTTTCATAATCCATCGATTGATATGCTCGCTAATGATAATGCATTATAAAAAATATTATAACTCTCCACCAAAAATTTAGTTAACTTGAAATAGTGTACTGTTTTTTGCTTATCGCTTTCCCGTCTATTTCAAAAAGAAAAATCCGCATTAAATTTTTTTCATTTAAAGGTTAAGAAATAGGATCAATGACAACATTATAAAAAAAAATCTTACAATACTTAGTCTAAAGATGCTTCCCAAAGAGACGTAACACGAGTCATGCCTAGTAGCACAACCAGTGAAATAACAAATTTTACTTATTAACCCATATTAAACAAAAGTCATTTACGGAAAATAAATTACATAGTCGCCAAAGATTTTATCGAATGGACTATAAGGAAAAATCTGATTTATAAATATGGTGACACCAAAAACTGAATAAAAATAGCTAAATGAAATAAAGGCAACTATTAACATATGAGCAAAATATGCTGACGCAAATGTATGTTTATGAATTTCTGAAATGTTGCAGTTATAAAAAATTAAACATAGCAGAAAACTATGCAGTAATCAATTAATTGTAAATATTGTATTTCAATGTAGCCAAAACTTTTATAAACTATGGTCGATTTGTATTTGCCGCCTAGTAAAATGGAATAGTTTTAAGTTAAAATGCAAGTATTCAGGGATTGAAATAGATGTTCAATTTTCATAGGGAGAAGAAAAGTGCTAAAAAGAACAAATCTCAACGGATTTAGTGCCGGAAGTATCTTAACAAATCCAACAACATAAATTGTATGAACATAACACGGCGAAACATCACGAGGCTTTACTCTTATCGATCACGAAACGATTCGAAGCCGAGTTTTCAATTTCCCGGGTAGTGCAATCTGGCGTCGATTTATGCACGGCCAAACCCCCCAGTAAACTGATAAAGTTCCCTCGATTTGGTCTTTTGAAAACTACCTCTTACATGTATTCGCCGTGGCTCGATTCCCGGCGGTGCAATGAATGCTATGCAGCATTCCTTGCACACGGAACACTTGGTAGCTCACCTGATTTTAAAATATCACATAACATTCTAGAAAAAAAACTTCTGAGCTATTGTTGCTAATAAACTGGAAGTAATCGGGAGAATTTTTATACTGAAAACCAATCATAGTCAAGGCGATTGGATATTTTAAATGTTTTGATAATAGATTAGTAATTAGTTAAACTCGAGAATGTATATTTGCTGTATTCGACCCATATAAATATAAATTACATCTATACAAATACTTTCTTTTACATTTAAACGAATACATTTAAAACGTTGCCTCGATAGATGAAATAAGTGATCAAAGTTATTTGTTAAAAAATGATTTGTATTTGACAGCCGATAAAATATGGCTGAATAATTACGATTGATTGTTTAAGTTAGTAAAACAGGAATCCAACAATATTAATTTTCGTTAATTTACTACTGCTTAACCATGATGGAAGAAATGATGCAAGATGTAATGAATAAATACTTTTAGCCTAATTTTCACATTTAATTTATTAAAAGGATTTTGAATTTAACACTAATAGCTAAGCAATGTCGCTCGTAGTATATCTGTTCTGGTAACATAAATTGTAAGCGGATCATTTGCATATCTGCACAGTGCTCTCGAGAGCATTTTGGCACGAGTGATATATCCATTTATTGTTTTTGAATATATTGGATAACAAATATTCCAAAGAGAAGCACATATGCAGCTGGCTACTATATCTATACGTCGACGAGAATGCATCATTCACACAATGAATATTGATATCAAAGTAACGCTATATATTATGCATAAAGTAAAAATAAAACACGAGAATGCTCGATAATAAAGGAACGGAGACGGACGAATGTTGTCGAACCGGATCGGACCGGTCGTACGGAGGAAGCACGGCGTGCAACAATGTCGCGCCGAAATGAAAGCTTTAAAAGCTCTTGTACAATACGTGCAGGCGCTAGGCAAGAAGCACCAGTCAAGTCCATGCTCCAAATTGAATTAAGTGACGCCGTGTCGCGGGAAACGGCAACAACTAAAACTTACTCCGATCGAAATAATACAGACTCCTGGGGAAGAAAGAAAGGGGTCCATTCAAAAGAAAGGGAGAAACATAAAAGGTAAACTCCGGTGTTACATACCAAATAATACCGCAGAGAGAAATAGAGTCTATGATTCAAATCTTTAAGGCATGGTTTAATAGAATTGTAAATTTATTTAAATGTGTTTTTCCAAGATGGATCGTGTATTGTGAATACTTCTAATATCGGATGTCAAACTTTTTTAAGCAACATACCCTAACCTTGCAAGTGTTAACCAGATTCAAGATGTTTAATGTCAGAATGTGTTGGACTTTCGTTAGCACCGAATTATTGAAGTGTCGGGTCGGATCTCTACAAAATTAGGCTGGACTCTTTCGTGGTGAATATATGAAATTCACTTCAGCTTACATATTTTTTACGACAACTTTAGCCCGAGAATGCTGTAGAAATACAAAAAACACAAGACACAGAATAACGAAACTTACGAAACGAAAATAAATGAAATATTATTAGTCCACTACTTGTGAAGTACGCAATAATATGAGAAAAGAATAAATCATCATGCCATTCCAGTAACGATTCATTATAATATAATAGATATTTTAAATAAAATACAAAATGTCGATTAAATCTATTATGAAACAGTTGCGATTGTTACAGATGCTGAAAAGAAAATGAACCATCCAAAGTTTACCTGCCAGTCACTACGACTATCATTGTCTTTTAGAAGTAGCATTTATTCGTATGGCCATGAAACCAACACGGCTGTGTTCTCGATTCCCTGAGCGTCGGAAACCTAAATCCGGATCTGCAGAGAGTTTACATCACGGAGGAATGCGGACATTTTTGTTAGTCCCCGTGGGGTTAATTCGGACGCTGTGGAAAATATTGCTGCATCGATTTCGCCCCCACACATAAACAAATGAACCAAAAATATATATTCTTAACTTAACAAATAAATAAAAGAACAGGCCATATCGGCGTAGTTTTGTTGCTTTCACAGACTTTTTGATTGTAAAGTATTATATGTATAGCTGTATATTTAAAGCATGCATTTAGATTTGACAAACATTCTCCTAGATTCGTCAGTTCACTCGATTATATCTAAATAATTCCCACTAGAGAGAGTTAGTAAAGAAATTAAAACATAGAGAAAATAAAGTTCAGTTTATATACTGAATTGAAAACGTGTACACTGGCTTTCGTAATCAAAATAAAAAACACTTTAATTATGTGAGAATTCTAAGCAAGCGAATTAATATAAGAATATTGTAATTCTTGTTCAAATTGAATGGAACCATGAAATTGTTATTTTTTAAATTGTTACATAAAAGGATTGTATAAAGTTTTCCACCCCCGTGACGGTAATATTGTACACCTATATTAAAAATCTTAGCCTAAATAAGGGCCGTATGATAAATCTTTTGCACAAAAGGGATTAAATTAAAAAATAAAACGACAATATTTCACTTTATAATGGCACGATAAAGCAGTAAGTTATAAAAGGAAGTTACATTCGGTATTTAAAAATTTACCGAATTCCCGAAAGTTAAGGGCGTCCCAAATTACAAAAGAATATGTCGCCGCTCGAAATTAAGAGGAAATATTTAATCTGGGAAAAAACATTTCCCCAGGCCAAAACGGATTAAGGTTCCGGATGTATCGGTATATTTTTAAATATTACAATAAATAATCGAAAATCAAAACTGTTTTCAAAAAGAATAATACAACCAGAGACAAACGAAAGCAAAGCATTTTAGTCACTCAACATTATAATTTTATGTTTTCCATTAGTATTTGAAATTCTTTTATTCATTTATAAACTCGGCTTGATATTTGCTCACCGTGACGATATAATAAAGTTCAATTCTTTATTATTATCAAACAAGTTTGATAGTAGCCCCCGTAACAATTAAAAGCATATACAAATTGTACTGATAATTATATACAGTTAAAAAGAAGTTCATACAGCAAAAGAAAGATGAAATTGTTCACTGTGAAATTGAGTGAAGATCGTAATACAAGTGCGAAGAACAAAAATGCTGCGTTCAGAAATGAATAAATAACATGGTCGATTAGGAAGATCAATATTAAAATGTGCAACAAGCTAGCACTGTTTCAAATAACGCGCTTTCGAATGAAAAAAAATATGCACAAAGTGCATCGTAATGCGCGTTGAAATGTGCAAAAACAGCAATTACCGCTAGCGCATAATGAAAACTGCTCTTGCATATGAAAAATGCCTCGAGCATGTGTTTGCAAAAAAAAACACAAACGCAACAATTCCGATATTGTACAGTGCAACACTTTCGCAAGTTTTGAAAACGATACAAGTGACACTGACAGGCCGAACTTGTACACATTTATATGAAATCTAAAACGGAAGTTACTCACTATATATTGCATTTATTTAAGCAATAAAGCACTGAAATAATTCTGAATTGTGAGGAAATGTAGTGATGATTAAATATGTATTTCATGTCTACATCAGATAACAAACGTTTGCTTATTACTCGGGCACGTTCTTATAATGAAGAAGGTAAGCAATGGGTTATGTAAGAAATATAAGATTATGAGTAAAATCCATTAAAAAACTTCAAAACGCTTCAGTAATTTTAACGAAAATCTTCAGTGTGAACAAAAATTTAGCTAGATGTATATGTTTAAGTTTTTGTACGAAATTGTCACGAAGAAAAATCTAGCACATTATATGAGCCAATGAGAAGCGAAGTGGTCGAACTGATATTGTCGAAAAAAATGAGTCAAGTGTCTTTTGGTATTCTATATGTCATAAAGTATCATACAAATGTCGCGAATTGAGTTAAAACAGGCTGCAAAGGTATTGGATTGTATAAGAAGTTAAATTGAATAAAATGTAAATCAATGTAAGAAGTTCATTAAACTAAAACATTAAATATACAAGTCACACCATTTTAACACTTGGACCACTTCAGAGACAGTCAAGTCAGTCTACGAAGTCAGTCTTCACTTATCGAGAGCTCATAATATGATCACACATCACTTCAAATCCAATAACATATTATGTTATTGGATTTGAAGTGATGTGCAACGGTTCTAAAAACTTTTCTACTTTTACAATACGTTTTAATGTAGGATTTTAAAATAAAAAAGCATTACTATCCAATTTCATGCATTAAATATTTGTAGGAATACTTATTATCTTTCATATCATTCATTAAGCTTGATAAAGTCACAATTTTGTATTGATAAAGAGATACCTGTGATCTGAATATTAATGAAAATATTTTCACTGTACGAAATATCTCAGACAGAAATATCAAATATCAAAATCCGTCTCAGACTCAGACGTACAGTACGGCCCCCGACTCGAAAGAGGATCGACATCGAGAGACTGCAATTTCCTCGAACTCGGCTGAATTTCGACATCGCTGTGAGAAAGAACGTCACCAACTGTGTGCATGACGGGGAAAACCCCCGACGCGACACCATTGAATCGGAATGGTCCAGCATCAAAGATGCAGTTGCGTTAGCCGCTCATGAGGTGCTAGGAGTCAGAAGGAGTGGGCAGCCAAAGTGGATGTCCGACGACACGTGGGGGAAAATTGAAGAAAGAGCGAGGTTTAAAGCACTGAGGGACAGTGAGACAGACCCAGACCGGATCGAGGACCGCCGGATAGACTATCGGTACCAAGATAATATAGTAAAAAATCTGTGCGACTCGATAAACGCCGATTCATGGACAACCAGATTGAAGCAGCAGAGACGGCAGCGCGCAGAAATGATACAAGAAAACTATTTAGAATCACGCGCGAAATTTGCGGTAGACGACCACCGACCCCCGGGCCCATCCGTAGTCCCAGCGGGGCAATAGAGTCAAGCGCGGAGCGTGTTAGAAAGATTTGGAGAGATCATTTCTGCGGGTTGCTAAACCGTTCTCCTCCCTCGAACCCCTTTGACATACCCAGCGAAGCCACACTTGTAGATATCCCCCGAGCGCCAAACATTCCCGACCATGCACCGACGCACGCTGAGATCACCTCAGCTGTGCAGCGGTTAAAGAATGGGAAGGCGCCGGGCGTGGACGGTATACACCCAGAGTTTCTCAAGTACGGCCTGGAGGCACTCTTGCAACCCTTGCACCTACTTCTCAGTAAGGTGTGGGAGCAGGAGCGTTGTCCGAGGGACTGGGTAAACGGTGAGGTCATCACCATTCACAAAAAGGTGACCCACTCTGCTGCGACAATTACCGGGGCATAACGCTGCTCAGCGTGCCTGGCAAGGTTTTGGCGCAGATAGTCTTGGCGAGAATAAGGATTCCAATAATGTGTATCCTCAGGGAAAACCAGGCCGGTTTCTTACCTGGCCGATCCTGTGCGGACCAGATTCATAATCTCAGATGCCTTCTCCAGCAAAGCAACGAATTCAACAGCTCGCTGGCATGTTGCTTCGTTGATTACGAGAAGGCCTTTGATAGTCCGCACCGGCCTTCCCTATGGGACATATTAAAACTGTACGGAATCCCAACCAAGATTGTCGCCATCATCAAATGCATGCACGAGGGCAGTGAATGCTGTGTCAGAATCGGCGACGTAACGACAGAATGGTTTGGGGTCTCAACCGGTGTCAGACAGGGCTGTGTTCTGGCGCCGTTCCTCTTTATAATAATCTTCGACTTCATCCTGAGGAAGTCAATTCCACCCGACCGAGGTTTAACCGTTGCCTCCAATCTGAGGCTATGCGACCTCGAGTATGCTGACGACGCTGTAATATTTGATAAATCTGTCGAGGGTATTCAGGAAACAATGGACAGGCTGCAGAGCAACTCGTATCGCATTGGTCTCAAAGTCAATGCGAGTAAAACCAATGTGCTCTGCAACAGTTTCTGTCCAGACCCAGACTACCCTCTGACGAGCGCGGGGCAAGACATCGAGAGAATCGACGGCTTTAGGTACTTGGGGGTACACATCACGGGAGATGGCAATCCGCGTAAAGAGCTCGCAATCCGATTAGGGATAGCTGGAGCAACTTTTAACTCAATGCGGAAAGTCTGGGACTCACGGTTGTACTCGGTCAGAACTAAGTGCCACTTATTCAACGCATGCATCCTGACAGTGTTGCTTTACGGTTGCGAGTCATGGCACCTCACCAAGGCACAGGGTAACCGTATACTGTGCTTTGAAAACAGATGTTTGCGGCGAATACTAGGGGTACGGTGGTTTGATTTTGTCAGGAACTCGGAGGTAAGAGAGCGGACGGACCAGCCTCTTATTACGTCCAAAATAAAGCGACGATGGACCTGGCTAGGACACGTGCTGCGGATGCCCCAGGGGAGCCTGAATCCTGCCTGTCTCTTCTACCAACCAGGTGGATTCCGTCGCCCTGGAAGGCCGCTGATGACCATCCATAGGATGTATTCGGCGGAGCTACGGGACGCTGGGATGACCTGGGAGGAGGCGAGGAGGCTGGCGGGAGACAGAGTAGCTTGGAGGAACCGCGTGATGGCCATATGCTCCGAATAGGGAGCGGATATGGTTAAAAAAAAAAAAAAAATATCTCATGTATACATATTTTTTATTTTCTCTTATGAAGAGTGATTCTAAAAGTCATGACATATTTTGATATATATAAGCGGAGAATTATGTTCATCAGAATCAGCTATGTATATTAATCCATAGCTGGAGTTTCACGAGAAGCAGCACCCAAGCAAAACGGTCACGGCGGACCGCGCTGTTCAACTCGATTTAGCGACACGAACGATTTTATTCTGTTGTCATTAGTGCTAGGGTTTCATGAAGACGTACGAAACCACAGGTGGGCATGGAAGTGAAGCTGGTGCCCGTGAAAGATGCAAGTGGGAAGTTGCCAGTAAATTTACGTAGCAGTCGGTACGGTCGGGGGAGCACGCCCAAGAGCGCTGACCGAGAGGGCACGAACTGACAATTTACTCAAGACTACTCTTTTCAAAACTATTTTTATGTAGCATTGTGCTAAGCGACTAAGGAAAAGTGTTACACGGAAAGGAAAAGAACCATTACGTCTAATATCGATGCGATGGAATACGAGGAAATTTGTTGTTTGCGATTATTTTGTAAAATACAATATTAAAAAAATTCTGAAGGGTAAGAGGGTAAAATATGCAAGTATTTAGTTTTACAAAATTTTATTAGTTATTTGATATCTATTTCGGCTTAACGCCATCGTCAGCATATACATAGATAGTTCTGCGATGGAGTAAATAAAAAATAGCTATCATATAATAAATAAAATATTTTTAATATAATTTAAGTCATCGACTGAGGGTGCTTGATGGAATTTCAATATCAAATTTGGATTATTGAGATTTTGTACACTTCCATGTATTTTGTCACTAACGACCCGGGTTTCGCCTTTCGGCATCTTCAGGCATTCGAGCGCACGAATGGACTCGACCTGACTGAATAAAATGTTATAGAACTAAATACTTAGATATTTTACCATATCATAATGGAGTTCTACTAAGTAAATGCAAATTCAATCAATTATAAGGGGTATTTTCAATGGTACAATAAATTTAGTATTGAGTACTTAGGGAAACAAACCCTGTATAGTGCTACATGTGTCATAGCTATTCTGTTTGGATAAATTAATACTAATATATAGCATACTATTTGTTTCAACACAATTGAGTATCATTTCATCATAGATAGACTGACGGGAGCGGACATGGAAAAAAATTTTTTAGAAACTTTTGAAAAACGCATTCACGATTACTGATTTCAATGTTTTTACTCGTCTCTCTAAAATCTGTCGGAAGCATGACGGAAAGCCTAAAATTGGAACACGAATAAAAATATCAATTAAATCATAAACCTTATTTTATTATTTGAAATTGTGTACGTTAATATGCAAGCTTATTAAAATTACCACACGACAACTATGAATTAAAAAATGTCTCCACGTTAAAGCATAAAATTAAATAACTTTGATATACGACTTCTCGCCACCACTACTAAATATTTCGCGGATTCAACCCTGCTGCAGAACGCGGCACACCATGGTCATTGGTTGGTAAGTACGTAAGCTGCCTACAGTTAATACTGGGAATAGCGTACGAGCGGGACGTCTCACGGAGAGGCGCAATGAAAAATACAAAGGCATAGTCAGCTTGGTGCAGCAACAAACAATTTGATAAAGCGGGCGGGGCGAGGCCAGAGACAGCGCGGGCAAGGCAGCGAGATCCGCCGTGAGGCGAAGGTGGAAGAAGTAAACGGCAAATAAACTAAAATCACCTTCCCGCGGGACACAAAAAGCAATTTGACGAGAAAACAAATCAACGTGAAGCGCCCGCCGCCCAATAAGTAAGTATGAATGCACTACCCTCCCCGCTCGGGTGGTTTCACTGCGAATTATTCAAGATAACTGCTCCTGATATTATTGTAATTTATCTTCTCTTAACAAAAATAAGTTTCTCAAAATCAAAGATTAATACTCTTCAATAAACAAACAAATACCAATCGATGTTTTCAAAATGAATTGATCATATTGAATCTCTTTCAAATCCTGATAAAATAAATCCGGACATTTGCAACGCATACATTAAAAGTTGTTAGTATTAACACATTTGGATATAATACACATGTTACTTAAATGGTGTAAACTGTCAAAACTAGGCGGAAAGGAAGTAAAGATAAAAATTATAAAATAATTTGCAGTAATCAAAACACGGTATTTTTAATATGATCAGCGCAGATAGATGTTGGTCAACCAATTGTTTTTTATCTGACTTCATTATCAATTAATAAATGAAAAATTTTCTTTGAATGTTTCAGTTATTGTGAAGGCAGTACGTTATCAACTTTATGATATAAATATTATTTGATCTGCACTTAATTTGCACTTTGAGTGGCTTAGCGTATCTGGTAAGATAACTGTGTGAAGAAGAATAAAGAATAATTATTTTAATAAATACTTGTGAAATAAAATAGAGACCTCTGAGTTATCAGCAAGTGAATATCAATGATGGTACATACAATTTTAACCATTACCAATAACATTTAAGCCCTGACAACAATATCGCAACGTTCAACAGATTAAGTTCACGAAAAATTGCAATTACAGTCAAAAGCTCTGGAAGTAAATAACGCATTCAAACAATGTATTCATTACACTCGATGATAAATAGTTGGGTGTCAATGGCACGGCAGTGTGTTTTAAAATTGATAAACATACTAAGCACAAAGCACAACCTTGCCTAATGAAATATAAGTTGGCAGGGGTACGCAGGGACTAAAAGCTCCGGCTGGAGGATTATCTTTCAAATGAGGCGGAAAGTTCGGAAAGTATGCAGCGAGCGCCGCGAAAACAGACAAACAAACGGCGAAAAGCGCAAGCGGTGTAACGCCGTAGGGCTTGCAATAATCCTCGTGTAATTTTCCGAGCCTGGTGTTACCGCAAAAAACAATAATCCAACACAGGAATACTATTAAGCAGTGCTTTAATTTTGTAAAATACAATTCTTGGTGTGGACTTTAAGAAGATAGTCTTCCTTTGTGAATGATAAGACATATACATTTACATTATTTGAAACATAATTTATCTTTGCATATATACATTGATGTTTTTAATGAAAAATAATCATATTTTATTAACCGCCATTGAAATCACCTAGGCTGTCATTTCAAGGCTGAGGCAGCATTTACTCCTTTAAAGCAAGGTATAGCAGTGATTTTAATACGTTAAAATAACAAAGTATTTAGTTCGACAAAATTTTTATTAGGTAGTTGATAGCTATTTCGGCGTTACGCCATCGTCAGAACTAAACTTAAATTTATAATGGAGTTCTACCAAGTAAGTGCCAATTGAATCAATGCAATTGTCAAATATTATTATTATCTATTCAGAATTACGCTATATCGTCACATACCACCGAGAAACATTACATTATCCTTGTAGAACTAATTATTCATAGTTATGTATAATCATTCTAACAAGATCGATATTCGTACAACACAGCTAACCTGCCAGTCATAATTGTGAGGAGAGTGCATTGGAAGACTTCTTTTACGGATGAAGACACATTTTCTTAGAGGCACGCAACAAGACTTTAATTGCAATTGCAGTCGGATGATTTTCTTTCATATTATACGCTATGTAATTAACTAATACGAAATATTTCTAAGAAAAGTACCTAAGCGGGTGATATATAAGTATAACACATAGGTCAGTCTATGACGATTGTCCATCGTTTAATCTTTAATTTGCCGTTTGCAACCCTTAGAAGGGCGGTGAAACCTGAGTGCGCGAGTATTCCATTCGGGAAATGCGATTCGGAATGGAAGCGGGGAACGAGCGCAATGTGGACGTAGCAGGTGGGCGGTGTAGGTACGGCGGTGGTACCCGATCCGAAACACGACCGCGCGAGTTAGAATCTCGCCCCCCGGGTCCACGGTGTCATCATAAACAAGATTACTAAATGTTTCGCGGCATACGTTCCTAGTGGTCCACGTGGGACCGAAGAGTACCAACAACACTGCCCGATCGGAAAATGTCTCTCATATTTTCCATTTTATATGGAGTATTATTTTACCGATATCATCGGCGTTACTCCAGTGTTTGGCAAAGAAAAACTTAAATTCACTGTACAGACAGATAGCTATATTCAGACAATATGATTAAAAAAGAATGCGTAACATTCTAAATTATTCGTTTCAGTTCGACAGTTGCTTTGTTATTAAGGTATCATTCATGTCCCGGCTATGGCGTAATGTTGAAATAGCCATCATACAATCGATCAAAAACAACAACATGACAATAAAATGGATTTAATATCGTCGATTTAGCTTGGAAAATGCGTTGAGGAAAAATTTGTGCAAGGGATACTATTATTATCGATATCGGTCTATACAAGTACATATAATTGGTTTATACATATCTTACATGTCTTATAAGACAGAAAAATATCAAGAATTCCTTGCGTACTAAAACCGTAAAATGTCTGAGTTCCTTGATAATTTTCTCAAACGTAGATACGTATTCGAAAGTTAAGCCGACGACTTGTCGTTTTTTGAAATAAATATAATCTTCAAATATAAAATCGTTGTTAAAATAGGACATATTTGATTAAATTATGTATTGTACTGTAATGATGCCTTTATTGAGAGCCGCTGAATATTTTTCAATGACAAAAATAGCGGTTGTATCAAGCGATACGGCAATAGTATATTGAAACTTTGTAAGCAAAAAAAAACACCTGATTTTATTTTGTAGAATATGCATCCTTGTGAGTAAATTAGCTATGACTTGAAATTAAATCTGAACACAATGTGTACTAATACAAGTGTATGTACAGGATAAGAAAACTGGATAAATGCATGAATTGGACATCCTTGTAAGAATCGGAAATTTTCAGGAACTAAAACAACAGTTAACACATATAGACTATAGTTAGCATTCCGTATGAAGTGCGCCGCAGTATCGGAAATGTATTAGAATCAGCAAATAAATAGATTCCACGGCAAGAATACAATGCGATGGGAGAGTGTTAAAAAGAGATTACCTCCTGAGAGCAAGAAACAAACGCTCATATAAAATGTAAATAGAATAGGTGTAATATGGGATAAGGGTGGAAGGGGCGGCGACCGCAGTGGCGTCGAGGCAGCCTGCGGCCGACAGGCCCCGGAACACCTGCCTCTCCACCGGACGCCTAACAAATATACCTTCCTTCCCAGGCTCTTGGTGCCTTACACTTTATTCTCAGCAATGAAAGCATCAAATATTCCGACGCCTCCTTTAGCGAGTGGATTAAATAGTAAAACACAAAATATTAAATCGGTCTATATTAAATTTTTATACTATAGAAGAAAACAAGCAATGCTGTTTAATTTTTAATTTTAATACCATATTTGACTCCAACAATTTTGTACGTTTGAATACCTTAAATAACTAGAATACATTTAAAAAGTGACGAGCAATCAGTTAACACGTAGCTATCATTACGAAAATTGTATGTAACATAATATTGATGTCGTGAACTACGTATTCATTTTTAATTAATAATTGATGCTACATGTCGAAATATTCACTTTATTAAAATTTAACAATGAATTACTTCCTGATTGGAAAAGTAGTCAAAGTAAGCAATTATCATTTAAAAGTGATTAATTGCCGTTATGTAGACATTTCAATTTCCATAATTCGATACTGTAATAGGTAAATAAACAAATGCGAGGTTTATGGTTGATGGAATAGTTAAAGTATAAAATACAGAAATTATTGGTAATTACGCTATTACATGATTGCAGCCCTGTTCTTGGCGGAGTCAATTAAAGAATTTTTATTTACTTCATTTCAATATTTGATGGTACAGATGTACCAATTTAACTTGGCCACTAGTGAGAGTGCCACCTTCACGTTAGAAATGTTGTCATACTCAACCAGTAATGTTGGTAATACTATAGATCAAGTGATTTTACTTTCAAATCGAGTGACAATATCTTAAAATATAAATATAAAATTAAAAATTTAATTTCCCAGGATTTGAAAAATATACTGCGCATTTCACAGTATGCTTGTGATATAAAATCCTTGTGTGACCAAACAATGCAATCATGTTAACTAACCACTGTCGCAGAATATAAAGCAAACACATTTTGACATTGATCAAATAAGATTGTGAGCATTAAACGTGTCACGCACTTATTACCGACTGTTCTGACGAATTATTTAATTAATCTGACGCGTCGGTATTCGATCAATCTACGAACGGGTTTTAAAAAATGCCTGCTGTTTCCATATATAGTAGCCACCTACTATTGAAACGAATTGAACCTAAAAAATAAAGCGTAAGTGCAAAAATATGTTCGACAGCGTGATAATAATATGAAGGGAATAATATAGAAACTGAGAGAATTTTAAAAAAAAAAAAAAGAGTTACAGAATTGCTAATGTGAGTGCGTGTATTATTTTTCTTTATGCGGCATAATGTTATACTATACAAAAAGAAATATATATATATATATGTAGAGACAAGAAAATATATTGGATGAAACAGATGCAGGACAAATGTTTATTATCTTGGACAATACTAACTTAGCGGTAAAACTTAAAGCGTATTATGAAGAAACGTTTCGAATATAACGAATTCAGTTCCGGGACACGAAATTCCAACTAAAATATTCTCCAAATTTTTCTACTTAGATTACAATTGTTAAGTCATTCTGTCAGTCCAGCCTGCATAATCGATATATTGACAAAAGCAATATCGGAATTTTAATACGATTAATAAAGTATTGTAGAGTCTGACATCCGCGTAAGAAAATTATCAAGAAAATGTAGCTTAATTTTGATAAACAAACCGGAGAAAAACTATGATTCTTATTGACAACCAAAACCAATTGAAATAAATCACGTAAATGTGAAGAAAAACAACACTACTATCGATATTCATCGACATCGTATATACTGCAATGGAAGAGGAATTACTTTCAAGACACATTGTATTATAGAATAATTTCATCAAGTGATATAATTTGTAATAAGTGAGAAACGAGTGCACTGTAAAGCCGCACTGCCAATGGAAATAATTCAAACCATGAAGTGGTTGTACACAAGCTTAATGGCCCTCAAATTGGTTCACAATGCAAAGACGTACAAGTCCATTGTGCAGCCGAGGGTATTGAGCGAGGACAAAACGACTAATAAAAGTCAACAATATTACTGTGGCTAATGCCAGTCCGCAATTGTATCGACCTAGCGAACCTCTGAGCGATATTCACAAGCAGATTTGCCGACGAAGGCTTTGCTTATCGCACGAGCAAAGCTTCCTACGACTCCGAGCCAAAAATAAACACAACTGGTTCTGATTTTCACGGAGTGGCGGAAAAAAATATACATAGCCGACGTGGGAATATAGGACAAATGACGAAGGAATAACACAGTCGTAGGCGTGGAGTTTATCAAGCATGCTTCACAGATAGGCATGTAGATATCTAATCAACTGCGCTCAGTTTTGACGGCGACGATTTATAGTTATTAAAATATTTTCTAAGAAAGGTTCGAAAACGGGAGCTGGAATATAATGTAGAAAATCGATAATACCCCAGAAGCATTGAACCAATTAATGACAAAGAATTCGCAAAATAAACATAAAATAACTGAAGCATAAAGGAAATAATATATTATGAAAGTAGTCATGTTGTCGATTTAGATAGCGAGTAAAATAATTAATTAATAGATGATGTTGTGTACAAGCATAACAAAGGTGTTTCACGCTACGAAATTAATTACTTAATATCTATGTGTCTGTCTCTATGTGTAACATTCAATCGAGTGAGATATTTTTAAGTGAAATAATTTTAAAAGTGTAATTATTAAAGTCGAACCATACACAAAATAACGAGTTGTTTGTGATTAAGATATCTAATTCGGCATCTAGCCATCGTTAAAACTCAGACTGAACCGATGATGTTTTTTCGGTTATGTAGATATATAATGATAAGATAAATAAGACTCCAATCTTGCAATACATATAACTGATATATGATACTTAGTGACAAAATATATGATTAAAACGTCCGATTAAAATGCACCCATGCCACATATGGATTACTGTTGTGTGAAAAATGGACAGGAAAGTAAGGTAGAATACTCATGAGAGCTAGCTACCTTTTACTGGGCGTGTGTTTCAGTAAAGTAATTAGAAATAAGTAACGAGAAAAATGCTTGAATAAATAAATTGCACTGTAAGGCGTTTTTCGAATACATAAACAAGCGTGGAGAAAAATGAATGGGCGACGGGCAGTACGTAAGATAAACATTGACATTGTAAATAAGACATTGTTTATCTGGAGTATAAGAAAACATTGAATCTAGTAAGTAATCAATCGAAAACTAAACAACGAACATACAGCAGAATATAAGTATCCGTATGAAGTCGCAAAAATTTCTCGCGACAAGCAATTCGCCCTCGTAGCTACCGAGTAGGTGTTGCACCGACTAACTCGCATAATTCTACTCTATCTATGTTCAACCCCGTACATTCCTATAAGAGGCGTGGCGGTAGGATTCTGGATATTATGGTAGGCCACATTTAAAA
Source organism: Himalopsyche phryganea (assembly GCA_022494535.1). Classification (NCBI taxonomy): domain Eukaryota; kingdom Metazoa; phylum Arthropoda; class Insecta; order Trichoptera; family Rhyacophilidae; genus Himalopsyche; species Himalopsyche phryganea. Next base: position 513,764 of record JAGVSL010000129.1, read on the forward strand.
CCGGACCAATTTGTCAACGGCGGCGATGTCACAATTGTAAGTTGGCCGGAAATTTTGTGGTCAGAACCTTGCTTTATTCCATTGGACATGTGATATCAGGAAAATATAGTAAAGGATAGCCCGTTAGTGTTAGTTAACACCAGGAGCCAAATCCGTCTACTGAACAAGATTTTTGGTCCACAGTAAGAGGTCTCCTAAAACATTTGACCAAATCACGAAACAGTGGGCACACATAAATATGAAAATCTGCGAAGGCAGTAAATGAGTACGGCGGATATTCGAAAGCTTTCAGGGCAATGCCTCTGCTGTTTTGAATGAGCAGTGAGCGGCGGGCGATATAAGGCAGGCATGCGACAATGGGCAAAGAGAGACACATACGAACATTTGGGAAAGTTTCAGTGAGCAAACGAAAGCTTTGTGGCAGGACGGCGGCAACGAGGCTCTCCGCATTGTTTTTCACGATACACTGCTTCACGTGAAAGGAACACAAGCAGGCGGGCATTATGCAAAAACGATGAATATACCTGTCCAAACTGGAAAATAAACATACGTTAACAAAAAAAAAGAACGCAAATGCGATAGCTTCCTACTGGAAAACTTGAAAATAAAACATAATTTAACGGTTTAAACTTCAGTACGAGACCAATATCGTCAACATGAAAAATATTTATTCAATGCTGAGGTGGGTGAAATCGACTATAAAGCATGCATATTATTAAATTTTATGCGGTTAAGGCGACTTTTCGATGACTTTTATCATAAAAAAAAAAACGTTGACATAGATATGTAAATTAGTGAACCAAACCGACGATACACGTGCAAACAGTATACGAGTTCAAAATTTTCTCTAAATAACTTAAAACGTAAAGTAACAATAATAGTGGCTACTATACAACAATACAGTTAAGTATTTAAACAATAAATAGAACGATCCAAAACACTTAAAAAACATAGTGGAATAATTACACTGAACTTTAAATCATATCATGAGAGAGATGTATGATATGCTAATGTAATGCAGTGAGAGGTAAATAAATACGAGAGACACGACCGAATATTTAGATAATGGATAAGTTTTGATTGATTTGTCTTCTCGTTTGAATACGGTATCCACAGAGTAAAGAAATATTATGAAGTACCGAAAACAGTTACTGGCAGTAAACGGTATTCTTCAATAAAGTACAAAGGACAAAATTACGTAATATAAACACATAACCGAAAAACAACCAATTTCGATCCGCTTAATACAATGTAAAGAAGAAAAATATTAAATAACTTCAGTAGGTAAAGAATGTGATTACAAAATTTAAATCCAAGTATATTGAATCCGATCAATCATCTCTGACAATTTAAAAGTTCGTATCAATTACGAAAAAGTAAAAACGTCTAGAAAACAACGTAATAGTCTTCCAGCGTTAAAACGTGTAGCTAAAGAAGCTTGTTTATCATTTGGGAAGTTTCAACAGTTGCGATGTTTATAGAGATAATTTTTAATATAAGTAATTATTAAAATATGGACGTCGACATACAACTGCAGGTAGCGTTGCGTATCTGGTACACATTTCCTCAGTTTTTCCACAGGTGAAATCGCTTTACGCAAGGATTTCGTAATTAACAAGTGTGGCGGCAGTTTGCGATCAGCACGCTACTTACAATTACTCGTTAAATGAAATATTGTTTATTGTATAATATCTTCCTGTACGGAAGAAATCAGGAATATGAAGAATGGAAATCACTTCGCGTGATTAAAGAAATAAAATATATTTCACTGCACTGATACAACGTGGATGTTTTAAATGAAGTCAATTGATGTGATCGTGAAAATTGATTCATCCAAAGATCATCTTCATGTATTACATTTCAACTCTAGCATATTTCTGCATTAAACACAGTTTTTAGTTTATTTCCTGTTTTTATAAAATCATGGCTGATTTTTATCAGATATAAGTGAAGTCAATATTTTGTTTAAATTGAAATTAGTTCCATCAAGAATCGACAGTTTGTACCATAAAGTTACGAATCTTTAGAGAAATACTAATATTCAAATATTATTGCATTAAAAAGGCATAGTCACACAATAAATAAGCTGAATAACGCTGAAACCACGTCGTTAAAGCCAACCGGACAAATCGATGGAAAAAACATGTTACTAATAATATGGTATGGGAAAACTACACAGAGATACAAAAATGATTTTCATATGCGGAACAAGGCGTGTGCAAGTATTGGACATACTGTTACGAGGTTGCTTATGCATATTGATATTAACAAGATAGGGGAAGCGCGTGTGGACTGATGTAAGGGTGTGTGCATCGCAGTTCCGGGGGCTGACAGGGGAAAGCCGTGTCGGTCAGCGTGCTTCTCGAAACGGAGCCGGTGCGAGCGTACACCCCACACCCTCCGTTTCGCATTCACTCGAGACTGATAGGCGATAGTATAAAGCTGGCGAAACTCACGTTAGCGAATCCTCGAACATTAATCACTAACCGACGTTCTTGTGCCGTCGAGGTTTAAAACTTTAAATACGCACCGAGCTTCGGCGAGTTATTTCAAGAATTTAAGCAAAATATACATATATGCTTATTCAAGTAATAATGTATTAGCTGTGAAATAGCAACATATAAGGCATGTGGCGGAAATTCTTAGAATTATTAAATATTATTATGAAGCTCTTGCCGAAGAATGAATTCTTACATTCTCTAATTATTAAGTACAGTCTTTTAACTTACGTTTAAAAATAATGCAAATAAAAAAAATTAATGGAATTTCATTTACAATCATAACATTGTATTGCATTACATAAAATTATCGAATGCATAATAAAAAATAATAAAATCCAGTTTGGAAGATTTTGAAATTATCTCGGCGTATATATGTATATTATATTAATAATAATACTTCTTCTACAACCTTCTGCTGTATATATAAGTCGTAAAAACCTTTTTCAATAAAACTCCTTGCTTTGGAAATATTTATGAAATGTAATAAACCTCTTTCTTGCGTAGAAATGTAAAAAAGGGAAAAACAAATCAATTTTGTAGCGTAAACAGTAACTTTTAAAAAATTTTGAAATAGAAAAAAGACCAACACTTACTAATCGTAATGAGGTAAGTGAACATAGCTTGTTGTTCAAAATAGCAATGATTTGTGTAGAAACACATGTAGAAACTTTACAAACCAGCTGGGCATGTTTTTCTTCAAGTGAAAAACCTCCGTCTCGTAATGTTAATTAATGAATACTTTTTCAAATCTCACGCGAATGACTTGTGTGTTTGTAAACAGGGCAAGTCTTTTTCCTAGGGAAAAAAAAACAACAAAACACGGATAGGCTGGCGCAGAAAGCTTCCTAAAAGCGAGATAAATCAAAGAGTTGAAAGAAAGTATTCAGTTGCTTTCCGAAAGGAAGAATAATTACATGGATAGTACAGAGCTGCGCTCTTGTTTCTATGATGAAAATAAACACTTAATTCTCACACAGGTAAAATATAAATATATCACATATTTTAAGATCGGTGTCACTACAAATGAATACGTCATGTTGGTAAATTAAACATTCAATCGACGCAATTGTAATGCAAAGCTAAGCGCAAATTGAGTTATAGAGGTCAGACTTAGATTGGAAAATATATACTATGCAGTTCAAAATTTTGTATCCCTGAAAGGGGAAAAAAACAGTATTAATGAAATATATATCCGTTGTACAGTTGGCCAACGTTGTTGGCTTCGGTTTCCTGATCTCACGGGTTCGAATCCCCGCGCGAACAGTTTCATAAATTGATTTTCGATGATTTACATATTTCAGTTCGAATGCATGGATGTTTATGATGTCATAAATTACCTCTCGCCCATCCAAACCAAGCACGAGGCGTAGCGACGGCAATGAGCTAACCACTAGTCATATCATTCTGAGCCTAATTCTCTTCGAAAAAGTGAGGTTGAGCAACTGAGTGACAAGCAGTTTCAGTAGAAAAACTCCTGCTAAAATACCTCTATTAGGAAACTTTATACTTTAACATTGAGAGCAGACATGGTTAACAAAATGTACGATGTGTATATGTGTTGTTAAATATCGAAATTGAAATACAGCATTGGACTGAAGTATCTCTAATACATAAACATTTCGTCTGCAACGCTCTTAGGCGACACTATGCAGTTATGACGAGATCTAGCCATATCGGAAAAAAATCATTTCCCCATAAAAGGTACGAGGACCAGCGTCGGTCGGCGAAAATGCTCGACGTTTTCCAGTTTAGTTTCGCATTTGCGCTTCCGCACGTACGGCGACATCCATGTCGACGTCGGCAGCCGAGAACGAGGTGTGTGTACCCACCCCCGCTCCTGAATGTGCCGCCATCGGGTTGGCAAGCAGGGAAAACGATAAGGCTACGGAGTTGGCTCGGAGGCAAAAGCGAACGGATATCAGCGGATGCCAGCTGAACTTCAAACACATACAGACCGAAATCGTCGAATTCTGCGCGGATTTTCTTAAGTAGGTGTTATATTTATCGCACAACGTGCATGGAAATTTTCAGGGGCAGATTATTTGCATAACACTTTCATTTCAATACTACAAGAAATCTTTTCTAAATCCTGTTTGATTGACTCCTTGTTCAGTGTTATATTGTAGTCAATCATGTGGTATCCTAGGCACTAGAAACGTAATTAAAACAAATCAATTAAATCCACGTAAAATAAAAGAGTTCCTACCTCGTCCGTAACTTAATAAAAATTAAATGATAGCTAAAGTATAATACATAATATGTATGTATCAAAACGGTAATATCGGGAAAGCGTTTTCAATAGGCTGAAACTGAAACATACAAAAGTGAGTCTAATTCTCTCGTGGTAAATTTTACAAAAAGTCTGATATTGATAATTTTATTCCACTATGAAACCAAGTGCAGTTAAAAAATCTTTATCAGTAGTACGTTGTAATTGGTTTTTTTGATAGAATTTCGTTATGTTCGTATGAAGATTTGTAAGAGTAGTTTACACAACGTGCAAAAGAAAACCAATTAAGGATTCGAATGAAATACTTTTGACAATTCGTATATAAAATAGCACTCCTCGATACATTGTTGATTTGGCAGTTCATAAAATCAACAATATTACAGATTTTATAACATATACCGATATCTATTGTATATCGAGGAAAACATAGAAACAAATAAGATTATATATCACTATCAATTATTTGTGCACCCAGTTTCAGAATAAAAACAACTGTGTTTTGCAAGATTCTTTTGAAAGAAGAATTCAAAACAAAATATACTCGTAAAGAATGAAACGAAGTCAAATGACAAACATCATTGTGATTACATGCGGTTTAGCTACATTTCCGGCCCGATACGACTTCCGCACAAGCAATTTTTTTTAATAACAACATTGTAAAGCGATAAAAACCTTATCACACAAATCACTGTGTTCAACACAGTATCCTTCGAAGCAACATAATTATGGAGTCAGACATCAAAGAATTTCCAGTTATCTATGTTAATTTTTAAATGCTTTGGTAACGCAATCAGAATAACCTAATTATTATTAAAGTTTGTTTTATTTTATCGCTCAATGTCTTATAAATAATACTGTAATACCTACATCGCGAGTAGTGGTGCATTCTGTCTTATTTAGCATGTGTCAAGTAACCAAATGAATGAAATGAATCCTGGGTAATCAAAAAAATAAATAAATGATCCTGAGCATTGTGGCACACGTAATAGAGGCAAAAGGATGTTGTGCACAGTTTTGTAGGATGGCGGACCGCCTGAAAGTCACTGGAATATAACTGAATGCAGACTGAGACTATGGAGTGATAGAAAAGAGTTGCTGTCAGCTGATACAGAGTTACTAGGAGGATTGCGGTTTGCAGACATGAAACACGGAATACAGTTGAGGTAAAAGAAATAATAAGCGCCGATCCTTGTTACAACGAAAATCTAAAATAGTTTTATTTCAACCACATTAAAAAAGTGATGTAAACAATTTAAAAATAAAAGGTTATTTTTAAAGAAAATGCAACATACTAACACACAAAAAAAAATGGTTACATACTACATATTAATGAAGGTGACATTATATGCATGCGAATAGAATTCAAATAATCCGAATATTATAGGAGTATTAGCATAGAAATTTAATTAAAAAGTTGACATGAATATTCATGTTATCGTTCGAATAAATACACATTAGCATATTGATACCGGTCTTAATTTGTAACATATTCCTTACGGCTAAAAATTTCCAAAACTGGGCCCCGTTAATCACTCAGTTATGGATTAAAAAGTGACCGAAAGTCTATTTAAATACCGCTGTATGCATAACAAAGTGTGGCACCAGTGCCATAATCAGCATATTATTGGAGAGGCAAAATACTTACGAATAACACGGGGGGGATTATTAAAAACGGATTAGAGCCGAGGGAAAGGCCCGCGCCGAAGACGGCGGCAGCAACCAAATAAAGAAACTTTACTCGGAAAATTAAGAAATAATAATTTTCCGCCGGAATAGAGAAATATATTCAAAAATATTTAAATTATATTTTTTTAAGTCTGCGAGGAATGGCACGCGATGGCTCACCCACCCGGCCGGCGTGTGCTGCTGTAACGTATTTAAAACGACACTGACAAAAGACTTGTGTATTTTTTATCGCAGGAATGCGGGATCGATGTAGGAAAAAAGCAGGTGATTCGCGAAACAACTGCTCCTACATACACGAGGAAAATGTACCGGATTATCTTACAAAGCGAAATTCCTATGAAATATGCAATATTGCTTAAAATAAATATAAAACAAATAATACAGCTGGTAAAACAGGAAACAACTAGTATAACTATTATCGTAGAGGTCGTCTGGTCATTCGCATAGAGCAAACAGATTTGATTATTATTTAATCATTCAAAGAAATTAAAAAAATCCAATACAGTGAAATTTTTGAAATGAGAATTGACGAAAATAAATTGTACACATGTTTAACTATGATTAGGGACGCACTTTCTACCAATGAAAGTATAGTTTAACTAACAAGTTTTATAATTTAAGACATCGACTGAGGGTGCTTGATGGAACTTCAATATAAAATTTAAATTATTGAGATTTTGTACACTTCTATGTATTTTGTCACTAACGACCCGGGTTTCGCCTTTCGGCATCTTCAGGCATTCGAGCACACGATGGACTCGAATGCCTGAAGATGCTGAAAGGCGAAACCCGGGTCGTTAGTGACAAAATTCATGGAAGTGTACAAAATCTCAATAATCCAAATTTTACAAGTTTTATTTAAAAAAAAAAAACAATTTTGTTTTAAATATAATGTCTTTCTACCAAGAATTAATGACAAGTTTTACATAATACACTCACAAGACGAAGTCTCATAAATTTGAACGCGTTTAATTTTTAGCATCGACAAGAACATAGTCTTTGAGAAATATTTTTTGAGCAATATAATATTTCAATAAAGATCATCACGGTATTTCCACTATTGCTAAAACAAGATTGTGCGAAATCTATTGCCGTTAGTCATGTAAATTTTGGAGGTGTTTTTACTTGCTTCAAAACTATTTCAGAGCAGAACTAGTGCACGAGCACTGACTTGATTAATTTATCAAATTAGCCTCCTAATTATTTCACAAAATGAAAGTGACGCAGCGACAGCTGAACGTGACTCTTATTCGATAGACAAGCAAGCTCTTCCATCAAAGTATAGCATCGGAATACACGGTGAACTTGCAGAAGCTCGGCAGTATTATTAGGTTGAGAAACACCAGACTTTGCGTAAGTTAAGTAAGGCAGTTTCGAAAAAATAACATTGTTAGTTGTTCATCTCGTGGCGGTGCCGAACTGACGTTGATTTATAAGAGGGAAAACTGTCGGAGAGCGGACGTCGGCGTCGGGAAAGTAACGGCCGTCGGCCCGATATCATTTCACGGCATCGTGTGTTACTAATGCAACATTATAGGTTGTGTTTTTACGAGAAAAGTGATGTTAAACGACGGAACAAGGACTAGCTCCTTCGCAAAAACGACGTTTTGCTTTCACAGATACACGACGAAAGACTTTTATATGCGCAGAAATGCGAAAAGATTACATATAGTGTTCTAACTGGTATTATGATATTGCCTTTAATGATTTATGTTGACTGAACAAAACATAATTATTATGATTAATTTATTAATTGCAATCAAACTTCGCCACAATAATGCTAATATCTAGCTAAAATATTTTGTACTGAATATTTAACATACCGTAATTGAAAAAATTTATCGGAAAGACGTTTGCTTTATTACCTTGAGCGAAAATGGTCATGTAAGAATTTAAGGACATAATGATAATTAATTGTTCGATATTTATATTATATTTCTGCTGAACCGGTTGCTTTTAGATGTTTTTTTATTAGGTTATTCAAAATATCATGTAAGAACAACAACAAAAACCAGTTCTATCTACCTATATTTTTTGAACAATTGACAAATACGATTAACTGACAGAGTCCAAATTAAAAATAATTTGGTCACTTCAAAGACACAATGACTCAATAGTATTACAAATTCACTGTCAAGGCCGCAAGGTGGAATGAAAAAATCGCCAGAGGGCATTGCAAATGATGTATGTACTATATATTTAAATTGCTGCACAGAATCGATTTCTTATGACGGCTCCTGAACAAGTTTACGCATGAAAAGAAAACATTGTAATAGCATGCGTGACGATTGGTATTTGAAAATTACCTGTAAAATAATAGTTATTAAAATTACATTGCACGAAATTGAGCATTTAATTATGCAGATAATGCATTAAGTCTATATTGAAAATAACGCCAGGAGTCACGAGCAGATAGCATACGTATTATGTAGAATACATACATACTCTACATATTATTATGATTATTATCAATACCATTTTGGCAAAGGAGTGAATATTGTTAAGTCATGTATTTTAATTACTTTAAGGATAACCGAATTCGATACAGACCATAAACAAAAATAAAAACATGACAATAATAAACCACGTCTGAAGCCGAATAAAGGACATATTGCTGTATTTTTCGAACTGTACTACAATCATCTAGCTCCGTATTATATTGATGGAGAAAAATATATTGATCGAGTGACAAAAACCCACTCTTTTTTACAACTGAAAATTTGCTATCTATTTAGAACTTTATGTGGCACTCTTATATAATAACGTTGTTACGACACTATATTAGTCTTCGCGAAATGATTGCATTGCATATCGTCGCTGTTCTGGAAAAAAAAAAGAACATCGAAAAAATGACATATTGAGTTAGTTACAACAAAATATTCCTTATTTCAAACTACCGTAAGAAACACATTTATTTTTATAAATTATGATCTTACTTTTGCTCTTACTATTTACTCAATTTGGTGCAAACAAATGTGTAACATTTCAAATACTTGACAAACATCAAAGTCCAATTACTCAAAACTAGTATTTTTCAGTTAGTGTCTTCTTACAGAACAACGAAAAAATAAAAAAAAAACAATCGACAATCAAGAATTTCTATTTTAAAAACATAAAATTTTTCGTGTCGATCGATAATCCAGATTTTGAATATTGAAATCACAAGTTAAAAAAAAAACGCAGGCGAACAATGGGAAGAATCTAAAAAAATAAAATTGAGTGTATATTTAATGCCGTGACAGAAAACCAATTATTCCACCGAAGGACATTGAATGTAAATTAGGAGCTAAGCAAAGAAGAAAACTTTTCCAAAAACATCGAAACCACTCCAAAAATATGAATATTTACGACCGGTGATTTCTGAAGGACTATGCCGCCTCAAACGAAATTCACCATTAAAATATGGAATTTAAATATCAACCACGATCATAATACGCTACCATTGTTATATACCACTACGTACACGTCTGATTTACCTAACATTAAAAGCGTATTTTCAAAATCTTATAAATAAATGAGTGTCAAATTGGAATTAATTAAAATCGAAAACGCTGCCGCATTTTCTTCATCAGGGACAGGAGATTTTACGATAATGTTAGGAAAACTAAAACGTGTCAATAAATTTTGAAGTTAATGGAAACCTTACAAACTATCTCTCAAGTTGCACGACAACCGCACGAGTGACTGCGAAACACTTATTTGTTTCTCTTCTATTATAATTTTACAACCTAAACTATTAATATTTTCTATGTGTCACTTAAATGACACATTAATGCAATAGAATTCAAAACATAATTCCTGACAACTATTTATTCCTAGTATGGATGTGTCAATACGTTGATCTGCATCGTTTGTTTTACATAGTTATGTCATTTATTAAATTCTACTGCCACACACAAGTTTCAATCTGGTCTGTATACAAATACGCCAACTGGCCAATATTCAAGCGTTCGAAGAAGTCTGAACATAAAAAATTGTGAGATATTATATAAAACAGACAGTAATTATAAATTATTATTTTTTTGTCAAAAATTACAATCAAGTGCTGAAATCTCGATCATTAGTAGTAATGTATTTTATATTTTAATTGAACTTTCAACAACACAAAATGTTTACAAGCCGATTTCATCACATGAAGAAATTGTCTTCAATTTGATATAGGCAGTTAAGACTATTCAAGTAAATGCAAAGCAAGCAATGATTACGACTGTTGCGAATCGCTGTCACTGGTTAGAAATAACTTTTGAGATTATCTGGAAAATCCTCTTACAATACATTTTATTTATACGGGTTATTATGAAAACACATTTCGTATTTAAAACAGCGTAACACACATACATAAATACGCATTCCGAGAGGTTCAGGTGATAGCAGTCGCGCATTTTGCTTCGGAAAACCGCTATTTAGTTCTGCGGCAACTACTGGTTTCCTACATCAACCACAAATGTACGCACTGTAATCAACGTAAACCTTTTCAGCCCGTTCATATATTTAGTAACAATGCAAATCCACAGGTAACGGCTACTAAATCATTGATAACTTTAAATACAATTGAATACTCTATGGGTGTAAAGTTTGACATGAAATTATATTTTATCGGGTTAAAATATAGCCACACAGTTCGTTAACAGGATATAATATATCGCAGAGCAATAGCTTCGTATTCTATGGAAGAAGTAGATACGGTATTAAATTCATATAATCCGAAGTATTCTATTAATCTGACTGAATAAGAAATGGGCATACGACTTAATTATAACATTGAATAGTAAATACTTAATAATTTTCCTATTCCACAGAACATTCAGTCGTTAATTAACACTATGTGAACGAAAAAGATCCTGATAAAACAAGCGTGACAGATAGCAGATATGTATACTGAAATTTGCTAAGTTGTCGTAAAATTATTGCATAAAATGGAGGTTACATAGATAACACCAACGTGAATTTAATTTTCTTTATGGTTTATTTTGTTGTGTCGTGTACAAAATTTAGTTAGAAATCGACAAAAGAAGAATATTAACTTAACTGTCCAATCTGAATTATCAATGTTGTTATTCAGCAATATTTGGTTAAATAATAAACATGCAGTGAGCAATGTTCTCTAAATTCTCAACACTTTAAATTAATTGAGAAGATATGAAATAATAAATTATGTACTATATTTTGATAACTGAGTATGAATATTATTAGAACCGAATTGTAATCATAAAGTGCACTGACAAAATATGGCCGACAATCTACGCATAAAAAATATTAACGTTAGAAAAATTTAACGGCGAAACTGGCAATACAAATTAATGAAAAAAAAAACACTATCGAGTTATTAATTTCAATACTCTATCCGCAACACAGATGAAAAGAATGCGATCAAAGCTTAATTAAAATCATATTTAGTCGATGACTCTTCTTTCTGTCATAGTATTAATTCGAAAAAGGCTCCTAAATTATATTAAAAACGTTTCTCGTTACTTTTCGATATACCGTGACACAGAAAAATTTAAAAATAAAACCGAGGAATACTTTCGTGGGTATTCAGTCCATTATCGGCGAAAAAAGAATTACCTATACACCACCGAGTAAGGAACCAAACTGAACCGTGATTAATGGCCTTTGTTAAAAATCTGGCTACACAAGTAAATCACAACATCGAGTCCGCTGGCTATATAACCAAGTTATATTTAGTGGAGTCTTTTCTTTGGAAAAGTTAAAAGAAGCCGTGAAAAGTGTGGGTATATATTATATTATCGTCGAAAGCTAAAAGCAGCACTCAACATTTATTATATTTAAGCAGAGGTATTAATAAGACTCTTCTTCACCTTCTGAGAATCTCTTGCGGATAGTGAAGAGCTGATTTTAAAATCTCTGAAGCACTTCAAGCGATGAATTTTTATATGTTAAATGTTAAAATATAACTCGCTGATTAAACACAATAGCATTTGTTTGATGCCTTAATAAAAAAGGTTAGAAGGAAACTGGTTTGTTTGTCATTGGGTATTGTCGAATTGTGACAACATATGTGTATAACTATTTAACTGCACGATTAAATAAGTCACCCACCTCCTTGAAACGAGTTTTTCCATAACAAAAAAAAAATGATTGAAAAACGTTAAAATTATAACTTTTGATAGGACTATAATTCGATACATGTATTAATTAATGACGTAAAAAGCATTAAATAAATGTAAGAGCTAGTTTTTCCTAAGATAAATATGCACTAAAAAATAGATGGTATCATTCACGTATGAATTCCGACACGATGAGATTTAAACTACGGTTTGAAATCTTTTGAAGAGGAATTTTTCACTGCTGTATCGACATACGAAAGAAAATGTTGAAAAAGTTGTCTGAACCGTAGTTTAATCTCAATTAAGAATATACATTGGACATCGCAATTTTCATCAACATATACTGCATGTGACCTAATCGCGAATACAATTAAAATAACTGTACTGACTCTAAATTAACCATGGGTAGGAGAAAATGCACCACTTACGAGTTGTAATTTGAGATCCTTGGACGCGCCCAGGGGGCCGACCCACTGATGCAGGCCGATATACCTTTTCGGCAGCACCTTGAGCGAGAGCTCGCTCTGCGCGTAGAGTGCGTCGAGGCAGTGATCCAGGGCGGAAGCCTCCAGGAGGGGCCCACCGGCCCCGGCCTCTAGCACCACCATCGTTTCTTACACTTTAATCCGACACTCTTTCAGACCATCGCCCGGAACGAGCGGCGGCTGAACGACACTAACTCCACCGTGAGAGCCAATATTTACAATATCACTCAACCACAATACACTATTACGCAAGAATATGGAATTCACTTCAATGTACAATGCAGTGTAATCCGTAAGAAATGAGACACTTGTCAATATTTACAATCAAAGTATGTGCATCGAATAGAACACTACTTTATGTCACAACAAGGTGTTTTTTATTCTGTTTGTTATGCGAAGTAAGTTTAGCTGTCAGTCCTTGGGAAAAGCTGCACGTCAAATAAATAGTAGTCGGCGGCGGTATTGGTTCAACAGCGTGTAGACGGTGACTTCAAATTTCTACATACGGACGTGCGGAAAAGCGGCAGAGCACGCAGCCGAGGAAAACCGAAGCGAATGATAAAAGTCCACTACGTCAATTTAAAAATTTAAAGTGGCTGCAATTGTACATATGCCGGTGCACAAACAGCGCCAGTGTTCGCTTGAATAGTTCTATTGAATCGGCCCAATATGCTGCGGGTAATAATCACCAACGCAATTGTATTTTCACGCAATCCTGCTACAAATTTAACAGGTAAACAATAAACACTTGTGCAAGCGGCGGTCGATCGAATTCAGCAAACGGTACACAAGCAATGTAACGTATGCAGTTTAAAAACATTCACGGATTAAACAAACTTTAAATTAAATTATAATATATTATAACTGAATCTGTGTCCCAGTTTCTATCACAGTTAATATAAATAAATAATTTAATAAGAATTTGTACGATATTTTTGGTATGATATTAAAGATACTTATAGTTAATTAAAAATATATATGATATGTGATTATGATTTGATATGTTTTATAGCACTAGAGTTTTTTTTAATTAATGATATGAGTCTGATTTCTAAAACCAACAACACTTATTTTAGAGTTTCTTTGTATTATTTAACACCACCGAGACGCGATTTCCGATTGAACACAGTGTTAGGAATGAGATGTTCGAGTCGGCAGTGTCCGCCGCGGATATAGTGTCTTTTCCGTACGTGCGCGCAGTCGGGAATGTCGGCCGTAACTGTAAACCGTTCGTGGAGCTCATCGGCCGTCGAGCAGCGATGCCTCGGTAACGGTAATGTCAGGCTCGATTACCGTAGCGGCGTCGTCGTCCGAGAGGCTTCGATTCTCCGACGGACCACGGTAAAACGTGCGAACTCACCGACAACACCACGGACAAATCTAAGACTCCAAAGACACACTAGAGGTATCGTAGTATACAGTGAAGTATCCCTGAAGATTCATGCATTGTGTGTGCACTCAAAGAAAATCATGTTTTCAAAAAAGTACAAAATAAAAAGTCAAAAAAACATCCGAAATAAGGAAATCTTTAATATTCGAACATCAAAATAAGAAGCTCCTCGAGGGAAAAGATGTTTATTGCAACTTTGTGCAGCGACTTTAACGCGCGGGTTCGACTCCCGAAGTATACAAAACACGGATATTGAGTGTTGAAGGAATAATAGGTTTCGCGCGACCGTTGTTTGCGTGAGTCGCGGGCATACTGAACGGCGGGCGGGAAGGGCGGCCGGGAGGATCGCGACGGTGGCGGCGACGGGAAAGCGGGCGGACGGCCGCGGAGTCGATACGAGAGCCGCCCTGGCACCCGCGCGAAAGCTCTGCATCATCACCGCGGGTTCGTGGAGTCGAAGGCTTCCCCGCATAGACATTGGCATTCAAATGCCAACAAACGACATGCCTACATGTACGTCGTAAGAGTACAAGATAATTAACAGGTAATCATATGCGATGAAAAAATAACAAACCATATATTTTTTATTATTATAGAAGGGAACTTTTAATGTTTAAATTTATCTAACAGTTTTTCATTGCGGGTTCAAATTCAACGCTGTATGGCTTTAATTTTTAGCTCGCTCTATGCGATAATAGAAAAAATTACATTTTTAAAAAATAAGAAAAGAGTAAATTAATTATGAAATAATCCGTATGAAAAGTAAAAATAATTGGTCTTACGGCAACTGATCACAGCAATGTTTCTAAATCAAATAGTATAAACAAAGCATAAATACGAGAATATTATATGAATAATTTGCGTTTTAAGTTATACGCAATCCAAATTAATAAAAACAAATAACGAAACAGCATAAAAATATAAACGAACAGAAAAAAAAAACTACAACGGAACAGCGAAATAGTCAAAATGACACATTCACTTTCGACCGTCGGGAAGAGTCGAAATAAATATCCCACCTGAGGAATAAAATTGGCAACGTTCCAAACAATAAATTTCAAAGCACTGTTGACATGGAATTGATTTGTTTGGAAATTAATAACGTAATAAAGAAAATATGATTGGGTATACAGATGATAATTGCACATGGTTAAATCGTGAAAATTAGTCATTTGAATTATAAACGTTCGACCAAAACATTGTACAGTGGAACCCCGATCTACCGTTCTCGCATAAATTGTTTTCCCGCATGGATCGTTCATTTTTCATATTCCCGTCACACCCTTAAGAACGATGTTTAATAATCCCGCATTAAGTGTTCTCCGATGTATCGAATTCCTCGATCTGTCGTTTAAATATGCAAAAGCTTCCTAGAATTGTTTATGACCATGGTCATAATGTTTCGTATTGTGACTGCACCTGCGTTGATATATCAAAACATCTAGGACCATTGTTTCTAGGAAGAGTGACATTCGCAAAACAATCGAAAAGTGCAGCAAGTCAGCGAAAAAGAAAGTTTGCTAAGGAATCTTCTTTTAGTGAGCTTGGTGAGATTCTTCTCAAGTGGTAACCAGCAGGTGTGATCTGAAAGCATACCTATTGATGGATCCATAGTAAGAGAAAATCTTTTCAAAAAGCAAAAAAAAAGGTACGACAAACTTTTCTGCATCGAACGGATGGATCCAATAGGCTCAAAGATCGGCGTGGTTTTGTTTGCAAAATAAAAATCTTTTTTTTATTTGAAGCTTTGGCGTATTTATCGTTTATTTTTAGGGTCCCTTGAAAAACGTAGAATCGAGGTTTCCCTGCACAATAAATAATATGCATTGCCCCAGACGATAACAATTTAGTAACATCCAATGCAAAAATATCTTTCGAGTCCGCAATGTGTACAATATATATACTTTTCTTTTGCATGCGGGGAGCTTAAGCGTCCCGCCCGGTGATACCGAGGGGTTTATCAATGGCGCAATAAACCTTTCAGGTTAACCTAACACACTTTACGATAATAATATCTTTTAAGTGCACTTTATTAGGGAGCACGTCAAAGCGAGACTATTTATTCGCACTTACAGACTTAACGACAATAATGTTGGCGGCGCGGGTCGATATTTGGCCCATCCTCCAGCATATATTACTTACTGCAAAACGAAAGTCTTCGACTGGACGAAATGATTTGATTATTAACATCACTTTTAAATTAGGAACTGTCAATTTATATTCGAAAGGCATTATATTTTTAAAATAATCTAATTTTATAATTAAATGCATTTTGATATAGATAACAAATCGCTACTCCGCAATTGTCGTATGAATATAACAATACATACTATTTATATATGACATCATTCCCTGAGAAGCTGCCATTAATTGACTTAACTAAAATATTTTAGACTAGTTCGGCGGTAACTTTGTGGAAATTAATTTTAAAGTATATTAAAATTGAGAACATTGTTATTCCACTGGTTAAATACCTTTTTAATAAAAAAGTTAACAATTTCATATTGACTTATTTTCATATACGTGGAATCGAATCAGTAATAAAAAAGGCACGAGACAAGTTTAGTGAAACAACAGTGAACTAAATGCGATATAGAATAAAAACATCTAGCTTGCATTGATAACAAAGTTACTTTTTATACTTTGATTATATTCTGAATGAATATGATTTGCAGTGGGGTTGTGAACAAATAAAACTCGGTCAGGGGTGCGATTCATTTTGTCTGGATGAAGAAAAGCGAAATAATAATATTAACGTGATAGTTTCACTTGAATTCTAGAGTGAACAATCTGTGCCATCTAGGGTTTATAGCACAGGTAAGAATATTTAAAACCTACAACGGAACACACAAAGGCGTATATAAGATGTGTGAATTTATTCACTTCTAGCAACAAAAATATGTGAATTCACAACTAAACGTATACCCTGAAAAATAGCTCAATATAATGTGTTTTTTTAATTAAAGTAAGATTCTGCAGTACGGAATTAATTCGGAAAAGAATGGAATTGAGTAAATTAATCAAATAATTTGAATAATGTATTTTGTAAAATTTTATATTATAAACGTTCTTAGATAACAGATAATAACATTTAAATTCAAAAATTCGGTAACAGGCGAAAGAAACATAGTGCAGTGGTTAAATACCATATATAAAAAAGAAAACTCATAAGAAATAACTTCAAAATTTTACTAAACTAATAATAATACATTTGAATCGTTGAAATTTGATATCTTATATTAATAATTTCAAAGTGGCGTGATTAGTTGTTGATAACAAAAACTATAAAAATGCTAATTCTTTGCCTACCGATCTCCATATACTTGTATCCTATTCTACATGTGAGTATGTACTATCGTTGGCCTGAAGCTTCATCGAGATTCATTAAAATCATTAAAAACCCGTTCGACAAAAAGATATTTCTTTCTCATAATGCTATTACTTAGCAATAATGTACGCATGTTTGATTCTCACATGCGTTGACTTGCGGAAAGAGCAATAAGCATATCAACAATGTCAATTCAATATGACCACGGCGACTTGTGCCCTTCCGCGACCCGCTTCATTAATTTTCGTAATAACTATTCAATAGTGCATATTTATAAAAGACAATCGTTATTATTCACATACACTTGAACACACTTCACTATTTATAAGCAGAAATTACAGCTCTATCGTCATAACGATTTAAGCATGGTAGAAAAAAAATAAATACGAAATAAAATTGTGATGGAATTTATATAAAAATGTTTATCAATGTGCCAAGTATAACTTATTTGGAGGAGGCGCACCTTTAAAAAAAACAAATTAAGAATATCTCGATGTTTTATATTTTATAGCGTTATCCACGAATGGCCTGCATATTCGTAATTCAAAAGTTCACCCGTGCGAAAAAAATTATCTATCATGGTCAGCTGATGGTCTAAAGCTAAGCAGACACTGGTTAACTTTTTCAGTAGCCCATGGGAAAGATTTTAAAAATGCAACGAAAAGTGGATTCGAAATTGGAAAGATAAGCATCTGTCCGTTACACAAAAAAAAACTATCAAACTTTGGCCAATTGCGTCGGGAAAAATACACATTATAATACGCATGGAAAATTCTGACGATTTTGGTTACTTTCAAGTCCTCTCAAATTATGAATCGGACGCGTAAAAAATCAGAATCTAAATACAGGACAAAGTCAGGCAATAAAGCGAATTTATACAAATAGAATTAAAGAAAATAATAAAAAAAAAATATGGAATCTGTCTCACTCAAAATTTTTACACATTCTAAGTAAAATAATCTTTTGGTTATTTTAATCAACGAATCAGCGAGATGAATTGGATATAAGAAATTAATGATGGAAATTTCAAATCAAATAAGTAACAATAAGATGAGATATCACGAATATTAATCATGGTAATATATTATGGAATCATTGGTATCCCGTACTATAGGATGCCGTTTGGGTGAACCGGTTCGTTCCAGTGCACATGTCTCCGTCGACTATACGTTGTCGTCGTCAACAAATTGAAAGCGATTAGAAATAATTGATTCGCGCTCAAAGGTGTTTTCTTTCGATCAAATGTAGAATCGAGAGAGTAAGTAAGTAGAACGGCGGGCGGGCAGAAGAGACCTCAATATGAGTACCGAGTAACTAACTAAACTAGACGATCGCTGCCGATATAGTCGATCAAGATAACTTAAAACGAAACTGTCATAAAAATGAGAATTCAGAACAACGATTTAAAAAACATTTCCCGTATAATAGTATTTTGTTTTATTTTTGTAGTTTATTTATATGTCAAATTACAACTGACGCCAATGCGCCATGCATTTACACAATAATAACAGTACAATAATAAAAACAATATTAATAATGTGATATATATTCTGAGATTGGTCTCTCACGATTTGATTAAAAAGAGGGATGATTCTTAAATGAAACACCATTATGAGAATCAAGTATTACCAAATAAAAATACGCGTGTTACAACAATTGAGACGTTTGTGGGAAATCTGACTCATGAGTAAATGATGCAACTCTAACCACGCTATTCTAATTTGGAAACAACACAAATGAAAAAAGTGCGTATGGTTACATTGGAAGAACAAACGCATCACTGGGCATTACGCACGCAGTGAATTACGAACATTTCCGATTGGTAAAAGAAAGCTATATAGCAATTGACTGATAGCACATCCATAAAAAACTAAACATCGGTGCCTTGAATGAGAATATATACGTTATAAAAGTGGTGAAATTGACATAGGTAATTGAATATCCGGGTATCATGTGGAATCGAGCGGTAAGACAACCCTAGCGGGGACAGGTTCTACAGCTTATTGGATGCGTGAGAAGGAAACAACGCACAGTGCGACTTATGCCATTAGAGGTTCCCGGAGACATAACATTCAACGAGTTCTCCTCCCTCGATTAAGGCCACGAGTTGATGCGGTACATAAACACGAACTTTGACGTTTATAAAATGCCACACCTCGAACAAGACGCGTTTGTAACGAAACGCTGTTCACGATTACAGAATTGCATAAATTTGATAGGTACAAAAGAATTCGCGAACAAATTTAACAACCCGACTACTCACTTCTGTGAGTCGCAAAATGTTCAATAAAGAGAAATGTAAGTCGACCGTGAACTTTTGTTGCCTGTATTGCAATACTTGATAATCAATTACAAAACGTTATTGGGTCAGTTCATAATTACAGAAAAAAGACATTCACCAACCAAAACTTAAAGACAATTTCAGGAAGATGTCGTAGGGCGATATCAGAGTCACTAATGATGGTACCAAGCTTTTCCTGTTGAATTAACCACTGGTCGAAAAAAAACAAAATAACTCCAGATCAACGCATAAACAGCAATGATTATCAGTGGTGTTTAGAAGAAAATATAATATTATTTAAGACATCAACTGAGGGTGCTTGATGGAATTTCAAAATAAACTTGAATTGTTGAGATTTTGTACATTTCCATGTATTTTGTCACAAACGACCCGAGTTTCACATGTCGGCATCTTCAGGCATTCGAGCACACGAATGAGTCAATTCGAGTTCATTCGTGTGCTCGAATGCCTAAAGATGCCGAAAGGCGAAACCCGGGTCGTAAGTGACAAAATACATGGAAATGTACAAAATCTCGACAATTCAAATTCAATAAATAATACATCAAAATTCTTATTAATTTTCTCGATAGTTTCATCAGCCATATTGGAAAATGACAGTAAAAATTTCGTTAAACGTATTGCAAGCAAACAGTTGTAATTTAAAAAATCTAAACCAAAATTCGGCTCATTCATAGTGACTAATTTAACAAGATAATTATAGGAATTTGATGAAAACAAATTTTTCGTGGTTTACAATCAGTACTGTAAAATGAAATAATATAACCTATGTCAGCTATAAGAAAAGCATAATTTAGAAAGAATTATAATAAAATAATATATTAAAAGTTTTAGATAACTCTCGTTTACGACGATCATGAATGTGACTTTACAAGCCATAACGTATAACTTTTACTGGCCTCCCTCCCCCTTCAGTCGCAACTTAAACATCCATAAATATCGGACCGCCAAATACTCGAAAAGAGTTCTACCAGAAAATGTATGGTTTCTTAACCCAGTGCGGATGGGTACGTTGCGGATTGTGGATAAGCCAAGAAGTCTGGTGCATGGGTATTTCAGCTGTGACTGCAAACTCGGGAATGCTCAGGTTTTATGGAAACAGGGAACCACGCAACGGTAGCCACTAACAAGAATGGGCCCGAGAATAAAATATAAGGTATGTAATCGAAAGCAGGTTATGTATCGGAAAACAAATTAAATTGATGAAGTATCTAAATAAAAAAATATTCGAATAGCTATTCCCATTTTTTACGATATCTACTCCCAGTGTGGGGCATCCATCCTTCTAATTTAATATCTCAATTAAAGCTGTCTTTGTTTTTTTTAACAATAGTAGTTATTAAGTTTTTGTGTGTTAAGTTCGAGTGTGCTCGAATGCCTGAAGATGCCGAAAGGCGAAACCCGGGTCGTTAGTGACAAAATACATGGAAGTGTACAAAATCTCAATAATCCAAATTTGATATTGAAATTCCATCAAGCACCCTCAGTCGATGTCTTAAATTACTTAAATTATATCTTAAATTATGTCTTAAATTATCTTAAATTGTAGTTATTAAGTGTTAAAAGATGTCCGGTAGTATGTTAGTCGTTTTTTCTACACCACGTTTTGTTGAGCTTGCTGAGAAAAAGCGTAAACAATACATGTCTGTCAGAACTAATTCATAAATGGATTAAAAAATATAAAAAAAGTGTGCGTGATTAAAAACCAAATACGACAAATGACCGAAAAAGAGTGTTTTTCTACTCGGTTTAAGTAACTAAACTTCTTTAAAAGTTCAGAACCAAAATTGACTTTATGTTCCAAGCAATTTTGAATTTAAATCTCGACTTGAGTAACTCTTTTAAAAAATAAGAAAGTTATAATAAAAGAATTTTAAAGTATGTGACTGCACTTATCTGCTGTCACTTCAGAGCAAGAAACCGAAATGCTTGAATATTTCACAGGCCCGATGCGCGATGTAAATATTAAAACACAATAAATATGATATACGTATTTGTTATATGACTGTATCCCCCGTCCCGAATTCGGAGGGGTGGACACAAAAAGCATAAAGTGAAAATTTGTTCGAATAATTCGCTCTTATTCCTCTCACTTCGAAATGGTCTACAGCGTTTTTCCATATTTTATGCTCCTTAAATTTTTCAACGACACGTCATCTGGTACATTTTTGAGGAGAGCGAAATGAAATTATTAAATTGGACGCGAGGCGCGCTGCCGACAGCCAATTTTGTTCCAGAGCGCTCATACTTTTTATGGCGATGAAATGTTTTAGATGTCACTATTTATTTTGTGCAGAATTTAAGACGAAATATTCTTTTAAAATTGACATGTAACGAATGAATGACGCGAGTAATTTCAACTATCAGATATTTCTTCTTGTGGTAGCGTTAAATCGCAAATAATTTACCAAGCGATTATTCAACTTAATATAGGTACCTTATTTATTGAAACACAAGAATAACTCAAACATCAATTGATAACGGAAGATGAGCATACCAAACAAAACCAGCAGAGTTTAAATACCACAACAAAGTTATATTAAAAACGAATTTTCACATAGTAGCCGCCGAATCCATCGAAAATATGGAGTTTAAATTGTTTAACTTTATAACAGGCGTGCCCAGCCCAAAAACAGAAAGTACTGACCGACCGCTATATATCAAGACTTATATTATATGTCATAGCGCTACGACGCCGAGATTATTGCGTCAAATGCTCGCTCTCAAAATTTTCGCTCCGCCTGTGTTGCCAGTATTCAATCCCAAAAATAATATATTATAATTAATACATACTTTTAAATAATTATAGTAAAACATTATGAATAATAATTAAAGCAATATATTTATAAAGAACACTTTAAAACAACTACAGTGACTTATATTATAAATAATACTTTTAAATAAAATATTCCTGAACAAGATTACTTAAAAAAGGAGTCTTCTTCTTAACCATATTCGCTCACTATGTGAAGTATATGGCCACCACGCAGTGCCTAAATGATCCCCGTAACCTATCAATCGGATTGCTTTCATTGATGACTTACCAGCATCCTTCAGTTCCACCGATTTCATTATTTGAATAGTACCGAACGGTCGTTGAATTTTTGTTTTCTTGGGTGATTGAACCTTCCCATCCCATCACCAGTATTTATTTCTACACAAATACGTTGAATGGTGCTTAGTGATACATCTGTAACCAAAAATAAATAAAATGCTATGCTGGTTGTACTGTGATGTGGTTCAAAATGCATAAATATTTTGTTATATTTCGATATAACTGTACCACATTACCTCCAAATGCCATGCATAGATTTGCAATCAAGCATTGAACGTACTTAAAAAATCTATCTTTTCGAAGAAAAATATTGTATTTGTGAGGGATTATTTTCTAGGGAAAATACACTAAGAGTGCAACATTATTGAAACAGCTTTTAATGTCATTGTGAAAAAATGTATGCAGTTATTTATATTCATTCTCTGAATTTAATAAATGTGACCCGAGATAGTCAAAAGTTTGGACAACCATATTTTATACCAAAGCCAATGTTTCAAAATATTGATATTTTAAAAAATACGCATTGACTGCGTTAATAATCCACTGCGAAATTTGACTAATGACTTTCAGCATCGTCAACATAAAATTTATAATTTGAAGTTGTCTCAATGAATTTTCCAAAAAAATGATTTCTTCGCATTCTTTTTCCTTCGATAAATTTTCCACGAATCATAGCGACACGACGTCAACGGGAAAAATTCGTTGCTCTTGGAGTTATTGAAGGTTAGGAAATAATGCAATGTGAAACACGCGTTGAAATGAAGTCAATAAAAAAAATTAAAACGATCAACTTACGCCTTACACATCAATAAAATGAAGTTGGCACCTTAAACTATATTAGTTTCGCAAGTTAAAAACTGTGCCAAATTCTGATTAAGATATTCAAATGGCGCAAATTCAAGGAGTCTTATATCACGTTAAAAATCGAACATTTAATTCATAAAAAGGCAATCAATAAACGCCACATTTAAGCCGATAAAAAATAGTCCTTTATGGAATCATAGCCATCGCAAAACATGTTACGCCCGCGTAACTGACTCGATTTTGAATCATTATCTTTCGACCTGATCTCTTTACAAAACAGGAGTTGATTTATGGCATCACTATTTGCAGTACGCATAACATACATGACAAGCGAAATGGAAATAAGCCGAGGACAAAGATTTAATTATTTTTAATTCGCTCTATGACCGCACATGCATAGGCCACGCTTCCATATAAGTAAGTCTTCGGCTGTATATTTAAAATTTTGCATACCTACACGCACAAAATAATAAAACGTGTACACGATGTAAAAACTAATCTGAGTAACGCCAGACAAACACCGGGTAATTCATTGAAAATCTCAAGAAGCTGTAATCATTGAATGCATAATTAAAGGTAAATAATATTTAAAACTACATTTGTTTATTTAATTCTCAGTAAAATGTTAGGTCAAGATGCTGTATATATATATATGCTATTCAAAGATGTAAATAATTCGTCCAAATATCTTTTGGAAAGCCTGCAATACAATTAAATACATTCTTTGAAATGTAAGCAATTCAAAGATTCCGCAAAAAGATTTTGAATATACTATAATATGCACGAGATAACATTTCATGAATCAATGAAATCATAAAAATACGAAATATACAGGTTATGGATCGATACGGAGTTCCTTCCACAATATTTAATGTTCTGAAATGTTCTTAATGTTAAAAATGGGACTTGTGAAACTGTACATCGTCAAATAGGTAACTATTATAAATTAACCGGTTACCTACTATATAAGACGAAGTATGTACTCGATGAATCGGTTTTCTTTTAGTCATTTTTAATATCATGCCACATTTTTGTTGGAAGCCACCGACAAAAGGGAGACCTAGATGATTATTTTTTATTTGAATTTAGATATTTCATTCAATCTTTCCCGAGCAGAAGCGGTCGGTGCGTCGCGTCGGCCGCCGCACTGTTTCGCTGGTCGCGGTCAATTCGTTTTTTTATTGTGTTGCTTTGAATTGTATTTAATGTTAAATGTAAAATCATTTGTTTGTGTCAATCGTGTTTAAATTTAAATGTAGTATCAATTTTATAATGTAATGTAATTTTTGTTTGTTAAACCACTGCATCTAAATAAAGGAGATTAACCGAACCTAAATGGCGTTTGTATTGAGAACTTCCATTTGATGCCGGATGCCGATAACCAATCATTCGCTCCCTTTCGACCTGGCTTTTTAAAATGATATACCGAAAAACTTGAGTGTCAACATGCTGGTTTTATTTTAAAAATCACGGCAGATGAACAAACGATTCAGGGGTAACATCTCTATTTTAAACACTAATTATCTCCCGACATAACGCTGAGCAGAAAACTTACACAGAATATTAAAATTTACAACTTGTGAAATAGACCAAGTGCGGGGGACATTGCCGCATATTATGTTATGCACCCACAACTACTTCGGCGGGAAAAAGCTCGCCCCTGTAGGAAATAGGAACCGGTTCGCGGTGGGACCAAATTAAATATTAAAACTTATAATTCAAGTTGGATGCAGTAGCACACAAATGACAAGGCTACCCACCTACCCAGGCGTTATGATAATAATTATAATTGCGTATTTTCATTCCGTCCGGCAGCAGTTTTCGTACCTGCTATGATTAATACTAATGATGCTATCACAGAAAGTGGCCACCGACTGCACCCGAGGAAGAGAATCTGCCCTGCCTATAGCGTAGACAAAGCTATACAGTATTACAAAGGGATAAAAATGTTACAAACAACGGTATAAGTGCAGAACTGATAAATGTTATTATTCTGAACAGGCATGCGATCAATACTGTAAATAATTCGTGTTTTGAATTTTCAGCTAATAGATTTGCATAAATATAATATATTTTCCAGTCATATATAAATTTATTTTCGAAATTTTTGGCTGGCATAGAAAATGACATTTTTAGCGTCACCTGTATCCAACACTTCGAAAGGTTGTGAAATTAATATAATTTATAACTAGGCCATCTCAAACCAGGTATAAAGCGACTCTAAAAGGAAACTATACGCTCAAATCAGGAATAAACAACGATTAAAAATTACTGTTGAAATTGAAAATGCATTATTTCGTCGGCCGTGCATTTCATGCCATGCAGGTATTCATCAACAACTCAACAAATTACCATGCAGCGCGAGAATTCATTAAATGTAAATTTCCGTAAACAAAAATTACATTGACCTTCTCGATCCGAGTTGCAAATATACTGTATACAGTTTGAAGTTTCCGATTTAACCTTGGATGCAATCAACGGAAGTCATCATATTTTCCACAGCCATTGATTTGCAGGATTGCAAATTGTAGGATTGTAACGAAGAATTTCGCCGTGACATTCGTGATAATTCGCTTGCGTTTACGAGAAATTGATGAACTTCATGAATTTGACCTGAGTTATTGAAGACGAACTAGTCATCAAATTTGACACCTTTTGTAAATGTCTATTTTCAATAAAAATAAAAATTAGGAACTTAAATGGAAGAGAAATTTATATTTTATTGGATATTGTTTTCTTAAATCGAACAGTAAAAAGAACAATTCTTCCATTACATTACGAGAGAAAAAAGACTGAGACCAGTGTATTCTTAATTCAAATAATATTGAGAAACAAAATAAAAACTATTGTGCTATTATTATACACATGGCAAATCATTTAATAACAGTTGTTTATAATGTTTTGAAAAGGACTAGTGGGTAAGTATCCGCAACCCCCTAAAATTATTTATCAATGAGAGTGATGAGTCCTTCTTTGTATGTCCAGTAACCGGTAAAATTGCAACCTATATCCAAAGCTTCGTACATTCATTAAATCGATAAAAAAATTAAAAAGGTCACGCAAAGAAATACTGGAATTATCAGTAAAACAGTAACAGCAATTAAAAAAGAAGGAATCTTGCGACAACCAATAACCGATACAGTTATTACGAATAACAGCAGCAATATAATCGTCAGTCGGACATTCCCGCGAGGTTATCCGTAACAAAAAGTACAAAAAAAAGAAATCTCATCTTCCAGCGGGAACAAGGGAGTAAAGTTTTAAATTGATTCTAAATCTTTCGATAAGTCGCTTATTTGGCGGGAGAAAAGTTTGCGGCCGACGTCGTGCTTTTCTCTGCGGGTCGCAGAGACGCGCCTGCGTGCACAGCGTGTGAAAAACAACAAAGCCACGCTAGAGATTGTATCCGAAAATTAAATTTTAAAATTGATTAATTTGCTATCGTACTAGTTGAGTGCAACATGTGTTTCGCTTAATCGAGAAGCAGTTTCGACAATATTTATGGAATATATTGTAAATGCACATAGAAACCTATGTACGAATGAAATGTAATAATATTATAGTATTTACCCAACCGTCGTGTCACTGGTATCTGAATAAACTGACGACAGATATTTTACGTAGTACGCACCTGAAACAAGCGAAACATTAAATATTAAAAAAAATGCGAAAGATTTTTTAAACAAAATACAAAAAATAAGAAAGCATAATTTTTTAAATTAAACGAGTCTTCGAAGAACCATCCAAAGATAATACTGCGGTCACACAAATTTTTTCGTGTGTTTTGATGATGGAAAGCTTTTGCAAAATGTTAAATGGGAACGCAGCGCAATAACAATGTTATGTATGTAATAAAATATTCAAGCAAATGAAAATGAATACACATACATAATGTTATTAATACGGCGGCGGCAAACGGGACATTTCATAAATGAATTCGCGACAACCGTTATGCAATTAAGGTAAATTATAAATCAAATAAATATTTTTAAAATGCTATTCAAAATAGTGAATCTAATTTCAAACGGATGTATGGAGTTGGTTGGTTGGTTGTTTTTAACTACCATCACCACTAGTTTCTAAACGGGATTGTATAATATGTATGGATATTTCACTCAAACATCATGAGACGACAGCGCGCGATGCGTGGAGCGGCTTTCCTAGCGAGCCAGTTTCCTCCTGGGCAAACCGTCAATACGGAAGCGTAGGGAAAGTGCCTCAAATTTGCCAGCGTGTATTTGTAGATCGGAGCGAGTATGAAATAGCTTTGATTTTATAATGTCCTGACTAATTTAGTATTGTGTACAGACTAAGAATTTTTATTATCACTACGAATGGCTATAAACTAAATATTCCGAAAGCTGATGGCTTTGTCAGGAGAGGAATTAAAAATAGCCCCGTACTAATCGGACTGTAGAGATAAAATGTATGAAAAGCGTCACCCACATTGTATATCAGACATGATCAACATTCTTTGCGAGGTGGTTGATTTCAAACTTAGCAAATTCGTAGAGGTGAACATGGTCTATTATAAAAAAGATTATCAATAAGCTTATAATGATTGATTTCCTCAGCATTGCATTATCAACTAAATATATATTTATGTAATTTAAGATAATTTAAGACATCGACTGAGGGTGCTTGATGGAATTTCAATATAAAATTTGGATTATTGAGATTTTGTACACTTCCATGTATTTTGTCACTAACAACCCGGGTTTCGCCTCTCGGCATCTTCAGGCATTCGAGCACACGAATGGACTCGAACTGACAGACAGTAAACAGTGTCTAACGTTTATATAGAAGATACAAATACGACAAATATTATTTACGAGGTAAGATATTATACGTCTGAGAGCCACATTGATACCTGAGTTAAAATTTCAATTACATTTCAATTAAAAAATTTCAATTAAAAGTTAGTGACAAAATACATGGAAGTGTACAAAATCTCAATAATCCAAATTTGATATATTTATGTACCATTTTAAAATATATCGAGCAACCTAAATCGATAATAATGTTAAACGAGTTGCTTTTGACGAGAAATAAGCCGCGTAATACCGATTTTAAATCCCATGGAAAAGATTTGAAGAGAGTATTTTAAAATGTTAACTTGTGGAGTCTATAGCTTGTAGGAACTTTGTCGCAGTTTTTACAAATTGTCTTAGTGCTTGCCGAAAGTCTCGCGGAGCGTGTCACCGAGCGACAACGGGGAATAATATCGACGGGGGGCAATGTAATGGAACTGCGCTGTAAAGTGACGTATTAAGAATGCATGGGTCGTGATGGATCACCGTATGTTACGTATTTTTTTCATTCTTCGGGGACGCATATCTGCGGATGTATCGCGCGAACTTTACGAGGTGACGATGCGGGACTGGGTGTCTTTGAACACGATCGTTAGTATTGACGGGGACGGAAATAAAAAATGAGTAAACATTCGTTCGCGATGAGTGCACGCCGCTGTGAGAAAGAGAATAATAAATAGATGTTGATTTAGCCGAATCTATTGAAGAAAATGCCATGAATACGACAAATTTGTTGACGTAATACTGACTACAAAGTATATATTTAAATATTTCTAACGGTATTCGATTCGCTGCATCTAAGCACTTGTCAATTTTGGATATACGTGAAACGCTTGGATAGATATTATCAGTGCTGTCCAGTTCTAGTGGAATTTCGAATCGGTGAAATAAAATATTAGTATCTTCGGCTACAGTCAAAACATCATATTTTAAGTAGTCCCACTTTGGATCCGAGGCAAGCGATCAGTATTTCCCAATGCTGGTATGCATAGTACATAGTTGTACATTCCCCTCCGTGTGCCATCTTCAAATATTCTTACTTTTAGTTGTAATAAAGCCCTACAACTTAAACTGACGACGTCGAAAAGATTATCAATTTGTATTATTACTGGCATTGTATTTTCATCGGTGAACAGCTGACTGGACTGGCTATTTCTCTTCAATTACTGTCTAAGAATTGTCTGTGAAATAAATCTCTAGTTAATTATGTGGTAAAGAACAGGGTGTTATGAATATTAAGAAAAAACTAGATCCATATGAATAATTTACAAACGTATCAACGTTGCGTTGCCATAATTATGTGCAGTGCTTGGTAAACTTATTGCTTTAAATGGCGGTGTCCACGAAATTGTCGAGTATGTGGTAGTTTAGGAAAGGTCGATTGTCAGATAATGAGGACGAGATGCGATAACGAACATCACAGCGGTTGTCAAGCGCGACATCTCGCCCCGGTTGACCCCACTCGATCACCTTCCGTCGCGCTTTCACACCTGAGCTGATCTGATGCCCCTCAAAGAAGACAAAGCAGTCGAAATATCGCAGAGTCCGGACGCGACGCGAGGATCCGGGCCATTACGGGCCGGCTGCTGTGTGTGACATGGAACGACACAGGGACAAAGACTGGACTGAAGAGTGCGTCAATTACCATTATTGTTATGTGCGATAACGGAGAAATTCGGATTAAAGGGACCGACTGTGGTACTTATATTGTAAGTAAGGAAGTATACGGGCGGGTGGTAGAAGTAACAAAGATAATTTTGATATAAAAATAGATATGAATTTATTTATATGTTGGGATTGAATTATTTATATGTAGTTTTAGAACATTTGTAAATAAGCTTTTTGTAAAGCCAAAAGTAAAGTTTTTTTTAAAATGAAACATCACGACTTTCTTTTGCACCTGCTACAGGGAACGGTTCGGTTCAATCGGCATTTCAATACAGTTCGATACTGTACAAAACACGACAAAAAACTTCCTAGCGCGACATATACCTATTATTAGAGGCATAGTGACCAACACGATACAAAAAAGACCTCTGAAGTTTTTCATACATTGAATGTTATTTTACCGAATTTATATTTATAAAAATAAAACACAATTTATAGTGTGTATCTTTTGCACAAATGATCAGGACTCATTTCGTTCAGCGAGGGAACATTTTTCATTGAAAAAAAAAAAAACTAAAATTTTCACTCGTCGAGCGCAGCCGGTCTTGGAACAATGAAACTTGTTATATTTTTTTAGAAACAATCTTTCGCCATGAGTTGACACTGTCACCACTCGAGTGTCAAATGAATTTCCAACGGAAGATTTCAAAATTAAGCGGAGGGTTTAGTATTTTTTTTTTTTTTGAATTAACCCGTCTTTAAAATGGAAATCTCATTTTATGCATAATGAAAACAAATGTACTACTACGAAGCTTTATAGAGAGATAAATGAAATAGAAATAAACTGTCTTGTGTTAATATTTTTGAAATTAGTTTTTGAATTTACAAGAGATTACGCAAGAATTAACATAACAAATAATATAGCACATTCAAAACATTAAAAAGTTGTAAACTTAAAATGAAAATATATCACGGAACTAAGCGTAAGACATAGAGGGGTTGTATGGGTAATCGGAATAAGGGGACATGCGTGCAGGTCTAGTCTGACACCGAAAAGTATGAATCCCATGACGTGCACGCCACGCCGACCCCCGCGATACAACGCCGGCCACAGCCCCCCGTCAACCACCACGGTGAGCTGTAACTAGTAAACTTTTAAATTGCTTTTTACATTTTTAATCGAACTTTGATATGATGAAGTCGTCAACGAGCGGCCGGGGGTTTCGTTTTGAGATTGGCGGCCGCACGTAGGAAAACTATCCAGCAGCCCGCCCCTCAACGAATCCATCACTGATATGAAGGATTGAGTGATTGGTCAAAAGATAATTCTGATAAATGAATAACACATAATTTAAAATTCAACTTATTTTATACTATCCTACAGAAATACTTAATTACATTTATAATTCGGTTGCTCAATCAGTAAAGTTGAAATAATCATGTTCTTTTCAATTACTCGGCGGTATCTTTGTGGAAATTCATTTTTAATATAAAATTAAAATTGGTAACTTAGTTAATCCACTGTTTTTTGGCAAGTATGTACACTTTTGCACTGTATTTTATACAATATTGCAAGGTTATTTATCAGTAAGGTAAACAATGATTCTAATTCTTAAATAAAAAATGAAGGATGGGAGGGTTTGTTTTTTCTTTCGATTAAGTTAATTATACTATATTTAGAACTAAAAAATAATAAAAAATGGCAATATAAAAAAGCTCGTACAACACATTTGCATACAAGAGCTAAAAATAAAAAATTAATAGTTTCAAGAGTTTTACTATAAGAAATATAAAATATTTACATTATTGCTTTCGTATTCGTGTAATGAAGTGAAAATATTTAAGATTTCTGTAAGAAGTCATAGAAAAATTTGGATGGAGTTCAAAAGTTTGTTGGTTAGTTTAAGAGTGGAAAATATTTTTGACATTTAAATCCAATTTGATGTACAGAAGAGAGTTACGAGAGCTGACTGCAGTCTACTCAGAAGATATACTAAAATGATATTTCATGTATAATTAAAGTATAAATATGAGAAAGGCGTAAGGATAAAAATCGCTGACAAAACAAGTTTAAATATATAATATAAATAAGGAGTTTCCTAAAATGAAATTTTAACGTCCAGCGGAAAGCGAAATCAACTCCAAATGAAAACATAAAAAAATATAATTGATAAAAAAGAAGTTCCTGCCAAAGTGTCACCATTTGTTCAAAATAAAAAGAAGACGTCACGACAACAAAAAAATTACGGTGCACGAAAGATACTTAAGTAAACACGTAACATTGCGTATGAAAAAGCATGCTACCAAAAATATTCAATGAGTTCTGCTATTTGTACAATGAAAAAACATTTCAAGAGGGACTCTTCGAATAACGTTCGAACGCTCACATAAAACAAAATTTCTAAGTGAAATCTTGTAATATGTTTTCTAGTTAAAAAGATATGCTTTTAATTTTAGGTTCGTAAATAAAATTTAAGTAGCACCCGGCTTAAACTACGAATAGATACAATCTAGCTTCTTAAATGAATATGAATAGATAAATATTCGAAAACGGCCGTGGATTCCGAAAGCTTGATTGGACGTAATTATAGGCTTAAATGACAATTATTAAAAATCTCTAGAAAGTTAACCGCACGGCGTCCATTTATACAAATGTTAAGTAACAACCGCAACAATCTCAGTGATTCGATGATAAAAACACGTGTGTTTAGAGTTCAAAAGCGTTGCGCGATAACCGGCTAATTAATGCTCGCTCAGTATTGATGACGGAATGAAAAGATGTCACATGAAATTCATGGAAGATAAAAATTGTCATATCTCTCGAATGATTTGAGAAAAATCAGTTTTATTTTTTCAAACACGCACTTTTCATGCTGCAGTATGAAATATGCATAGGTCCGATATGATTTCATCAAAACTATTTTGACGTTATGAATATGTCAACGATTGTATAGTTGAATTAGCAATTATAAATAATTAGCATTCACTGCATACTGCCAGGATAGATTTGCACTAACCTATATAAATGTAAATTTTCCAATACAAAAATATAGAGTTCAAATTTCTTTCAGAAAGAAAATACGTCATTCATACCTGTGCAGGACAGAGCAGATCTGAAAACGGGGTGAAACACAATTCTTTTAGATATTGATCATATAAATCAGAAAATTCATACGTTTGCGGTCGCCCTATAACTTTTGAACGATAAAATCTGTGATCAGCAAATAAATGTGCATCAGCTCATTTCTACTTATATGTTATCTAAGCTTTGCGCATCTCATTACCTGAAAAAGTCGTGTAGTTACGCCGATTATTAACAATTTTTAAAATGAATCCTAAGAGTGACCGCCAAATCAAAACGGACTAACAATATAATTTTTCAATTAAAATACAATAATATTAACGATATTTATTTATCTACAATCTTCATTCTATACACACACACCCTAATAGGAAGCATGCTCGTCTCATTCGAGGGGCCAAAGAAACCTTTCAACATTGTTAAAGAATGCTCATGTACGTGAACCCTAACATTGGGGGTCATTACTATTGAACTTGCGAAAGGTAATATGTATTGAAATAAAGCCATAATAGTTAAGTCAATAGAGTGATTGCATTACAAGTTAATTGATACTACACACGAAATAATAAATGTGCAAGTCAATGGGTTATACATCTAACAAGTTTTTTCCACATTTTACATCTGATTTCGGATTGGCTCGATGATATAGTCTAATGTCTGATATTATGAAACAGCAATGAGTAAGAAGAGACATAAGAGGATTTAAATACAGATCGCTAGGACTCAAAAAACATCGCCTTCGATTCATATAACAATGCGTCACAATTATAACCGAGTAATCAAATATAATTTCATGTTTGAAGGACACCTATTTGTTCATCACTGTTGATCCATGGTTTTTACTAAAATCAAGTTCTACGTAAATGCTCAATTGGATTAGCGCGGCACGTCAACTCTCAACGATCGAATATTGCTGCTACCATTGCATTAGCAATAACCTAGATTTGAAATTTAATCAAGGTGGACATAAATGATTTACACCGACGAAATAACAGCATCACAGGAGAATTTTGAGGAAAAAAACAGAAAGTGACTCAAAATAAAAGTGTAACAAGCATACTAAAATACTGCATCGGAACAGGTGACTCGGTCCATGTAGAATTTTTAAATATTCCATAAAATTGCCCTGTCGTTGCTGTTCAGTTAGTGTAGATAATTATACATGTATCCAACATCTTATAAAACCAAATGCCATATATTCAACGTTTCCATTCTAGCGGTGCTGCTTTACTGCAGCGAATTATGGCGCCCAACGAAGTCTTACAAAAAGAAACCACTTCAGCATAGAATAGATGCATTCTTGCATCTGATATGAAGGCGAGGTGTATCGACACGTGATAAAATCGAAAACGTTGAACCTATCTTGTACACGACCTTCGCATGCATGCATCCGGAGAGGATCAATTTTTCTTGCACTTTCTTCCAACCGGTGGATATTTTGGCTTCATGTACGACCGCCGAATAATATAAATCGGATAAACTCTTCGACGCTGTGATGTCATGGGAAGAGACAGCATTGGCCGATGATAGGAAATCTTGAATATACCGCGTGGTGGCCAAATGCACAACCTACGGTCATAGATATCAACTAAGAAAAGAAAAAAGGATCTTTAAAGTATTGGTGTTGTCTTTCAATTCTTTTTTATGGATAGTAGTCTAAAATAAGAAACAGAAGAAAAGATTTAAAAAAGAGACTCGAACGAAAGCGATTCACGTGCCGAAAAATCTACGATGGATTTATGCCCAAAGACTCAAGAATATAATAAATATATTCTCGAAGCTTATAATTAACACAGTGAGGACAGAATTGAAGGGAACGAGTGTACACGAGGAAAGCAAACAAATATGCCTGCGAAATCGGCGGAGGGCACGCGCGCACTCGTTTCCGACATGCTTGCTTACTCGCCGCTTCCCTGCCAGAGGAACTACCGATCGTGCAAACTCTGCGATGTAATGTTTGTTTACATACTTACACCCCCTTCCAGAAACCTTTCAAGACAACAAAACGGTCGCTGGACATTACAGAAGACAACATCGATCAGTAACGGTAAACTATTTATTATCAAAAACAATTTTAAAGATATGAGATATCGCACAATCTTATAGCTACATTGTATTGAAGTTGGCGACTTCTTGCTGACGACAACCATATTTGTGTCAGTAATCTTCGCAATTTATCTTCAAACTAACGAATTAAAACACAGAATGAAATTGAAAACCCAAGGAAAACATCGACATTCTGTTTCTCTGATTTAAACTTCGTTTGTATTTGGAAAAAAAAAACGTTAACCGTTAAATAACATACCTGAAGATTGGGTCTTAACAACGGCAATTTAATGCACATTGAAATAACTTAAATTTGGTATAGTATCACTGCATTTGAAATGTGTTCCGTAGATACCGTGGAGCTCACGACGAAATATGGCTGTAAGAAAATAATTTATCATGCACCCTCAATATTCCGGGAAATGATGCATATTGCTACAGAAACCAACAACGCTTGAAATGATGACTCACCCCCGATGGCGTTTAATGTTAAATCATCTTTAGGCAATCAATGCACCAATACCAATGTAGCAAATGAAATCCAACGATTGATGCTCAAAACTGATTTGTGGCAACACTTTTTAATTGTGAATAAAAATAATAATACATTTAAATCCAAAGGATATTGCCAATTTCTTTATACGCATGCATTATTTCAACAACCGTATCAATTTATCTGTGAAAGCTTTATGTAGTTTCGATTCACGAGTTATTATTTTTATATACATTAAGAGTAAATTTTAATTTTGAGATTTTGTACATTTCCATGTATTTTGTGACTAACGACCCGGGTTTCGCCTTTAGACATCTTCAGGCATTCGAGTACACGAATGGACTCGAACTGACCGGGACGTTAGTGACAAAATACATGGAAATGTAAAAAATCTCAACAATTCAAATTTGACATTGAAATTCCATCAAGCACCCTCAGTGGATGTCTTAAATTATTAACGATTATATTGCACGGTACTTATGTGCATACTTAAATAGCGAAATACGAACACAAAATGACCGATAAAATACTGAAACTACTTATAGTGAAACGGATAAAAATGATTTTTAATATACCTATACTATTTACTTGATTAGAGGTAACAAATATCTCTTCATATTTAATTCTTCTCGGGACTATGACTCAATAGCAATGATGTGTTGGCCAAATCGCTGTTGATTTAACTGACGATCCGTGTAAATGAAAAAACATTTTACCTGCACCTTCACAAACTAAAAATTTTAACTCTCAAACTATTTACATTCGTTGATAATTGAATAATTATTAAAAGGAATATTTATTTTTAAAAAAAGGCCTGCACCACAAGCTTGGCACAAACGAACTAGTTTAAGTTCATAATAAAATGATTCGACTGTAAAGTATAATAATTTGAATAATCAATCCGGCAGTTCGCTACTGCCACATGACACAAGTTTGAACGGTCAACTCGCAAACACTTTTGGCAAACAGAATTGTCGGACGTAGGCGAGGGCTACAATGGCAATTAGGCAGCAGGCAAGAGAGGCCGGGCCAGCAAGACTACTCCGGCCCAGAGGAACTCTTTATCAACGTCGGCCCACTGCAAAATAATAATGTCGAGCAAACAATAATCAGGGGGAGGGATGGGGTTCAACGGAAATTTGCATTGAATAAATGACGCGTAGAGGCTCTGGCGGTTAATTCGATTTGGCAGCTTTGGGCATTATAAATGGACGGCGGATATAACACTACGCGGAGGCGTTTGCGGAAATTCGCCTTCTAAGTGGCATTCCAAAACGATATTAAGAAAATCTAAATATATAAAAAATAAAACAGACAATCGTCTTCAACCCGATTTGCCATGATATGCCGGAATACCTTTGAAAACCTGCATTTGTTTGTAGAGCGAAATCGACTATTCGAAAAAAATCGGTTCACAAATAAGAATATAATCGACTGAATAAAACAAAATACATTTGTATATATATATCAGCGGCGTGCGGTGGAGTTCTCTACCGCACAATTTCACTTGTGTATGAGTAAGTAGGATACAAGAGCATGCACCTGCATGCCCTTGTATCTCACTTGCACCCTTCACTTTACATGTGATTGAGCGAGAAAGAGAAAACGGCAATGCACGCGCCTGATATATATATATATACATATAACAATGGAAAATAATAAATGCGTATGTGTTTAATGTGTGAATATTTGGCGCAAGATTAGTTTATTGAACAAATCTGAACAAAACATCTACTCCCACACACTTCAATTTGTGCGTTTGTTGACATCATTCGTCCTGAGGTGTTGTTCAAAATTTGTAATACTACCGTTCAGTAACGGTTACTATGACAT
The DNA here is from genome assembly GCA_022494535.1 of Himalopsyche phryganea. Lineage (NCBI taxonomy): Eukaryota > Metazoa > Arthropoda > Insecta > Trichoptera > Rhyacophilidae > Himalopsyche > Himalopsyche phryganea. The sequence goes on from JAGVSL010000129.1 coordinate 551,483, forward strand.
AAAATCTCAGTTCGATCGCGTTACGTTATTTTATTGATTGTCAATTTTTAGATTTCCCATCGAGCTGATGGCATAACAGTCAAATTACAAACACGATTAAGATCTTTCAATGCATATAATAAACTATCAACCACGTGGAATAACTAAGTTAACAGTTTTAATTTTATATTCAAAATGAACTTCCACAAAGTGACCGCCGAATACATAGAAAATAAAAAAACTATCTGCCCGTTTAGACAGGACGTAAATCAGCTCAGGATAGGTCTTCAAATAACAACATACCTCATGAAACAAGTCGATTTACTTATTTAGGTTCATCAAAAAACAATGTTAACAATAAGAAACCTTTTTTCCAAAGGAAAGAACGATACTACTAATTTAATGCGTGAATGTTTTTAGGTAGCGTTATAAATGAACGGTCACGCGATGAGGAGTGTACGGTCGATATACAATTTAGGGACACTCTTGTTTTGGGACCTTGTTTGGACAATTCATTAAATAAACAAGTTAGCAGTATTTAAATTTTCCCTTAAAACCCAGTTATATTTAACAATAAAATCAAACGAAGTGCTAAACGATTTTATGCAAACTCTAGTAGAAACAATCTACACAATTAACAGTGCATTGAAACGTCTCAAAAATCAAGAATTACAAACGATTTTATCTTCAAAAAACGAGGAATTGCTGTGATGTCTACAAATAAGTGTATAATAACAGACGTCATAGTGAGATGATATATACATGAAATGAAGTACTTAAAAATCCAACACGATGTTTGTTCACACGCAGTTGAAGTCCGGAAACAAAATTAAAATACGAATTCACTCAACGTGAGATGATCGATACGCATTTTCGGTCGATGTGGAGTTTAATTTGTGATAAAGAATGTGTATTTAAAATTGATAACTTTGTAAAATAATACAATGAGCGACACGAATTTCGTCGTAGCAGTAGGTGGAAGTAGTCGATTCAAATTACTGAACTATTGAATGCGACTCAACCAGATAAATATAATATTAAGGCTAAGCGAAAATTAGATTAAAAACCAAGAAAAAATTTCAATTCGTAATTTCTAAAAAATGATACTTTCATCATAAAAATAAAAATCTTTAAAGATTTGGCCGATGTAAAAGTTCGACAGTTGGTACACGGATAAACTTGAGTACAAAATAACCAGGTGGCAGTGCTGCCTTCAAAATTCTATTAAAATGGTCTTGATGCTGATTGTAATAGTATGTGTGTGTGCTGTGCGTTACAGACGGACAGATAAATTAATACAACTATAACCTATATAAATACCGTAATACAATTTACTTCTGTATTAAAAATACTATTTTCAATATAATAAAATCAAGTCAATTAATTACAAAACTGAAATTTTTACTTAAACGCATTTGAAAATTTCTACGTTTTCTTCACCAACAGATGAGTTAGTATACAAGAAAAAGTGTTACGTGAACGCAAAGTTAGCAAATCGATCGGTGGTGAATACGATATGCATCGCATGTATCGACCATGTCATAATAAAGTGTCAGCGACCTTGGCACAGAAATGAACCGACTTTGATAAAAAATTCAACGGCGAGAAGGCATTTCCCGTGAACCAAATTCGCGACACACACTCACCCACCCATCAACCTACAACTGACTACACTACACGGGTTTTTATTTCTCTCTTCTTTGTCAGGTCGCCGGAGCATCTGTTCCGCTAGACTCGCCTGGGGATACTTTTAAAGTCCTACTTAGCGAGATTACTTTATTTTATTATTGAGAGATAACCGTGACTGCCCTTACTTGTCCCACTTCACCCTTAAAACGTGCAAAATTGCTATTATTTTAAAAGGTAAGAAGCTAGTTTGCCGCCCTAAGAGCTGGTGTATTTTTAGAAATTGTTTTGAATCATTAAATACAAAAAACTCACTTTGTTTCGGAATGCAGGGGTGAATTTAATCATTCAAAAGCACAATTGGAAAACGTTTTTACAAGTAGGAATAACATAAACTGTTTATTTTTCACTACAAAATTTACTTGTAAGGCATTATTTTTAATGAAACAAAGGAATGCAAAACAAGAAAACTTAATATGTGCCTGAAAACTAACATACATTTTTATTTATATAAAAGATATTGCTTTGTTAAACAGTGCTTTAATTTCCATTAATATCACCGCATTCCAACAGAATCACAATACAAATATATCTGTGTGAAGACATGTGTAACAATATAGCAGTTGGAGAAACTATATGAGAAAGTCTCTAATTACTTCATAATAACCGACACTTCACAATTTGTAGAATCATGAGAAAAAAGACAGACATACATCGGTAATTAGTGAAAGAAAACTTTCAATGTCACACATTCTTTTCCGTTATGTTTACATTTTTACTGACACCAAATGCTTTGGTATTTAATCGAATACAATGGACGGCCAAGATACATCAGTCATTTACGCTACACTCACATTCTCGTACATATTTTTCACATCGCTATAATAATGTGAAATCAGACAAAATTATAATTTTCCGTAACTTTTCCACCATAGCCATACAGAAATAAGATGTACAAAGAAACTGAGAAGGTTATGAGCAGGCATACGGCTCACATGTAGAACAAATTCAGTCCTGCAATGATATTGTGGAGATATCGTAAAAACTACCGACAAAATAAACAAAAAGTAGAAAGTGAATAGATTTCGAAATAAAACAATGAGGACTCTGTCATACGGTGGATGTGTATCCATTAGAGGTCTGCACGGGCCCGGGCTTGGCCCGTGGGCCGGGTTCGGGCGGGTAAAGACAATTGTTATTCGGGCTCGGGCCGAGCCCGGGTAAGGGATCTGTTCTTCAGAAAAATGTTTCGGACTATGTTCGGATCATGAGTACTCTTGATAACTAAAACTGCTGATGACAAAAATAATTTATTACGTTTTGAATATCATTGGACACAATAGAGTCTTTTATTTGATAAGTGTGGAGACATCATTTTATATTTTGGTAATCTGAAACTGAAAACACATAAAATTGTTTTTGATCCGTAAAACAATGCTTTACTTATTTAAGCATCACGGATAGTAGGTTTACATAATTCGTTAATGAATAAAGTGTGTGGTATCTGCTTTCTATTCGTTTTAGATAACCGACTGTGTCATGTGCCGAAAAATTGATTATAAAAAAACAGATTCGTAAAAAATGAGTTTCAACGATATAAAGAAAATGTTAAAAAAATGGTAAATGAAATAATAGATTTTTCTGCATGTGAAAAAGTTGGGTAGGTACGTTAAGTGTGTTAAATTTCAATCAATTTTATGCTACTGAATTTTTTTCGGGCCGAGATATATAATTTTAGGCTTCGGGTCGGGCTCGGGTAACCAGTGTTGTATTAAGACTCGGGCTCGGGCCGGGTAATTTCATCAAATTTCGACCCGTGCAAACCTCTAGTATCCATATATATCTAAAGAGAAATGAAATTAATAATTGTGTGAATGTAGTTGTTTGTAAGCATTGAAATTTTTCGAAGCCTTCATATGATTCATTACCAAGGGTTAATCAATAAAATCACCAAGGAAATAAGAACCAGATTCATTTGACGATGACTTCCGCCACCTGTCCACTTTCATTTTGAATTGATAAAAAGTGTAAGGCTTCGACGAGTCAAACATTTCAAAGATAGTACATTTTCTATCAGAAGCTTCCTTAACGTTAACCTTACATCGTATAATTAGACGAAGACACGGATAGTACAAGATATTCCCCATTACAATGTGGTCAAATAATAACAACATTTTTATTCCTTCTTTGAATATATTTTTCAAATCTGTGTGATGACAAAAATGGAATGGAATTCTTACGTAATATTTCAATCATGGAATGACTATCCCAGTCGATTCGATATGATTTGAAATCAAAGCAAAAGCGAGCGCTGGTCTAAATATTGAATTAAAAGTGACAACAATGAAAAAAACGAAGAATACATGACAGAATGAATAAGTACAGAATAGGTCGCTTTCGAAATTAATTGAGCGTTAACGTAATCGAGTGATGGGCATCGGTGGCGTGCTGAAGAAAAGAGAGCGAATTAAAAGTCGTGCTTAAAGGAAAATTTTAATAAACAGAGCGACATCGTGAATGATGACGATAAAATAAAACAAAGCAAATAATTGACTCGCCAGTAGGCAGTGTTTTTCTATGAAAGGGGAACATCAATCAAGCGACCTCACTACTGTGCTTTCGCTGTATCTTTGCTGTTTTGTTAAGTCTTCGCGATGATAAATGTGCGGTTTGCGATACCGGTATTGTTTGCTTATGACGGAGGCGGCCAGCTAGACACCCTCATTAATATGATAATGTCCAACATAAGCTAAACATAGAATAACCAAATCAGTTGCCCGGTCTTCAATAAAAAAAGTAAAGATGTGAATTTTTTTCCTCCATGCCCGCTCCCAATGTGGAGCATATGGTCTCCTAATGGAGGAATCTTAACAGAATTTTTCTATGATAACTGCTTGTTACTCAATTGCTCAACCTCCATTTTTTGAAAAGAGTATATAGATAGAAGGATAGGGCTAGGACAGGACTAGTGGTTAGCTAATCGCTTTCGCTACGCCCCGTGAGGATCGGATGGATGGGTGGGTGTGGAGGGAGTTTTAGACAACACGAACACTCAAGACTACGAACAGAAATCCATAGATCGATTGAAATATCAATCTATGAAAACTATCCGCACCGGGAATTGAACTCGAGGCATCCGTAGCCGTAGTCCACGACACTACCAACTGCGCCACGGGCGCCGCCAATATTTACCGCGGAAAATTTTCGCTAGCGAAGTATTATTTGTACTATGACCTAAACGATATAAATAAACCCATATGTGTTTATCTTGAACTACTAATACTAAGTCTTATCGATGGACATGGCGGTAACTTTGTGGAAAATCATTTTTCATATACGTACGTAGATTTGAAATTGATTTTTACTTACTTATATTTTGACAAGCATCTTCAGACATAATAAAGTCGGTTATTATATGAAGAGATATAAATAAATTGAATGAATAGTTTTACGCTAAGCAACAAAAAAGAATCAATCCTTTATAAACAAAAACATTAAATTTCGTTCGCCGTTCCTTTATCCAACAATTGTAAAATCTCATAAAACATGAACGCAGGAGATTTAATGAAAAACTATATGATAATCATAGGCAGACAGAAAGAAATATGTAAAAAAAACTAGTTGAAAAATAAGAAAACTCCTCTCTCCCACTCATTTGTCCGGACATACGATTTGAAGACGGATTCGATCCTTTACTTATCATTCTCATTATCATACTCCGTCGTAGTACTCTTACCAAAACAATCATCGAATGCAGTTGAAAGAGAGAGAAACGTTTTCAGTTGCGCAACGGATAACAAGTTAGTGGAAAACAGTCGTAACAATTTGTATATTTTAAAATATTATAAACCGTTTCTTTTATGTATAAAAGAAAAACAAGATAATTCATTGGAGCATTCAAACATAACTTTGCCGAACGTTGCAAAAATAGAATATGAATCTATTCCCAGTCGAACAAGTGTTGTATAAGCAATACATCTCGCCGTAGATCGAAAATATGTGTCTACGACTATGACAGATACAAATGTACCCTTTTAAATCTCCAACTGATGATAAAAGTACATGTGTCAGTGCATTAGCATTGATGTGTCGTCGTTCATGCGTCGCCAGAGCTGATATCTTCATGGCGACATGGCGTGCCGATAAACAATACGAGTGGAGATGAGGCGAGTATTAATTCACGTCACGTTTACCGGCGCAAGACCTGGCCCGTCGAAGGCTTGCGGACGCCGACGTCGCTACGTACCACCGCATACACACGCTTAACGACAAGATAAAAGAGAATCAAATGGAAGGAAAAGAGCGAGGTCGGGAGCAAAGTTTGCTTAAACATGCAAAATTCATTAATATGCTTATTATTAAGGCCGCTTTTAAAAAATTAAATTATTAAAAGTAAGTCGATAGCAATTGACAAGCGAAAATACCTAAATATGTATTTGGCTGTTTTTGAAAAGTATCGACACATGTCAAAACGAAAAATATTTAGCTTTGAAATAGCGCTACGTCAATGTCAATACAACAGTAGGACATATTGCAAAACCTAGTTCCGAGATAATGGCTGTTTTGCATTTAGCTAAATCTTAAAAAAGTTTTCTTACACACAGTTTAAGAACTATATTATAATTTTATTTTCTGCTAAAAATGGAATTTTTGACTCAAAACACGATTTTTGCAATATGTTTTACTGTTGCATTGACGTAGCGATATAATGCAGCAAAAAACTTCATAAAATAATTTATAAATGCACTCATTGTGTTTACTTGATACTGTTTACTATTAATCCAAGTAGGCATGAAATAACATGCCATATATAACTAATTGTAGAATATTATGTATTACACTTGAGTTTCCATGATATCTTAGGATATTGGATAATTTCAATAATCAATTCTGGCTACTATGTTGTCGCGACATATGATATTTAGAGTTTATCGATATTTTCACAGATCCATAAACACTATAGTCAAAGCAATAAACATAAAACACCTAGGCGAAGGTCGATTTAAAAATACAAAGCATTGAAATTGCACTAAACGCAATGCTCGTCAATAACTATGCACCTGTTTACTGAGGCTGCACGCGTCCCATGAGTAGGGCATGTTACAGTGACCGGGTGTAGAGCACATCAATGCAATATTCAATGCAAGTTTGAATGGAATCAGTAACACATACATACATAAAGAGTTAGACATTAACTTTGTACTATAATATATTTATTTGAGCAATGATACTTACGGAAGTGTGAATTCAAAGAAAATGTAAATGACAGATCTTTCACAACAACTTTAATTAGATTTGTATGTTATTATTTTAAGTTGAGAGGACAACTCTTAAGCAAGCAGTTTCTACGGAAGATAAAAAAAACTTTGCGACAAAGCTTATTCTATTTCAAGGGACGGATATAGCTAAATACATTATCGTGTAAAGGGTTAATTCCCGTGGGTGGACAAAAGATTGTTCGGAGTGACCCAGATATTCGACTTGCCTGCACGTATAGCTATAACCAAGGAAATAACGACATGTTATAAAAATTCACTTTCGATGAAAATATATTTACTTAAAAATATTCGACAAAGCAGTGCCCGCCGATGAGTCGAATATTTGAAGATACAACCCTGCAGAGAGGCATAGGAAAACATCACTTCATTTACATTGGATCGCGTTACTTAAATAATGTGAACAAGCAACACCAACCACATACAGAAAGAGATAAATCCATTCGAGGAGAAGAGAAGAGAAAAGAAAAAAAAATGAAATGAAGAAATTGGAAACTCCAAATGAGAATTTATTTCGCCGCACTCTTTCTACTGCACTCCGCTGCGGGTTTATACGATCATAAAGCATGGGAAAAGTAGGTTTATTGTAACTTTGCACACGTACTTCTTACTCTCTACTTCTGCTCTCTTCTGCGACAAATAATAACGGGATTGGCTTATTCAGTTCACTACGGACATAAAAATATTGTAAAATATAACAAGTCTAACGAGTAAAAAAATATGAATGCATTGTTTGATAACTATCGCAAAGATAAACACATGCAGTGCTTATGACGTCTTTTTACACGCCGTTTATTTGAACATATACGAGAGCATCTATTTAGTGGTGTAGGTTAACTTTATAAAAAAATTAAAAAATCAATTAGCATCCAACGATGAATATTTTCGAACTGATATTCAAAAGATCAAGACCAGTGCCTGCCAAACTGTGTGCCGAGAGAAGTCTCAGGTGAGCCGCGAAAGAAGAAGAGAAAAACTCAGTCTTATTGCTTCCCAGGTGTAATCGTTTAATCATATAAAATTGAAATGTTGTCAGAAGTGCATAGTATGTTTTACCTGTAAGTATTTTCTATCACTTGGTTACCAAATAAATGTACCAGTCCTTCCATCAATCCTTTCGCAAAATTCGACGGTACTCACAGGACACGGGAGAAAACATTATTTAATATAAATATCGACACTGCAAAAAGCATCAGTTACTGCGCTAAAGTTGCCAGCATTTTTGAAATCGCTTTGGAGTTACTTTTGAGTCTCATTTGGCCACAACATACTTATCTTTGCGAATTCGATTTTTCAGTGTTTATTGAAATGAAAAAAAAAACTGTTACAGATGATAGATGAAGCATTAATGTTTCTTAATCTAATTTATAACGGCTTTTTGACATAATTCTTTCTAAAAATCAATTGCATCTTTTTTAAATGTAAATTTTTTACCACCTCTGTATACACAATGTTCATAAAAATCTATTTAATTTTAAAAAATAAAACACAATTCTTTTGTACTAGTTCCACATGTTTATAATGATCAGGACCGGTTTGGCTCATCACGAGCATTATCAACTGATATATATTATACTATTTAATGTAACTAAAAAATGTTTTTCTTTATTCATATTAATAAAAAATATTTTTTAAATGCATTTTTATTAAGTGTGTTGCGGAATAAATTCCTAGTGTTTCCCAGTGTGCCGTGAGGTAAAAAATTTTGACAGACACTGATCTAGACAATTACTTATATGAATCATCATTATCATAAGAAACACTTGGGTCGCAACTGAATTATGAAAGATTTACACCAAATAAATTCTACTGCAATGTTACATAAGAACTGTGCATGGTCAAAATCAAGAGCGTTTATAATTGTTGCATTAACAAGAGCATTTTAACAATTTAGATTTCATTTATTTAACCATTTTGATAACTATTATCTAAGCATTTTGATTTACAATAACTAAAGGTAAACGGAAAAAATACGAATAATACATTAATGACAAGAATTTATGCATAGCATGATTAACCCTAAATGCCAAGAAAACTTAGCGACATGATTGTAATATTTGCAACTCCATATCTCAAGTCACTTTGAGACTATCAGTTACACCAGGCTAGTATTTTAAATTACCGAAACTTTACATAATATGCCTCTAGTCGAAGTAGTGATATTATAATCACAGCATTATAATTATTCACTGACCACATAATGCATTCATTGTAAGTCTTCAAACAGAAATATTATTACGAGATATGTAGTCTAATTATTGTAATATGAAAATCCTACGCAAAACGTTAGAAAGCAGAATTATGTATGCGAATTTCAATGAAATAAACGCAATTACTAGAGCGTTGTACAATACAATAATTAATAACTTACACACACAATTTACCGTTGTATCATACACATAGCTGGGGAAAAAAAGCATTCATACAGATACATAGGAGAGAAAATTTAAGACAAAAAAATAATGGAATAAGTATATGTCTAATATATTTGAGCAAATAGAAACTGAAGCCTCACTGTCAAACTAAATGTATCCGCTGTTTTTTGACGTAACACATCAGCACTAGACGAGGGGCAAAACTAGAGCCGTAAATAACAAAACCTACGAAATCGCCAGAAATATGAATGAGTCAAATGTTTAAATTTAAAAAAAAAACAATGACTAATGAATACGACTAAGAATAGTCTACAAATGTTTAAATACGAAAGCTGCCAAGAAAACTTTTAATTATTCGAATAAACGTATACACAAAACGTAAGTTTACTCATTTTCCGATGAAAGACATTAATAATTCGCGCAGTTAATGCCTGCACGCCGCAAGCCGTCTATTATTGTCGTGTGCGCGAAATTAAATTCGGTTACGTATGATTAGCGAGCAGACAGTGAGAGATGAATGGTAGGTATTCTTTACAAAGTCGCGCACAGTCGCTGACAAAAAGATGTGTGACAGGAAGGTGGAAAAAGCCAACAACGAAATAAGAAGCTGATGGAAAAAAATCGGCGCCCCAAACCACAAACTAGCAGCGACGTGTAATTTTTTGTCAAATCAAAATGTGACAACATAAGTATTAAAATATTGTATTTTACAACAACGCAACATGAAGAAAGTGGCATTATTTTAATGATAATAATTTCGCAATTTAATATTTTATGAAGACACCACTACATACGGTAGAGTGCTTTTATTTATATGAATAAATTGTCATGTAAATCTTAATTTAAGCAGATAGAAAGGCATGTTTGATTAAAATGATGAATTAAATGAGCTAGAAGATTTTCGTCTAAATATATATCAAATATTAATTAAAAAACTGAATAACGCAGAGTTAACTGCGTTATTCATATATCAACTAACTCATATATCATAAATTTGAATTGTTGAGATTTTGTACATATTCATGTATTTCATCAGTAACGACCCGGGTTTCACACGAATGAACTCGCACTGACTTCGCGTGCTCGAATAACTGAAGATACCGAAAGGCGAAACCCAGATCGTAAGTGAGGAAATACATGGAAATGTACAAAATCTCAACAATTCAAATTCGATATTGAAATTCCATCAAGCACCCACAGTCGATATCTTAAATTACATACCATAATTATTTCGTTTTTTGAATGGAATTACTTCAAATATTTTTAAAGATTAATTTTGACACTTCTGTTTTATCGAGTTATAATTTATTTATTTAATAATGATGTTATTTTTAGTATCCAAATTAATGCTAATGGCAGTTAAAATAAATACGATAACATATTTATGATGGACGAAAAGTCATTATAATACAAATAAATAATTATGAGTGAAATTAGCATAGCAATAAGCAATAAATTTGAATACCATAAACCAACTATAATCTCGGATGAAACAATTTCTAATAAACAAAAAAAATGTACTCACTAATCATAATTTTGATTATTAGCATCGGGCGCAACAATTTTCGTGAATAATTAACATTTTTCCGCAGCGGATTTGCGATAAAAACACAAAACGTGTTCGCCGAACGCCCGCCGCGGGTTTCCCAAACTGAGAAAAACCAATTAATATTTATAAAAAAGGACCGACATTCGATTCCCACACGCAAAACAAACACACTCACGTACATAATTAAAAAAGCAATACCTCCTTTTAATTAAGCCTGTTTGTGAAACAATTACCCCGTTCTCGAAAAACTCCCAACAAAAACGAAATATTCTATGTACATTTTTAAATTTAGTATATTATTTGCCCCACCCTTCGTATCTATCTATTATTTTTGTTATCAAGCGTTATTATTTCGAGAACAATTATTATTTAATACAGAAGTAGTCAACCAAGAACTGTTGTAGACTCGACATAAACTGTAAGTTTAAAAATCTAGCTAAAAATGTACTAGCATATTCCCCTGAACAACTTAATTGATAACAAAAATCTACTCTATAGATTGATTTTTCTATTTATAACAGCTAAATCAATATTGGGCAAAGGTATCATCTTTGCCAAATCAAATTAAATTATTAATTTTATCAAGTTTGAATTATTGAGATTTGGTACACTTCCATGTATGTTGTCACTAACGACCCGGGTTTCGAGCGCACGAATGCCTGAAGATGCCGAAAGGCGAAACCCGGGTCGTTAGTGACAAAATACATGGAAGTGTACAAAATCTCGATAACTCAAATTTGATATTGAAGTTTCATCAAGCACCCTCAGTCGATGTCTTAAATTATATTAATTTTATTGCAAAGACCTGCACGGCAATTAAGATATATGACGACGGAAATGGGTAACGAAATAATTAATTGATGCGTTACCCACCTGAAATTTAAAATGTATTTCTAATGATGTTTTTGATAATGGAGCAACGGGAAGCTGGGATGACCTGGGGGGAAACGAGGAGACTGGCGGGGGACAGTGAAGCTTGGAGGAACGGCGTGATGACCATATGCTCCGAATAAGGAGCGGATATGGTTTAAAAAAATGATGTTTTAAATTTATCTTTTACTAGCGAGTACCAAACATGCGTTGCAATGTCACTGAAAGAAAGAAAGTGTTTGTGTTTTAATTCTGTTTATATAAGTGCTTTTCGATATACAATATTTGTTCTGGTATATACACGAATAAATCAGAAGGTATTTCCGTATGTATTTTGTACCAAACATGCGTTGCATTTGTATGTATTTGATTTTTTTTAGATTTCAATATTTTATTTCAGAAACCTTCACGGTGTGCGTACAACAATTCACCAAAGTTTCATCGAAATCGCATGAATGATAAAGGAACGCATAGAGGACAAACAAACATTCATTTATATATACAGATTGATATATTCTTTAAATAACAACCATTATCATATCATGATATGCATGTCACCCACTACCTTCTTGTGTTTCGTAAAGTTTGTCAATAACTCTACATATTATACATTATTTAAACCTGAACATTTTTTTTTGCAACAGGTGAAAATACGCATGAGTTAAATCGTGGATGATTTATGAAAACAGTTTTGTTTCGTTATGCATATCTCAAATAATATCCGATGCAGTTCGGTATAGGAATTGATAGATACTTGATAGAACGATAATTTATTTTTTTGTTTGTTTAAGTTAGACGACAAGCCGTCTTCTCATAGGCGGATCGACCGTCGGTTGACCACTACTTGAATGGAAATAAAACGAATTTCAGTAAATAACCCCGTGCCCCATTCCCTTATTCAAATGCGATCGCGCCTTTTGAAATGGTAATAGCCCCCGCCGCCGCGCGGTGACACAATAAACACACCTTTCACACTTTTTAAGCCCGCAGAGGAAAAGGAATTACGGCAGCCCGCTAAACGGGGGGCCGGGGGCTCAGGGCGCCCCACACTCCCGGCGAAAACAATGAAAATTGATACTTGCACAAAGAGACACTCGCGACTATGTCTTAGCATCGACTCGGTAATGAGGCACCGTCCGCCTCTCGTCGCCTTCAACGCTATTGACTTACAAAAGAATTGCTGGAATAATGTTTTGGATTATTTTATTCACAATGACTGACTGGGTAAACGACGGGGGGTAGGTACACACCGCCCACATTAATGTCTCAAGTATATAAACTGATGAGAAATCAACTCAGTAGAGACAATGGAATAAAAATTTAACATCGAATGAAGAATTAAGTCAGCTACAAAGTACGATATGCGTCAAGCCATAATGAATTATGACAATTCATATATATGAAAGCGACTTTGCTATCTTCGGCTTTAGAAAAAAGCTCGTATAAACAACTTATAGAATTCGTGTAACAAAGGACAGATACAAAATATTAGTTATATAAAAATAAAATTGAAATGTCATATAATTATTCAACAAAATCCAATATTTTTGGACAAGTTTTGCTCATTGAGAGAAGGTTTTCAGGTTGTAAAAAGACAAAGGAATTAAATTCAACTGTAATTACCTCAAAAAGTCGTATAATGTAGAAAACACAGTATATGTATAAAATTAAAAACCTTTACATCGATCGGGTAATACGTTTATAAAAAGTATAAAATTAACTAAGAATGAAAAATTGTTTAAAAAAACGTTAATATTCACTATTAACATATACTCAAACTGTAAATGTAATCTCAGAGATAGATACTGTTGGCCTTATTATTAAAATGCCAACAATTCAAACAAAACAGGTTTAACTCTATAATGTTACAGTAAAACGTAATTTTTAAACCACTTAATAAAAAAACTCGTTCTCTATGAGAGCCGTTATACAATACCACATAATGGTGACCGAATCCTAGTGACTGAATGACTCGATTAAAAAAACGGGGATGCTTCAAGAATGTAGTACGATGACCAAATTTGCATAATTTGCGATACTTCCATCAAGATTATTTTTTATACATACATCGCCAAATAAAACTTTTACAACAGTTCCTCTTCCTACTAAAATTATTTTAATACAACAGGAAATGAACAAATATAATATTATTTATAAATAAAGAGTAAAAACGAATAGTCTCAAATTAAAACCTGAATTAATTTCAACATCTCAACTGGTTAATTTAAATGTAGGCGTGTATTGCAGGTATTTTGTCTTGTAAGAAAATAAATCGAATGATAAAAAAATATATTTTCCAAAAAACGCATTCACAGGACGACGAGCAATTAATTGTAAGCAATTCCGGATTGTTTATTAAATTTATCCTAGACATCAAAAATCAGTTTCAGGTATAATAAAGCATTAAGCCTTAAAATTTCGATACTTTTAAAACAATAAGTAAGTGGGCTGTTCAAATGTAGAATTAAGCATGTATGAATGTCGCGGCGGAAAAGATATATTAGAACTGAAACAATTAAAAATTTAAACATGGAACATTCAATCTACTGCACCATTTACGTTGATTACTTTTCTCTGCAAAATGTTCTTATCAAACAAAGATAGGCATTCCGGCGATACAAAGCTATTTATTAGTATACCAGAAACAATAAGATATTACCGTTCATGGAAGCATGGTCATAATAATAAATCGATATCGCGTCGCGTGTGTCAAGCTAGCATAATCGAAATCGGACGTTGCATATTGCACTTGCTGAGTAGGAGCTAGACAATTGTGATTGATAAGTTTCTAGTGTGTCTCGTTATCGTTAATACAATGTCATGTTCATAAAACATCTTTAACGGAGTCTTTTAACTGTATCGTTGACTTTCTATCGGAAGCGATTTTGTTTTCGCCGCTCGTAAAATATGTCTATGCTTCAAACATTTACCTGACCTTTTAGAGCACGGCGGGTTTCGTAAGCAGGTACGCTGGTGATTGTTTATGTGTATCAGTTTAGTTTAGCGTTGCCGTGCAATGAATGTCGTTCGCAAGTTGTGTGTATGTAGATTACAGAGTACCGCTACATGAACTTTTGTTTTACGGCCGCGGAGCAAGCCGGGCGGTGTTGGTTGCGATGCAATAATATTACTATGCATACGGAACGCATGTGCCTTATGATAACGAAGCGCCAATCATCCGAAAACTACTGGCAATGTAATTTAAAAGCAATTTTAGATAATTTACACGTTATCGATTAATCATAACCTGCCTGCCATCGTAACATAACATTCGTCTTCTTTCTGATCTCCAGGATTCCCTGCTATATATATTCAACGCGTGCGTCCTCTACTACCAAATCCGTACAATATATTTTATGAAACGAACCATTATCATGTATAATAAATATTTGACCATTTTCAAGATGTTGGATTTCTTTAAGACGAAAGAAAGGCTGGAATGTGTTATGGTTCGCTCGAGGCATTTAAAACAAATTTCCAATCAGAGACCATCAAATATAGGATCAGTATAGGAACCGCTAGGTCCGTTGTATCGATGGCCCAGTTACATAGAACAATATATCAAAAATGTGACGTTTTTAGTTAGGTTATCCATTATATTCGAGCACCGCTCTTCTAAAATTCCACAAAAGTACAAGTTTTCTCTCAAAAGGCAGATATTTGCATAAGGAATCGTAACGATGGAACAACGTTTAATCCTAAAACTATAAACTATTGACCACCTATTTGAATAAAAAACGTAATACAAATAATAAGCCATCACTTTTTACCAGTCAGTTTAGATGAGTCAAAATATTGATCGGCCACATCTCAAAACTTTAATTTCTAGTTATATCACTATGGAACTAGGCCATCGATATATTCGTATTGAGTCAACCAAGAGTCAAATTCCACATTCTATGCTTCCTGCGAATCATAAAAATATTTATTACCGCAATTGCAATTGCATATATTTAACATTTTTTAGTATAATATTTGCACTGAATAAATGATTGAAAATCCGCTGATACCATTCTGTTTGTTCGGCAAGGGTTATAATAACAGAGATAAGATAAAAAAATCAATACGAGGATTTCATGCACACGAAAAAATATTCATCAAATTAAACACATTTCACGCACAAGTGCTTGATAAGATAAACCAATACAATAAAAAAAGTAACGAATTGGTTGGGGGAAAATTCACCACTTTGCTCTTTATTTTGTTTTATTATTGCACGAAAAGAGATAATATTACAAATTACATGTTTAGAGTAATCTAAAATGTATCGATTAATACTTTCGTTACGGAAAAGATACACAACACTTAATATGTCAAAAAAAAAGAAAATCTAGCTCAGTCCGGGGAATATTTAATAATCATAATTATATCCGAGCTGCACTTAGTTCCGTAACGACCGTCATACCTCGAAGCGTTTCATATTATAGTATATGGCAAGTGTACCGTTACGTCGGATTTCACATTAAACAATATTATTGCATCGCCACAAGTAAAAAGTTGGCCAGCGCTGCTCCACTTTTAAACATTACCTTATGGCATATATGCAACAAAGTTATGATGACGCAAACATACAAAGATTTGTGTTACACGGTAAGATAGGATCTTTTCACGCCGACTGTCAAAGCAAATTTATGTTTAAATTAATTTGGAAACAAAACCGTCTTAAATATAATGTAAACAGCACAATTTCAACAGTTTTGGTTAATATGCTGAGTAGAATATTGCAGAAAATGATATTTGGACGAAATTTTGAAAGATAATTAAATCTGTGTTATAAAACATATATCACACAATTAAAACGTTGCATTTACATATTTAAATACGATGGTACAAACCAGCAATAAAGTATGGTAGACAATAAAATACTTCGTAATGGGATATTCACTAAAGATATCGTCGTTGTTCTGGAAGAAAACACTAAATCAAAGAAATCACATATTGAGTTAGTTATACCAAAATGTTCCTTATTTCAGACTCTACCGTATGGAAGTATACACGTATTTTTTATAAATTATGCTTTTACTTAAACACAGTTCACATACAAACAAACAAAATGAATAAGGTGCATTTCAAAGATTTGACAAACTCCAAAGTCCAATTACTCAAAACTAGTATTTTTCAGTTAGTGTCTCCTTCCAGAACATCGACGATATTATCATCTCCAAAAAATGAAAAGATTGTTTATTTAATGAATTTTGATTTTATATCGACAAAAAACTGTAAAAATTCACCGCCAAATCAATTGGAAATACAATTACAATCACTTTTGCTGTTAATCATTCTTAGACAGACGACGTGATACAATATAAAGAAAAAAATTTAAGACAAAAGTTATTTCAGTGTAACTTAAAACCCTAAGGAGAGACTCAATCCTGATTGCTTCTTCTTCCGACAGGTGGAATTCCGGCGTCCTGGAAGACCATCGGATACTATCCTTAGGATGTACTCGACAGAGCTGAGGGATTCTGGCATGTCATGGGAGGAAACAAAGCGATTGGCGAGTGACAGGGAATCGTGGAGGCGCCGCGCGGTGGCCATATTCTCCACACAGGGAGCGAATATGGTCGAAGAAGAGTGGACTCAAAACATTCACATATTAATAGATCAAACCCATCGAATTATTATTCAATATAATTACGTAAATTTGATTAAATCAAATACTAATTGTAAATGGATTGTTGTAATTTCCTAGCGAGTTTCTGAATATTTCTATCAGATTTCACACGATGTAGCCGCTTACAAACGATACAACAAAATATTGTACATTTTCGAAAGATACTCTAGTCTGAATCTTTGTATAATATAGTGTCTCAATAAAAACGCGGATGGAGAGATTTTAATTGATTGAAGACACGTGGTTTTATCGGCAATTTTTATTTGGCAAGTTTTTACTCTCTTAAATAAAATTTGTCGTGTTATTAGTACTAGTTTCACAAAAAAAAATAAGAATAATTGCATCTTCAAATGTTGACATAACAATGGTAAATCCACCACCTTTGAACTCAAACGAAACATGACCATTTCGAATTTTTCTTGTAATTGAGAAAAAAAATCTTCTCTACAGTTCAAGTACAAACAACTAACAGCACGGTTCAAGACTATATGTTTTAAATTATTCTACTGACAGGCAAGCATTTTCAATTATATTAAAGATAGGTATTTGTCCGTAAAAGCCAGGTTCCAATGATATAACGCAAAAGTGAACAGACTGTCAATTTTTAATTAGAAAAAATACTGGCAATTAACTGGCTATGAATTTATTTATAAATTAACAAATTCATAATTTTTAAACACTTTTCAATTACTCGATATGTTTGTTCAGCAAGCGAAATATGCACACATGAACTATTTATATAGACCGTGACAAATATGATGATCCACCAGACGTGTCAGGAGTTCGTTCACAAAACTCAGTTTTGAGGGCGAATAACGGCATACTACGTGACTACTAACTATTACGAGAATTAAGCTAGAATGCCTCTGTAATGGTTCGAAAGAACCTATAAAAATGATTTCCGGCAATTGTCCGCAGCATTATTGGTAACATACATTGTTTGGCTAATAACCAATACATGAAAATAGCATCAAATAATTATTTGTTATTTGTTTTAATAATAACTAACTTTACGCTCAAATTCTGAATGATATCTTTGAGTTCAATCGATTGCATATCGACGGTGATCTGACAATATCATCTATCTGAAATTTAGTTTTTAAAAAAACACTTCATTTAATATTAGAACTGATTTCTGATATTAAAAAATTTCACTTGAAAAATAACACCGATAGGGAAAAACAGTTTTTTGTAGCTCCCGAAAAATTGACTAAATTTCAGATAGATACTATTGTCAGATCAACGTCGACATGTTATTACGAAAAAAATCATACAAACAAGTAATTTGAGGATGTAATAGAAGTATAACTTACTCGTTAATTATGCACATATATTTTTTATCAGTGTTACATCTGTCACCAGACAACAGTGACGATTAAAATCGAATTAAAACAATGGTTTTAATTATGTAACAATAGAAATACAAAAACTAAGTCGCTTAATAGTAATGAATCACATGTTAAATTTGTATAAAATAATGCAGCTGCTTAAAAATCTTTCCAAATGCATTTTGGTAATCGTGCCCAAAACAATTTCATAAACAAGACTGCAATCCACAACAACACGATCTGTTTGAAATCGCATTTTGTAAATGCGTAATACGTTATTTTCTCATAACGTTTATAGAAGCTTTTGTGATAAAGTGATCGTAATAATTATTACTCGAGTACACAATGAAGGCTTAACGAGTGACTCTTCGATTTCTATTTTTTCCCGTCAACAAAGAGAAAAATCATAACGAAAGATTATAATTATAACTAATTATTACTGTCGTTAATAATCGCAAATCAATCGGTTGGAACTCACACGCTTTGACATGAAAATTAATGGTGCTGATAATTTTATGAACAATGCCCATCCAAGAACGCCAACAATGGAAGACTTTTTTCTAATATAATTATAACGAAGAAAAGAAAGATTTAATTGGAACAATTTAAATAATTGTATTCATTAATTACCATCACAGATATATAGAAATTATTACGGTGCGGTAAAACAAGACGTGATTAGTAACACATCACATGAAAGAAGGTTGAAGTGGACATATGAGCGTTGATAGATAATTGTGAGATGCGTAAGCGAATTAACATTGTCGGACACCAGCAGAAAATAAAGAAGACCTCGCTCAACGCTGCACCTCGGGTGGCCAAAGACCAAAGTGTTGACAGGATCGTGCGTACATTAATCTGACAGCGAAGTTATGGAGTTAGCAAATGAAAAAAATAATTATTACAGTCATACGTATCCTAAAGTTACACGTCAGGTATTTTTAAATATAATACAACGGAAATATGTGTAAAGATTGCATAACATGTACTTTAAAACATTACTTATTTACACAACTAGGAAATCTGATAAAATGCACGTGAGTGAGCGCGATTGAAACAACGATAAGAGATATATTATTTATGTATCTGTTATAAAATCTTCATTTAAAATTACAACAAAACAGAAACGGAAAGAAATCAAAAATACTTGCAAAAAGCAAATTGCAAAATATTGATGCAAGCGAAATAATATACAATTCTTGATAACTCAAACACTGCTTGGGTAAGTACGATTTCAAAAATAAACATTATGACGTTATTCGGAGTCATATAATGTATAATATACGAACGAAATAAGCTGATTGTGAAAGAGTGGCCGGGAATTTCAAATAGTGTTTCGTTATGATTATTTTAAATATCAAAGCAGTCAGCCAACAACCAGGTGTGATGGCATGTCAAATTAATAACCTCATGGGAATCGAACCGCCGACAAATTGTATTCGCGTTGCAGGCAATCGAGATCAGTCCACTCGGAGTGTGGTGCTGCCTTCGCAAATGCGCCGACATTTTCCCACGCAGCCTAGCTACACCATTAAGATTTGAATTGATACCAAATCGTCACGAGTAGAGAAGTCTTTTTGAGTAACGATACTCTCTTGATCGATGCTTTAAATTTTTTTATAGTTTTGATCGACAAACTCCATTCAAAAAGTTTTTTCAGCAAGACCACCAAATAATACACTACAATCTACTGAATTTCAATATAGCTAGGAAACTATAATTAGTACAAGGCACGTGACAAAAAACTACGACCACAAATGATGCACATGACTAGAAAGTGAGAACGGTGTTGTAATTGTGAAACAATATTTAACTCGCAAGAATTCATTTAGAAATGATAAAAGTAACGATATATTGAATTCAAGTAAGGCAGAACGTTAAAACAACAAGTGAACGCAGTGGAAAAAGAAGCGCTAGGGACTCGATAAAAAATAAACTTATGTTTTGACGAGTTTTCAAAAGTATTTGAATACTAACAGTAGCCATAGCAATTAGGTCGATTGGATGTTTACAATTGCAGGATAAAAGAAATTCTCACTTCTCATATTAGTGTAATACAAAGTTTTGTAGGAGCGGAAAATGGACATTATTTCACGTATCAAAAACTTTAGAATAAAGATGATAACAGCAATCAAAACATTTAATTCAAGATCGAGTTTTCTGCCATGTCCACTCACAATGTTGAGCGTATGGACTCCTAATGGAGGTATCTCAAAGGAAGTTTTTCTATGGTAACTGCTTGATACTCGGTTTTGCCCAAACTCTCTTTTTAGTAGAGAGTAAAAGAGAGTAGACTGGATGGGTGGGAGAGAATTCAAGATCAAGTACATATTCATTATGCCAAATAGGTGGAGTTGTGTAATGAGTAAACAAATAACTAATTAATACCGGTTGATCTTCAATATTCTTCGATGCACATTCCTATTGTCGACTCGGAAAATATAGAGATACACTCCAGCTTATGGCTGTGGAAATGTCAATTTATTGTCGTACCGCTACGTCACTTACCGCTTTTGCTAATGGAATCCGCACGTTCGACTTCGCGCTCGCATGACATCCACGTCATCCTCCGATCGAAACGGAGCGTGCTCTTGATCACGAGTGTACGAGGCTCACACTGCGCCACCCCCCCACGGAGGGTGGCACCGCTCAATCATTATTTTAGCGAGACGCTGGTTACACATACCTGGAACAAAAAGAAAAACGATGCTACAGTCTAGTCGTGTATTATTCAAATGAGAGTGAAATAATAATGAGACGTTTGTACCAACATCGAAAACACATATAATAAATTATTATTATTCCATTTGGTAATATGCATGTTAACAAACATGGAACAGTTTCTGCGTTTCAAAAATCTTCCGACAGTAACTCATACAATTGCACGAGAGCTGCTTGCATAAATAATTTATCATCCTTATTCCATGCACCCGACTGATTTGAAAAGATGATATCGACGGAGTTTTGGCCAATTGATGTAACCTTCAAGAAATAAAATGAGAAAACGATTGGATCTCATTTTAAAGACGACAGAGCAGGTCTCGGCCAAATGCTGATCATAAGAAAAATAAATTGACCACACCTTTTGGAAAGGAAACATCATTTTACTTTGATTTTAGGTTTAAGATTTCTGACCCGGCCACTTGATGTAAGCCACTATTATATCGACACTCCCTACGTATAATCACGTATCTGCAAACATGAGAATTCACAGGAGTGAATTTCAAAGATTCATAGCGCGTCTTACCAAATGTTTTCGAAAAAACAGTTGCTATTCTCTACAAAACAATTTCAATTTTGAGGGTTACATCAATTGGTCAAAACACCATCGATATGAAATCTTACCCGATATTAAAATGAATTCAGTTTTCATTTTTGCAGTATGATAATTCAAAAATATAAACCGATAATTAAAATTTAAAGTCAATACACCATTAACAGCCCAAAAATTTTGGTAAAAAATAATTGTATTATGTGAGATTTAAGCGTGTTGTCGGCAGCATTGTAAGAATATTCTCATCGTTATATGTAGAAATTGTAGTCTTCAAATAACTTGCAAGATTACATTTAACTTAATTACACGTCATTAATTTAATACACTAGCCAAATTGCTTATTAATAATTTAATACTAGGTTTCTATAAGCAGACTGTATAAGAGATGTGTTGTTCGTATTAAACGAAAAATCGCAATGTATGTGGTAACATTAAAATAATATGAAACTTCGCGAAAACAGCAATCGGCGTGGGGAGCGTGCAGGACATGGTCGTAAGCAAACAGCGCGAGATTTTCATAAAATCCGAATAAAATATTCACGTGTGTAAGGCGAACCAAATGGCTCCGAAACAACGCCAAAAAGGAAAAACGTAAGCGAGAAAGAATGGAAGCAAGGAGAGGAAAAGTGGAGGAGGCAGCCGCACTTGTTGCGCGGAGCACGTACTGCAGCGCACGATTGCGACTTGCGAGCGTCCGCCCTCTCTCCCTAACAAATTTTTAAGTTTGCGGTCAACATGATACGCCGTCTGCTGCACCCGCGAGGGTTGCGAGCGATTGTTGCGGAAAGGGTGAAAAATAAGACTTTGATATTAGTACAATTCGTTTTTATATTTGAATGAATTCTGATGTTCTTTTATAATACATCTTAATGCTTGTATTTGACATGAATTGAAAGGAAAATCGTAAAAAAAAAAAAAATACTACCTACCAATAAAAACGCCTAAATTTCGCTTATCAAAACAGTTTTATGCTAAAAGAATGTTATAATGAAAGAGAATATCAAAAAGAAAATACATTTTTACCCAGACCGTAGACCACATTATTGGGCCGTATCCATGACATAAAACAAGTATTCTAGCAATTTAGTAAAAGAAAATATTCATATAAGAATCAGTGCCAAAACTAAGCACTTAAGTAAAGACAGTAAGAGATGGTAATAAGCCTATTGAAAAAATGTATCTTAAAAAACGATTAACACGCATTAAAACGCACGTTTGCACCGTTTGATAAATAATTGAAAGAATTTAAATAAAATGTATCTGCATATGAACAAACGGTCGAAACCAATAATATCATCAAATAAAAGACACCTTTTCAAAACATTAAGTAAAAAAGGAATTACGTTGAAATCTGTCAATAAATATACAAATATTTTCAATGAAACTATTTGAGGTCTTCCTTGAATAATTATTAAGGATTTCGCTACCATGAGCGATACCGAGGATCTATGAATGTGTTGGCTACCGGTGCCATTATTAATCCACGCGCGAGCGAAATTCGCCTGCAGAAGACGAGACACGCTGTCTCGTCTGTACTCATTGATTATCACAAACATTACAACTTCATGCTGACTGAAATTATTTAAATTAATAAAGACACTATATGGACAGCTACATCCTCTGTGTAATAAATAATTGAACAAATTATGTAAAAGAAGATGTTTCTACAAACATCACAGCATTTAACCTTGTTTTTTTAATTGCATAATTTGAGTAAGTATTTCTTAATCTATAAAGTAAGTATGAATTATCTAAATTGCATATAAATAATAATTAAATAAAAATAGGACAGCATTTTTTTCGATACAATTGAAAAACTATTGCATGTCTAACAAAAATACAAAAGGAATATTGAAAATACGATAAAAAATGCAATATTTGAATACGTGATTTTAAACGTGATAGCGATAAAATAAAATGAAAAATAAACAGTCCATAAGTTTTTCGCAACAAACTATTTAAAAAAAAAACAAATAATTTGCGTTGAACATAAATAATTTACAATATAAGAAGAAAAGATACACGACGAGTATCTTACTAAATGGAATAGATTGGACCCAAAATGAAACCAGGAAACCCATATATCAGTTCAAATTTTGCATTAGCTTTCCATGAAATGTTCAATCTACAAACAAAAGTAATTACAGGCGAAAAACATAACTCTCACGGCAGGCACCTTGAGCTGTAATAGAATAATATAGTTTTAGAGTCGCTAACTATATTTTATAAATCCTTCCCCTCTATATCAGCTAGTATATACATAATAAAACCCTCGAGCGGCGGAGAGGTGTGAAGTCGCAGCCGGCGGCAAGCCTGCCATACGTTTCGGCGGTGAATAATTGATATTTGGGACTTGACCCGAAAGCGTTAACCGCCGTCTCGGCCTCAGATAAAATCTCGCCGGGTATTATAATGTCGCGCAGGCTACACTCTCGGGTTAATTATGAATGGGGGAGACGACCCCCGCTCACGATGATGATGCTGGAAGAATGACGTTGATAATTGATGAGCCGTCGGTCAAGGGTAGCTTAGCGAACTAACTAACGAGGTTGACATTCTCACGTGGGGATGTAATCAAACGGAAGGCTCAAGTCGTAAAACTGCTTCAAAGGGGCAGTTTTCATTTCATAAGAGGGGGCGAATGGTAGCGACGATAAGCAGGTTCCTAAAACAAACACATTAAACTCACTCTAGGATGATTTTGCCTGAATGTAAATAAAAAAATTCAATAACATTTTTAAAAAATAAGCAAGAAAGCACGATTTTTATAACTGACGGTACCGAACTATCAGATCTCTGCACGGGGTCGTGGGCCGGGTATAGACAATTGATATTCGGGCCCGGGCCTAGCTCGGATGTGGAGTTTATTCTACAGAAAAACCTTTCGGACTCGGCTTCATCAGCTAGCCATGCGGCAATCAATAATTATTAATAAACAAAATCGATTCGTATAAAATAAGTTTTAAGGATTTTTTATAATTTACCAGTGTTATAGAAAATTGTAAGTTTTAAAAAATCAGGTTTTTCTTAGGATGACAAAAAAATTTGGGCTTCTAATTGGATTCGGGTAAGTGTGATATAACGACTCGAGCTGGGCCTGAAGCAGTCGGGCTCGGACCGGGTAATTTTATAAAATTTCGGCCAGTGCAGTCCTGTACTACCCATGTAATATGCAATCCTATTGCATACTGTTACTTACAAGTGAAATGGGGTAAGCATTGACAATTTTCTTAAGTTAAGTAGGATACCGTTTTAATGTCCGTGATGTGGTTAAAGTAGGATGATTCTTATCCAGTAGTATCGAAACATACAATTGTTGAAAAGGGGAAAAAATTAAAAATAGACGGAATATTACTATGATCTGGATCGAATTTCGGACAGCCTTATGACTTAACCAAGACGAAGGTTTCGACATCGAAATTTACATGGTCATATAAACGGCGCATGCGGGCCATCATTTTCTCCGAACAAACAGTTAAAAATTAGAAAAGAAAATAGATAATGCAGTATTTGAATTTATTGAATTGCATTTCGACTTAATAATATCAGTTTTGGTTTGTTTAATTACTTGTATTTATTGTTTCTATTTAATACTGATTCAATGGATAATGGTAATGTAAACAAAAAAAAAAAAATGTATTCCAAAGTTATATATTCTTTTCTTATGTACTTGAATCAACGCAAACCAACTTAAGCAGTGTTGGAATATTATCAAAACATTTAATTTTTTTTTAAATTAAAACAATGCGATGGTGGATAAAGTAGCATTACATAAACTGAGAAAACCAGAGAGGAAAAATTCGCCTAAAAACAGAACACTTCTCATCGAAAAGAGGTAAACATGGCTACCGAAATCCGCGGATGACGATAAATCAAAGAGTATTAAACGAAATTTTAAACAATGTCGGCGTATTAGGGCGCACAATAATTTAATTTTATGTTTCGGCATACACGCGTGTTAATATTATAAAAAAAATACAAAATGTATTCAATTGTAGCATATGATCCCTAATATAAACATACAGCCCCATAACTCATACATTAAAAATATCCCCACACACAAAATAAAGCCTTGTGGCGAATAATATACACGAAAAAGAAAAAAAAATCGATATTGTATCCATTACGAACAAAAAAGTAAATCCCAACTTGGGCATGAGTTATTATTATTATTCGGGGGGATATATACGTATATCCCGCGCAACATTTCCAGGTGATTTAGCTTGTATTAAATCACATGTTAGAAGAGGTGGGCGAGGGCGGAAACGCGGATTAGGCGGGGCGGGGGGTTAGCACGGTTGAGGATGTGGTGACGGCAGCCGGCGGAAAGCCCTAGATTAGGCGACGCCCTCGAAAAAGCCGCGAAGCCCAAAGGTCTACAGAATGAGATTGTGGACTTCATGGAATTGTGGCAGCAGGAAAATTGAATAAAACGTTACAGCACTTGGAACAAACAACGCGCTGACTAAGACCCACGAGTTGTGACAATATACCGCATTTATCTGATATAATAAAAACAATTCTTTGAAACATAAACTGAATATAGTTTAATGAAATTCAAAAAATATTGGAAGCAAGTTCCATTGAATACGTTTAATTCTGTATTTAAAAAAAATTGTAAACCAGAGTAAGTGCTGATTAAACGTGTATATCTCCTTGCGAATAGAAATTGAACAATAAAACGTTTGTGAACATAGCCACAACCAGGGGGTGAGGAAAATACAATTTGAATATTTTTGTTTATCATTTTGGCAATGAATGAAAACAATGAAATAGAAGATTTTTATTCGAGAGCCCACTCGAGCACCAAATAAGGCCGCGGTTTCTTCCCCTGATTAAAACTAATTTTAAATAAACGAAAATATGTAGATCTTGGACTGAAAGAAGTCATTTTGAACCACCTGATCGTGTAGAAGGCGAGTTTAGAAAGACGTAAGTGATATCAACTGGTTTTACTGTTTTATTTTACACGGCGTCGAATAAGTATACTTTGTTCATTTTGATGAATTTATCTACGTTTTACCTGCAGCATTTCATGTGTAGGTGGTATGAGTATCACACTAGTAAATAAGCATATTTATAAAAATATGAATATCAAGGTGTAAAATAAATAAAAAAACGCATTTATTGATAAAGGCCCTGGTATGTCAAAATGATTGAAAAAGAGTGATTGCAATAATACAAATAAATTAATACTTAATATTATATTAACGTGTTTGCGCTAAAAAGATACTACTAACGTAATGTTTAATATAAAATAATAACACCCAGAAGCAACTCATGTTTAACAAGAAAAATTGTACGTTTTTAATCATGTATACAGATACGATTGAGTTGCGGTTGTTTGAAAGTGATATGAAAGATCCGATAGTAAACTTTCCTCGCAACGAAAAGTTTCCACACGTCAACTATTTTCCCAAGAATAAAAACCCTTCCGCGTCAGAGTTGTTAGTGTCATATTAATCCTAATACAGTGAGCACTCCAAAGCCGAGGTCACCTCTCCGCCTAGGAGCAGGGTCCAGCGCCCATTCGTTCAAATTAACCGTGAATAACTGGCGAGCGAGAAAAAATAATTAGCCGCCCAGAGGCGTCGTCTGGCGCATACGAAAACGTTGCCAAAATAAAAGTGAAAACGGGCGTAACTTAAGGCTTTCTATTACACGAAATGTAGCAAAGCTTACACCCTTTTTTAATTGATACAGTGCCAAACTTAAAGTGAAAAATAATAATATAATTTTCTTTGTCATTGTGCGCGATTTCTTGAGCCATGGCCACGCGCAAAAACGAGTCATTAAACTGCACACCTAAGCATATATATCATGACGCGCACAAGTGCTCAGAAGTCAATTTCAAATTCACGACAAAAAAATCTTTATTTTTTTTGGTATCTTGTGTAACATGAAATTAATAAATTTATTCAATCGGTTATTTACTATTTCGATTTGGTAGTATCCTTTGAGGGAAAACGGAGCGTTGGAAGACCGCAAATTCGTAGCATCAACAGTGTCGCATGACCTGCAAGGATTGGAGGAAGGGGAGGCAGCGATTGAATTCGAAGAGGGCAAACGATATACGACCGAATGGAGGAGTTTGATCTGGTTCCACTCCAGAACGTGGCTTCATTTAAGTATTAAAACTACAAAGAAACTTTATTAAAATGTACATTATCGTTATGATCCAATAACACCATAAGCTATGGTATCTAACATAACTGTGCAAAACATTTACATAATAATTTTTGCAGGTAAATAGTTAAGTAACTTGTGGCGAAAAATGATATCGGATATTGATAGTTTAACATCACGACAAATACGTAAAAATCTAGTGTTATCAAGAGCAACGAATAATCGTGTCGAATAAAATAATTTAATTGTACACGTTGCAGTTTGAAAGAAAATTGTCGGTTTTAAGATGAAAATAAAATTATATCCCAGAAGAAAATTAGTTTAAATTCTTTGTCGGTGAACGTTGCTAAATATCATCTGCGTATGGTCAGGATATGTATTTCATATAATTTAAGACATCGACTGAGGGTGCTTGATGGAATTTCAATATTAAATTTGGATTATTGAGATTTTGTACACTTCCATGTATTTTGTCACTAACGACCCGGGTTTCGCCTTTCGGCATCTTCAGGCATTCGAGCACACGAATGGACTCGAACTGAGAGACAGTAAACAGTGTCTAACGCTTATATAGAAGATACAAATGCGACAAATATCATTTACGAGGCAATACATTATACGTCTGAGAGCCACACCGATACCTGAGTTAAAATTTCGGAAATCGTCCTAATCCTTATTTTGTAAACACCATATTACCAAAGTGGCGAATTGCCGCCTTTCAACTTCCCTTAGAAATACCAGTGATTTCACAATTACAACAGTATTGTGGGTTTTGACGGGATGCAATTCGACGAATGGGTAAATTATATACAATCATTCCACATTTAGTGAAATCTGTTAGGTGTTTCAACGTATCGGATATAATAGCGGAGAATTAGGAAGGTTCAGCTGCTCATTCAAGATTGGTAAGGAGTATAACTGGCCTCTATTAATTTCTAAAATTTCTTGATAAAATAATTTATGATCCCCCATGTTTTTATGCAACAGTTTAACCCCATCATCCGCATTAAACGTATGGTTCTCCATTAGCAAGTGATTTGCGAATGTCGAAGTTTCTTTTTTTAATCTAAAGGCAGCTAAATGTTCTGATACCCTTATATCTAATGTACGTGTGGTTTTACCCACATAGAAATGTTGGCAATCATTGCATTGTAATTTATAAATACCAGATTTGTTCTTAAAGTTTACTCTATCTTTATTGTTAATAAGTAATTTGCCTAGAGAGTTTTTGCAATAGAACGCCGGTCTAACACTATCAGCGAGTTGTTTTTTAATTTTAAAGCTTGTGCAACCTAAATAACTTATTCTATGCCAGATTCTAGGGCGGTCTATGTCTTTAGACAAGTTCCCGAAATATAGCATCTTTTCTGCTAATTTACGTTGTTTTTTTGATACAAGACTATCTATAAGAGACGCCTCATAGCCATTATTAATGGCAATTTGTTTAATAATGTTTAGTTCGTTTTCAAAATTAAATTTATTTAGAGGTATAGTGACTAATCTGTGAACCTGAGAATGGAAAGCAGCCAATTTATATGAGAAAGGATGGTCTGACTTAAAATGAATCGCGGCTTCTGAAAACGTCTGTTTTCGGTAAATTTTAAATTCATGAATGGAGTTTTTAATATCAATATTAAGGTCAAGGAAATTTATATTCTTGCCCCTACTTCTAAAGTGAATTGAATTTTATCATCTAGTGAGTTAAGAAAATTATGAAGGTTAGAAACTTGTCTCTCAGTTCCATTGAATAGACAAAGGATGTCATCTACGTAACGGAACCAATAAACTACGTTTCTAACTTCTGTTTTATTGCTAAAAATAAGGTTTTCTAAATGGTTCATGTAAAATTCTGCTAATAGTGGTGACAAACAACTTCCCATTGCAAGGCCTTCGGTTTGTTCATAGAATCTATTATCAAATTGAAAATAGTTCTGGTCAACGCAAACGTCTAATATATTAAGTAATTCCGTAGTAATGACAGGATTAACTCTACGCGTATTAAGGGTATCTTTGATGATTTGTTTACATTTGTTTACAGGTACATTAGTGAATAAGCTAACAACGTCAAAAGAAATTAATTTGGCGTTTAACGGAATGTTATAATTTTTAATTTTATCTACTAACTCTAATGAATTTTTAATACTATACAATGGCTTGAATTTACTGTGATTGCGGATGAGAGAGTTAGCTCTTTTGGAAAGTTTATACGCTGGAGCATTCATATATGAAACTACCGGTCGAATTGGTATTGAATCCTTGTGAATTTTCGGTAGCCCATAAAATTCAATTCACTTTAGAAGTAGGGGGCAAGAATATAAATTTCCTTGACCTTAATATTGATATTAAAAACTCCATTCATGAATTTAAAATTTACCGAAAACAGACGTTTTCAGAAGCCGCGATTCATTTTAAGTCAGACCATCCTTTCTCATATAAATTGGCTGCTTTCCATTCTCAGGTTCACAGATTAGTCACTATACCTCTAAATAAATTTAATTTTGAAAACGAACTAAACATTATTAAACAAATTGCCATTAATAATGGCTATGAGGCGTCTCTTATAGATAGTCTTGTATCAAAAAACAACGTAAATTAGCAGAAAAGATGCTATATTTCGGGAACTTGTCTAAAGACATAGACCGCCCTAGAATCTGGCATAGAATAAGTTATTTAGGTTGCACAAGCTTTAAAATTAAAAAACAACTCGCTGATAGTGTTAGACCGGCGTTCTATTGCAAAACTCTCTAGGCAAATTACTTATTAACAATAAAGATAGAGTAAACTTTAAGAACAAATCTGGTATTTATAAATTACAATGCAATGATTGCCAACATTTCTATGTGGGTAAAACCACACGTACATTAGATATAAGGGTATCAGAACATTTAGCTGCCTTTAGATTAAAAAAGAAACTTCGACATTCGCAAATCACTTGCTAATGGAGAACCATACGTTTAATGCGGATGATGGGGTTAAACTGTTGCATAAAAACATGGGGGATCATAAATTATTTTATCAAGAAATTTTAGAAATTAATAGAGGCCAGTTATACTCCTTACCAATCTTGAATGAGCAGCTGAACCTTCCTAATTCTCCGCTATTATATCCGATACGTTGAAACACCTAACAGATTTCACTAAATGTGGAATGATTGTATATAATTTACCCATTCGTCGAATTGCATCCCGTCAAAACCCACAATACTGTTGTAATTGTGAAATCACTGGTATTTCTAAGGGAAGTTGAAAGGCGGCAATTCGCCACTTTGGTAATATGGTGTTTACAAAATAAGGATTAGGACGATTTCCGAAATTTTAACTCAGGTATCGGTGTACGACGTATAATGTATTGCCTCGTAAATGATATTTGTCGCATTTGTATCTTCTATATAAGCGTTAGACACTGTTTACTGTCTCTCAGTTCGAGTCCATTCGTGTGCTCGAATGCCTGAAGATGCCGAAAGGCGAAACCCGGGTCGTTAGTGACAAAATACATGGAAGTGTACAAAATCTCAATAATCCAAATTTAATATGACAATTTTTTTTTTATTATTATTTTTAATCCATGTCCGCTCCCAATTTGGAGCATATGGTCTCTTAATGGAGGTATCATATCAGAATTTGTCTACGAGAACTGCTTGTTACTCAACCTCACTTTTTTCGAAGAGAGTAGGGATACAAGGATATGGCTAGGACAGGACTAGTGGTTAGCTAATCGCTCTCGCTACGCCTCGTGATGGGATGGGTGGGAGGGAGGACTCAGACTACGAACAGAAATCCATAAATCGATTGTAAGATCAATCTATGAAAACCATCCGCACCGGGAATTGAACCCGAGACATCCGTAACCGTAGCCAGCGACGCTACCAACTGCGCCACGGACGTCGACGTATTTCAATAGTAATAGTAAAAGGTGCAGGAACGATTTAAGATAGTCTGCGCCTTTTGAAACATTGAAGTTTGAATACTTTTTCATTAGTAAAAAAATCAACTTTCTAGTAAATTGAGAAGAAAATGAATATGAAGATCCTGTCTAGTCACATGTAAACAAATATACCAAGTCTTTAGACAAATAGAGTAAATTACAGATAATGCATTCCGATCAAATCGTGTATTTATAAGCCGACACAAAAACTCTAGAGTACTGGAAGAATAAATGTCTTATAAGAACGTAGAAATATATTTCACTTTATTATAATCTTGAAAACCAATTCGCATTCACAGATAATTAAATTTAACGATGTGTATGCATTATTAAGAAACAGGCGTCATAAATGAGAAAAATAATTCCCCATCAATTTCAATGCGTTATGAAGCAAATATAGTCACATATAAAGCGTACAATTTCATTAGCGAAACGCTTTATTTCACGGGCGATATCTAATCAAAAGTAAAGCGATGAGAGATTTCTTAGAGCGGGTAGAGATCGCGACGAGCGAGGTATGATGACGAGAAACAGGTAAGGCCGCTCTTTTCTCTGCCCATAAGGATAAATGGGAAATTCCGGAGACGCTCTCTCTCGATCCGCCTAGCTTTCCCGCCCCCGCCGAATTCCTGAACGTATCGAACAGGGGTGGCAGGTTTTCACATAGTCACCCAAATATTATCGTATTAACGATACAAAAAATAGTAAAATTAGACATTAAAAAAATGGCGAAGCAGAAAAGAAAACTATTATCATATATATTAAAATTGATGACTTTGTTGTTCTGACTGCTGTGACATGTGTTACGTTTCATTAAAAGTATCTTCAGATGAACTATATATGAGGTTAAGAAAATTAATACTATGTAACAATTCAATTTGACTGCAAATCGTTTGCCCCGTGAAGTTTCACACGCAGTTGGAGCCGGTATTTCGCCCCTAAGCCGTACGCGCGCAGTGACAAGTGAAAATATTTGACCTCATAATGTGCAAGAAAATTATTTTATCCGCGGGGAAATCACCGCGCTAAGCTAAAGCCAAAGGGAAAACGGAGCAGCCGTTTCTTGCGGGCACAAATAATGCGAAGGTTTTCTATACAAATGTTCGCAAAATGGAAACGATAATTTATCGATAACGGAAAGAATCGCGTCCTAGGTTATTTATTAAACGTTTTATAGTGGGCTTTTAAGTGAAGGCACTTTAAGCCTTTCAACTAAATCTGCTCGGTATTGAAATATGGCCGGGAAATCAAGAGAAAAAATAAAATTTCCTTTTTCTAGTAGCTATTAAAACATCAAAATAATCAATAGAAAAAATATCTGATCGATAAACTTATATAAAAGGTAAATGGAATGTGAGTAGTAGACGTCTAATAGAATTGTGTGATTTTATATCTCGTGGGTGAATTAAAATTGAGAAGCCGAACTACCATATCACCCGGTGTTTCTAAGTTGATTATGAAATAAAATAGTAGCGGAATTAAATCCTTGACGGCGAGGCTATTCCTTGACACGTCATAGCGCTAAGGAATATTTTCCACTTTGGAATGCTAATTAAAAGTTTTGGAAGAATGCGAAATGCAATCGAACCGCAGCGCTAATAATTCGCTCACTGAATTCTTGTGGCAAATAGTTGGTGTGGTTAAAACTCTAAGAAGAAATAGCGAAAAAGATACATACGGAATAGACATACAATACAATTTGTCAGATGTGATGCGATCCTGCGGTGAGATTTGAATCAAACTAAATGCATATTCCATCACGGAAATTTCGTTTATCGAATAAGCTTTGTGATATTTCTTGAAATTGAAAGTTTTGTGAAAGTCTATACTTTCAGCGAAAGAAGCGGAATAGAGCAGAGGAAACAGGAAGACATTAGAAATTCCATGACTCCGTCACACTTTGGTGGTAATAATTAAAAGAGAACAAGAAATTTTTGATATAGATAATAATTAAACATGGTTATCAAATTTGGATTATTGAGATTTTGTACACTTCCATGTATTTTGTCACTAACGACCCGGATTTCGCCTTTCGGCATCTTCAGGCATTCGAGCACACGAATGGACTCGAACTGAGTCCGATACTATATAATACTAGGGGTACGGTGGTTTGATTTTGTCAGGAACTCGGAGGTAAGAGAGCGGACGGACCAGCCTCTTATTACGTCCAAAATAAAAAAGCGACGATGGACCTGGCTTGGACACGTGCTGCGGATGCCCCAGGGGAGTCTGAATCCTGCCTGTCTCTTCTACCAACCAGGTGGATTCCGTCGCCCTGGAAGGCCGCTGATGACCATCCATAGGATGTATTCGGCGGAGCTACGGGACGCTGTGATGACCTGGGAGGAGGCGAGGAGGCTGGCGGGAGACAGAGTAGCTTGGAGGAACCGCGTGATGGCCATATGCTCCGAATAGGGAGCGGATATGGTTAAAAAAAAAAATCAGTGTGGCTCTCAGACGTATAATATCTTACCTCGTAAATAATATTTGTCGCATTTGTATCTTCTATATAAACGTTAGACACTGTTACTGTCTCTCAGTTCGAGTCCATTCGTGTGCTCGAATGCCTGAAGATGCCGAAAGGCGAAACCCGGGTCGTTAGTGACAAAATACATGAAAGTGTACAAAATCTCAATAATCCAAATTTGATATTCAAATTCCATCAAGCACCCTCAGTCGATGTCTTAAATTATAAAATATGGTTATGTTGGATACAAGCCATCGTCTAACCTACAAATTCTTATGTTAATCACATCCTGACTCGTATTCACTATGAATACTCTGTATCTAGCTAATAAAATAGATATCGTGGCATTACAAGCGGAAAGAACTGAGAAGTTACTTTAGTTTAACAAGTTTCAAAGCTTGTTAAAAGGTTTTTGTCTATAGTGTTACTTTATAATAAAACAGAAAAAAAACTAGCATATAAATTATGTATTAACAGTTATATAATGACACAATTGCAGTTTAGGTGTTATGTCGTGATTTTGTACAAACATTTTATAACTCATAACTTATAATAGGCATAGTCTGTAATTTAGAATCCAACTGTATCTGACGCAGCGAGCTGAGAATTAAAACAATTCATCCGATTTGGATATAATCAATGGATTGTTGGGTAAATCGGTGAAACTATGATTCACGACGACAGGGCTCATCGTTTGATTTTTTCTGTGTGACAGACCGTTATAGGACTAAATGCGGTAGGTTTCGACAATTTATATCAACTTTTTAGGAAACTCAAACAGCAAAATGTGCTATTGTACTGTAATCCCACGAAATGAAGACACAATAATTGCGAATACTTGTGATATATCAACTATCATATTCAGCGCATGAAAATAAAAATGAATTAATCTAGCTTTACAATATATTTTTTACCTTTAGAAATCTTCTTAATTGCTATCAGATCACGCATAAAGTACGAGTAGTACAAGAAACGCCACGGCCCATCGAAGTATTCCCAGAGAAGTGACAAATAAACAGAGCGACAGTAGCAAGTGAGCCCGCAGGCGTAAAACACCCGGTCCATTTGCAAATTGGACCGCACGTCCTCTCGGGGGGCGAACACCCAGCCACCCACCCTCCCGAGATGCGGGTCGGCTGGTCGGGGTGGGGGCCGAAAGACGTAGTGCGCGGGCCGGGCCGGTTAGCACGGTTAAATGTCACACGCAGATTGCGGCCCGCACTAATAATGCATGGAGACGGCCCGAGGGACGGGCGCACCGGCCTCGAGACGGCAACCCCGAAGGAAAAAAAAGCACGTATGAATACTGCCATTTGGATATGTAACTTCGGATGTTTCCTTTTTGTTAGAAATTATTCGGAACATAACACTTTAAATGTTAAAAACTAATCAAAATTATATTGTGCTTTATGAGAAGCCTTTATGAAATAAGACATTTATTCATCGTGTATAATTCAATGGTATATATTGTTTATCATTACAGATATTTTAATTACCTATTGTTTCCCACACAACATATTTGATTATTGAAAAACTGTACCAAACTGCTTTCTTTCAAATAACTATAATATGCATAGGCCGCAAAAAGTGTAGATTGGTGAATGCGAAACAGGTGAGGTATCCGCACCATGAGTGACGGGTGAAATGCGAGGAATGCCAGCACAAAGACTAGGAGTCAGCGGAATGCAATTAGGTCAGGTCACGATGTCGTGTGTTATTCAGTGCCATTACAAATTACTATGATACATGTCGGAGAGTTTATGCGACCCTCCATATCGATATCTAAATATCGATTCATCGCAAAAAGAAAAGAGATTAAAAATTAAATATAGTAACGTAATAGCAAGATAATGACTGGTAATTGAAAACGCTCACGGCCACGGGAATGACAATGAAGGAACAGTAAATGAATTTCAAAAAAAAACAACTGTATTTCGGTGAAGAATACAAATAATAATACTATAGAGTACGGCGGTAGTGGTGGGCATGCCACAATTTGCACCATTAGAAAACGACATAAGTAATAGCACAATGGCGAGATTTTAAATTACAGCAATCATTACACAGAGAAAAGCGCATCGTATGAAAATCGTTAAGAATTTCCCATCATTATTTAGACATTTAAGAAATCGCTCTGTATATAAGTTATAACGACGATAACAAAATTGGCACCAATCTGTGGAAAAGTTAATACATAGTTATGAAGTAAACTAAGTGTCGATATATTTGGGCCTCGTACACAATCAGTCTCAAGAGCTTTTCAGCACAGTCAGTAACCGTGATTCGAATTTGATTTTCAGTGAGAGTAACAATAATCTACTTTTAAGATGTTAGCGGTCAATTCTATTCTAGCTGGAAAGGCATTATTTGAAAAAAATAAACTTACAATGATTTGATACAAAATAAACGATTTAGATTAAACTATAAAAATATATGAAGTGGTACTCGTGATATCACATAACTAGAAAGCAGGTCCATGTTTAACGCTATCGATGCAATATAAAGAAGTATGCGGTGAGCCCTGTGGAAGATTAGTCTAATGGTGAATTAGTAGGCACTTCAGTCGATCCCGTTCAGCAAGTCATGTTTTGAGTTATAAACTCCAAAATTTCTCTACCTGTCTGGTCAAAGTTGGACAAATCCGTTATTCAATTGAATGTGATTTATAGCACACTTAATTACTCAATGAACTTTATTTTATTGGAATGACGATGAGTTGGATATATGAATTATAAATCTTTCAATGCGGGAAAACTCGAAAGAAAATGAGTCATCGACAGGGTCAAAATAGCTGCATATCCTCTATGAAGGTAAGTAAGCAAGGTTAGCGTAACGAATATGAAGATATCTTTCAAACAAAAGTAGCTAATAATTTCCTTCAGTCGGCTAGCCAAAGTTTAACCGACTCGAGGAAATAAAATGTCTCTTATCTAAAATACGACCCTACGTATTTAAAGGTAAAACGTGCACTTACCTAGAAAGGTTGGTAGTATCGC
Source organism: Himalopsyche phryganea (assembly GCA_022494535.1). Lineage (NCBI taxonomy): Eukaryota > Metazoa > Arthropoda > Insecta > Trichoptera > Rhyacophilidae > Himalopsyche > Himalopsyche phryganea. The sequence goes on from JAGVSL010000129.1 coordinate 588,887, forward strand.
ATTATGTAAGAAAGTCTTGTCGTACAACAGCCGATAGAGGTAATGAGACATTTTATACGCGATGATAAGAAAGGTCGCGAAGTGAATTCGCATTGAATGCATCACGTGCCCTGCTTGCAGCAATTGAATTCCTGTAACTTTTGCTGATAAATTTCTAAACAAAGATAACAGACTAATATATACTAATATTTTCACTACAAAGTAACGAAGATTTTAACGATTTCATGTGTTATATAAATGATATATTTATAATTAAGCGAGTACCCGGCATTCGCTGCAATGCCACTCAAAGAAAGAAAGTGTTTGTGTTTTAATTCTGTTTTATTGAAGTGCTTTTGGATACACAATATTTTTTGTTTCAGTATGGTGCGTACTCGAATAAATCAAAAAGTTTTTCCGGGATGTCGTTGTTTACACATACTTGATTTTTTTTTTGAAACCTTCACGGGTGTGCGCACAATAACTCACCAAAGTTTCATCGAAATCAGATGATTGTTAAAGGAACGCATAGGGGAAAAACAAACATTAATTTTTGTATATATAGATGAATGTTCGAAATAAAGTAATTAAGATACGTTAAAAATATGACAAGCCAAAATTATAGATCATCGCATTCATGTTTCCTCTATCGAAACAGATACATAATTTCTTGTGACATAGAAACAGATGGCGTGAAAATTTTGACGGTGTATTATTTGTTGAATTTTCAATCCGATCGATCATTTGGTTAAAAGTGTATATTTTTATCAATTCAAATATAAACGTTGTAGAATACTAAACATCTCAAACATTATATTTCCAAAAGCATTTCATGGAAAACATTGTTTGTATAATAAGTGTATTGCCACACAATATATACTACCCTAACAGTATGCGGTGTGTGGCAGTAGGGTGTTTATTTCCGTTGCGATGGATGACCTGACTTTCCACTTCCGTATGCGAAGACTTCCACACGAAACGTTCATTCGTAGATACTACATACAAATTTAATACAACTCGGGTTATTTCTTCAAGAATGTGTAAACGTGCAAATCGCACTACACAAAATCACTACTGTTCTTTTTTTTATAGAACATGACTGAGTAAGGTAAGAAAACAACATTTATCGAACTATTTATAAGTTTGTAATATAAGTCTGGCAAAATATAAATTAAAAAAGCAATGAACTTTGTGTACTTATCTTTATATACAAAATATTGTGTATAGCCCACACAAAACGTCTATAAAATTGTATACACTGTGATTATCGAAAAAATATGTTGAAAAGATAGAGGGATAAGTCCTTTTTACAGTGGATATATATTATATATACATATGAAAATATTTTTTTCCATGTCCGCTTCCCAATGTGGAGCATATGGTTTCCTAATGGAGGTAACTTAACAGAATTTTTCTACGAGAACTGCTTGCTACTCAGTTGCTCAACCTCTCTTTTTTCGAGAGTAGGGATAGAAGGATAGGGCTAGGACAGGACTAGTGGTTAGCTAATCGCTCACGCTACGCCCCGTGAGGATTGGATGGATGGGAGAGGGAGGACTCGGACTACGGACAGAAATCCATAAATCGATTGAAAGGTCAATCTATGAAAACATACTGTTTTGTGTGTCATACATAATATATTTTGGTGTGAGTTACGTCCTTTTTCATTTCCACAGTCGATATGTAAATAATATGTTTTACTCTTTATTCTATTTTCTTAATTCTTAAAGTACCGTAACTGCATGGCAAATTGGCTTCAGCTGTATTGCCATATATTGTAATTTTTATTTATAATTAAAACATGACAATAAAATTTCACAAATGAAGTATGGTTCTATATTCTTCCTGACTTGTAAACGCGTTCTTACGGTGTCTTCAACCCACCAAGAAAATGGATGAACCCAAACTGTGGTTCAGCGAATGATTTATAATACTGGTGTGTAGGATTCCAAATCCCTTGTAATGAAAAACATTTCCAAGTGGAAGCAATTTTACGATTCAAATATGATTTGGATGGACACCAATTTATGTATTTCCCAACAATACCACAAAACAAAAGAAACTCTTCGAGAACAGTAAATTCAATTTATTTTTAATGACATAATAACATATCTTCAGCGATTGAACCTATGTTGTGTAAATATCGCCTTCAAATAAAAAAAAAAAACTATTAAGTGTTTATGAAAGTGAACACATAATTCAACCCTTAATATATCATTTATTGAGTAAACACAGGGGGGTGTATTCGAAGAAAGAACAAACAAAATATCAATTTATGTGTCACACACTCCTGTAAAACGTGACTATGTCATTTGCATGCATTCGTGCTATTATTGTATTATCAATTTGAGTGGATAAAATCGCGTTGGAAAAAGTCAAGCGGAGATGAAGATGAGCATTGGTAGGACATGACATTCGATTAATTTTCATTAGTTTTAACATTTTGCTTATTTGATTTGATGGAAAAAATTAAGAAAACAATTTACATTACTACTAATAGATTTGTAAGAGGTCTTTAACACTTTAATTGTAGACTATTAAATTTCATATTTTCTATTGATTCGGCGGTAACGTTGTGGAAGTTCACTTTTAATATAAAATTAAATATGATAACTTAATTATTTCACTTGGTTTATCACTAACGTGACGCGTTTCGCCTATTTAAGAAGCATCTTCAGACTAACCATATCGCAAGGTTTTTTATTTCTAAGGTAAACGATGATTCTAATTCTTACATTAAAATATAGGGTGGGGGTGGGTTTTATTCCATTCTACTGGACATGAGGAGGGGGTAAGACATAAACCATTTACAAATCAATTACTGGTACTTGGAAGTGAAAAACCCAAGGGAAATGAAATTAATAATGGTGAGCCGCCTGTTCTGTTTAAGATGTTATTCATTAATTCTACATTACTGTTAATGGTTTTATTAATTTCTAAAAACTCTAAGCTATTCATTTTAATACCTTTTTAATTTACTCGATGGAGTATTTCTACGATATTATTTTTATTAATCATTTTCAATTAAATGATTCGCAAACTATGAAAAATTATTCCTTTTGAGACATCTTGTATGTTCTTTAACTCTAATATTAAAGCTTCTACCCGTCTGCCCTACATAGGAATTGTCTTACTAATTTTCCTATTTAATTTCGTTTATGTATGTTTAATTAAGTTTTGTGATTATCTGAAAATTCTTGTCATAGTTCATTAACCAAATCTTATTTTGTAATTACTAAGACTTTCATATAAATAGCCTTTTTAAGATTTACGTTTAATCAGCGGATAATGCTCGCGATGACCGATACCGGCCCTGTTTCCGGATCATTAAAAAAAGTGAAAGCGGCAAAAAATAGTTTATATTAAAAAAGTCGTATTATTTTTAAATATAATGTATAAATATTGTCAAATTAAAAGTGTCTAATCGTAGTCTACATAAGGTCTATCTATTATTTCTCGTTTCTTTTTTGAGACACTGCAGTTCAAATTTTATTTTACAACGAAATATCTAATTCTCAGAAAAAATTGCTTGTAATTCAAATTTATAGAAGAAACAAAATAGCTAGATATAGTATGCCATGTACAACAACAATGCTTAATGGTGCAGTTTGCTTTAGGTTTATGTATATTCAAGAAAAATGCATCCCTCAACGGAAGCAAATAATATGTCATGTGTACAGAATGTATTTTCGTGAAAAAAATGTTATGTTCGAAGTTGCCATGTTTGAGTAGGTAACCAATTCACAATTCCGTCACAATTTATCATTGTCTGGAAAACAAATGTACGGCGTTATTATTAAAATTGAATTCTTCCAATACTAATGTTAACACAATTTTTCATTCGAAATATGTGATTGGGTACCCACTCCAGCTACGCAAAGCAAATTTAATTATTTTTATTATTCCACGAGAAGTGTGTGAAAACTACCCCTCTGGTGGCGGCCGCGAGTGTGTTGGAGAAAAAGACGTTCCTTGGTTGACGTGACGGGCTAAATGCTTTATCGGGCAGGCGCGGCGGGTAGGCGGGCAGGGGCGGCGCCTGGCTCAGGGCGGCACATCCCCGCCCAAGCGGAGAGGGCACCGCCCATTAACCCTCGCCGCGCTCGTCTATGTTATTTTTACACATCGAACCGTAAAAATCAGAAAATAACATTCGTCTGGCCACCAATCGTAAAACACAACTTCGATACATGAAATTTAATGATCACGTCTCGGGACATGTGATATTTGGATCATAGTGCCAATTTTGTAGTAAGAATCATTTCGGTGTTTCACCCGTTATAAAAATGGGGCCGAAAATTTTTTAAATCATTAATTTGTATTAATATATTATATGGATAGTTACATAAACTGCGACATTAATTGCACGTTTACCACGACGTCACGACTCACGACTGTTTGATATCGAAAGATAAATTTTGAAAAATAAGTAAGTATACACTAATTAAAGAACTAGAACACACATTTTCTTGCACCAAAATTGCATTTCATATTTTCAGGTGGGATAATTTACTACCCATTGAATACATGTCAAAATAGGCTTTGTATGAAATTCAATCAATTGTATAAAGACACCTCATAAATAATTAACAAGTAACACTAACGATTTGCTAAATTCAAATATAGGACCTAGAAAATATTTAAATATTTAAGGTACTTAAGAGGAAAGCGTAAAGGATGATATTGTATTGGACATCAAAAGAGGCATCAAATTTTTTTCCAGAACTGGAATTATTTTTCTCACGATTTCGTGTTTTATGAACAACTATTTGAGCATTAAATCATATAAATACGGATAAACTTAAAACGCTTAACATTTTAAAAATAAGAGACAAAATGCAAGTTCAAAGAAGCAGTAGAAAAAAAATATTTATTTTACATGTTGAAATCCAATCAACGCTTGTTAAGAAGGTGCTACGCATGACAGGCAAGTGATCACACATCTTCAGGAGTTTAAGCGCGTGCCGGCCGATAATTACTGTGGCTTAATCTACATACCATCCGAGCATTATAACGACGGTGTTTTGGCCAATTGTTCAGGAGAGAGTAAAAACGATCTTTATCGAAAACTGGTGAGTTGCGTTGTGATTTTTTTTGAATGCATTCCTGTAAATTCTCATGTTTGCAGATTATACAGGATTATACGTAGGGAGTGTGAGACCGAGACCAGCTCTGTTGTTTTTTAAAATTAAATCCAATCATTAAATCATTTTCATAATTTTGGAGGGTTATGTCGATTGCCCCAAAAACACAGTCGATATATTTTTGCACATGTCTCATTCAGTTTTATCAACCCATTTATGGAACCTAAGGAGCCTCACTGTACATAAAGAAAGCATCATTAAGAAAATCAGCATCCCAAGACCATATTAGTTCGTTTTAACGAGGTTTTACTGTTCTTTACGAAATCCGTTGTCACCTGTCACGTATTTAAGTATATAAATAGTACCTACAGGACGATATTTTAAATCATTATTGAAACTGAATTAATACCGAATCCGTCTAAAACTTACTTTTCCAATACAAAGGAAAAATTAATCATGTCACCTTTGCCGGTTGAAACAAAACTGAAATATACCCTTCATTCCCGGAAAAGCGGTAAATCCTCGGTCTATAACTCTGACTCATTAACATTTCGTTTTCCAACCGGTGAGGGGCACACCCCGGATACATGAGTCGCGTGATCAACGCCAGTCAGTAACCGAGTTGCGATTTCAAATAATTTACACTGTTAATTGTTGGCAATGCTGGCATTCGATAGCAGTTTACAATTATTCGTGTAATAACAGCGAGTTCGCATCAAATTTGACTACTCGAACCGTCTGGAAGACAGCTAATGTCTTTTAGAATAGGTTAAATAACGAAACGAACGGTACGATATCCTAAACATTACAAATAAATAACAAGATTAACAATTACACAAAGAGAGGGTAGGTTGATACAAATTTGACAACAATATATTGCCTAAAATAATTGTTCATTTTCTTTCGATAAATAATTAAAGTAAAAAGAATGAAATCAATTTTAGTACCGCCTTGAAATACTGCATTTAATAGAAAGATAAATGAATACGTCTTATCTATAATAACCCGGAAGATTCTGTAGGCGTAGACAGACGTTTTATTATATCACACACACACATGTAGGTATGAAATTGTCTCATGACCTAAGCGTCCCTGGGGTTATATATAAACAATATACACAGATGCGACGTAACGCAAACCGAGGCAAACAAACAACAATCAGTCAGTTAGAATTGAAACTAAACAACAGCTACATCAGACATTCAGTATTTCAATTTCAAATACCGTCATCTATGACGGGGGTTCCCACTAGTTTATATATATGTAGTAACTATCAACGAAGTGAATTATTGAGATTTTGAACACTTCCATATATTTTGTCACTAACGATCCGAGTTTCGCCTTCCGACATCTTCAGGCATTCGAGCGCACGAATGGACTCGAACTGACAGAAATTTCGACATCTTGAGAGATTCCATGTCGTATGACGGTGTTATAATTAACTAATTCAATTTAATATTTAGGTTTTTAAGCAATACTTCGTTGGTATAATTTAAGACATCGACTGAGGGTGCTTGATGGAATTTCAATAGTCCATTCGTCTGTCGATTCGAATGTGCTCGAAAGATGCCGAAAGGCGAAACCCGGTCGTTAGTGACAAAATACATGGAAGTGTACAAAATCTTGGATTAAAATTGTGAAGACCTATGGTATTGTCAAAAGGAAATACGTATAAAATCGCGAGAAGTTCAGAAAACTGATTAATATGGCTACTAGCCGTAACGAATAAAAGCTCCATGTGTTGAGGTCGTTGCGTAGCCTATCGATCACGCAAACAATACGTAAAAAAACATAACTAACATAAAATAAATAAATACCTGTAACAATGGCGTGACGAAAATTACCACCTGTAATGGTAATCGCTAATGAACGGCGATTAAATTAAATTAACCGAGAAAACAGGTGTTGTTGTCACGTGAAAAAAAATGCGACGAGTGACCGACATTAAATAAAATAATTATAATTAAACGGCAGCCGCGGACGGAAAACAGGAAAAGTCGATTTTCATTCCGCTCAAAGAAGCGAGATGGTGGAGATTAACTCTCAACGGAAGTCGCCAACCAAACAATTAAGATGTTAGATATTGAAAACGTAATCGGAATGTTAAATTAGTGTAAAGTAAAAAAATCCAAAGGTTTAGTTTATTTACTGGTCAAATTTTAAAACGAATAAATATAAAATAGGTACCGGAAATATGAGGAGAAAAGTTAAGCAATATAACTGCCGGATATAGAAATCTTTAATATTTTAATACGTTCCTAATAAATTAAGTAAAGAAAGTATAATTATTCGGGATATATATCCTTACATTATTGATGCTTTTGTAAAACTGTGTAAAGGAAAAAGAATCTATTATTTGGTCTGTTTTATTAGACCGTGTATTAAAAAAAGTGTTCATCTGTAATATATACAACGTTACAGTAATAATTGAGGACGACAGAAAACGGTAGAGCATCACAGGGATTACGTCAAAATTACAGCAAGACGTACTGTTTTAGTGGGACACCTCTCATTGAATGCAAATTGAAAACATTAACTCCGATTAGTCAGATCAAGATTACAACTGTGAGAAATACTCTTTTACAAGGCAAAAGGATGACTTAATTCACGAGATATATTTTTGCATTATTTGGAAAACCGGTATAAACAACGCATATGATTTCGTTATGCAAACTTTCGTAAGCAATTGCCGTTAATTTCAACAACAAAAGGAGAAATATTACTCTCAGTATAAAGCGTCAGACACAGGCTAGGCGTACGATATTTCGAGGTGGTGCGCCCGGTAAAATGTTGATAACTCCATTAAGTTCCATCCACTTTTCTTCTTGAAGAAAGATAAAGTTTTCCCTGCGAGGAAGAGGCTCGCCGAGTTGTTCGGTGGTGGAAATCCAACAGCACAGCGGCGCCGTGCGCTCATGCTGGATCACAATGGGAGCAACTTCTCCAGACGTATTATTACTCTCAATCGAAAGTTTTTCGTAGTATCGCAGTGGCAGAGTTTCCAAATATCTCTAAACTATTGAGACCGCTATTATATAGTGGGCGGGTAGCACATTTCAACCCTCCGATGGCTCAACTGCTTAGTCAGTTTTAATCCCGGCAGTTAATTAATCAGCTTCCAAAGCGAGGGATGTATGTTTACTTTAATCGACCGAGGCATAAGCGGTAAAGACGAAAGTTTTAAATGTTATATTGTGATCCTCTCTATAGTATACACATAAATAGTAGAATATAATAACTAATATGAAATTGAATATGGCTTTTAATACAGTCAGATAAAATTTCTTGAAACATTAAGTGTAAGAACAATTTTTTACATCACTGTATAAATAAGGAAAGAATACGAATAATCTCACCAATAATAACTTTACTCCTAATTACTGAATGTGAATTTCATTACAATCCATAAAGTATTATTAAAATCAAAACTCATTTCGCTAAACGGGTAAGTATTTTCAACCAATATAAAAAGTTTCAAAATATAAAAAAATCTATAATATCTTCTATGGATTCAGCGGTGGAAGCTCTTGTGGAAACCTTGTGGAAGTTCGTTTTTAATATAAAACTAAAATTGATAACTTAGTTATTAAACTTGGATTATCACTAACGTGATGCGTCTCGCCTCTTTAAGATGCATTTTCAGACTAACTATAACGCAAGGTTAACCATATCATATGGTTAGTCTGAAGATGCTTCTTAAAGAGGCGAAACGCGTCACGTTAGTGATTAACCAAGTGGAATAACTAAGTTAACAATTTTAATTCTATATGTGTATAATATCGTTGAAAATACGACTAAATATAAAACATCAACTATAAAATATTCATGAAAATAGTGGAAAATTGACAAATTATCGATCAATATTTACCGAAGTCGTTATTTGTATAATGTGTGTTTATCTTATTGTAATATAAATCAATCATTACAATAAAAAGCTTTTGTAACAAATGACTCATAATAAATATTGACTATGTATGTAATTCATAATATGAAATAACTTTTACTAGAATTTCTAATAAAAGCTAATATGAAGTATTGAAATGGGATAGAACGTAAAATACCATTCGATGAAAATCGCCATTCAAGTGGGTACTACAAAACTTATGCATCAATTACAACCACTCATTTTATATCAAATAGCGTAATAAAACTGGAAAAAAGAGTCTACACTCGAAAATCCCGTTCCTTATTCTCTTATAACTCGAATGTAATAGTATTAATTTCACTCTCTGGTTTACCGGTGGCACATTTCGGAATAGAGATAGTTAATCTTGTGATACGACATAAAGAAGCAATAAAAACCATCAAGTTCGTGAAACACGAATTTTAGTGCACAATAAAATGATATTGTATAGAACCCAGCTGTTGGTCATCTACACATAAAAATTGAATACGATAACGGGGCCAAATAAATAAACGAAGGCAAAATGATAACATCGTGGAAACATAAAAAGTAAGTCTTGACAAAAAAATTTTAAAACTTTATGGTGAATCGAAATGGCCAGTGGAATATTAATTAAAAGTAACGGCCACGGGAAAAATTAAAAAACACGATCAAGTATCGTCAATGCAAATAAATTTCAAAAAAAAAAGCATGCCTTAAAACAAAAAGATTCAGTCAGTTTCAGGGGGAGCAGACAATAAACTAAAAATAATACTTGGCACATCATAATTTTCTGGGAAATGACAGAGTTACCGACAGAGTAACAAATCATTTATCGTTAAACATATTCAGATGAAACGATTCACAATTGGTTATGAATGGGGTCGGCCTTATATTAAAAACTATTCAATGCAATCCTTAAATATTAAACATCAACAAAGAATAAAATGTGTGTGTGGTCTGACATAATCCGCTACACAACCAAACGAAGAAGCTTCAATACGATAACGAGAATTGCAACGTAATTAGTTCCAGAAAAATTTTATTTTATAAAAAAAGACATGGTTTTGACGATGACGTGATGCAGAAAAAGCTATTAACTATATGACATAGTTCTAAAGAAATTAATACGTTGCTTCTTTGTATCAAATTAAAATACCGACGAGTCGTAACAAAAAGAGTCGAAGTGGTAATGTTATTAAGAACACAAAAACGTTCAATGTATGACGAATGTACGTCATGGCAAAATCTTCAAAATGAACTCTCCAGACACGTCGTTAAAAAAGGATTGTATCGCATGACAAAAATAAAGCCAAAATAACTTAAAAGCGATCAAATAAATCAAAGATAAATATCAACCTTGAGGACAAAGCAGAAAGACAAAACATTGCTATCTAAAAAAAGATAACCGATACTCTTGCATCAAAGGTTCGCAATCCGATACGTTTTTTGAAGATGAACAAATTCTACTTAAAATAAAAGACTTCAAATAAAAAATTTAAGGCATTCATTCGCTTTTGTATTCAAAGCGAATAGCAACAGCGACCGGTAGTGCAAATCGAAATACAAGTGTAAGTGTGTATGCTGGGTATCCAAGGTAGGCATCACCGCTGACAGTAGGTACCTACCTACACGTCGGTGCAAACTTAATCTACAATAAAATGTAATGCACGTCAGCGCAGTATGCCGCTTCTCTTCCTAAACATTTCGGCTACATAGACAAACTGCACGAATTTTACATGAGTTTTCAGTAATGCCGGCTCTCTCGGTCTCGCGTAATGTTGAAAACACAACAATTGCTTTTAATATTATTGCCCGAGCAAGTTTCAACGTTGCAGGAACAAATAAAAAAAAGCACAGTGATTGATGGTAAATGAAATCGTACATTTTTTAGTCTGAAAGTAAGTATGCAGTTTTACCAATGCGACAGATATTTCATAATATCAATTAATAATCCTTAATAAATTTGTCTAGGTCAAGCGGACGGGAACTCAAATAAAGTAACCAATTAATTTATGGTTGAAATATTTTTTCAACCGATGATATACCAGGTTATTACTACTGCAATATTTCAATTTGCAAGTGTAGATACCACGAACATTGTATAGTGTATCTATTTAAAACACATTCTATGTAACCAACTGTGAGGATATTGAGCAATTTGAATGCAATAATTCTACGTAGATGAAACAATACAGATTAACTCTGATTCGAAATACCGACCGGTGGGGCCACTGAATTATATTTTATTAGTACTAAGTGATTTATCAATAAAGACACTTAGATAAAGTAGATAAAATGAATAATCTTAGCATAATACTTCAAGTGCACACTGAATATTGCTAAAGAAACACGCTTGTCGGAGAAATAGAAAAATAGATGAATGCAGAGGGATAAATAAAGAAATCGGTGAGGTCCAACGGGAGACCTGGCGTCCGTGGAGGATTCGAAGGCTGGCTCGCACGAGGCCGGCAACCACCACGCCTCGAAATATTTATCGCCAAATCGAAAGGGACTTTGAAATATCGAAGCGTTAGAGCCTTTCAACTGCCTCGCAGTTAGAAGGAGTATCTACAATAGTTGTATATAATTATACGTACTCTTGAACATGGTAACATATTGTCGGTCTGCATTGCAAAAGCAATATTCTGTATCAATAGGAGGCAGATTATCATTCGTGATATTTTTATACTTTCGTAAATTTTACTTGGTAGAACTCCATTATAGTAGGACAAAATAACAAAGTATTTAGTTAAACAAAATTTTATAAAAAGTTAATAGATTTAGTTCAGAATAACAGAAGAATAGTTCTGACAAAATTTTATTAGGTAGCAATAAACTACATAACAAAATTTTGTAGAACTAAATACTTTGTTTATAAAATTGTTATTTCGATCAAATCTTCGTTTTATGTTGCTACTATCAAAAATTGTTTTGTAAATACAGTATACAAATTTATATTTATTATATAATTTAAGACATCGACTGAGGGTGCTTGATGGAATTTCAATATCAAATTTGAATTATTGAGATTTTGTACACTTTCATGTATTTTGTCACTAACGACCCGGGTTTCGCCTTTCGGCATCTTCAGGCATTCGAGCGCACGAATGGACTCGAACTGACGTATATTTATTACATTAAATAAATCTGAATAGTATTGTATATTCTTTTAGCAATGAAATGCCTACTATTATATATAGACAAAACTACATATTTAAATTTTTACAGTTATTGTATCAGGGATAGATAAATGAAAAATGTGTGCAAAATTTCTAAATGTAATTTATTAGACGCTATAGAAGGGTTTGTTACGTCTAAAAGTCTTACAAAACAAAATTGGCCTATGTAGGTGTTGAATAATAGGTGGGAACACATGAAGTCGGCTTTGCTAGAGAGTCGTCAGTGAGAATAATAGGCCGAGGCAGTTATCCTACTTTAAATTACCGATAAGCCCGCGAAAGAAAAACAATAGGTAAACGGAGTTGAAAACTCGAGGAGGCCAGTGTTTATTCGGAAAATACGGCTGGTGAAAATTTAATGGGAAAAGATCAACACGGTAGGGGTGGCGTTGCGAGGCAACTTCGGCGCGAGTCGGTAACTACACCGCGGCCACGAACTTTGCATAGCGAAACGAGATCACAAAATCGCTTTATGGAATACTATGATTACTCCGAAGTGTATGAAAATGACGTAAATTTATAAATTAATTTATTTCCTTTATTTTGTCAAGAAAAAAAAGATGATTATGATATCTTTAATGCTGACAATTCGACCAACATACCGAACAGATTGCCCCCGTTTGGCATCTAGTCGAGCCTGAAAAAATAAACGTTTATAATAAATATAACGTGTCAAAATGAAAGATACAAAACATGTTCACTTTTAAGGTAATAACTACTGTAAATTCTTGTGGAAAGGCATTAAAACTAAATAAAAAAAAAACGCAATTAGTTTAGTACTACATTCATATTTGTACGGTGATCAGGACCGGCTTCGTTCGCTGCGAGCATCATCAACTGACTGCGATAAGCGAAACCGGTTCTAATTATTATCAAAATTTGAAAGTCGTACAAAATAAATTGTGTTTTATAAAAAAAAAAAAAAACATGTTCTTATAAAGAGCTACCATTGAAACGACAAAGGACGGAATACAATACGTGTGTAGGTAGGTGAACTATGATATGAGGACGAACGAAATTGAGATCTTTCTTGGACACCAAATTCCGTCCTATTAAACAGTGCAAGAAAGAATAAGCATTCTTTTAAACGTAGTTAATCCTAATTACGAGTAGATTTTCTTGAATTACATTTGCCATAGCGATATGTGAAACAATACTTGCATTGTACGTTAATAAAGAAAACCAATTTCAATTCCCAAGAGCATTATGATTATTCCGTGTTAAAAAAATACAGGTCGAACATAGACAAATTCGTAGTAATATAATGTGTATAGAAGAGAAAATTTAAAAAATTTAACAAAGCTGGTTGATTGTGGATTAAGGATCACTCTGTATTAATAGCCAGGTGAGATGAGAAGTAGAGGTGCCGAATACACAAGGGGAAACTTGGGCTTTGCTTTGCAGTAGACGGGCTGGGTAGGGGGCGGGCGGCGAGCTGGTAAGTAACTATGCGACACCTCGCGGGGAATAACTTTCTAGCACTTGCTTTATTCCAGAACCCACAAATCAAGTGGGCTGGTTAGGTGCGATTTCTAAGTTTGCCAAAATGGCTTATGTTATATATTATGAGCAATGATATGCATGATTATTTTAAATCAATAATGTCAGCTAATAAGCTGGGCATGAATATTATACCTTCATGTAAGTGCGCCCATTTAGTGAATCATGATTATAAAAATCTAACAAAATTATAAATAAACGTTCAATCAGTTCTTTATAGAAACGAATATCTGAGGTCGCGTTCAATTTAGTAGACTGGAAAGATAATAAAAATAAGGATATAATTATGAATTTCCGATGAAATGTTGATAATGCTATCTCTCAGTGGTCTCTTTTTTTAGTGGTTTTAGTTTAGTACTTTAGTACACTTTCAAGAATTTTGTCACTAACGACGCGGGTTTTGCCTTTCTGCATCTTCGGAATAGTACAACATTTGTATGATTCGAATTTGATATTGAATTTATATCAAGCACTCTCAATCGAAATCGTTAATTATAGGATATTATAGTTTATCGAAGACAATCCTGACATTTAGCACGAATAAATGCATTAACAGAAAATCGATATTTATGAGAATTCATGATTTTAAGCTTACGAAAGACACGTAACAAAAATATGCAATATCTGAATCGTATGACAATTAATATGGAAAAAAGCCTTAATGAATTCTTATCGCAACTAAAAAAACAAACATATAAAGTGCATTACAGATGGTTAAGAGACGCGACCACAAAAGCTCAACAGGCAGTTAGTCAGGCATGCACGCATGGTCAGTGAAAAGAATAAAAAATAAGTTGCAATGAGAAATGCTGTAACGGCAGTATGCATACATAACACTGCAGTCGAGTTTCATAATACATTACAGACAAGTTCGGATAGTGCCCCGAGCCGGCCTGCATGCAATCAGTGAATCCGCAAAATACTTCAGCGAGAGTAATGACCCAACGTTTTCGGCCATACATAAGACTCGCTTCTTTTTGCCAATTAAAAAAGAGTCATACGGATGACAGGTTTGCATCGCGTTGCCTTGAAAAGCGATACTGTTTTTCAGGTTCGCAGAAATAAAGGCACGTCCACAATAATAGTTCAATGATACCAACAACATCTGCATTTACTATACATATTATTTTAACGTGGAGCATATCGTCTCTTAATGGAGGTATCTAAACAGAATTTTTCTATGAGCGCCACGGCCGCCGACTTTCCTGTAACACATGAAAATGTGAGCGAATTTCTCTCTCCCAAGAAAATTCAAGAACTGTAATTTTTTCAACATGGTAGACCAACCCCAGGTACGATCGATGGTAACTTTCAAGCAGGTTGTTGACCTATAGAACTGTTGGGCCATCCTAGGTGAAGTAGACATCGTACAAATAGCTATAAATACAATGGAAGTGAATAATATTTCTATTCATTCGTTGTATGATATTTTTATCAACTGCCACTAAAATCTTCGTATTTAAAATATTCTGTGGAATTTAACGAAGGTGTGGACGGTATCGAGGGCATATATTATTCAATATACAGCAACTCGTAATGTAAAACGATGGCCTGTGGAACTGGCGCTGGGTATGTCTCTTCAAATAATAATACGACCGCGGAAGGAAACCGAGCGTGGCGGAGCGGTCGTCGACCCTCGCAGCAACAGACTCGCATCTTGTCGTCACAATTCAGATCCCATCAACGAACGATCTACTTATTGCGTGTTTACATTACAATTGCAAACAATCAAGTTCAGTGTCCACAACTGCATTTATTCATAAATTAAATGATCGTGTCAAATCGGTCAGTGAATCATGAAATATATTACAAACTATGCCATTTCAATACAGTTCTGAAAACGACGGAACATATACATATGTACTGAATTCGTTCGGAAATTCGAAGAAATTCTTCGCCTGGCAAATTTTTTTAGCGATAGACTAGGAACTCATGTTCAGGACACGGAGCTCAAACAATTGAATTACAAAACTAAGCACGTTACAATAACAATCATGGGCCCAGATCATGTATTACACACAAACCAAATATCTCTTCGATATTTAATTGTTAATCTAGGCACAATCGACATGTATGCCTATGTATCTCATCCGAAACACTTTTAGTCCCAGATGATATTGGCATGCATATGGCATATTTTTTGGTGTGTATTATTTTCATTGATGTGTTTTAATTAATAATAAGACCAAAATATTTTTATTTTTACCCATGGGAATTTTAGCATATTTATGTCTGTAGGAAGAAAAGGATTAAGATAGAAATTGAGTTTAAAATGGCAGTGCAAAAAACCATATTTATTAAATAACAACGAATATCTGTATCATAACGAGATGAGTTTGTCATAGCCGACGATCAAATATGCACCAATAGATAATACTTATTGACAATACACTAATTCAGATTGTAATCAAACCTTCCGTCCCATGCTGAAACTAAAAACGAAATACATCATTGAACACGACTTTAATAATATACAAAGATGAATACAAAACGAGTATACAAAAAAAACGGGGGTCATCCAACTCTTACAGCCTTCCGCTTTGTCATTCAGTCGCGCTGTTCCTAGATGAGAATGATCACTGAAGAAGCATCACAGTTTCTCAAGAACTGAACAATGGGCCTCATTGTGTGTGTTTCGGATGCGCGACATCGAGCCATTTTACGTAATACGCTGGTACAATATTCTCACGGCGGGCATGCTTATTTTTACTAACGCAGCTTCTGCCATTAATTAACCGGTGTTTTTCTCTCTTATCTCTTAATACTTAATTCTCCGCGAATACCAAGAAGACGCCATAAATAATAATACTTCAAATAGAATAACAGAGCATATCACATAGTAACCGTAAAAATACTGTAGCATTTGAAGGTGGGAAAAAAAGGAATATTCGTATGAATAAAGATACAAAAAAATACGTAATTCCGAAACTACAGAATAGAGCATAGCAAGATTAATAAAGAGTGCAGAATAAAAAGACGTTGCAAATTTGACAATAAAGTGGAAAAAGGTTCAACGCAGTCCAATATTGTGTCTAACACCGATATAGTTTCCTTTTACAATTAAATCATTATCGGCTGATAAAATATAAATCATAACAAGGATATCTATAGAAAATTGAATCACTTTTAAGGTGTTAACTGTCAAAAAATAAAACACAATTCATTTGTACTACTTCCACAAATATGTGAATGAATTGTTTTATTTTTTTAAATAAAATTGAATGTCAATAGGCGAAAGGTATGCCAAACAATTGGTCCAAAAACTATAACAAGCATTTACAGTTAATCAAACAAATTATATAAAAACATGTAGAAGTTAATAGTACAAAATGTTTTTCCACAAAGCATTAACAACTAAAAAATTAAAAAAATACATTATTTGATAAATTTTAAGATCTCGACTGAGGGTGCTTGAAGAAATTTCAATATTAAATTTGAATTGTTAAAATTTTGTACATTTCCATGTATTTCGTCACTTTTTCGTCACCAGGGTTTTGCATTTCGGTATCTTCAGGCACTCAAGTACACAAATGAACACGAATGCCTGAAGATGCTGAAAGGCTGAACCCGGGTAGTGAGTGATGAAATACACGGAAATGTACAAAATTTCAACAATTAAAATTTGACATTATTTGATATTTATCTTGAAATGAAATTTAGCCTAGAACCGTATAATAATCGTCTTTAAGAGTACTTACCAACATGGTATAGTGGTTGTATATGACAATGTAATGACTCAATTCACCGTAATAATAAAAGTTTACGAGCGAATAATCCAAATCAGTCAAACCACACGTATGAAAACCATGCAATCGCTAAGCAAATAAAAAAATCCCACGAGATAAGCGTGATAAATTCAATTATCCTAATACTAAGTCATAAAAGGAACTGACCGTGCAATTGACCAAATAATAGTATTCAGCTGACTTTGTGATCTTCGCACCCCTTCAAAGCGCGGCCACTTAACCTTGTGCTTGACCCTTACCGAACCAGATCGCACGTCAGAAACAAAAACCTAATCGCCGACCGAACATACCATTACGTATATTCGTTGGAATGAATGCAATGCGATAAAATCGTGAAAAAGTTTTTGAATTGCGGTGAGTGCGGTGAGATTCTTGGTGGTTAGGAAAATTATATGTTTTTCTTTATTCATAATAAGTCCAACGAATAAACCCATTGAAATACTACACCAGAGATGCGACCCGCTGTGAATTTGTGCGGCCCATTCGTCTCATTAAATTGTTGATTATCAGAGAATCATTTCGGATTTTTGGACAATAAATAATTTACGGGAAAAAATAGTTTTTATTTGCAGTCCAGGCAACAGTTCATTTTAAGTTCCTTAAGTGAACATTGTTTGGGTCGAAATGTTTGCCTAGGTCTGCCTGTCTAAGAGTCTGTTTTTGGAAGTGGCCTTGCGGAGTAGTTTGCAATCCATAGAAACAAAAACGATTTTCGGTTACATATTCATATTTTTATTATCCCCGAATACACGTAATTTTAAACTGGCAACACGGAGCAAACCCAAGATATCCAATTAGCCAGTGACGCGTTTATCAATCCAAAATATCACAAAAACGTCATATTAGTTAAAACGATAAAAAATCTTTGAAATATTAAACTAGGCACATTGAACCAAAGAATAAAATAACATTAATCTTTAAAAAAAAAACTCTCAATTACGATCGAGATGAACATGTCTAAGTCTAAGCGTAAAGAACTCAAAACGAATAAATAACTATTTTCTACAAAGCAATATCTCACCTGTCTGAAAAGTCGTCAAAGTTCCTTCGAGATAAATACAATCCAAATTATTTCTTCAATGAAATAAATAATAATTTTAAACCTGGCAAATAAACACGATTAAATCTAAAAAGTGAATATGTTATACAAATTGTATTCATTTGGCAAAGGAACACACAGTTTTTATTCAGATATTTCTATATGGATGATAAAAAGCATAGATTAAGTGAATGACCTAAAGTGCTCTACTAAACCGGGCTTCCTTGAAGATTTCCAAAGGCAATTTGCGCTAGATCCGCTGGTGTTGGTATGGCTTGGAGGGTCGCCGACCGCCAAATCACCACCGGATACAATCGAATATCACGAGGTAGGATGCGAATGTACCATGTTGTTGGGCGGTCTTAACCATTCGCAAAGCAAATAATTGATAATAATAAGCCACTCATGATGACACGATTTCACGGTCCGCTATTAGTATGCACTTGAAACAATGATCATACTGATTTTAAATCACCCAAGTACGCTTCAAAATACTGCAAACCAAAATAATTGAATCCAAAAAGCCACAATAGGTTGTCAAAAGGCACCGGACTCTAGAGGAGATAATCTTTTGAGACAATCAGAAGTATATAACAGTTTGTAGAACAGAAACGCATCGATTCAACGGACCAAATTTCCGATGAAACGAGAAGTGTATATTTTAATTTGTTATGTGTTTAAATTCTAAGATTCATCGCCTCGTCTGCGTTTGATTAGCACGCGAGCACACACAGCTGAAGCGGTTTTAACGCGTGCAGTCTAATGATTTTCGTGCACAAAACCACATCTCACATAATTTTATTTTAAATATTATAACTTCTCAATTCAGAAACTTTAATTATTATGTAACGGACAATACCCACTACACACTGTCCGTCATTTCGAATTGGTGTAAAACTTTTACATGGCTGATCTAGGGGGTGTCGGATATATACAATTGAGATGATCGTTCGTATGTGAAAAGGAACGAAAAAGCAATCGTATAGCACAACATTGAAAGAAGAGGCAAAATGTTCTGAATATTTATTGTTTGGTTGGATTCATCGCACTGAAATACTCTCCTCTTCAGCCTATGAACTTGGCCTGGTGTATTATGATATAACGAAATGTCAAAATGGAAGATTTACGCATATATCTGTAAGCGGAAATTCTACATTTAAATTAACGCAAGCATCATAGCCAGTTTATAGCCCGTAATGCGGGATGGCAGACCACGTCGATGTAATTTATGTAATGCAAAGCCCGTAACTCAAAATGTAATAACATTAGAGGTCAGGTCGATCGACTACTAACCGTAGCTCTCCCAATTCAGAACTGTTAAAGCAGTAAAATGTGAATTATAAATTATTAAAATGGTTTGTTCAGATTAAATAATAATAAATTATATTATCGGCTTGTATCACTCGCTGAAGTCTATTATCTAGTCCAGAGGCGATCGGGTAAAAGACATGCTGAACGTGAACACTACTGAGACGTCATTAGCTAATTATAATTAGCGCAGCCGTGATCAAGCTGTTATGCTTTACAACTTCTCGACTATAGAATTATAAGACACGGAGAGGTTCATGAGACACTGATGAGGAACGGAAAGTCGACGACAGTGACGTAACTACAATCCGGGGACAACTCAGTCAAAATATATTCACATGAATCATATACGCCGTCATTTTTTGGTAGAAGTATTTTTAAAATAAATATTTAGTGACACTTTTTCTAAGATTGCCGAGTGTTAAACGTCATTGTCTTCGGTTGCGGTGTTCACGGGGTTCGAATCCCCAGAACGGAGAGTTTAATAAATTGATTTGTATTCGAAGGCAAGGATGTGTGTTGTCTTACTCGTCCTAACAGTCTGATTTCAAAAAGGGGATGAGTGAAAGCGATATACTATATTCCATATTCTGTCCTAGCCTTAAACATTTCCCCTACTCTCTGCCAAAACGAGAGATTGAGCGACTGAGTTACGAGCAGTTGTCGTAGAAAAACTTTTTAGAGATAACCTCCGTTTGGAGACCATATGAGGACGTCAGAAGCAAAACCGACACTCGATAGAAAAGTCGAAAATGACAGACAAATATTCACCATACTCTTGTGTATTTTAACTTAACCGTGCAAAATGATTACACGCAAAGTTACCACCGTCCACATGCAATGGGATAGTATCGGTTTTATATGATTCCTTACGATATGACTTTGAAGGACTGGTGTTTTTGCTTTTAACGTCATCATAATGTCCCACCTTGAGAGCGAACATAGTTTCAAATAATTATACAACAATACTTTTTCATCGTTAAGAGCAGGGGAGACGAACCTGCGGCCTTTTAATACAATAAATACATCTCATTGTTTTTCTTCATTTACAAAATAATGTACATATTTATGTATATCATTATGTATGTTTCTTAAATGCGGCCTTATTTGATTTTAAGATAAATGAATGTGACTATCGGACAGGAAAAGATTCACATTTCAAGAGTATCGAAGACCAGTTGCTTTCAGCGTCGAAGGATTTTTCATTGAATAGAACTCTCACCAATTAAAAATGCTTCAATGATGACTTCAACACCTCAATTTCAATGAAATTTTTATATTATGTAATAATTTTGTTACGAATACTCCCCGGACTACAATAAAATTATGTTATAACATCAATATAATAAAAAAAATCAAATAATGTGGTATATCGGCTATTTTATGGTTAACAGAACAACTGTCTTCATAAACATCTGAACGTCTCAACTGCAATAAAATTGACCAGTAATCGATCGATAAATTTCTTGAAATAAGATTAACGGTGCAATATTACTTTGTCAGAGGCAAAGAAACTAATTCAAACGGTGAACGGTGGTCGTGTCTAAAACACCAAACACTGTTGGTAAAATCGCATCAAACAGGCATAAAAAGCTAATATCAAGCTTACAAACGCAAACGTGCTGCGGAAATAAATATTTATGCAACGTGAAGTTTTGTTTTATTGGGCTTAATTTGACTATAAGAAAACACAAAAGCTCTTTAACAGAATACAAAATAACGACCAATAAACATCATGTAGAATCGAAATTTAAATTGAACATTAAAATATATCACAGTGCCCGCATACCATAAATTATTATTTGTATTCTTCAAAAGAATCAAGTACGTATTGTAAATGCAGTACAAAAGCATTTGACATATTTTATTGGAGGTATGAACTTCTGAAGAACTCTACTCTACGTAGTTACCAATAATAATTTAATAATAAACCAATATTTTAACATTACATGACACAACAATTTATGTACTCAAAACAACGACAAAAAACCAACAGGGTTCAAGTATTGCTCCATTTTCCATTTGTATTATACGGTTCAAATGATACAGGATAAGGAAAAGGTTTTTCTCTAATTAAATGTTTTCATTTGAAAAATACATTATGTTAACTTGATGTGTTTTGACAAAGGTCAGGACAATTTTAATCTCGGTGAATTCTCGTGCTTCGTCGCTGGGAAAAAATAAAACATTTTCGAATATACAGATTATATTCTATAGGTAAAATATGATTTTTTCGATATAACACTTTATGCCTGAACAAAAACGATATAAATATATAATAAAGCTTAAATTTCAAATAATTTTAGATAAAAATAAGCGTAACGGTAATAGTGTACCAAATATACGACCAATTAATTGATTATCAAGTTTTGTCATCGCGATAGCAACTTGCAGATTTGTCGCCACAACAACTGCTTGCCGAAAAAACAGCCACATACTAATAAGCAACCTAAAATTTAATAATTAATCATAAAACTAATAATGAGCTTGTGTAACAAACTTTTTAATCTCGACAGCGATTTTTTAGAATAATAATAAATTGAATTAGATTCCTCTCTCCCTCTGACGTTTGAAAATGGGCCCAATATGGCAACACTGCGTTGGCCGAAATGCATTACTACAGCATTGAACTTGATTCGGATGCATCTGAAAGTCGATGGAGAGAGGAAACGGCAATGCCCGCGGCGGAGCCACGTCGTGTGCCATAGCTCCGCGTTCAAACTTACTACCAACAACAACTTGCTAAGTGGAACGCTGACTGCATGCTTCATGTTTATGGCATAGATACTAGTCTCATTCAGTCCATTCTTGAATAACTAAACGTATACGAATCTTTTAAGCACGCGGCTTTGCATTGCTACCGATTGTATTTTTTTTAACATTTAATAAAAAAAAAATGTCAAATAAGCCATATACAAATGCATGTATTTAATAATG
Organism: Himalopsyche phryganea; assembly: GCA_022494535.1. Taxonomy (NCBI): domain Eukaryota; kingdom Metazoa; phylum Arthropoda; class Insecta; order Trichoptera; family Rhyacophilidae; genus Himalopsyche; species Himalopsyche phryganea. The sequence goes on from JAGVSL010000129.1 coordinate 611,545, forward strand.
AAAAAAAAAACGGAAAGCCTGTACGTAATTTCAAATGCTTCGTTTATATACTGTATCATTTACTTCAGGGTTTCCCAAACTAGGTTACACGGAACACTTAGAATGGTTTTATGTGGTATTCCATGTTTGACTTCATATTGATATTATATATCCAGCAAATATAAGCGAGGCGTTCCGTTAAAATTGTAGGGTTTGCAAAGTGTTCCAACGCAAGAAAAGTACGGGAAACGCTGTTTTACTTAACCGATATTTCTTTTAGTCGAGGGCACGTCGATTACAAAATGAAATGATAGCCAGAACCAAAAGCCGACTTTTACAAGGAGATACATCCGTTTTTCACTTCTCACAAAAACTTCAGTGAGCAGGAAAAAGAGCTTATATTTAATAAATTTGAATTATTAAGATTTTGTACACTTCCATGTATTTTGTCACTAACGACACAGGTTTCGCCTTTCGGCATCTTCAGGCATTATGCGCTCGGATACCTGAAGATGCCGAAAGGCGAAGCCCGGGTCGTTAGTGACAAAATACATGGAAGTGTACAAAATCTCAATAATTCAAATTGGATATTGAAATTCCATCAAGCAGATCTATTAATTAAAACCACAGAATGTTAAAACGCCGGAAAGTAAAACACGAGGTTAAGTTCTAAATGCACGACGTGCAAATCTCAGATTATACATATGTACTCATCCATCGTAAAGTGTATGTGTAAAAAACATACTATTTACTTAGAAGGGCTATTAAAATGGTTGAGGCATTCATTTCAGTCTGCAATAATAATTGCATGTTGAGACTCACCAATATAATTTCTTTTTTGGTCCTATCTATGGCCGAACGTTAAATTATTATATAATGAACACGAAACTATAAAAAGCAAACCAAATAATTTATAAATATTGACTTTGAACGAGGATGGTAAAAAATAACGATTCGTGTAGGGCAACAACAGTGAAATTGTCAAAATTTTTTGATAGCTAAATCTGCATCAAGTCATGTTTACAACAATATCTACTTAAACGCTTGTCAAAAAATGGACCGTTCCATGAATTGATTTAAAAAATCTATGTCAATCGGTTCAAAAGAAGCAATTAATTCAATATCACAGTTTGGGTATTCTATTTTTTATAAATTTAGTAAAAATATTAATGGCAAACTCAAGGCGAATTCTTTAAAAGATATACACGAATACCTAAAGGTTTTAAACATTTTATAATGATGCTGTAATTCGTTGACAGATTATCAATAAATATATTTCATGTCTCTCGGATGCTTACAGTAAAGAGATAGATAAGTTATTTTTATTCATTCTACTTACTCGCATAAAACTATAAAAAAACAAACTCCAAAACTCTAAGGCTCAGCGTGAAGTCTATTGGCGTATCAAAGGCAGCCGAGTCTAGCCTGGTTTTAAGGCGACCTGCTGCGGAAACCTCCGAACTCATTTCTTCATATTAATTTTCCACGACCCACCGAGCCCTCCTCCCGCAGGATCGTATGCCGAATGAATCGCGTAATAGCATACCCGAGAAATGAAATATAATATTATACGAGAAAACCACACATATTTTGATTAAATGAACTGCTTCTTACGGTATTAAATTTAATCCTATCATATAAGCTAGTGCGGGACAGAAGGTACATAATTTCAACTAAAACATCTCGTGAAACGATCCGACGGAGTACAGATTTTTAATCGCCATTATAGTGCTTCGAGACAATATTACTAAAGCATCCAGGTAAATTAATTTATACTCAATATTAAAAAAATGTCACAATCAAAATTGATAACTTTACTATTACAAAACAAGGTGTGACATATACTTTTAAATCAACGAGAATCATTTTCAGACATAATCTGTTATTTTGAAGGAATGCTTTTTAGGTCAGTAACTATTTCAATTTATGGCCAGTAAGTCATAATAAATGGCTAGTAGTTAATCAAAATGGTCAGTATACACGTGGTCAGTTAATAAAATAACCTGTCATATATTTATATACAACGGTAAATTTTTTAATAAAATGTAACCTTTATTTATTTGGCAATTATTTACAGACCAAACATAATTATTAACCGACAATTATTATTTCTTGGTAACCATTTTTGGAATTAGTTACTGACCAAATAATTAGCTGCCTTTCGATTATAGCCCCTCAATTATTACACACTTAAAAATATTTATCAATCGTCTAGGGGAAACTCAATGAAAATAACTTGAAATTGAGGGCTACAGAATGTCTCAACGTAGATAAAACTATTAAAATAGTTACAATTTATACCTAGGTAATTTTCCTATCATTTGAAAAGGGAGATTTATCCATTGAATAATATTATTGCGATAGGTTTTATAGCCAGGGGTGTTGAAACTAAATCTCTACGAATAAATCAGCATGAGCCGAAACATAAACACCAGAATTCTCCGTGTGTGTGAAGAATATATTAACATAATATAAGTGATCCTACGTGATACCTTCATTGAGATAAGAAGAGAGACGTATGTCAAAAAAATGATTGATATCTATAATAATATGTAAATATCGACCACTACTTATGTATACGAAAACTATATAAGGCATTAACGTAAAATATACAAGAGTTAGTGTAATAATATAACGGTTTCAAAGGGCATACATATTGTATGGGAATTCACGGCATGTGATTTGTTTTCGTCATTACTACATTAAGAATAATGATTACGAAGAGATAATAATGTCAGGCGGTATCCGTTTATAAATCGGGTAAACCGAAATTACCATTGATCGCACCTGGTCCAGCGCCGGCGTCGGTTTCCGCACGTCAAAAGCTCCCTCCTGGCCGGCCTACGTCGAAAGCCCGCCGAGGGGCCAAAGCTCCAGAACAAACAAACACGTAGCGATAAATTACGGCAATCGACCGGCATAGTTGGGCGAGAGGTGGATGGAGGCGACCTACCGATAAATAATAGCCAACTATTAAAACAAAGGGCCGCGACTTACGGGTGCGATGTATTGGAACTATCTACGTTGAGATGCGGAAAACATCGTCCGTATAATATGTATTATGTGGCAAAGATTCGATATTATTTTCCGTATTAAAATACCGAAACACTAATTAATATAATTTTAGATATCAACTGAGGCTACATGATGAAAGTTTAGTAACGTAAAAGTAACGACCCAGCTTTCGCATTTGGCATCTTCACCCAATCGAGTACACGGAGGAACTCGAACTGACAGTAAGTTAACAGTTTTTACCGTTTATATTACCACTACGTAGGAAATATTTCTTTAATATCTTAATCTAATTATAAAAAGATATATATGGGCATCTTAGAGTGACCATTTTAAGCACTAACAGGTACAAATTGAGCACATAGTTTTGACTAATTCGGACGAGGCAATGGACACCATACTTTTCCATTCGCCAGATGACGCTTGGCACATAATTACTAATTTTACAAATTAAAACCAAGACACAAATTCAGTTTTTTTGAGGCAAACTGCGAAGAATCTTTTTCACACTGTTCAATGGACATATGCAAATGTGGATGGAGGGCATTCAGCAGTTATCAAAAAAGAAAGCTGCGCGGATCGTGAGATACAATCGTACAGATAAATATGGCCGTATGAATGTATAGATTTAATTACATTGATAACTATTCCATTAAGAGCTATTAACGGTTAATAAAAGCTTTTTAAAAATATAGAAAGCGGCATATTTATATTAACATTAGGTTGTTATGACACTACGAACACTAGCTAAAATTAATGACGATATAAACTCTATACAGATCGGACTCAATGATATATTTTTAATTTACAACGAATAGATCAGGGCGTATAATGAAAGAGAAAAGAATCGATCCTCTACACAGACCGGACATGTCTCCAGAATGCAGGGATGTCAGTGGACCGCAAGACCGCAGTGTAAGATCAAAAGTTTGCCCAATAGTAAGTATATGAGAAGGACACATGAAGCAGCTTGGATGAAATATAGTCGAAGAGACATACATATATACGTATCGCAGTGGATAAAGGATAGACGAAAAAATTTCAATAATCGACTCGTTAAAATACTAGTAATTTCTTTTCTGAATCAGCGATCCACATAAAACATTTAAGGATAATATTAGTTTTCTATGTGCAAATTAATAAAATAATTATTTATTATAGATGTCTACAGCTGATTTGTTTTAATTTTTTTTTTTTTCCCATGTCCGCTCCCAATGTGGAGCATATGGTCTCCTAATGGAGGTATCTTGACAGAATTTTTTCTACGAGAACTGCTTGTCACTCAGTTGCTCAACCTCTCTTTTCTTTTTTTTTAGAAGAGAGTAGGGATAGAAGGATAGGGCTATGAAAGGACTAGTGGTTAGCTAATCGCTCTCGTTACGCCCCGTGAGGATGGGATTGGTGGGAGGGAGGACTCAGACTACGAACAGAAATCCATAAATCGATTGAAAGATCAATCTATGAAAACCGTCCGCACCGGGAATTGAACCCGAGACATCCGTAACCGTAGCCAGCGACGAAACCAACTGCGCCACGGACGCCGATTGTTTTAATTTGTAACTTGTTAAATATGTCGCCACCGTCGAAGACGATATCCTATGGCGAAATATAATTATTATACATCGCAGATCCATCTCAATGAACAAATAATAAACAGTGTTATTTTCGAGAAAGCGACATATCTAATTGCGAGATAATTATACGATTGGCTGAAAGCGTTTAATGCAGTACTTGGATATTATCATTTAATTAATAGAAATTCATTTCGTTTTAGTGTTTTTTAATTCAATTTAATTAAAGTTTATTGAAAGAATCACGTTTTTAATCAATCCAGTGTGGCAATATCGCTGCACAATGGATTAAATTAGTTTGAAGTGAAAATTAACTTTCTTCAGAAGTTTAAAAGATAATTTAAGACATCGACTGAGGGTGCTTGGTGGAATTTTAATAACAAATTTGGATTATTGAGATTTTGTCAATAATCCAAATTTAAAAGATAATATAATACATCTTACACATCTAAAGAAAATATACGAATAACAGATAATATTTATTTAATCCACCTTTCAAATATACCCATACCTTCAGCAGAAGTTGGAAAATTCTTAAAATACCGACAATGGTATTCAAAACTCGCTTTATTCCTACTTATTCTTGTTAGTCCATCTTAGAAACTGTCAAAAATTTATATCCCAAATGTAGTCGATATTTATCATTTTAAATATCTTATAATTTCACACGAATCTGAAAACAATTATGCGTACTAGAGGTCTGCACGGGCCGAAATTTGATGAAATTACCCGGCCCGAGTTCACTTCAGGCCCGACCTGGCCCGAGCCCGAGTCTCAATACCACACTTGTTACCCGAGCCCGACCCGAAGCCTGAATTTATATATCTCGGCCCGAAAGAAACCCGATTTAAAAAAAAATTCAGTAGCATAAAATTGATTGAAATTTAACACACTTAACGTACCTACCCAACTTTTTCACATGTAGAAAAATCTATTATTTCACGAAATGATCACACATCACAGTCACCATTTTTTAAATATTTTCTTTATATCGTTGAAACTCATTTTTTACGAATCTGTTGTATTTTTTTATAATAAATTTTTCGGAACATGACACAGTCGACTATCTAAAACGAATAGAAAGCAGATACTGAATAAAATCACACTTTATTCATTTGCGAACTGTTTAAACCTACTATCTGTGATGATTAAATAAGCAAAGTATTGTTTCACGGATCAATAACAATTCATGAGCTCAGTTTCAGATTACCAAAATATAAAATGATGTGTCCATACTTATCAAATAAAAGACTCTACTGTGTCCAATGATTTTCCAAACGTAAACAATTATTTTATTTATTGTCTTTTTGTTATCAGCAGTATTTAGTTATCAAGAGTACTCATGATCCGAACATAGTCCGAAATATTTTTCTGAAGAACAAATCCCTTACCCGGGCCCGACCCGAGCCCGAGCAACAATTGTCTTTACCCACCCGAACCCGGGCCCGTGCAGACCTCTAATGCGTACATTTAAAAGTGCTTTTAAAAAGCTACTTATATATAACGCTATTATATTCCGGTATGTAGGGGAACGAACTTTACATTCTAGAGTAACGATACATATTATACAATGTGAAATAATGCTACAAAACAATATGGTTACTATACAAAACAATGAAGACACTTATTGTCAGAGTCATAAGCCGAAGCCTACTTGCAGCTATGTTTACGAAGGAGGCCATGAGTAGCACAATTTCTATTGCATATCCAGTTATCATCGCGAGATTTAGCACCTGCTCCACACAGCGTGGAACGCGGAAGAGCGAAATCCAATAGAAAACTTGCTGAAGGTATCGCACTTCTAATGCAAACTTAGAATGCGTTAAATTATAGCCAAACAAACTAATAACACCAAAAGTGTAAATAAAACTAATAAAAAAGAAAATATTTCTTGACGATAAAATAATGTTAATGTTTTCTTTATGAGAATCGTCGTTCGATTTACTAATTCTCACAACATATGTATTTATTCGAATTACACTATAGGTTTGGAATGTATTGCAGAATAACCAGTTCTGCTTAGCTAGAAAGAATTTCTAACTGATGCTGCTGTTGAAAAATATGTACACGTGTTTTCATTATTTAATTTATCAATCATGAAAGTTTAGCTAGCCAAAGTTATCAATGCGATAAATGAAGAGGTATTGTTATGGATAGAGCGAGTCCTAAAATTATTTGCATGCATTAAATATTTACGTAGAATAAAAGAGAAATTTAAAAAACGCACGTTCGTCAACTCACTATTTCAGTTTGGTTCGTTCCTTTTCAAATAACGTCATCTCATCGGCTATTAATTTCATATCAGTGACAATGACAATAAATTGCAAAAAAAAAAACACATTATGCCGTTATGTTCTACGGGCATTAAAAACACAGCGTTAAGAATAGCAAAGTATTAACATCCAAAAGCATTGTGCAATAGAACCAACAATCGACACAAAACACCGTGGTATTTTTTTGCCATAAGCTAATCCGTGCTGGTACTAATAAATGAAACAATAGAGCACACTCTGTAACAGCCGAGTGGCCGGCGAGCGATACGAGGTACCGTGAAGATAGTACAGACGTAGGCACGAGACGTTTCGTACGGTTCCCCCGATTAATTGCCAGCGCCGCGGTCTGAGTTATGTTGTCGAGGGTGGCTCGTTGCCGGGGAAACGTGCGTAATTGCGAATAATCAAAACAAGTCTTCGTAGCATCGGACCGTAGATTAAACCGATATCCATTAGCGTTAAAAAGCCATCTCGTTTAACCACCGCGCACCTACCGAGGTGGGTTTGTGTGGCCACTAATTCATTTGCAGCAGGAACCACTCACCAACTCTTCAAGAATACAAAATGCATACCTTTAAAAGATACCATTTATTAATCAGTCATATTGCACCTATAACTGATGCGCCATGCACTCGGCAACAATTATATCGACATTATAATAACACCATGTAAACCATTCACTTAAGTTGAAAATTATCACTAGCTGGGGGGAGACCAGTTCTTGTCGTGAACAAAATTTAAAAGTCATATAAAAAAAAATAATAAAACGCCCATTCACTCAATATTTCAATATGATCGTCGTTCCTCGTATTATCCCGTGCATAGCACTCCGATAAAATATCGCCAAGCTTTCAGGACAATCGTTAATTAAGTCCCTAGATCGATAAATAGATATTATTTAGGAATTGTATTCCAAGTTTTATATAATTAACGAGATTTAACTTTAAGTATAGGACGGTAATTCAAACTGATGATTTTGTGGTTCTGGAGAGATAACTTCGGTTTGGGGCGCGACAACAGAATATCGATATTTTCCTATGGTCTCTCATTTATACAGTCGTCGGCCGTATTGTTTCCTGCCCTATTAATTCACTCGTATTGATGACCTGCTATTTCACGGTGTACACATTTATCATTACATATGCAGAATTGGCGTCTACTATATCTTTCATCGCTTGATTTTGCTGACTGCATTAGCATTGGCGTTAAATATTATAATTATTTTGCGGAATTTGTATCGTGTACATTGATGACTCGCCACACATGCTTCATCGATTATTCAACCTAAATATCAAATTATATTTACGAATATTTGTTAGATATAACTACAACCGATCTCAAAAAATTCTACCATTTGAAAGAGGAGATTTTCAATGATTTAAATTACAATCAATAGTAAACTGACCCCCTGCATCACATTGTAAAAATAGTTTGCTTCACAAACATGAATTGAATGTAAACATAATATTAACAAAACAAATTATTACGTGTTTGCATACATTTGCAAGCACACCAAGTTTGTAAAGTGAAAAATTTCCACTACACTGCAGAACAAAGAAAGCTTCTTGGGAAACAAGAAAACGATCGTAAAATAATTAATTCAATTGTAAACTCATAAAACAGGCCAAATGTGAAAATGGTCGGGGGAAACATATTTGCATATATGTATACATTAAGTATTCATAACCGGGGGTGAAGTGTAAAAATGACTGCGACAGTAAAGTAATAAAAAAAAACAAAACTGAATTTAAAACGGACCGTGCTGTCATGTAGCGTTAAGTGTTCGCTTGTAAATCAGAGATAAAATGTGTAAAATTTTTCAAGAGAGAAAAGCAAAAAAATAAACAAATGAACACCAGAATAGAACACACACTTTTACTAATATTTTTTTTTTTTAAGACTGATAACTAGAAAATTAATTTTAATTTGGATTATTGAGATTTTGTACGCTTCCATGTATTTCGTCACTAACGACCCAGGTTTCGCCTTTCGGCATCTTCAGGCATTCGTGCGCTCGAATGCCTGAAGATGCCGAAAGGCGAAACCTGGGTTGTTAGTGACAAAATACATGGAAAAGTGTACAAAATCTCAATAATCCAAATTTGGTATTGAAATTCCATCAAGCACCCTCAGTCGATGTCTTAAATTATAGAAAATTAATTCCTTGAATTGAAAAACTTCGGCCATCGTTGAAGAAGGAAAAATCTCGCGATATATTTCTTATGTTGAATTGTCTACACGGCCATTTTACCATTCCTGGTGATCAATTTTCAGTGAGAATTGCAAAATATGCGTAGATAGATAAAGCCACGACTATAAGAGGAACTGTAAAATTACGTGAACAACACTCGGCGGTAGATTCTAAGAAGAGAATATTTACGTAATATTTTTGCATCAGTATTTCAAGATTATACCAAGATCAAAGACGAGATTTCGTTTTGAAATAGGAAATCAAAGTATTTGGCATGAAACTGCTGAATCATGACTACTACCTGCTATTTACAATATCTAAAATTATTGATAACACAAAGGAAATTTGGATTATTGAGATTTTGTACACTTCCATGTATTTTGTCACTAACGACCCGGGTTTCGCCTTTCGGCATCTTCAGGCATTCGAGCACACGAATGGACTCGAACTGAGAGACAGTAAACAGTGTCTAACGCTTATATAGAAGATACAAATGCGACAAATATCATTTACGAGGCAATACATTATACGTCTGAGAGCCACACCGATACCTGAGTTAAAATTTCGGAAATCGCCCTAATCCTTATTTTGTAAACACCATATTAACAGAGTGGCGAATTGCCGCTTTTCAACTTCTTTTAGAAATACCAGTGATTTTACAATTATAATAGTATTGTGGGTTTTGACGGGATGTAATTCGACGAATGGGAAAATATATACAATCATTCCACATTTGGTGACATCTGTTAGGTGTTTCAACGTATCGGATATAATAGCGGAGAATTAGGAAGGTTCAGCTGCTCATTCAAGATTGGTAATGAGTTTAACTGGGCTCTATTAATTTCTAAAATTTCCTGATAAAATAATTTATGATCCCCCATGTTTTTATGCAACAGTTTAACCCCATCATCCGCATTAAACGTATGGTTCTCCATTAGCAAGTGATTTGCGAATGTCGAAGTTTCTTTTTTTAATCTAAAGGCAGCTAAATGTTCTGATACCCTTATATCTAATGTACGTGTGGTTTTACCCACATAGAAATGTTGGCAATCATTTCATTGTAATTTATAAATACCAGATTTGTTCTTAAAGTTTACTCTATCTTTATTGTTAATAAGTAATTTGCCTAGAGAGATTTGAGATAACACTTGATATATCAGTGAAAAACAACTCTACATCTGAAACTGAATTCAAAATTCAAAATTATAAAAGTTATTATGCCCGGTCGAAGCTTCGCCCTAAGTCTAACTTTCGCCATACTAGTCCAAGACTAGAATATGCCACGACTAGCATCATGTAAAATAAAATAAAATCAAATTCATCCATGAATCACGCAACTTGCACCGCGATATATTCACATTCAGCAATATGGCTGTATGGAGGAGTATCCGACTATTCGCAGTTGAAGGGAGTCGATGACATGGCGATCTTCCCACAGGTGTCAAGCATAAATATATATCCTATGTTGAACACATGTAGTGTTAACTAATCAGATGAAGGGTTATGTTGGCTAAGTCAGATTAGAATAACAATATAATGAACTAATACCGTTAACTCTTCGCTTTGTGAAATATTTTACTTCTATTATTTCATACTATCTCATTTTTTCAAATTTTACGAGCTCCAAAGCATGCGTCTTTAATGAAAACATGTTTTTCTAAATTAAAGCCATTATGTACTAGTGGAATATAGGTGAAAGCAATCAAATGACGTTTAACAATTAAAGCAATATAAATTATTATAATTGATCGTTATTTAGCCTGATCCGTGATCGAATGGTAAACGTGGTTGGCTTCGGTTGCGGTACTCACGGATTTGAATCCCAGTAGAGACAGTTTAGTAAATTAAATTTTCAATCGATTTATGGATTCCTGTCGAAAGGCATGGATGTGTGTATGTGTTGTCTACATTCCCTCCCCCCCCCCACCCATTCAATCCTAAAAATGGGGCGTAGAGAGAGCAATTGGCTAACTACTGGTTTGTCCTAACCCTACCCTTCTACCTCTCCTCTTCGAAAAATATAGGTTGAGTAATTGTGTAACAGGCATGTCTCGTATAAAAAGTGTTAAATTGAAACCATTAGAAATACATATGTTCCACATTGGGAGCGGACATGGTTTAAAAAATGAATATATAAAATATCCTTTAGCCTAATAACGGTGAATATAAAATCGTAATTTGAATATTACAAATGCATTATTTAGTGAAGCATTTTTAAAACAAAGTAACAAAACTTACCACCCAAGAAAAATTTGACCCGAGCGAATGACTGACGGACACGCCCGCCTTACATAAGGAACATTTCCGCGGTGAAAATAGGAAATGACTTTTTAAATATGGGAAGGCACCAGCGACAAGGCCCTGCTTTGCATATCGCCTATTCAAATACCGACGCCACAATGGTTATTATGTAAAATTGTTCGGAAAAATAGAGTCGCAGAACTCTGTTCTGATTCATAATATAACATTATATAAATTAATAAAGGTATTATAATTCTTATAGTTAGTTACGAATGAATGCAAACGAATAATGATTGCGTAATGAAAACATGCAGTAATTATGGGACGTTTAAATAAAATAATTTATTTTCGTATCAGTTCCTTATTATTGTGGTAAGGCAAACAGACACATGTGTAATTGCCGTAACAATTCATTACATATTATAGCCATTTAAGTGAAAGAAGCATAAGATTCTATACTTATATTATTGACAGAAAATTTAGCTATGACTTAGTCATAAATTGTATGCCTTAAAGTAATTGTAATGACTTCTAGCTTCATCTGATGTACCATACCTTCCGATTTCAAAAAATCACTTAATAAAAAAGAATGTATCTATTAATAATTAATACATGTAGCATTACCCACTGAATAGTATATATGAGTCGCTAAGCTCGCTCCCGAAGGTTTTTAGAGTTTTGAATAAATCACGAAACACTGTTATGGGCAGAATGATTTAAGCCATTTTGTATCTCCCGTTGTACAACTAAATGTGAAATATTCTTTTACACTTTCATTTTCTCAGAGGTGTAAAACGAGGATCGAGATCGTGTAAAAAAACGACATTCTTAAGTTTGGAAAAATTTTGAATTTCGAACATGGGACGAAATAGAAAGAAATTTTAAGCTTGCATCTGGAAAAATTGAAAGATCTATCGATAGAACACATGTGTACATTAAAAACTTATTTTATTGAAACGTCGCCAAGAGCGTGTTTAGCGACTCATATAATATTATTTCACATCATTTTACTAGTCAGTTTCTAATGTACAGAATATAAAAAAAGAAAAATATATTCCGGAAAAAATTAAACAGCTACAAATTTATAAATCGTTCTAGTCTATTTAAAAAAATAAAAAAAAAAACAATTCGTTTGTATTACTTTCACATGTTTATAATGATCAGAACCGGTTTCGCTCATCACGAGCATTATCAACTGATGAAGTTGTTTATGTAAATACATTATGTAATCGTAAACCAATTGTTCAATATGCATACATTCTGCAGATTAATGGTATTCATATGTAGGATCGTATAATTAATTAGTTTAAAATTTCCAACGACTGTGCGATGTCGATTTGGATGGATGAGACAAGTGCATTAATGTGATTTTAAGCATTTCTCGAAATGTAATATCAAAACAAGACAAAGTTTGTGCTATACTATGAATTGTGAAGAATAAATTCAGTCTTCAAGAATTCGTCAGTACGATTAAATGACGTTAAAAATAAATAATGACTATGATTCATTTAACAGTAATAACGGATTGATTAATGAGAGAGAAAGAAATATATCGGCACATATTTTCAAATCCACGTATCTATGCAATGATTACAATCAATAAACCTCCAAGCGCCGTTAGATTACCGACTCGATCAAAGATCTTGATATTCATCTATAAGATAATCGCCAAGTACAGTATTGTAGATGAGATAATGGGCGTTTTATAATAGTAGGGGGTTTAATGCGCCAAACTAGTTGAAAATTCTCACGCACAATAATAAAACACCAACACAATTGTTTATGTATCGTAAATACCGGTTGTATATTTAAAGATTCACGCAAGGCGGTGCAACATGACCGATTTTATAACCATATAAAACTAGTCAGTTCGAGTCCATTCGTGCGCTCGAATGCCTGAAGATGCCGAAATCGCTAAACCCGGGTCGTTAGTGACAAAATACATGGAAGTGTACAAAATCTCAATAATTCAAATGGTTCAGTAATTTTTTCTTATAATTTCCCTGATTCATTATTGTATATTATATTAGTAACGTCATTAATAATTTTGTTCAGCTAAATGGACTTTTAATGTAGCTATATTTGTGATTTCAGATTAGTATTTAATGATTTGCAAGAGGTCCATAACATTTTAATTGTAGACTCTTTCATTTTATTCATGTATAATTTGTTTGTTAATCAGTATTTTCTTGTCTCAGTTTTATATACCTTCATTTTTACACTCAATTTTATATAAATAAGTCTGTTATGTTTGTATTTTTATCAGTTGATAATGCTCGTGATGAGCGAAACCGGTCCTGATCATTATAAATATGTGGAAGTAGTACAAATGAATTGTGTTTTATTTTTTAAAATATAATGTCTTTCCACCAAGTATTGACAGTTAACACCTTAAAAGTGATTTGATATAAACTAGCTTTGTACAATCAATTATACTAAAATACCGGTATGGAACGTCGATGTGTGTTAACAAGTCGTCAAAAATCATGTTAAAAAAGATGCTTGCTCCACACAATATATTTTTTGGTATTAATGTGTAAATCGGCGGTGACGAATCTTTTCTTGTCGGAAGGCCGCATTCATTTATCTTAAAATCAAATAAAGCCACATAAAAGAAACATACATAAAAATGTATGTACATTTTTTGTAAATGAAAGGAAAACAATGAAATTTATTTATGTGTTTGTTTCTTTCAGTAAAAGGGCAGCACTTGAGACCCTATACGTCTGCAGGTTAGTCACTCCTGATGTACACAATAAATAAAGTATTTTCTGAGATTCGCTACCATTTTGAATTATAGAGCTTATTTTAGATAACATGATAGCACAAATCTTTTTCTTCAGAATACGCCAGAAAAAAATTGCTGTCTGAGATAAGAATAATTTGAAATATATATTAATTTATAAATAGAAATAATAATTTATCACAAATTCGACTTACTACAATTCACATTACAAACAAGCAAAAGTGGAAGCACTTCACGTATTTTAATGAAATACATAATTGAAATATTTGTAAATAAATCGGTATTTTATTTTCTAACATTTATAATCAAATCAATTAACAAATGGGAAAAGTTGCGAAAACAGAGCTTCAGTAGAATCTGCGTAATGTATTTAGCACAATTTAAAAACATTTAATAGCTGAGCTTGCTGTGGGCGAACACAATACTTTTCAACCAACACATCGTTTGATTGTTATTTTTCTAATAGCCGAAAGAAAAACAAAAGGCAAAACTTACAATATCCGGCTGTTAATCTACAATCTACCAAAGGAGTAGGGAACTGCTAATATTAATATTTAAAAAAAACCGATGAAAGATTTCCAAATAATAATAGAAATTACATATATTCTGGTACAAGCAATTTTAAAAAATATTTAGCACGATAAATAAACTCTATTCAGGATTACTCGTGAAGGAAAAATGGTGAATTTACATAAAGTCTACTGTTTGCAAGATCCTTCAAAAATTTAATTTTTTAAATATGTTTTCCAAGGCTAGCAGATATGTGCTTTCATTCTGAAGATGGCGTAAAGCCAAAAGTCTATGTAAGCTTCTATTATAATGCGATAGGTTTAGTATTGCGTCCTTAAAAACATCAATATTTTCAACATTTAATGACGATTTCGTTTCGTGAAGATTATTGAGTAGAATCAATTAATAGTATCAGTTTAATTAAAATTTGCCACGGTTTTTATATTATGTTTATTTCGATCAGCTGTATCTTTCACATACTAAATAACTTCAAACGAAAATTTCTAATTAACGCATAATTGGGGATTGTATAATCACAAACAAAACCTAGATTGGTTCCTTAGTTTATTTTTAAGCATGAAAACAAATTTCAACTGCGATTATTACAGAACTGTCTCATAGCGGGTTACCAACTTTCCACACCACACCCCTCAATTGACCTGGATGATACAACTGTGGTATTATTCGCCGAAAAACCTTGTTTATGTGTAATAAGCAAATGGAACGTTACACTATATTAAATTAAGTTAGGAAAATCTTCGAAGCTGGCCAAAGTTATACTTTAGTCTGCCAGGGCATAAAGTTTGAAATTATATAGTATCCACTATCCATAATATAGCCGCTTTATGTGGGGTGTGTAAGTAAGTGGGTACACTACCGTTTAATTAGGTGGAAGTGGCGGCCGCTGTTTGGCTCCGCGTTATGCGAGATCGCGATTCCGAAGCTGGAATTAATTACTGGGGCCAGAGGCTTGCGTCAAAAGACAGTAATATACAAGAGAGAATTGAATAAGCGTATCAAATTTAACCAAGCTACTACTACAGTCGAATTTTCTACACATTTTTAGATTGAAATTTGCGATACATTAACGGCCTATATCGATAGATATCACTCAATTGTCAGGACATTCCTTACAGCGATGCGATGTAAAAGCGAGATCACAATATCTATCCTGCTGCCATAAGTAAATAGACAGTTTACCACAAAAGGAATATTATCTATATATATATATATATTTAAATGAATGGTGTGTCCTCTATGCGTTCGTTTACCATTAATCCGATTTCGATGAAACTTTGTTGAGTTGTTGTGCGCACACCCTTGTAGGTTTCTGAAGAAAAAAATTTAGAATCTAAAAAAAAGAATCAAATACGAACACACAACGACATCTAGGAAAATTATTCTGATCTATTCGTGTACGCACTAAAAGGCAAAATACTGTGTATCCAAAATAGAAGTCTGCACGGGCCAGACCCGTCAGGCCGGCTCGGGCGGGTGAAAACAAGAAATTTAAGAAAAATATTTCGTACTATGTTCGGGTCATGAGTCAGCCAGCCATAAGGCAATATTATTCATAGCTAAAATAATTGATGTCACATGTGCTATGAATAAATGTATTACTATATTTAAACATCTAATCCAAAAGCACTTCAATAAACAGAATTAAAACACTTTCTTTCTTTTAGCGGCATTGCAACGGATGCGGGGTACTCACTAGTAGGTAATAAAATATAAACGAAAGAGTTGACTAGCATATGGGACCTAATATAATGAAGTGTTCAGTTTTCTATTGAACTCCCCCCTCTGTTCCATTAAAAGTAAACGGAGTAAAAACGATTTATTAATTGATGATCTTTTTAACATTGCAGGTTGCCAAGAGTTTAATTAAAAATAGTTGTATTTAATCAGTGATACATGAGTAGTATGAGAAGTATGCACAGTGCATAGAAAGATATGTATTCTTTAATAAAAGACAATCCATAGTTGGTCTATGGATTTTTAAAAACGAATGGAACATACGGCAAATACAATTAATAACTCTACACTGGTTAAAGCAACTAATTAATCAACGTTAAAATATTCTTTTTTATTATGCACAAACCAAATGCAAATGAAAAATCAAATATACTTTAAGAATATCAGGTCTGTATCGGCTGAATTACGAAAGCGGCCTGTTTGAAATCAGTAGTAAAATAAACGTGACAAAGTAAATGAATATTAAAAGTAACAACGGAAAACGAGGCCCAGCCGAAGAATGTCAAAACGTATCCGGAAAACCAACGCCTATCGAAGTATGTAATTCCTATGTTAGTCACACGAAGGGGGTGCGAAAGACCATCGTAAATAGCTGCACCCAACCGGCGAGCAAACACAATAACAATAATTATTACAGTCGGTGTGCTAGCAATAATAATGGCCGTGGAAAGAATCGCGTGAAATAACGAGCGCGCTAATTAAGTAAGAGCTAATAAGGTAAATGTGTTGTGATCGCAAAAACCAACAAATTAAATAATACGCCAGACATTGCTCCGTAGTCGCACTCTGCTCCCTGCGATGTTTTTCAATTTGTATTAATTTTGTAATCGAACATCACACGAAGAAAAGTATTGGAATAAGAATTAAATATGTTTGATAAGTAGCATCTCTTCGAGATTGGCCCGCTATTTACATGGAAAAAGGTTTGACATTCGCTGTAATAAAAACATGATAATAATAATGCCATATGAATATTTTTTAGTTAAGCAAAGGTATTGGTGGTAAAAAAACGAATTAATGTGCAACACAAATTGTTTTATTGTTGGATTTGTGAGCTGTCAGCCCTGGAATGATACAACACAAATTAAAAACTTATCTTGAAATAGTTTGGATTTTTTTTTCATTATTATAAATTGGTTAAGCCATATTTTCATTATGTATTACTATTTTGTAAACCAAATGCTGTATATTTTTTTCTATCTCAATTATGTACAGAATATGTGAAAACATAATGAAAAATTTCCAACACTTTAAAATCACTGAATTTATAGTAGTAATTACGGTGATCATTTGTATCGTGGGCCAAAGTTACCCGATTTGGATGCAAACTTTGACTCACCTTGTTGTATCTATATTTATATATCAATTATAACAATAAATCTATTTATGTTAATTAAATTTCATCTTAAGACATTATTACTTTTATATGTAGAACAATAACCACACGTAAATGCAATAGCGAATTACAAACATACAAAAAAACCCTCAGAATTTTGTCAAAGTTACCAAGATTGGTGGTATGAGATTTTTGAATAATTTATTAAATGAAACATCCGATAACCTAAGTCCCAGGCGATGGTGAAGATGGGGCAGTATATATAATCATCGAATAGTCGAGAGTTTTCTGTGCTTTATTCGGTATGATATTATTAATCTTTTTTCCAGAACCGTATATTATATATAACTAAGCATCGAATAAAATGGATGTAAATAATTTCTAAATATGTATATTGCACATACACTGTTTATCATCATCGAAGAGATATGACGACGTACGGTTTTATATTTCACAAGGTGATATGATAGATAGGGACTTGTAGACAATATTTACCTGAATCGTGATTATGGATGCACCACTTTATAATACATCACTCGACAACGGAAACAAACGTGATTCTTAAAACGTTTAACGATTAAATAATGGTATACCAACGGTCACTTCAATGATGCAAAACGTCAACTCTTGGGTGAGAAAAATACAATGATTTCTTTTTGTTAATGAAATGCGAATACAGCCATTATAGATATGACAGAAAAAACATGGATTGACCCAGCATATGATGTAAAATGTACTTCGTCATTAACCGTAATGAATTCAAAATAAAAATAAGTGTGTAGTTAGTTGACAGGATTTATCGTGTTGTCTTATTAATAATATTAAATATTTTGGACTACAATATTTATGGTAGAATTAAAATAACAGCACCAAACTAATCAATTATCTCCGTAACACAAAATCTTAACAAAAAGAATTAGGTGAACGAGGTTTTTTTTATTTTTTTCCACAAAACGCGAGAATAGGGAACGGTTAAGTTAAGGTGTGCTCGTCCTCATTTCACGGCGGCATATTCGTGACCTATCGAAGGTGCGGCTGGCCATCATAGAGGTGAATAATGGCACTCGCAGGGAAGCAAATGGTGTAATCAAGAGCTCCAAGCTGTATAAAACGATCTATTTTTTAGATACGTGGTTTTATTAGCTAAAATAGTGTGGAATAATCAGCACGTCCTCTTGTAAATATGACTTATGCCGAACGAAAGTAAAGAAAATAAAAAAATTACCGAGTGACTGAAATATGAATAAGAATTTAAAATATTCGAAAAGCCGGGAAAAATAAAAAAAATCAAAGCTCTATATACTTCACTTTTAAGGTGTTGAATATATGATCTGCATTTGCATAAAAAATATTAATGTTCATGTTATACCTAGGTGAAAATCAGACATGATTATGAAAATAGCTATTAACCAAGTGTCTGCCAAACTGTGTGCCGCGTAAGAAGAAGAATCATTTTGTGATTTTTCAAATGTGCCATTAGGTCATCAATCTTTTTGCAAGATTCAACGGTACACACCTGATAATGGATGGGATTACATTATAGAAAATATTTAAAAACACGAGTTTGTGCACAAAGCTTCCTTTTCTGAGCTGAATCAGCATTTTGGAATAAATATCCTAGATTAGCTACAACACCAATTAAATAATTAAATTTCTGTTGCTGTTTCTTCTTCACATTATTGAGAATTCAGTTTTTCAACACGCATGAAATCAAAAAAAAACGAGAGCTATTACAGATGGTATATGAGAAGTTACGTGTTTTTTAATCTAATTTAATGCCGCGTTTTCACATGATTCTTTCTAACGATCAAAAGCAAATAAATTTCTCTGACTCTGGTTCTTTGGTGAGTCTACATTATAGTTGTCAGACTAAGTAAATACCCTATTAACGTGAGTATTATTACGATGTCTCAAGAAGTCTCAGGTGTGCCGCGTAAGAAGAAGAATATTTTTGATTATCAAATGTACGATTAGGTCATCAATGTTTTTGCAAGATTCAACGGAATACACCTGATAATGGACGTGAGGAAATTTGATTAGATATTAAAATATGTCCCTGTGCAAGAAGCTTAATTTTCTGATCTAAGCCCGTCAGCATTTTAGTTAAATATCCTCGATTAGCTACGACACCAATTGAATCTCTGTTGCTGTTTGGATCTTCATATTTTTGAGAATAAAGTTTTTAATGAATGGAAATTAAATTTAAAAAAAAACAAGAGCGGTTGCATATGGTATATGAGGAGTTAGGTGTTTTTAATATAATTTAATGCCGCGGTTTGACATGATTCTTTCTAACAATCAATAGCATCTCACTAATAAACTATTTACTACCACTGTATAAACATAGTTATAAAACAGTATGATATATTGTAGCCTACACTAAGAATGTCTTTATTCATATTAATAAAGTACTGACACTGTAAGCAACCGAACAAAACATTATAAGCATGCTGGCTCTCTGAATCCGACTCTTGGATGAGTATACGTTATAGTTGTCAGACTAAGTAAATACCTTATTAACGTGAGTATTATTACCATGTCGACAAATTGAAATTTGCAAAGATTTTTCTCTATTCATGATGAACAAATAGAATACCTCAGTTCCGAACAGATCACTCAATATTCTTTCAAAATTCTCATTATTTCGATATTACCATTACTCATTTGTACTGTGTAATTATTTACATATCTCATTCGCTTCATTATATTTTACATGAATAGAGAAGTCAACGTTAATCATTCAGTGAAACAAATGCCCTAATATTGTTTGAGAAAATAATTGTGATGCATTCTCGATATTTTTTCAAAGCATTTGTAGTTCTATCTTTAACATCAGTTCGAGAAAATTCCGTTATAGGGTTTTTCTAACGAATTCTTCGAAGAGGGTGTCGAGAAAATGTATACGAAACATCTAATATTTATCATGAAATCAAGTCGTTTGACATTTTCCGACGACAGTGAAAACTGATTAAGAATCCGCATAAATGTGTTTTGAGGTGTTCGCAAAGCTCAGGAATAGTTGGTATATAAAAGGAATACAGGTTATTAAACATCCGCTGGGAGCATTTGCGCCAAGATGGATGGAGGACGATATTAGGCGGAGTCGCTGGCAATAGGCCGTTGTATGAGGCGACTGGCGCCGAATTAATTACTGCGAACATGATGCATCACGTAATGAAGGGTAGCGAGTCTAGCATCACAATTTCAACTCTGCGAGGACCGAAAATTGTTCATTCTCCATGAATAAAACAAAGTCAAATAAAGTTACATATTTAAGGAGGTAATCATGTAACTATATCAAGAACTGAAATAGTCACACGAATGTATGTAAGTAATTTGAGATATCAACCGAGGGCGCTTGATGAAACTTAAATTTGAATTGTCAAATTTAGTACATTTCCATACGTTTCCCAGCTTACGGCTGTTAATTATTTAAATCTTTAATGGTAAAATTCAATGAAACGTTTTAATAAAAAGTTCGTTCCATCTCATTTACTTCCTACCTCGCATTTTGGAAGGTAAGCTGACGATTTGTACTTTTTAACAGGACAGTAGAACAACACCAGATCTTAGACAAAAAGTTAAACTTTCACCACGTTGTCAAGTCGATAATGACGTTTTATAAAGCGAATCAAACAATGTTAAACGTGTATCACCTTTTATGAAATAAGACGTGCGACACCAGTCAAAGAGCGTTTGATAACCCTGTTCGGGTGGCGATGTAGCAGGTAAAAGATAAACGAACACATCGGCCGAGGCAGTCAGGGAGGCAGAGACGCCGAACAGAGTAAATGACATTTTACGGCAGATTGCACGATAAAGCGGATTATTAAAGGTTACTCTCTCGCGGATCGCGATACAGACAGATTTCGTCCCTCCGCCATAAAACCGGATTACTAAATTAGTAAAGTCCTCAAGAACCCTTCCACTCCATAATGTAATCTCGTGCAAATTAAGCGCAGCTTGTAGCATGCGTTAACTTTAACCTGCATAACAAAATTGTCCCTGAGCATTACAATTTCCATCAACATTGTTTGCAGTCAAAAAGTTAGCACCAGTCAAAAATGTGTTGGCAATCTACGTTAAACGAAGAGCCCTCAAAAGTTTCGCTGTCCAAAATCAGTACAAAGTTTACAATCTAGATCTAATTAATTCTAAGTAACTTCTTTGTGAAAAACTACAAACGCTTTTATAATAGTATACAACAACTTGTATTTGAATTATCTATCGTTTAAATCATAATAAAAGAATGAAATCATAACAACTAAATAAAATAGCTTTAGATTAAGAGGAGGAATAGACTGACGAGATTCGCGAAGAAATGCCAGTGTGTGTAAATGTACGTTAAATAAATGCTTGTAAATAAGAATTTTGACATATGAAATATTTTTAATGCTTTTAGTCTCAATGCATTTTGACAGACGATGGAGCTTACCCCTACGACTACCTGAGAAGGGTATGAAAATTAACTCGTGTGACAGTATATTATTAATAAACTGCATATCGACGGTGTTTCGGTCAATTGATGTAACCCACAAAAAATACAAAAATGAGTTTATGATTGGATCTCATTTTAAAGACGGCAGAGCAAGTCTCGGCCAAATGATGTAAATTAGAAAAATAAATTGAGCACTTTTTGGAAGAAAACATCATTTTATATTGGTTTTAAGTTTACAAATTCTGACCTGGCCACTTGATCTAAGCCACTATTATATTGACACTACCTAAGTATAATCCAGTATCTGCATACATAAGAATTCACAGGAGTGCTTTTCAAAGATTCATAACGCAACTCACTATATAATGTTTTCGCTAAAAACAGTTTTTAAACAATTTCAATTTTAACGGTTACATCAATTTGTCCAAAACATCGTCGATATTAAAACACCAGGAAATCAAAGCAAGTGTACAATTCTAAAATCCGTCAATAATGTGACAATCAAGCATTGAAGTCTTAATCTAACTTAGGTCAGTAGCTTGAGTTAAATTTAAATTGATTTAATTCGCGTGAAACAAATCTGTTTCGAAACATCAGAGTTCATTGTACTATGGTTATTTTTTTTTAGACAAATTAGCGAGAGCAAAAATAAAATTGCAGATTTCTATTGGATCGACGGAAAGACTCGCAATGAAGAATAATAACGTTCCAAGTGCAATCACGAAAATAATTAAAAACCAACAAGCATTAAATTTCGGTTAATTTGGAATCCATACGATCAGAGCTATCGCTGTTTACACGCGGTCCGCCTCAATCTGCTAAAAACCGATATTCGACTTCGCTTGTTCAAATATAAAGTAAAAAGGCAACGCAAAGCCTATTCCGAACAATATTTTAATGCAGTAATGGATAACCTGCAACATTAAAAAATGGCAGGGCAATTACATAAATTAATTCAAAGTAATTTGTAAAGGATATTGGTAATATAACCTCACTTGCGACTTGGAAACCTGGACATCTGCGAAATAAACATGCACGAAGACGACAATAGATAATGGAGAAAACTGTTTATTAACGCTGAAGTTTACGAGAGAGACAACGACGTCAACACAGATCAATCGATCAAGTACGGGACTGCGTTGTTCGGGCCCTGTGGTCGAACACACAAAACTAAAAAAGATTAAATACATTTTAGGCTTGAAAAAACAATCTTTGGATAAAATAATTTTGCGAGTTTACTTTTGTTTTATTTATTATATGGAAATTTATGTTATAATATTAAATCACGAGAAAAGAACAGATAACTAACAGGTTCTATTGAGAATGGTATACAAACATGCTGAACAGTATTGAGTTAAAAAAAAACATTTTACAATCATACTTATGGATGCAATCTATAGTATCGACACACAAGTCATCAGCCCAATTCTGTGATTCGCCTCCCTTTGTATATGTTTATAAATCGGGTTAAGTTATTTGAATATAAATCGTCATTCGCACCCAACACATCTTTCGATCGATAGAAGTATTTTATTCAATAGATCTAGAAAAGAGTTACCCAAAAGATTCTTGTGCAACCTAGGAGAAAGAAAGATCGGTTCAAAAAGCGTAGTTAATTGTAAAACTAGAGTGAGCGACAACAACAGCAAAGACGAAAAAATACATCGGAGATTTATCCTTATTTATCTATATAAGAGGGAAAGTTTTCATTGCTTTTTTGTTACATCGAAAACGAATTACCACGATGAAACCCATGAATTCAACGAAAATATACATATCTTTAAGAGCAAAAGCATTTCAAAATCGAAATACGAAACAATCGTATGTTGTTAATAAATTATATTTTTATTTTTAAGTTTGAGAAAACCATGCACAAGCTGTGACATATTGTAAAAATATCAATCCGAAGAAAACGTAGAATTTTACCGAATATATAGTACATAAAATGGCGATGGCAACTATCAACCATGCTTTGTTGGGTGTTCTGGGTGCATTTCGTTCACTTTCATGGCTTTCCTTTACTATTCGGCTTTCAGTATCACCGCAGAATTTACAACGACAGATTCAATTACAATGCTTGCCGCTATCTTCGATAGTTACTCTCCGCTGGCCGCATTACAAACGAATTAAAGTTACGCCGCAGCGAATAAGTCCGGGAAAACTATCGAAGCGAAATATCAATAAAGGCCAGGATTTAGGACTCGGGGGTTGATACTCGCGACATTACTCTCGCCCGCCGACTCTGAGGAACTCGCGTGTCTGAATTTTAATTCGGATCCCGGCCACATTTCAGTCATGGTGAGAATCCTACATTATATCCAAGTGCACGACACACTCCCGCGAAGGTATATCATCATCGTAAACCTTTTTGTCCCAGAGACTCAGTTAGCAGGATAACCTACCTACGCGTAATGTTTTTCACACATTTGAAGTGCGAAACGCATTAAAAACAGGTCGGGTATGAAGTAACTGGCGAGTGTGCTGTGTTCAGTATACTGGATTCAATCTGTTTTAGGATGATAACTAAGCTATAAAGTTTATTATTTTCTAACACTCAAAATTCTTTCACGAAACATTTGGTTCAGCCAAAAATTAACACAGAAACACTCACAAAGATAAGATTAACATTATTTTATTATAAGCATTTAAAGCTTTCAACCGAACAAGCAGAAATGAAAACCAACTACACAGGCCAAATTTACAGTTAAAAAACTGGAATCTAATAAACGATGAATATAATTATCTTTTGTAAGGAAGAACTTGATTTTGTTAAAAGTTTCCATTAAAAGAAATAAATTATTAGTAAAATAACATTTTAAATAGGACAGGTGGCTCACCACTTTTAATTATATTGCTCTTGGGATTTTCACTTCCAAACTAGAAGCAATATTATTGTTTGTATCAACCCTCTCTCCGCGTCCAGTCCAGTAGAAAGAAATAATCCCACCCCGCCCTTAATTTTTCTAATTTATAAGTTAAAGATTAGAATCTTTGTTTATATTATATAAATAAACGTACGATACAGTCAGTCTGAAGATGCCTCCCAAAAAGGCGAAAGACGTGTCACAGTAAGTTAACACATCCAGTAGGTAACAAAATTATCAATTTCAATTTTATTTTACGATGTTTTTTGTTGAAAAGATTGAAAAAAATAACGTGTTTCGCCTCTTTAAGAAGCATCTTCAGACTAACTATATTTTATCGTGAGTCTACAAAATATTAAGTGATAAAAATTACGTATAGTAACGAAATTTCACAAATAAATAGAATTCATCACTATAACGACTGTAAAAGTTGCACGATTTATAAAAATGTTAAAAAAAAATACAAAATTTCATTAAAATGTAAACAGTAAATCATTTGACTTATCAGCAGAATACCACGGGGAAGGCTTTCAGCATAATTCGTAGTGGAAAGGGGTTAGAAAATTGACTCCCTTAATAGCTACGATATCGTTTAAAACGATCTGAGTTCAATATTTCACATAAAAATTGCCAGCGATGGGTAAAAAAATCGTATGAAAGATATTACAGGAAATTAGTAATTATCGGGAGTGAACATTCAATAATGAAAAAATAAACCTATAGAGCTTTGTTCAAAAGTTGTTTTGATAGACATTTTTTTTAAATTGAAGTAACTTATTATAGAATACAATTGTATGGATTCACATATATATAATATGTACAAAATATGCGAAGGCTATCATCGAGCATGTAGATGCTTATTGGGTCGCAATACGTTGAATGAGTTTCGATTCGACCGCCGGTAGGACAATCTCAAGAAAAAGAAAATATTTTCTTATTTCTGAACTGCAGCGATAGTATGACAGTACAGTAAGACACGCCACGCCACTTCTTCAACATTTTAATTGAAACAAATAACTAAGTAACCAAAGAAATGTGAATTCAATTGTTACTGACTACGATGAAGGTTCAGCGACTAATCTTATATATAATAGCCCAGACCGCTATGTAGACGTTTTATTATTATCACATATAAGTGTGAAATTTTCTCATGACATAAGCGTTCGCGTTGGGTAATAAAATAAAATTGTATGCAATGCACACACAGTACCGACGTCCTAGCAACTTTAAACATTCAGTATTTCAATTTCAATACCGTCATCTATGACGGTTGCAGTTACTAGTATATAATAAAGATGGTGCAATGAGCAATACCCACCCAATTATATAAACAAATTTATTATACCACTCAAATCGTTTGATAATGTTATAGGTTTTTACTAGGTTGAAAATGAGTGTGTTTATCGAATTGGTTTCATTCTAAAAAAGATCAATAATGTCTTCTAATAAAAAAAACAAAAAAAACATGTGGTTGAGGAAATAAACTTCATGTGTTGTAAATTTTGTAGTCGTTTTCAAATATGTGTCTATCTGGCTATGTGTTAGCTAACGGAACGGCTATGGCTGCGCTATATTGAACATAGTTTTGAATGAAGTGAAAATATATCATTCGATTTTATAACTGAACTTCAGTCTCGCAACTTCGCTAGATTGTTCCAGTAGTCAATAGTTATCATCAGCCAAACAAAACAAATAAAAAATGTTGTAGTAAAAAACGTAAGACAGGACGGAACTGATCTTCTCCACCAGGTGGATACCGCATCAAATTCATCAGCACGATGGGGCGGGCAGATTGCCAAGTTGACTGATTGACAAAGCGAGAGTCGGGAGTCCAGACACGCTAAAAGCCGGTCGGTCGGGTGCGGCCAGTTTGTTCCGCTGAAACATCAATATGTTAAAAGGTTCGGGCGTCCGGGGAGCGCCACACCTGAAGCAATCAAACCAGCCGTGTGACGTCACTTCCTGCGACAGGGAGGGGGCCGGGAAGGCGGCCGCCGCGCCCTGCAAGAAGGGGGTGCAGCGGAGTACGCTTCACACTGTTCTATTCTTGTCTACTAACCACAGGTCGGAGAGACGGGCAGATCCTTGCTTTGGCGCAGTGTCCGCAGTGTATTCATTATCTCCGATGAACAACATTGTTTTCTTATACAGCAAAAAAAAAATGAAGACATTCGATTTTGACATTTCCTTTCACAGTGCTGATAATAGATTACACATAGTGAAAATCTATTCATTAGCTTTCTGAAAGGGATCCACATCAATCTGAAGGCACATTTATATTCGAAGTAATAAAATCACAAAATATTTTCCACGCAATCACCCCCAATGGACACCTTTTGTTTGCGATATTAATGATGGTATAACTCATACAGTGCGACCGTATTTAACAAACTGCTAATAAAATATATAATCAAAAATACTGCCATTCTTATGAAATTCGATTTACTTATCCATCATGTGAGGATTTTTTACTACGAATGAGTGAGTCAAATATAGTAAGTTCAGCGAAGATATTGCAAGTCAGTAGCTAAGCCCAGAATTCGAGTAACTATAAAAGTTAGAATATCACTTTTAAGGTGTTAACTGTCAATTCTTGGTGGAAAGACATTATATTTTAAAAAATAAAACACAGTTCATTTTTACAACTTCCACATATTTATAATGATCAGGACCGGTTTCGCTCATCACGAGCAATATCAAATGAAAAACAAATCAAAAAAAAAAAACGTTAGAATATATATTTAGTGCAAGGAACGATTAAAAACGTCACCAACATCAAAAAAAAAAAAGTATTAGTAAACTAATACAACAAAAGCAAGTTCTGTTCACTCGGGGATTAGGCTTCCGGGTTTCAGAATGGTACACTAGAGAGAAATCATCAATGTACAGAATATCGGCATATATGGTGGAAGACAAAATCAGACAAAAATACACAAAACAGACTCCAGAATAATTTTCTTCCGAACTGTATTGATCTTTTATTAAGTGCACAAAATAAGCATCGCTCTCGCGAGAGTTAAATAATATTAATTTCACGACCTCCCTGTGTTTCGAGGAGTGGCATCATTTCGCAGAAGTCTAATATAATATGACATCAAAGCGGTGGCCACAAAAATGATTGAAAGGGCGGACGGACGGCCGGACAGTGGACAAGAGTCGGGGAACGCACCCAATAATGACGACACGACGAAAATAAAAATGAAAACTCACCACTGCGCCCGTCACGCAATGGTCTGCTCATCAACGAGCACACGAGAAAAAAAACATTCGCAAAAAATTCAAACATCGAATAAACACGAAAGCGAACAGAAGAAAATTAATTATTGTTTGTATTCGAATATACAAAAGAATCTACTTCGTAAAATAGTCAAACAAAATTAAAAAGAAAGTAAAGCCAACAGTCATAAAACGAAAAATTTCATCTGACCTAAGACAAAAATTAATAGGGAACATTAAAGTGGCTATAAAAAACGACTAATGCGACGATATAATACTGACGACGAATTTGCCGGCTATTGTACAAATATTAATTTACAATATATTCTTCAGTTGGTTAATGCTTAATTTTAACTTGCAGGATCCGACCGATGATAAACGACAAATAACGCAAAATATTCATATGCATATCGCTATAACGCGATCATGATCAGCATCGGAAGACTTCGATCAAACAGCTGGATCAAACAGCTTCGATCAAACATGGATGAAGGACTAACCTCTCTTTAAGCATCCAAGTCTAGTTTATTTCCGCTTTATAAGGATAATCAGTCGCACAAATAAAAAAAGAATTGAAACATTATAATTCAATAAAAAGAGTATAATCACTTTTAAGGTGTTAACTGTCAATTCTTGGTGGAAAGACATTATATTTAAAAAATAAAACACAAATCATTTGTACTACTTCCACATATTTATAATGATCAGATCTGATCAACAAAAAGAGTATAGATCGCCAGTAAAAAGGATAAAAAGTCCGATTGAATTACTTTACAAAAAATCCACAACAAACAAATCAAGTAAGTTACATACAGGATTTCCAAAGAATGATTCAATATAACCAAATTTGTGTTGTTTCCTTCAAGTTTGGATGTGGGAAAGCTTAATACGCCGATGCGATTTATAAAAAAAAATCACTCTGGCAGAGCCGTAAATGCTGGAATAAACAGCCATCCCGGGAAAGCTTGTCGACGCTGTCGGTGTTTCGCAGAAAGGCACGGGTGCGTCGGACGCTGGGTGTTCGCGCTCAGCGCCAGGTCACGGGGACGGATAGTCGAGGCATTCATTGACAGCGGCACGCCACATCGCATGTTCGCGGAGGGAGGGGCCGGCTAACTGCCCCAAAAAACCAACCACTATCCATTTGTCAATGCAAACTTTCGTTTCGGAGCGAGAGCTTTCGTGGGGCTAGACAGGCGCGGCGGCATAACCCGACAAGATGTATTGCTAACATAATAATAAATAATTAAATTAGTGTTTTTTTTTCAACATTATGTTTTAATATGTAAGAAAGATATACAAAAGAACAACGACTCCTGTGTGTACCAACTAGTGTTTCATAAAGTAGGCGCGTAGGAATAGGAGAGGGATGATAAGCAGAAAAATCAAATTGAAAAAAGAAATCTTCTTATATAATAAATTCAAATCATTATTTCACGTTTTTGATGGTATCTCTTTGAAGTTATGAATATTTACTGTTTTTTATTTTATTTTAATGATTGATAAATCTCCCCTCTATCTTTCGAATCGAGGTACACGCTAATTTGACGCAACGGAATTTACGAATTTAGTATGGCATTTTATGATTTGTGTGATTCATATTATATTTTCGGCTGCCATGCCAACGATCAACAGCAATGCAACTTCAAAGTAGTTAGCATTGTAATGACAACATAGATGTCACAATGTAATTTTAGCGCACGTGCCTTGGTATACATATAATACGACTGGTTCCTCTAGTAGTTCTATTTTACCATATTGCATCAAAAAGTAACAAGACGTATTAATATTGAAATACGATGACGGACCATCAGAATGCTGATATTATGTTCAAAATGGGTTGCACTGAAAACAATAAAAAAAAGCTTCATCATTTCAATATCACATTTGTCAGGTCCGTGGTGTAGTGTAGTCAACGTCGTTGGCTTCGGTTACGGATGTCTCGGGCTCCAATACCGGTAAAGTTTTCACGAATTGATTTTTCAATCGATTTATGGATTTCTGTTTGTATGCATGGGATGTTAGTGATGTCTAAAACTCCCTCCCACTCATCCAATCCACAAAAAAGGGTCGTAGCGAGACCAATTAACTAACCACTAGTCCTTTCCTAGCCGTATCCTTCTATCCCTACTCTTGAAAGAGAGAGGTTGAGCAACTGAATAACGAGTTCTCATAGAAAACTCTGCTCTTAAAACGGGCGTAGCGAGAAGCTTATCACTAGTACTGTCTTAGCCCTATCTTGCTATATTCGGGTGTTACACCCTAAAAATAAACTAATTTAAGATATTGACTGAGGGTGCTTGATGGAATTTTAACATCAAATTAAAATTGTTGAATTTTTGTACATTCCCATGTATTTCGTCACTAACAATGCCCCAACTACGAAATACATGGGTCTTTACAAAATTTGTAACAATTCAAATTTAAAAACTATACGTTTGGCTACCTATTGATTCTAAAAGACCTAAACGCAAAATGAAAGTGCATACATAGCATTATCATTGGGCCAAAGTAATCGGCCTGATATATTTCCAACTTTTATAAAACTGTTAAAATAATAATTTGACCATCGCCATATAGAGCTTATGAAAAGGCCAGAGTAGGTCATCAAAGGTGCGGTAAAAAGCTTTGGCATGTAATAACTTCTGCTGCCAGGGTGTGGATCCGAGAACGGCGCAGTTTGCAGGCGGGCCCCAAACACGGTAATAACACTAAACGAATTGGTGGAATTAATTTTCACGGCAATAACAATAATGGTATTATTTCCACGAGTTTTTATTAATACAGTTTATGAGGCTGTAAAAAGTTTACAAAAAAAAATGTATATTATATCTGTGTATGGACTCGATACCCTTAAGATCAGCAAAGAATTTTTGATTGTGAATTTGATATCAAAATATTGCCGTGCTAGCGTTTTGGATTTATTTACTGTTTTTTTTAAGCTATCCCTCATGAATAATTGTATGATTGTAAACTGGATTATTATATAAGTACCAAATGTTCAATTGCCCAATAGAGTGAGATTTATTTTATTAATTTATTCAAATATATTGTCATGTTGTACTTGCAGACACAACATTAAAATTTCAATAATTCTTCAATATTACCATTCTAGAAGAAACTAAATGAAATTTCTTTACAAATATATTACAGACGATTATATTCACTGTTCGTTCTCAGCTATGAAAAATGTGAGGATGTACGATTTTCTATTTGCAACAATAAAATATAAAAGTACTTGTATATTTACCGCTCGAGACGTGATTGTGGGTGTTCTACTTAATCATTCGGCACCATAAATGACAATAAACACCAATATGATTCTTACCTGTAAAAAAAGAGAAAAAACATTGTAAGAAAACATTCAATAACTAATAAAAATATTTTATGACTATTATTGAAATAAAGCAGTACTTATTCTAAAATCTTCTGATATCATGAGGAGTGGTTTACATCATCGAACGTGTATATTTAAAACATGAGAAAGACAATTGAAAATAGTTGTTTGTACAATAAGCAATTCAATAAAACGTATTTAATGAGACATGGATGAGTGTCAGTTGTTCAACCTTTTATTCAGATGGCGTGACATCTATAGCGCCGCATACAAATCAACGTATTTCATGAATTAATCGTTTCGGAGATCCAATTTCTATCATTCAGTACGCCTTAAGCCCACTCAGTTACGGCAGGCACATTTACATTGTCTTACTTGAAAATTATTTTACTACCCCCAGAGAAATAATTAGCGGTCAATAAAACTCAAGATATGATACCACTGCTATGAAAGGGTAGCCGTTTTAGTATTTAAATCCATATCACTTTTATTTTGATAACATTGCGACAAATCGAATGGTAAAATTGTCATAACTGAAAATTGTTTCGTTGTATGGAAACATCGAGATAATAAATTCAAAGTTCAAATTCATTACTACTTATGACATAAGGGTACTCGATTGAGACGTGCATTTCAAAGTAAGCCAAGGTGGATGGATGCGGGCGATATGGGATAGCGTAAACTCAAGCAAGTGTGCGATGCAGAATGCCTGTAGGAATTAACGAAGCACCTTACCACCAACAAGCAACTTCACTTTCCGGCACATATAAAATAAACGAAAGGCACAGCGGCCTGCGGGAATTATCATAATTGGCCCGCACAAGTATGTAATGTAACCGGCAGGTATCTGTGTATCTCTCCACCGCGGCGGTCTTCTTTCGTATTTGCATTCGAGTTAATTTGCCTAATGGAACAGAACAACGGCGGATTTATGCTTTATCGACCGTTCAACGTTGAGGAGGTGGTATTATAACGCCACAATAGCAAAAAGAAAATACAAATAAAAAAATGCTTGTAAATTTTATATTAAACCAAATACAATAAATCCTCAAAGATGGCGAAATTTCCGATTGAAGGGAAAATTATTTAAAAAAAAATCTAAGCCCAAAACGTCGCTCGAATATGTCATCACATACTTGCAGCAATTTTAAGTACAGTCATCTGTCAATCTGGGTAACTTTGGAATTTATGTGTAGTATTGAGCTATATAAAAATGAATATCTTAAGATGAAATTTAATTAACATAAATAGATTTATTGTTATAATTGTGACACCGCCCCGTACCTATGGGGCGGACAGGGGTCTTCAAAACCCGTCTGTAGATTCTTTCTATTCATACAAATTTAATATGTAATATCTCTCCTAAGATATTCAAAAATAATTTGTCATATTTGTTTTTTTACCGTTATTTGTTAACCGTTAGAAGTAAACAAAAAGCGGGCGATGCTTAGGGAAAGAATCATTTCTCCTTCGGCCTAGGGACTTGGGGGTTAGTGGCGACAAAGCCCCGCGGTTCGGTCAAAGGGATGACCCTATCATAAAACCACTTGCTGTGTTTTTAAATTGAAATTGTGTATTTTAAATCTGTTTGTGTAACTGTCTTCGAGGAATTTATAAGTATAAACTAACTGCAATTAAAGAGAAAGTATACTGAATACGACCGGGTTTAAAGGAAGGCGAATGAACCTGTAAATTATCCTTGTCACCACGCCGGGCTTGGGGCAGTCGAAGTGTGTTGACGCTCCACCTCCTCCCTGAGAAGTAGCGATTCTACTTTTCTCAATTCATATATAAATACAGATTAAACAAGGTAGGACAAATTTTCATTCAATTCGGGTAACTTTAGGCCACAATACAAATAATAACTGTGATTACTATAAATTCAGTGATTTTAAAGTCTTGGTAACTTTTCTTTATGCTTTCATATATTCTGTACATAATTGAGATGGGAAAAAATATACAGCATTCGGTTTACAGATTAGTAATACAAATTGAAAATATGGCTGGTCACATTTATTTCAAGAAAAGTTTTTAAATTGTGTTTTATCATTCCAAGCTGACACAGCTTACAAATTCAATAATAAAACAAATTATCAAATTTGGATTACTGAGATTTTGTACACTTCCATGTATTTTGTCACTAACCACCCGGGTTTCGCCTTTCGGCATCTTCAAACCGGCGGTTAGAAATTCTATCAAGCACCCTCAGTCGATGTCTTAAATTATATAAAACAAATTATGTTAAACATTAATTCATATTTTTACAACCAGGGGTACTCAATACCTTTGCATAACTAAAAAATATTCGTATAGCACTATTATCATGGTATTATAACAGTACCCTTTTTCATGATGTGGGCCTATCTCAGACCGATGGGTTAATTTACCCAAATTGATGGTAACTAATTAAACATTTAATTCAATTATATGACCTTATAGATTCGTCGCAAGTGAATCATTTACTTTTACATATACCACATAAAGAAGTTGAACAGGTCGTTGATATGCCAATCCTTTAAATATATTAATTAGTAAGTGAAGTAATAACTACCATTATCAGTTAATCAGTTTTAGGCCTTGTAATTAAGTGTAATTAAACACAATGCCGGGAATGAGGCAAAGTAGAAAATAAATACGCGTTTACGCCCACACGATGACCCTACAATTAACTAATTACATTAATTCGTAATAAATGTATTCTGGTCGAGAGGCTTTCATTAGTCCGGTAGATAAGTATATCTATATTATTTTTAGTGTTAAGTTATTTTCTTCACACGTGTCTCAAACATAAAATTTAATTGTTTTCAAACGTTACAATGTAATTGAATCTAACTGTGTATCTACGAGAGATTCAATCAGAGCAACAATAAAACTCTTCAAAAAATAATGAAGAAGGATTAAAAACCATGGCAGAGACACCAGTGTCAGAAACACCTGTTCTTGATAAAGTGCTTTCAAGATGCACTACCAATCGTACAATTCTAGATTGTAAATACCCAGTGTCGCTATTGAGATAGGCATTAAAAAGAAAAAAAAACTAAACAAGCTCAGGACCGACAAACAACGATTGACCTCTAGCTCTACGTCCGTTTTAATACTCAATGATTAAATAATCGAGTGCCAGTATTTGTACAGCGCAACATGGAATTTTGTGCAAATAATTATATCTGATGTGTGCAGGCTAGAGGTCTGCACGGGCCTTAATTTGATGAAATTACCCGGCCCGACCCAGTTTACTTCAAGCCCGAGCCGGCCCGAGCCGGCCCGAGCCCGAGTCTTAATAACACACTTGTTACCTGAGCCCGACCCGAAGCATAAATTTATATATCTCGGCCCGAAAAAAACCTGATTTAAAAAAAAAACAGAAGAAAATACAGTAAATTTAACACACTTAACGTACCTACCTAACTTTTTCACATGTAGAAAAATCTATTATTTTACGGAATGATTTCCACACATCAACACAGTCACCACTTTTTAACATGTTATTTATATCGTTGAAACTCATTTTTAACGAATCTTTTGTATTTTTTTTTATAATTAATTTTTCGGCACACGGAACAGTCGACTATCTAAAACGAATAGAAAGCAGATACTGAATAAAATCACACTTTATTCATTTGCGAACTGTTTAAAACTATCTGTGATGATTAAATAAACAAAGCATTGTTTCACGGATCAATAACAATTCATGAGCTCAGTTTCAGGTTACCAAAATACAAAATGATGTCTCCATACTTATCAAATAAAAGACTCTATTGTGTCCAATGATTTTCCAAACGTAATAAATTATTTTATTTATTGTCTTTTTGTTATCAGCAGTATTTAGTTATCAAGAGTTCTCATGATCCGAACATAGTCCGAAATATTTTTCTGGGATCAAATTTCTTACCCGGGCCCGGCCCGAGCCTGAATATCAATTGTCTCTACCCGCCCGAACCGGGCCCGGGCCCATGCAGACCTCTAGTGCAGGCATAGATACAATTATAACTAGGTGTGCATTTTTAGAATAGATTTATCATATGATAGCTGTAAAGAAGACAATTAATGAATTATTTAATATACGAGAAATTACGGGTGTTTTTTTCCCGCTTTATTCAGCGATACAGGGGGACGATAAAAATCTATAGTGAGGAGAAAATCACATAAGAAACAACCTTAGAAGAGAGTAATCACACACCTGGCTCAAAATATTATTTACTATTATTTAATTTTAAATATGCACTAACTACAACATATACGAAAAGCCGTCAATGTAACTAAGACAATGCATTTTAATCTCGAAATGTTAAGTCCTGTTTATAGTTTTAATAAAAACGTTACCAGATCTCCGTATCGGACTTCCATCGCTTTTTAATCGCCTCGTTTAAAAATAGTTGCAAAATCAAGATGGCATAAAAAGTGAAACGCTATCAATCTCCCCTTTACAACATAATATTAAAGCTGACAGTAGGTAGTTTAGGCGGTTTCCGTTCCTTACGATCCCCGCTTTAACCTCGGCACGGCCGTAAATAAAACCCCACATAAGAATCCTAATTCCGCGGCAAGAAAACAATCGCGCCGTATAATAGCAATTTACAAGTCGTTAACATCCAGCCGTACAACGGAGGATTGACACCGGGGTAGGCTAGCCGGATCTAAGATCGGCCCTTCTCTGAGACAACAGAGCGACGGTTAAGTTTCTTACATTCATACGAGACCTCAGTTCGAGATCATTCGGGATGATAAGTGCTTTGATTTCAATAAATACGCACATGAGATACGGATTTACAAAGTCGTTTAATAAACATCATTCATGACGATGATTAAAAGAAATAAACTTAGCTGTAATCATCGTAGTGAAGATGAAATACAATGAGCATTTTAGAAGTCAATATGAATACATCAACACATTTTCGAAACAAATATCTATTGGGAACGAATAAATACCAATGGCAACACAGCCAAGCTGCCAACACTGATGAAAGCAGAGACACCGTCAGAATGTGTAATATCTTATACACCAAGACGGGCGACGAGACAACAGTTTTCACTGGTCATCGACCGCCGTAGGTCGGCGCGGCAGATCTATTCTTAAATTAAATCTATGTAATTACGCAAGTTAAAATTAAAATTAAGCGCCAATTTTTTAAGTCAAACAGGCGCTGCAAATAATGAGCCCAATGATGACTGATGCCTGCCAGA
Organism: Himalopsyche phryganea; assembly: GCA_022494535.1. NCBI lineage: Eukaryota > Metazoa > Arthropoda > Insecta > Trichoptera > Rhyacophilidae > Himalopsyche > Himalopsyche phryganea. Next base: position 648,198 of record JAGVSL010000129.1, read on the forward strand.
GGCAAGTCTTTGGATAGTTATCCCTATCGAATGGGACACACACTTAGATTGATTTCTTTGAGGAAACAAGTATCTAGACCAAAGATTTGTTGATCATAATATGATCAATAAGTCGAAAAATACAAATTTTATCCGATACCATATTGAGGTATTATTTGACAAGTCTAGGTAAAACAGACTAAAAAAAAACATTGATATTTTCCTCAAGTAAAAGAAGCAAAATACATTGTATGACCAGTTTGATCGTACGTCTATGCTGTATATAAAAGGTGAGGGGTGAGTTTATCTGGCCGCCTTCGCAGGGGATATATTTATTTGTTTTGGCGGGCGGGCGGGGGCGGCCGAGACCCGCGCCCCGTGAGTTATGGCCCCGCCGTATAACTGCGATCAAAAAAGTAATTAGAGAACCCAAATCAAATATTTAGAGGGCAGGCGTTTAGCGGACGGTGTGGTGCGCGTGAGAGGTAAACGATAGCCTGCGGAAATTGGGATATTATGTGAAGGCTTTATGTACTGCATACGAGTGCTTAACTGTGTAGCAGACATAAAGCATTCCCATGTTAATCTGAATCAAAAATACGCTCACCTTTTTAAATAAAATAATCCCAATGAATATGGTAATGAAGATATTTAAAAAAAAATGTAAGATGTATTCAAATGGCACAGGTAGATAGAATAATACAAATCATTGTGAAATCATAGCGGTATTTTTAAACTACATATTGTGTTACAACTGTCCAGACGAGTACATCGGGTAAACACGTGGATGTTTTAACATCATACTATGAACATACAAAATGTTTTTTAGAGAGTATTTTTTTTCAGATTTTACGTTAGGACATGGAATTTATGACAATTGTGTGAACGACACGACGAATATTTTATATTTATTAGAGGAAAGCAGATGGATAGATAATGACTATGGAAATGAAGAAATAAGTAGATAAAACAATTAACTAACATTCTTAATATGAAAAACCAACGCACTGATTAGACAAAAAATAACTGTTTAATTAAATACTACCAAAGTACTAGCATATTAGGTTACCTTCACCTCCGAAAACTGCGAAAAGAAAGATACTCATTCATATTTTCCTCATAACCAAGATTTGGATCGATAGTCCATCAATCTTGTGGTGGTTTCAACCCTAACTGCTTCCGAATCTTCCGTTAGTGCAATAAGATAACAATCAATCGCCTCAGAGTATCTGTGCAGTTTAGCAACATACATGAAGGCAGTCGTCGTTAAAATATCTATTGTTTGACAGCTACATTGTTGAAAGCGGCCATGGTGAGTAAGCAATATAAAATATCCATGTTGTGTTTAGTAAGAAGATAAATCACTAAATACGAATTTTTAATGGCATAATTGTATTAAAAATATCTTTCTTGAACGATAACCTCGATAAGACTCACAACAACTTGATCGTAAATACATGAAGCTATGTTTAAAATCATACAACACGTTAAGTGTTGTATTAGGTAAAGCTGGGGTTTGCGCAATGCATTTAATTTCTTTCACACTACGTGGGCGTCCGGTGAAACAGTGCTAAAAGTTTGTTTGTTCGGCCACATTCTTTCCAGTATTATAGTGCTCAATCGACTCGCAAGTCGAGTAAAAACAGGTGAAAGCCAAACATAGACTGGAAATTATTGCGTAGTTATGCAAAAGAGAAAAGTAATTTACCTACTTGCCGTCGAATAACGCGCCGCCGTTACGCTGATCAATCTCTGGAGCGTAAATAAATTGATTTACGTGATTTTTCTACAATATGAAAAACTAGATTCGGGTTAAGTTATTTATACTCGAGTTACGCAAGACCGTTATTAAGTAAACAGTGGTTATTAGCATAAATCGATAGCAAACAGCATATTGAATTTTGTTATTTTAATTAAAGGCATTTCATTAAAAAAAACATCATTAAGAGATGGGCTTTTTTACCACCAAGCGAAAATTGTTAATTGTTTACCGTTGCCATAATTTCACGAAACGTTGAAAAAATTGTTTTTTTTTTATTTAATGGCATTTTCAAGCCTTGTTAATAACAATACGGCATTTTTTCCATGGAAAAAGAAAAGTTTTCGAGCCTATCTAAGTAAAGAGCTGAAACCTGTTTTTCAAATATTTTTTAACTGCTTTACGCCGTCAGTACTTTGAGTGTATTGCAAGTTGCCACAATTAAATGTATATAAAAAAGGTTTGCTTTATCAGTGACTGAAGCGATATTTTACTAAATAAACTTAAATAAAATTAAAAAAAGTAATTTGAATACTACATAGTGACCATCTTTCGGGGATGTGTTTTTATAACCTTCCACTGTGATTCAGTCGGGAGTCCGTCGTTTGCCACGACACGTTGTGCCTGGAATTCACCTGAACTATTTTGTGCGCGCGAGTCATAATTTTCTCAGATGAATACCGACCAATACTGTGAACTACGAATGTTATTATTAAAATTGCGATCAGGCGCTTTTATATTCGGTAGATAATTCGTTGGAATATTATTATTCTTTATTTATTCAGAAGAGATACACAGCAAATTCGCACACAAAAAACATTACTTTTCCAATTAATATCAAATCCGATGATCTCGATACAAAACATTAAAACCGTTGTCGAACATTCCATAATATATACTTACGAATCATGAAGTATATTTTTAAAACCATATCGGGTCTTTATTAGGAGTAAACGAATCGAAATGGAGCATCTAAAAAGAAGTTGTTTTCCGAGAACTGGTTGCAAAACAGTAACACAACCTCCCTCTCCAGAGAAAAGGGAAAAGGAAAGGGTAAGGAAAGAATTAGTAATTTCCTTGTCGTATTGATGAAAATGAGGATTAGTCGAGGAAGAATAAAATTATATGCATACAATTTTCCATCCGGCGACTCCGGTGAAGACAAAAGTCCAAGAGACCACTCAGCCACGATAACGGATTTTTATTAGACTCGAGTAATTATTGTAATAGAATAACAAAATAAAAAAAAATCATTTGAAGATGATATCCATAGGGATGAATTGCTTCCAATTTGATTTGTTTGATTATATATTATATCCGCTGCGCAAATTCTGAAAACGTTATCAGACAGTAACGCCAATTGAGATAGCGCAGATATAATAACGACACTTGACTGTGGATGGAGTGGCCGACATCTGGCTGCATTAGCGGCACCCGGTGCCCCTATCAGATAAAATGTTTAATTAAGTAAACAGTTCCATTGTAGAGCGGGCTGTCGCCAATCGACGACCATCAAATAATTTATAAAAATCACCGCGTGATATCGTCGCTACGCTCGGTCTAATCTATTCAGTCTACACATCCAAGGAAAACAGAGAATAAAAAAACGACGATAACATATCGTTAGAATGAATGAACGAAAGCAATAAAATCTTTCTACATAGGTCAATAGTATCAACGATGAGGTTACGTGGACTTGGTTGCTTACTACTCCATTTAAAACACATAGTTCCTCTGTCTATCCACTAGGGATACATGAGTCGCACCCTGCATATCCGATGCACGCATCTATTCTCTGAGCAAGATACACGGTTTTGAAATCAGCGTTTTTTCTAATCACCTTTTAAGGTGTTAACTGTCAATTCTTGGTGGAAAGACATTATACTTTAAAAAATTAAACACAAATCAGTTGATAATGCTCGTGATGAGCGAAACCGGTCCTGATCATTATAAATATGTGGAAGTAGTACAAATGAATTCTGTTTTGTTTTTTCTAATGATATCCACCATGAGGTCCTTAATTCTTGGCTGGAAAATATATTTAATTTAAGATATCGACTGAGGGTGCTTGATGAAATTTCAATACCAAATTTGAATTGTTGAAATTTTGTACATTTTCATGTATTTCGTCACTAACGATCCAGGTTTCGCCTTTCGGCATCTTCAGGCATTCGAGCACACGAACAAACTCGAACTGACAAAACCTAACTCGAGCTCGTGGGCTCGAATGCCTGAAATTCGCCAAAATGCTGAGTCAAGTTATATCACAGTAAATTTCACAACAGCGAAATTTCTTTTTTTGTTCAGTCCTGCCACCACAGCTCATTCCATCTAACCCAATGGTGAACAGCCTATTTGAAAGATGGGCCAGATTATCCAGTTATGTTGGAGATCAAAAATATATTATACTAGACGATATTTGCATTTTATTATTTTTTAATTAAATAGATACATAATTTTACCAGCTACTTCTATCACTCTCCGATCTGCATTAAGTGCCACATTATTGTATAGAGTGGAACTTCAACTGTCGTGAGTTTTCTTTTCAACCATATTCGCTCCCTCTTCGGAGCATATGACCATCAAGCAGTTCCTCCGCCGTCAGTCTTTTTGTTTCCCCCCAGGTCATCTCAGCGTCCCGTAGCTGCACCGAATACATCCTATGGATGGTCATCAGCGGCTTTCCAGGGCGACGGAATCCATCCGGTTGGGACAACTGTGGTCCATGTAGTCAGTCCACTGTAGTGAATGGTATCAACTTTTGTGAGATTTCTGAGACTTCATACTGGCAGCACGCATTTTGATGCCGATTTCAATATCTGTAGCTGGTATCCTCAGTACATCACGGAGGTTATCATTGCTCAAGCGAATGCTGTGTTGAGACGTATTTAGTTTTAATAAGGAAAACGCTTGCTCGCAAATGTAGATGCTTCCGAAAAGACATGCACAAAGTGCAACCATCTTACGTAGGGTGGGAAACTGCTTTTTGAGAAAACATTTGTAAAAATTCTCCAGATCTGGTTGCAAAGATGAATCGATAATAAAAAAAGACTACATCTGCATCGCAGATAGAGTCTCATTGTAAAAAGATGAATTTCGGTTGCAAATATTTACCCGTGAAAATATAATCGTATTAAATAATAAAAATAGCATTTCGTTTTCCGTCGGTGACGATTCAGATTGTATTTCTTTACAACTTACTGCTTAATTTGTTCACATATCAAATACAGATTTTATGATAGTCAATGAAAAATTTGGTGATGAAGTACTTGATATTTCGGGCCACGGTTTATGCATCAATGATCTTATCTCATGCGACAGCGCTCGCCCTCTTACACTTAAGTGATAGAAATGTGTCCATTGATAAGTTCAACATGTACATATTCGAATATCCCAGTACAGAAAAGAATATGCGCAGAATGCCAGATATAAATTATTGTTTACTGAAAAAAGAAAATCATATCCAAACAATTCTCTACCGCATACCCAAGCAGTATCTCCTTAGTAATATTGACCAATCATTCTTCAAAATAACTGTCTTCACGATGGGCGATTCCGATAGAAAATATTAAAATACATGTAATCTATAACAATAAAGAGAGACGAGTAAATAGTAAGGGTGGGGCGTATCGGGCATACATATCAGCTCGTCGGTCAGACGTTGCAGCGTTGTTGGTCGATAAGTCCGGCAGTTAATTAAGAAGCAGAGTGAAAACGTCCGCTCCGATCGAGGGTCTGATACCATGGGCCCTTTACTGTTTCACTCGTGCTTACATAGTAGAAACTATACAGCGATGGTCGGGACGAAAAAAAACCTATTTCCAAATAGTGTATAAATATATATGATAAGCACAAAAAAACGGAACAATAATCGTTAATTCGAAACTATTAATACAAAAGCTCTATATTGCTACAAAGGAAATGTCGAATAAAAGAAGGCTATATTAAACTACTAAAAAAGAAATACTGTGTAACACTTTTAACAAAATAAATAATTTGGTGTCCTAAATGAAGTTAACTGTTTTAAACATTCTTCTGCAAATAAACTAAATCATGATTTGCATGCGGTAACGTCCCCCCCCCCCCCCATCCCATTTACATAATATCATATTTTAATCGTACATATAATAAACTGTTACTGACTGCATTTACGAGAAGGAGACAATTTTATTGCAAGGGGGTTAGGTTATTATCCTTCAAATGTGTTCTTGGATACAAATGAAAACATGTTGAAACATCTTATCCAACACGAAATAGAAACAAAAATACATTTATCATTTTTTTCACATAGTATAGAGGATTAAGGAAATTCTATCTAAGAATGAGAGGTGGTATAATGCTTCAACATCTCTCAACAGTTAATTTAAGCACATAAAACGAATCATAATTGGGTCAAATATTATAGGAACAATCAATTCCATTCGTTTATTTTTTAATTTGTCTCGTGAACGTTTATTTAAATAAAAATAACGAAGATAAGCCGACAGAAATATTATTTTCCTCTTTATTTTGGCTGTTGTAAATAATTCAGGTAAACTATTTTAAAATATCCCTATAACATAATTTCGTTTCGGGTCTTTTGATTGGTAATAGTGAGTTTCCTTGTGTATTCGAACTCATATTTTCCACAGGAGAAGTTACAGTAAACAGTAACTGAATGAAATTTCTTCAAATAATGTTCCAAAGGTGATATACCAAGTGTGTTGAAGGTTAAGAGCGTAATGTTGATTGACCAGCCCCCCGAAATAATGTGGTATTTTATGAATGCCAATGACACAATATAGGGATGCAATATGTATCGCACGTTAAATTATCGCAACGAAACTTCTATAAACGCCGATCGAAACTTCCGAATATGTGTAAGGACATCACACATGCACGCGTATCACAAAGATAATGCTGCAATTCGCATATCGTCTCCCAGAATTTTCTCCGACATGGTTGCGAGCCGGCACCCCACACCTACGCATCACAGAATCGGGCGAAACGTACCCCGCCGTGAATGCCTTGGGCTAGTTGACCGGCCAGGGCGGCCGATGGTGAGGCGAGTCACACGAGCTGACACGGGGCGCATCGGTGCCGGTGGCGAGGCGTTATTTACGCGTCGCAAACATGCGATGCAGACGAGCGGGCGTCGCTTTTAGTTCTGCATTCGGCCGCACCGCGTTGCGACGCCGCCGTCCGCTTGTGTCATTTCAACGTCACAAAGGACCACAGATTTGCACTCGATGATTTTCAAACAGCAACGGAAAAAAGAGAAAACAATGGGTCTACAAAATTTCATTGCAGCGGCTGAGTAAAAAAGGAAACACTGAAAATAACTAGAAATTCAAAGAGGCAACATGAATATTTCGAGAATTACAGTAAATCTTCGAGTAAACTTGTAAATTATGAAATTGAATGATGATTCAAATTGTATCTCAACGGAATAGGTTCCTTTGCTTACAATTGTGGGGAAAGAATAAATAGGATTGACAACACCAGACGAGTTGACAACACTGGAAAAAGCAAAGACACCAACAGAACGCGTCATACCATAACACTGAGGAGGTGGATAGAGAGAAAGCGTTCGAAAGCCATAGAAGCCGGACCAGCTCGCACTCCGAAACAGGCAACAATAGCTCACTAGCCGTCGATAGCAAGGTTGGCGGCAGATCTATTCCAAAATGTTAAAATATCTGTAATTGCAGAAGACTAATAAATTTTCCAAAGCAATAAAGATTTAATTTAAGATATCGACTGAAGATGTTTGATGAATTTCAATATCAAATTTGAACTGTTGAGATTTTGTACATTTCCATCAGCGTCCGACAGCTTTTTTTAGTTCCGAGTTCATTCGTGCGCTCGAATGTCTGAGTGACGAAATACATTGAAATGTACAAAATCTCAACAATTCAAATTTAAACACTACATAATATAGCGTTCTATTGAACTACTTTAAGCATATCAGTTCTTTTAATTATTGAGAATAACCAGTTATCCCATCACGCTATGAGATATTATACAAGTCTGTCATCGCAAAGCAACCGCCTTAACCGATAGCATCATCGCCATCTAAGATGCAAAGACAATGGCTGCGATTACGTCGCGGTGCCAACGATTATCACCCGAGGCGGTTAGCGGAGCGACGTCAACAATTACGAGTGGCCTGTTGCGAAACGAGAACATTGCCGCGAGGAAACTCTCGCAGGGGAACGAACCGCGACGAAGCGATACTGCGACTGTCCTGGTGATCACACGCGGTGGTGTTCGGTGAATTATTCTTCATATAGCACGCGCGGTCTCCCAAGGGGAACCGAGGGCCAATGACCAGCCACCTCATGCGTCATGAAAGATCACGATTATACACTTAGTGCTAAGCATCTTCAAAGACTCGGCTGTCGCATGCCATGAGTGCACAAACATTGAATGGTACACGAAGACGAAGCTCGCAAATGACTTTTGAAGTTCCATTTCTGCAGCGAAACTTTTGCTTCTCTTTCAGAACAACTGTGTAAATTTTAAGTTGTCGCAAATGTCACACACTACAAAACTGAAGGCGTGTAAATTATACCGAAGGAATTATCTCACCCCGTAAATTGATAATTTAATAGTCACAAATAAGTAATCTGAAGTTAAAAATTCAACACCAATAATGCGTAACTGCTACAAACATTGGTAAGTATCGAATTATTATCGACTCTCGAGTCCGTGGTGCAGTGGTCAACGCCATTGGCTACGGTCGCAGATTTCACTCTTCGAATCCCAGTACGGATAGTTTCATGCATTGATTTTTCAATGTATTAATGGATTCCTGTTCGAAGGTGTGGTCGTTTGTGATGTATAAAATTCCGTCCTACCAATATCCCATCCCAAAAGCGGGGTGAAGCTATCACTAGTCTTGTCATTTATCTATCTTTCTATCCTTACTCTGTTCGAAAAATAGAGGTTGAGCAACTGAACAGGCAGTTCTCGCAGAAAAACTTCTCTTAAGATACCCCCACATAAAGAGCGGACATTTTTAAATAAATTTATCTAGACCAGTGGTTCCAAAACTTATTACGTCCATGGACCCCTTCTTAACGCAAAAACCTGACTATGAACATCCTAAGTAAAATAACTCTACGGAACTACAAAATAAAAAAAGCATAAATTTAATTGTGATGCCTTGAATGGTAAATGGTGATGTAAAAATAAAATACAAATGAAAATTTTTTATATTTAATGTATGATGAGGTTCATAACTGCACTAAATCCACGTTCAACTAAATAGGAAGACGGGAAAGCAATGAACAGCCTCTGTACAGTGACCCATAATGAAGGATATAAAATTGGCATCTGCCCTTGTAGCTTTCTGGTATCTTGTTTGTTTCCGCTCCCCCCATTTGTGGATTATTCAATATATTGCTCCCGTATTAGTACGGATACATCTGAGTTTGTGGGTCTGCTGCAAAAGGGTCCAACATCCAACAAATCGCTACCAATTTATGTATTGCTATTTACTTTTAAGGTGTTAACTGTCAATTCTTGGTGGAAAGACATTATATTTCAAAAAAATAAAACACAATTCATTTCTACTACTTCCACATATTTAAATATGTGGAAGTAGTACAAATGAATTGTTTTATTTCTATTTATTTCAACATTCATAATAATGAAAATGTGCTACAGATATTTTTTTATATTAAACGTTTCGCGGACTCCCTGACGTTGTCCACGCACCCCAAAATTATTTTTATTTTTGCCCCAGACTACCCCAGCGGTCACAAGGACCCCTGAGGGTCCATAGGAACCACTTGGGGAATCACTGATATAGACATATAGCTAGGCCGCCGTTCACGAACCCTATATATAATTTATTATTTAAAATTTTTATACATGTGTAGTTTTTTTTTAATATTTAAGTCGATGGAGCAAGATCATAATCTTCCATGCAGTGTCAACAAATCGTTTTGTAAAAAAAATCTTAAGGCACCAGAATTTAATAGAAAGATCAATAAAAAACAAATGACTGTTTGCAGGAAGGCATAAAATTCCGTTTGACATTAATGTAATCGAAGCGTTTCAAGTAAATCTATATTAGTTCCCATAGCCGATGACACGGCAAATAATACAGCTCGGACACATAAATTATATTCCCCAGAGAAACTGACAAGTATTTTTTTGATAAATCCATCAGCATGAAATTCGACAGGGGAAGCGGCGCACCTTCGTGCCCTGCTCTGCCCGCCTTACCATTACTATACGAATGCATGAAAAAAAAGGATTTTGTTTTTTTTTTATTACGATCAATTAAAAGTTAAATCTGAATGGAACAAGTGTGAATGCACTGTCTCACGGCCGCAAGTTTAATTGAGTTCATTGACTACTTTATACCGACTCTGCCTTGATACAGAATCTCTCAGAATAATTAATAAAAACGGTAAAATCTTTTTTAATGTTATATTTAAAAAAAAAACGGGAATATATTATCTGCGAGCGAAATGTTTATTACTCATGTTACTTGAGCAAACGCAACAGTATTATTATCCATTGTAGTATTCGTTTATTATGTCTGACTATATATTAATTATTATCAAGAACAATTAAGATTAGATCAACAATATAATATATGTTGTGAATGTTCGTAATTATACTAATAAAGAAATACTTCATTCCAGCGCTAAATGAATTATATTGTGTAAGTTAAAGAATCGCGTTATTTTACCGGAAAATCAGCTAAAACTATCACGAACGATTTCGGGTGACATAGGTGGTATTCAATAAGCGGTCTACAGAAATTCAACCAGAATTGGCAGTTCCTACATAAAATCAACAATTATTTGGTTCGAAACGCGTATGACTAATTACATTAAGCATATTTTCCATTCTACTGGATCAATTTATGGTGTATTAAGATTGTGGAATCGCAGTACTAAAATTGGGTTTTATTTTTATAAGCAAAATATATTTTTATTCCATGAATTCGGCGATATCTGTGTGATAATTCGTTTTTAATATAAAATTAAAATGAATACCTAAGTTATTCCACTGGCTGATTCCAGCAATATTAATTTAATTATAAAATATACACACTTATTATGTAAATTGAATTATTCAGAATAATACACAAACAAAAACGTGTGTCGAATGAGTTAGTTGTAAAGCCAAATACTTCATATAGAAAATAATATATTATCGGCTTAAAAATATTTAGGAAGGAATTGTATGTCCACAATTTTGGAACTAACTAACGCTTTATACATGTAAAACCATTGATATTAATGTCCTTCTTTAAAAAATGTTGATACGAACATTATTCACTACGACGACACTGTTTGTGATGTAGAAAAAATGCCGTTGAAATCGTATACCGACCATCAACTACACACTATATTGTAAAAATTCGATTGCATGACAATGTTCTACAAATACATTAATTTTAATACCCAACCGAGTAATTCGGGTAGTAATTCGGATCATAAAAAAGACTTTCAATTGAATAGCTCACTTAGAAATGATGTTTACTACTGAAGTTTGCGTACTAATCGAGTTGCAGCATAGAAACCTAATAATTACAATAATGATATGCGGTGCAATCATTTTGATTTCTTTTTCCTTCTACGTTTCGCAAGTAGGACAACAGCTCATCAAAATAATACATAAAACATGTTATTAACAATACTGCATAGTTCCGCAACACAACGAAATCAACAGTGTGATTAGGATTATACTAATTTAATTTTATGCATTTACTGTGTGATATTAGGATTAATCGATTATTATGAATGCACAATGCCTAAGACAGGAACAATGAGTTTTTATTTGACTTATTAAACGAAAGCAATATTAGAAATATAAGAGAAACGGTGAATTTAAAATAAAACGTAACACTAAAGATTGCAATATTGAAATTTATTTACACATCGCAACTCCAGTAAAATACAATCGTAAGTTTGAATTTTGAAATTTTGCAGGAGTTCCATTTGAAGTTTACAAAAGTTTTTTATAAAAACAAAAGAAGTCTGGATGTATACTCCAAAGCAAAAGAAGATTGCGTTTCTCTTTGCATCTATATTTTATATTTTTTTAAAATAAATAAATACCGTTTCTGAAATGTGATCAAAACAATAAAATGCTTCTCAGCTTAATGGCAGCGGACATGGCGGAGTCTTTGAAAAACTTTGGTTGCCGTCCTTGGACTCATTCATATATGAGTCCTACGTCATACATTCCATTCTATTGAAAAAGTACTGGGTTATAATCGAGTTTGATTTCAAATGTCAACGAGAGATGGTGGTATACACATCAACGCATTATTTAACAAAAATTAAACTATTATTTTTACTAAAAAGTTTTGTAAAACTACCCGGTATGTACCCGGATGGTACACGTTTACTTTTTTCTCACTTTTGTAGTATTTATTACTGTTATTTACACATTGCGCAGTGATTTATTGAATGGGCCATATGGCATTTTTATGGTGCTAGTCTTTATGATAACCTTGTCTTGTCCCGGAGCGACCTGTAACATCTGCAAGATTTTAAATATTTAAAAAAAAACCTATTTATTTTTTTTCACTACACCACATAAGTAAGTAACCCACAGATAAAGAACCACTGCTCAAATTGCATTGATTTATGCGGCGAAGTATCTGGAAGCCACCAAATCAAATTTGGTTAAGATATGTCAATTAGTTATAAATCATAGTGAATTTAGTGAAATGACATTTTAATATAATTTAAGACATCGACTGAGGGTGCTTGATGGAATTTCAATATCAAATTTGGATTATTGAAATTTTGTACACTTCCATGTATTTTGTCACTAACGACCCGGCTTCGCCTTTCGGCATCTTCAGGCATTCGAGCGCACTAATGCCTGACGATGCCGAAAGGCGAAACCTGGGTCGTTAGTGACAAAATACATGGAAGTGTACAGAATCTTAATAATTCAAATTTATTAAATATAAGCTCTTTTTCCTGCTCACTGAAGTTTTTGTGAGAAGTGAAAAACGGACGCATCTCCTTGTAAAAACTGACAGACAGTAAACAGTGTCTAACGTTTATATAGAAGATACAAATACGACAAATATTATTTACGAGGTAAGATATTATACGTCTGAGAGCCACACTGATACCTGAGTTAAAATTTCGAGAATTGCTTCAATCCTTATTTTGTAAACACCACATTTACAGAGTGGCGAATTGTCGCTTTCCAACTTCTTATGGAATTACCAGTGATTTTACAATTATAATAGTATTGTGGGTTTCGACAGGATGCAATTCGACGAAAGGGTAAATATATACAATCATTCCACGTTTAGTGACATCTGTTAGGTGTTCAACGTATAGGATATAATAACGGAGAATTAGGAAGGTTCAGCTGCTCATTCAGAATTGCCAAGGAATTTAACTGGGCTCTATTGATTTCCAAAATTTCTTGATAAAATAATATATGATCCCCCATGTTTTTATGCAACAGTTTAACCCCATCATCCGCATTAAACGTATGGTTCTCCATTAGCAAGTGATTTGCGAATGCCGAAGTTTCTTTTTTTAAAAGCTGCCTTTAGATAACAAGCCCAACTACATATATACACAACTCAAATGTGTCAATTTTACTGAAGGTGTGAAGATAGGAGCATATTTTATAAAAATACTGCAAACAAATAACAAGCCCAACTACATATACACATAACTCAAAAGTGTCAATTTTACTGAAGGTGTGAAAAACATATTTTATAAAAATACTGCAAACAAATAACAAGCCCAACTACATATACACATAACTCAAAAGTGTCAATTTTACTGAAGGTGTGAAACATGTTCCTCGATTTGAACGATATTTTTTTATTTATTGAATATGCCTAATTATACACGTCAACGTATAAAACGAGTACATTTTTAATCGAAGGAGAAGTATAAACAATCATCTTTTTGCTATTAACTGCTAATTCTTAGCGGTATGATTCATAAACCGCGACATGCACCATGTGGTTTCACTGTTATCTAGACAGGTTTCATTTGGCGAAAGGTTATATTTAATCGCAGTTATGCACCTGTTTAAAATTATCACACGCCGATCGAAACTGGTACTGATCAAATTAACATTCATCCATGCAGCCTAAGCACATAGTATTTATTTGTAAAATACCAAATCACATTGTAAGCACGGTTATACAGACAAAAATATTTACGAAAGAATCGATTTTGATTTGATATATGCTAGGTATTACCAGAACAAATATTAATTAATACAATGAAGTGAATGATGAGGCAAGAACAATCCAATATAAAGGCTGTCAATAAAGTGAATTAGTCAACAGAATACACCGGTTTGCGAGCTGAATGTCTGCGAAGAGCTTTCGTGGATTAATGCACACTAAGTGACATGACAAAGCTCGCAATAGTCGTGGAATTTGAAATACCACAAGATATAAATATTATCGGACAAGCGTAATAAGCCGCAATTAAACGAAGTGCCTATATACGAACACTGCCTTGCTAAATAAAAACACAGTATTTGCAGGAAATGTCAAAATTAAAGTATGGAGTACGATAAAATGGATAATTTGGAATATTTTGTGTAAGAAAAACACAGTCAAACTTATATTGTGTACAACACGAGTTTAAAAGCAAAGTTTTCTTCATCTTTAAAAGATATTTACTAGCTAATTGCATGAATCGTAAAAAATATATGTTACAGCTTGTGACTATGGCAAAAAATAACATGGAATATACGATTCCTGTGATTGCGGAAGGAAATAAAAAGCAGTTATTAATTACTGTGTTTTTACTTACAGTAGATACATAAAAATACTAGCCAATAGTAAATATAACCACATAAACAGATTATTTTAACGGAAATGTACTTTTTCAATTCTCTTATAACTTTTAAAAGACCTAACACATAGGTAGATTATCCCAAAAAAACAATATTCATATATAAATAATACTATACTAAAAGGTAAGTTAAAGTAGTATGCCTGATTATGACACACCATTTAATATGCAAATACTGTTTTTTTTACTTAGAAAGGCAGAATAGACAGTGTACAGTTTACTTTTACGAACACAGTCGTTAATATTTGAAAAGATGATATTTCATATTACTTGCAAAAAAAGCGACTAACAATTAGACCGGCAACGTCAGCGAAATAAAACTATTTTTCCAATAATTCGTACTTCAAAATATGGAGAGTGTCCGCTAAGCAAAACCTCGTGCACATTTTCCAGTCGGCGGAATCTTCCTAAATCGGCGTTATTTCGATGGATATGTCGACACGATAAATTACCGAGTCAGAGGTGAGATGCCGCATCGTAATTGAATCGCATTCGAAAAGTACACGTGGAAAGAAACTTATGTATATACGCGCTGAAGGGCAAGAAAACGCATGCGCACGCATCCTGTTCAAAAGGAAATGAAAATTATGTTATAATACTAATAGTGAGTTTAATATGGTTTCCTTTTGAAATTGATATTACAAAACTAAAGTAACATACAATTTATTTAAAATGCAAACGCATCAAAACCGCAGTCATTTAGTCCTACGAGTCAGGACAGGTCTTCATTCGTTTCTCAAGCAGTCGATTTCAATAAAATTTGTGAATTGAATGGGTCTTACTGGTTTACTACGAAACCGGTCCTGGTGTATGATTTGATTGCGTTTTAATATCTGAACCACGCATTATTATTTTTAAATTAATATTTGATGGCTGCGAAAATAGTTGCCCCACCGTGGATTTATATATCGTATGTAAGGTCTGGTGTCTATTCCAGAGACGCGGAGGTATTGCGTATATTATATTTTATTAGTGCTACCCATTCCCATGCATAAATTTTCAATGCGGTCATCCAGTCAAAAACTCGCCCATGAATGTTCCATAGCATCGTCTTGAGTAGAATACTACTTGGGTTAGACATTGGAGGGATGAATTGTGATATAATTAAATAAGCATGTAAGGTTTAGTAGAGATTTCGGTATAATTATATGCCGTGAAATGACAGAAACCATATGTATGTTAATTTAGATATGCGGAGTTTTCATACTTAATTGTGTTATGAACAATACTACCCTGTAAATTTTTCACCATGTGTAAGTTGGCTATAAATACACATTAATTTAACATACCTTGATCATATTTAAAACTATCGATAACGTATAATGCCGAAGACACTTTATTCGCGATTACGGAGCGAATCGGCGATCGGTATTGGATCGCAGGGTTAAGCCCGAAGCTAGGCGGGTTTCCGGGCGGGGTGGAGCGCCCCGCCATACTCGGTGAAGAATATTACATGGTTGATAAAATGTCTCGCATCTTGCGGGAAGGAAGAGTAATCGCAAACCATTTGGCGCAGATTAGGCCGGTGACTGTTGGAAGCGGGGCGATTTGTTAACTGCCCGTTCAGCACGGGATCCGTTGCTTGGCCGTTATGAGAAACTATCTGAATAAATTAACAGCCAGGATGGCTTTGTCAGGACGCGAGGATTTTCTCTTTTGATTTGTAAACCGATATTGGTAAATTTAATCGACGATTTTGGATGCATCATAACAAATAAACTAGTTGGAAGACAGACGAAAAATCCATTGATCTAGTGCACGAGCGACGAAACTTGTCCTGTCGGAAAGCCGCATTCAAGAAACATACATAAAAATGTATTTACATTATTCTGTAAATGAAGTAAAACAATGAAATTTATGTATTTTTTTACTTCAGTGAAAAGGGCGCATTTAGACCCCAGATCTAGTGTTACAAGGACACAATGTATTTGGGTCACACTTAAAAAATATTAAGCTTGGATTCTGCAGTAATTGTTTAAGATTTAAAACAGTACAAAATTATAACTGGAATAATCATTATGATATCATTCGTAGAGAATCAAGTTACTAGATGTAGTTGATTAACTATTTAAATCATGCCACATATCGCAGCCCACAGGTGAGAGACGCGATCAGAATGGAACAAGTTCAATTCTGGGCCAGACCAATAACAAATTTGATTTTTCCAATTCTCAAACGAAGTCATAGTGGCAATTTCGAAAGTATTATAAAATAAAAATTTGCGACTTGTTTAGTTACATTTGTTTAACCAGAATACAAATAAGGGTCATGTAGAATAATAGCTGAATCATGTCAATCGATCGACAAATCACGAGTACTTCAAAACGGTAAGAAGTCCTTGAATATAAAAACGACTGTTGAATGGACACTGGAGTAAGGGGACACACAATATTAAACTTAAAGGACGAGAAAATAATATATATACTGAGATAAATAATATGGGTACTGTGATCTTGGCCGAAGATGCACTGATAGCAGGGGGAGTGGTCGACTAGCGAAAATATTATCAGCGACGACTGATCCGATAACAAGGAACAGCATTACACAGCAAATAATGCTGCGTTCGACGTCTACGAGGTATTCTGTGGAATCTCTTCCTCTTGTTAAAACTTCTTGTGTTTTGTGATAAACGACTCGGCCTTTGGATGCAAAGAAAAATGGATTCCGCATCGATAAAGATCCACGGTGTAGTGGTGAATTTTTGCCGGATGAACAAATTAATTTAGTCACACTAGGAAAAGAAAAAAGAAAAATATTACGACTATCTATATGTAATTTACGAAGATATATCATTTGACGATTGATTCGACGGTTAAAAATAGTTATCTACTATCATTATTTTTACACGAGATCAAAAACACTTTCTGTTTAAAGTTGAGTAACTCGTCTTTATCCTTTTCGCTATGTAGCATAAAACTAATCCAGACAAAAATTATCCACATTACATTGTTTGAAAGGTTAAAGAGGAAGAATATAAAATCCTAATAGTACTTAAATTAAAATAAGATTTTCAGCGAGACTGCTAATTACTTAATTGTTCGAACTGCCATTTTTCCCGTTACGTCCGATTTTTAGGATCAGATAATGGGAAAGAATTTTAGACATCACAGAAATAAATGTCTTCGATAAAAAATTTAAAAATCAACTGAAAAATCAATGTTTAAAACTGTCCGTAATGGGATTCGACACTGTGAAACACCGTAACCTAAGCCAACGACGTTGAACACACCGGCAAGAATAACAGCATTCGAAAACTATAAATATGATCTGCTTGGTGATATGTATTTTATTTAAACTCTAGGAAATTTACGTAAGTTTTATCTATTAGTAGGTTTGGTTATATTCCATCGATCCACAGACACGTTGATGAAGATGTAGAAATTCTTAATACATAAAATAATTATTATTGGTGTTGCTTCGTCAACCGTTTTAAAAATTCATAGAAAAATAATGGCAGGTCGCATTGTGTTGCAACAAACACTCGCACCCGCGCTTCCGAGAAAAAAGACAATGGCCATTAGTTGATTAGCAATTAATAAACGAAACGGTCATCATATTGTTCGAAATCAGGCCGATCGACACGTGTATCACGAACACGGGTAAACGTTACGCAATATTTGACTATCCGCTCGGTCGTTTGCTTTGTAGGGATTATATTAAACAACTGAATGGATGTATGTTAAAACACCCCTTAGTATAAAAATTCTATTTCATTCTACGGACCACATCACACCAAATAACAAGCCGGTCATCATTACAAAACTCGACTGTAAAAACTTGCTTCATCTTAGATGTTAAGTCGTCTGTTGGAAAATCACTCTTATTTAATCTACATGGCGTACTTACTACCTGTTAAACTTTACAAAACGACTTTTTTAATGAAAATTCACCCATACAAGTGTAATATTTAACACGAACAGTGAATAAAAATGATGTAAAATCTGTTAAAAATTAAGTCACACCCATTACCAATGTTGAGCATAACGTCGCTTCCACGGTAAAACCACCTATCAGAAAAAATTGTGAAAATGAGTTTTGAATGCCATTGTATGAAAACCAACATTCTGCATCCCCCGTTAAAAACATGTAAATGGGGGACCAATAGGAAAAGGCTCTAATTTGAATATTTCAACACACTTTTTAGCTTTTCTCGTTCCATTATGTTATATTCCAGTTATTCTAGACTTTTTAAAGTGATGGTAATAAAAGAAATGACTTATCTTCCCTTGTTTCACGAAAACTGACAATAAAAATATGTACTATTAACAAAAGTATAAGATCTTGCTTCTTTAAGTTAAATAATGTTTTTTGCTTCTCTTGAACATTGGCAAATATTCTGATTAGTGGTTTGCCGTGGAAACAACGATATGCCCTCTAATGTGGTATCTCTACAATACTTATTAATCTTACAAGAACTTTAAGTAATTCAGTCGTTAAGGCTCTTTTTATACACGCCTAATAAGACGCTAGTCAATTTCTCTACTAAATCAGAATCGAGTGGGGTGATGCAAACACATTTTCCATTGCGGGATTCGAATACGTGACGCCGCAACCGAGTGAACCAAAGCCGGACACCGTTGACTACTGCGCTGCAGAACTGACAAATGCAATGTCTTTTTTTTACAATGGTCGATTAAACTGTGATGCAATATGTGCAGTTGCCTGCATGTGCCGTGAAGCACCCCTTGCCGATCATCGTGCGCTATTAATAAACAGCGTTTCGCTTGGCTCTTCAGTAATCGTTTGAAACAATGAAGCCTCCCGCTAATATCAACGCGATTATCCCTGCAAAGACCCATTATCCCGGTGCATAACGATGGATTTGGCGTCCGATGCACGAAATAAGCCCTCGCTTTGTGAAATGAGCCATTTCTGCTACCCACTGCAACAGCGCGGCCAATAAGTACCAATTAACAATTTGGGGCGGTCAATAGCCTTTATAGCACAAAATGGCACAAAATGAAACAAACTTAAACAATAAGTGACACCCAAAAGAAGATGACAGATATACAAAATAATCTATATCAATCATTAAGTACTATATATTTTTGTGTACTGAAATGATCGCCAGAATGGTTTGATATGTTGAAAGCAATGTTCCCTCTAAGACGACAAGTTTGCTGCGCGGAAAATATATAGGCTGTGCAGGCCACTCCAACAAGTGCGCGACATAATTTCTATTTTTTTGCAAACATCAATATGTCATATTTGAATATTTGATTTAAAAAAAAAGTGTTATTTGTTTTGTTTTGCGTTGTATATTATATTTAAAATTATTATCAATTAATAATTTATATTAAAATAAAAAATAACAGAATTCATTTTAATTCTTCATATAAAATTAAACTAATCCCAAGTTAAAAAAAAATAAGCAGAATGAAGCAAATAATCAGTAATTAACATGTTTCAAAACGTTGCTAAAATGTGTTTAGTTTTTCACGTCATTCCTTACACCTAATCCATATATATTATATACTTCATCTAAATCAATTTCTTGGTTTGATAATATTTAATTCTCATTATATTATCTTAATGTTCATATTGGATGTATATAATTTCTTGAAAAAAATTGTATTATTAGGGTTATTTCAATTTTAAGATTTTTTGAATAGTTGTATTGGAGTGCGCGCGAACTCTGGACGAGTGCGCGGGGATTTTCAAACTGCTGCGCACGCAGCTTAGAGGTCCATTGGTTGCAAGCAAAGAATTTTAAACTATATGTGAACTTATTTTTTTGTTCTGCAGCAGTTTCGTGCTGTCAGATGGGTTCTTCGGGATTTGGAAACCCGTGACCGTGTCGGAGTCGGGAATGTGTGTATATAGCATTCGATTTACAGACTGCCTTTCATAAGATTGATAGTATATAATCGTATTATCGTATATGTGTGCATATTATGTGCAACATAACAAAAAATGTACATCATTCCCAAAATACAATTCTGACTGTCTGTCTTTCTCTGGTCGAGATATATTG
Source organism: Himalopsyche phryganea (assembly GCA_022494535.1). Taxonomy (NCBI): domain Eukaryota; kingdom Metazoa; phylum Arthropoda; class Insecta; order Trichoptera; family Rhyacophilidae; genus Himalopsyche; species Himalopsyche phryganea. The sequence goes on from JAGVSL010000129.1 coordinate 668,713, forward strand.
GTAATAAATTATTTTCATCGGAAGCGACGCGCCTGTCCCGGCGGCAGGGGCTCTCCCCGCCCCGGCCCTGCGTTTATCAGCCGTCAACGGGGTGAAAACACCCGACGTTTTTTGTCCGAGTATATATTATATTGCAAACATGTTTTACATCATTTAATGGCAGAAAAAATGGACATCGAAAGCCTCGCATCGATAGCCACTTAATAACGCGTTTGTCAAAAGCGACGTATTATATGGGAATAGAACCGAGTATCGGAAACCACTCGGAAATTCGGAATATTTTCAGGTGTGGCATTTTCAGTAGTTTTCCTAAAAATAAAGAAGGAAATATCTGTATAACTTTATACAATGTCCTCCCAGACGATTGCTCAACGCTCTGGAACTTGTCGGATGCCTTATTATTTTATAATGCACTTTTTAACTTAGTTAAAAAATTAGAATCAATGCATACTTTAGACATAAATAATATTACGATATTGTCAGTTTGAGATGCTTCTCGAAGAGGCAAAATACGAGTCAGGGTTAGTAACGCAACCAATAGAATAAGAAAGTTATCAATTGTAATGATATATTAAAAGTGAGAATGTTAGCAATGAAAAACTATGTACGGTAAATATAACTGAATAAAAAATCACAAATACCTAATCAACCAACCACTCATTTCCGATAGCGACAAGCATCGACCCCGCCCGCCGGTCATTTGCGGTGAAAAACATTGCCCTTATTGGCCGTCAAACAAGCAATAACAAAAAGAAACATAATAATAACAACTCGGGCAGGCAGTTGTGGAACACACGAAAGCGCTGTTCAATTAACGTTATCGGCGCCGTGACGCGTCGCGACGCCCGCCCAGGACATCGGCCACAAGCCATCGGGCATCGGCAATCTGTCAACCAATTATCGCCCACTCAGTGGGGAGGATCGCCCGCCACAATAAACAATAATAGCAATATGACACGTCGTTCCTGTGGTGGCTCGCTCGACGGTCGTGTATTTATTTACGAGCTTGTGTAATATTTAAGTTAATTTTTTTTTATGTGAGATATACAAAATATGTTTAATAATGTAAATGTTTACATTTACGCGAAGATTTCCAAGACTTGATGTCAGTAAAGTACCTACGATGGATTAGACGGTGTTTAGATGTTTCTCAAAGAGGTCAAATTTACACAAGCAAAATAATAAATATTATATATATGTAACCCGATCAAATTGAGCATCAAAACAGAAATTGTGTTAACGAGATAGGTACTTCTTAACTAAGAAAAAACATCATTGATCGTAATTAAAACGGCTAATGAATTATTATTATTCAAGTATGTATAAAGATGCATAAATACACAAATAATTATTTTATTGTGCTTAAAAATCAGCATGTGATGCATATTGGTGTGGTGTGGGAGTAGAGGGTGGTGGGGTAGGAAAAGCTGTTGCGGAAGTGGGAGCTTTCGAGTGGAATGGCATGACAAATCGACCAACTCTTCTGCCATCTCCGTGTGTCGCTCGTTCGCTGCAATAATGGGGAAACTTGATATTTCCCGATTCCAAATGCCAAGTTTACCCACCGTAAGAATGCGATAAGAGCTTGGGTATTTTGATCTCTCCTCTTCAGCGCTGACTGTTTACGTCGAATATGTTTAAACGCAAATTGAGTGAAGCCGTATCAATGGCAGTGTGTATTGTCTAGTGTCTGGTACGAAATACGAATATACTGTAATATTTAGAGTATAAACAGATAAAATAAACAGGTGCATAGTTTACATCTTTCGTTAGAAAAAACTTTTAATGATAGGAGAATTCCAGATTAATTTTCATAAGACTTAAATACTAACACTTGAAGAATCCTTGAAATTCAGGGGAAACTATCACATCAACAACCCATTCTTCTAGTTGACACATATTTAAATATAATATGTAAATTGAACAAAATATTTGGCATTCCAGCAGATTATTGAAATTTTGAATGCACTGGAAGATCAACTACATAATCAAGGACATAATACAAAGTGAATTAATAAGCCTACGTCTTTGATTATAAAAGTGTTTTTACGATATGTAGTGAATCTCGGATTAATTTCCCCAACACTTTGAAGAATTTCGGGGAATCTATTCCATCTCCCCCATCCTACTAGGCGAGAAATATTTAAATATAATATGTAAACTGCACAAAAAATTTGGCATTCCGGCTGATAATTGAAGTTTTTAATTCAGTCGATATCAACTCGAGGATATAATACAACACGAACAGAACACACATACCCACGATTCCAAATGCCAAATAGAAAAAAATTAAATTTTCAATCCTGCCGGGACTTGGAACCGTTCGATCGGAACTGGTAAAATATTGCAACACGAATCGGATAAATAAAATAACTAGCGTCGATCAATTATGTATGAACGTGTTTTTACGCATGTTTGCGACACTGCATATTTTTGGACATATTTTGAATTAGTGCTTTCGCCAGACTTGGGACGGTGTGAATGTTGCAGTAAAATCTAGGAGAAAAAACTTCGATGAGTCCATGAGCAAAATAAATATAATTTCAATGAACGGTATTCAGGTTTATTTCCCACATTTTAATAAACAGAATACAAAAACAAATAAAACCGAGCATTATGATCGTAAAATAAACGGTTACAGTCGATTGTTGTAAAATGTCAAATATAGATTTTTAAGCGCATTGTTAATTTACTTAGAGCCAAAGAAATTGTCAATGAAGAGTCTGAAGTAGTAAATAAACAAATACGAGGTCAATGTATTTGACGACTTGGATTATCTTTTCTGAAGAAAGTAGGCTGTTGAATAAAACCTCAAACAGAGTAAAACTAATGTACGTAAATATTTACCAAGTATAATAATAATGCTCAAATGCGAATTGATATCGAAAGCAATTGACTTTTGAAAAGTAAATATTTCAGGACAAGCAGTTATCGGTCAAACACCTATTAGGCTTCAAATGAATATGTTTTATGTATGTATTGTAAAATCGCCGTCGCCCTGGAAGGCCGATGACGACCATCCATAGGATGTATTCGGCGGAGCAACGGTACGCTGGGATGACCTGGGAGGAAGCGTATAATGCATCTGTAATTTGAACAATTAAAAAAATTGTGTTCAACATAAAAACTTGTGGCGGCACCAAGACTAAAGAAAATTTTAATTGTTGAGATTTTGTTGATTTTCATGTATTTCGTCACTAACGATCCGAGATTCGCCTTTCGGCAACTTCAGGCAATCGAGCACACAAATGAACTCGAACTGACAGACAGTTGATAGTTTATATCGTTTATATGTTAGATGAAATGCGACAAACTATTATCACTAAGTCTAGGAATTACATTGACACCTGGATTGATCCCAACAATGAATCTTAATCCTAGTTGGGAAAACAAACGCATTATGGGAGAATGGAAGATTTTAAAATGCAATTCGACGAACTACCTACATATTCCAAATTAATGGATTTAGTAAGTGATTATGGAATGATGTCTTAATATGGGAATTTCATTACTGACTAAAGACTAATTATATATATATATATATGTATACGATTCAAACGCGTATTAATTAATGATAACAATTACATGAAACAAATACAAATTAACATGAAACTGAAAAGTATGAAGTGTTTTTTTTCTGATTAAATAGATAATCATAAAACATATATGGTTTTTACACCTTTTAAAAGAACGAGACCCACAAAGCATTAACTAACTACCCGACAGACTGATATTGAGATTCAGCTAGTAAAACTAGTTAAATAGAAGCGAAAATAGACACATATATCTTCGATGGATTCAGTGGTAACTTTGTATAAAGTTATTTTTAATGTAAAATTGATAACATTCGACTGGCTGTGTTATCAAATTGGACACGTGTTTCGTTTCTTTAAGAAGCACCTTCAGGCTTACTATATCATAAAAATTTTAATAGGGCAGGTGAAGGCTTACCGCTGATAAATGTATTCATCTTAGGATTTTCTCGTCCAAATACTATTATTTAAGTTTGCAATTAGAAGTGTTATGGTAATGAGTACATTTGTCGTTCGAGTCTTACCCGCTCCTCAGATACAGTAGTGGGAAACAAACTCACCAACACATTCGCTTTGAAGTTGAGAACAAAATAATTAAGTTATAACTTTTATATTAAAAACACATTAATCTAGATTTGTCAAAAATATAACTATGCGCATATTTCATAGCGCCATGGCAAAACGTTTAAAAGCTCAAGTGAAAACGATACATTTGAGTACTTTGTTGTTCATAGTTAAGATAATAAGTAACTGACAAGGATTCGGTTTCAATTCAAATTCTTTACCAAATTTGAACATCGGATGTCAGAATGAAAGCCAAGTTCTTGGTTGTATAAGATAAAATTAAAGTATGGTATAATAAAACAGCCTTTAAACCATTCAGAATGTCAGACATCGATCAAGAGTAAGCCGAAAAAGAGCAGGTGTCTAATAAAAAGCGGCTGATATTAAACGTTTCATGCCGAGAGAAAGGGAGCCGAATGAATGGATGTATCTCTTCAGGTAGGATATCATCGCGTGTGATGAAATATCGGTGCGGCTGCGAGGTGTCAGGTGGCAAGAAGCCAGCGGTCAAGAGGGCGGCGACTAAATAATGACCAGCCCTCGGTGAGGATAGTCACCATACATCACGCGGTTACAAGCAAAATTGCGAGGAAAATTGAAGACGGCAAACGAAAATAAAATAAAGGAAACGTTGCTTAGATGTAAGATGTAGTCCTGAATAGAAACGAAGCATATTGTGTCTTTTTTTAAGCTTTGATTACGTGTCCGTAGAATTTGATAGATTTAGTGAAACAACAGTAATTTGTCATGTACAAATTCATTAGCTAGATCAAAGGTGAGTTGTTGCGCGCACACCCGTGAAGGTTTTTGAAGAAAAAAAATTAAAATCTAAAAAAAAAGAATCAAATACGTACATTTCGGAAAGGTATTCAAAAGGTTCGGGTCATGAGTCAGCCATAAGACAATAGTATTCATAACTTAAATAATTTATTTCACATGTGCTATAAATATCGTTGGAAATATGGTAACAATAACATATATTGTTTAAAAAGTATATATATGTTAAAAAAAATCGGGCTTTTTTCGGGATGAGAAAAATAAATCTGGGCTTGGGCCGGACCGGGCCTGAAATGACGGGCTCGGACCGGGTAATTTTATGAAATTTCAGCCCGTGTCGACCTCTAATCCAAAAGCACTTCAATAAACAGAATTAAAACACAAACCCTTTCTTTCTTTGAGTGGCATTGCAACGCATGCCGAGGACTCACTAGGAATTAATAAATGTATAGAATTTTCCATAAATTTTTATACATCTTCTTCTTACTTTCTGTGTGAGAAATCAATGTATAAAATTAGTAAAAATGCCACCAAATCCGTTTTTGTTAAATAAAATTTAAATACGAGAGAAAAACTGAAACCGACGAATGTATGTATTCATTTTCAAAATTCCGTTTGATGGATTAGGTGGTATAAGTTCGTGGCATTTCATTTTAATGGAAAATTTAAATGTGATATTCAAAGTTACAGCTGTACGTACAATAATGATTGCAAAGTCGAAGAAATCGGCAAGACAGCTAGAAGTTTTCATATTAGTATAAATAGTAGAAAGCCTAGGATATAATCAAAACACAACCAATAAAAAAGTCTCCTTAACTCACCAGGTCGCTTAATAATTATTATGCAAAAAGAATCTATTAACTGAATGTTTTGATTTCCAATCACGACTTTGCATAAGGAAACACTGGGTACGCTGAATGTTGAACTTTTCCTGTGTGACGATTTTCATTGTATCGCTGCCGAAAACATTTCTCATTGTGACGGGGGCTGCGGTTGTGCGGCGTAACAGAATGTGTCTAACGCCGGCGAAATTTAATTCAATCGCGGTTCACAGGTTTAATTCAATAAAGCATCACTCTCTCGCTGCTACTGGTGAGCGTTATTGATTGGAAACATTCATTTCACCCCCATTCATGATACGTTAACATCAATTTACAGAGCGGTTTCATTTGACAGTGCTAGTGTCTTCGGAGGTATCTATTTCATTATGGCAGGAAAGGAAAATGAATTAGTCAAAACAATTAGAATGAGAGCCTACATGTACTTTGGGCGTTTACAAAAAAAAACAGTTTTAAACACATATTTACTTGTATTTTGCTTGCTGCAAGCGAAGGGAGTAATCGCATCATTATGTCAATGTAATATAAAAATGAAAAATTACCTGAATAATGCGACTCACCCTATTTAGTTTTTTCATGTTTTATTATTATTTTTAAATGTGGAAAGTGTGCTGCTTCACGGTTGCGAGTCATAGTATCTCACTAAAACACAGGGTAACTGTATACTGTGCTTCGAAAACAGATGCTTTCAGCGAATACTTTGTCAGGAACTCGGTTGTAACTGAGAGAACGAACCAGTCCCTTATTACGTAAAAATAAAAAATGCGACGATGTCTCAGGATAGCCTGAATCCTGCTTGACTTTTCTACCAACCGGATGTATTCTGTCGCCCTGGCAGGACGCTGATGACCATCAATAGGGTGTACGCGGTGGAGCTACGGGTCGGTAGGATGACCTGGGAGGAGAAGACTGATGAGGGAACCGTGTGATGGCCATATGCTCCGAATAGGTAGCGGTTATCGTCAAAAAATAGAAAAGAAAAATAATGATTATACAACCAATACGCCGCGTAGAACCTTAGTTTACAACTTTGCTTATAACATTAAAAAATTAAATTAGACAAACATATCAATCAGCCGATTTTTACAAGCATTTTCATTTTCTCAAGCCTCCAGTTTGTGAGACCAAATAGAGATTAAATTTACTTATCACGTAGAAAATTGCTTAAATCTTTTCTAATAAGAATGTGTAGCAAATATTTCGATCAATTCATTCAAACTCCGTTGTGTGTGACAGATTGCATAATCTGATAATATCTGTAATTGATTTTTAGATTGCTGTATAAACTGCATTTCAATGTTAATTAATGATATCGTAATCATTTTTACCCAGAAAATACCCAACGAACATTTGGGCAGCGATCAAAATAAATATTTTCAAGTGTTACATTACATTTTCTGAAACAAGCTCAGATTCATCAGAAGAAGCTAGTGAGTGCAATGCATCATTTCAGAACGAATATCACATTTCAATTACTTTTGCATTCTAAAATTTTGTTAATATATTTAAATACTCTTAAAATTATATGACTTGGAATTTTTAGGACAACATATTGATCAAGTTGCATTTCTCAATTTTATTTTGCAGCAACAAAACGAACATATCATGAGCAGGGTAGTCCTTTAGTATGCAGTGAAACATCGTTAAAAGTAAACATTCATAAATTTTAAAAACAAGCGTGGAATGGTGGAGAGTTTGAAAATTGACTCCAAAACTAGGTTAGGCAATGATAATTAAATTCTGAAGCGGCAGGTACCAACAAAACAGACATGCATAATGTAGACGCGCGGATGATCCCCAATTAATTGGTTGGCGTGTGTCGCAACAAGCAGGCTACTCGGAACATGCGCGGATGTTGGTAAGTTACACACAGAGCCGGCCGTATGCGGCGGCTGTGTATTATGATTTATGGCAGGGGAATCAAAACTGATTTAACAAACTTTTTTCAGCAGTCAAAATCACGCCCGAAAGTAGTTAGCGAAACACTTCATTTTAGTTATGAATTTTGGAACGCAACATTTTAGTTTTGCTACACCAAAACTGTGAAGAAGCAAATATCAAAGCGTAGCTCTAGCTCTCCAACATCACGCAGAGGTTTTCCATAAGTGTTTCTGTAGTAACATAAATTACGCATTTCAACTCTTATCCGTCGGCGTAAAAACCTCTATAAAGAAAAGAGGCTCCATTCTTATCAATAAAATATATCGTTGATTGTATTTTACTTGCAATGCATTTAATTCAGCTTACTGCGAACACATTAATTCCCACCCGCGAGTGAGTAAGTAACAAGCAGTTGACAAAAACAACACATACTGAGATAAACACCATAAGAATCAACCTTGGGAGCGGACATGCATAAAAAAATAAGGAATATAATAATTTACCCTGTTTTTACCCAGTTAAAAAATATGCCATTAACAGAAAACAACTGACTTGTGTATCGACAAACCAAATAACTATTATTTTAAATAGTATATATATCGTAGAATAAATAATGTGTGGAATTGTAGAATATAGAAGATAATTTACTTGGACATATTAATATTATCATAAACCATATCAAAGGAAGCGGATAAAAAAAATATTTGTTCATCTCTGCTCGTACAATTTGAAAATCCATTGACGTGCATGACATTAGAGGCATGGAAGCAAAAAAAAAACATGAATCGTGAGGTAGCATCCGTCTTCGTCCGTGTAAATTTATAAATCGATCCCGCGGGACGCGTTTATGGAAATAAATAGGCCAACGATCGAATTTAACTTTCAAATTGCATCTGGAGTGGCCGTGAATAAGTGAATTGAACACAAGCACGCCATTATCTATTACAAACACCGCATTAGTATACTCTTAGAGGAGTGATAAAACTGCCGGACGAGGGGAGAAATAAATTGCATGTAAATCAGACAAACTAGGGGAGATGATGTTCGAGTAAAAAATCTAACCACAGTGGATTCTCGAAAGATTATATACCTTTGTAATATAAAAGGATGGATAATGACATAGGTGGTGTATGGTATTTTTAAAACGACATTAACTAAGAGGTTGTCAGGCACTTACTTTACAATTTAGTTCATTAGACTTATTAAATGAGCGTAAAATTCGTATAGATTTAAACGTAGTGTTTCGTTTGAGAATTATTATATGAATGAAATTAAGATAAAATAATAACTACAAGCGGGATAATGATATAATTACCCACAATACTAATACATTGAATGAACAAAAAAATCAGGATTCATATGGTTTTGATGAGTAAGACATACAAAAAATGGATATATTTTTAATAGCGACAGTCGGTTTCGTTTTTTAAACGAATTAAAAAGTTCATCGGTACTCGGTCGGTAGTCTGGCAATATATTTCAATAGTTTGATTTCGTTTCAGCTTCCTGAAGGTATCATAATAGGTGATTATTTTTTACGTTGCATGACCTTCTTTTGATTTCGGAAAATATAAAAATAGCAAAAAGTCATAACATTTAGCAGGTATTGATAGTGCTCAAAACGCACGCCCGACTGACATTATCACAGAATTCAAAGGTCAAAAGGCGCAATAGTGAGGGAGGCGCGCACGCCGAAAAGAAAATGCGCGTCAACTTTTCCCATTGTTTCGCACGGAACGGCGTACCTTATCATGCGCCACACAGACCGCGGGTGGGAAGGGCGAGTGTGAAGAATAAAAATATCTACACAATCGTTTAGCCGAATGACTAAGTGCTGCAATCTAAACGTCGGCACGTTCCGGGCGTCGAGATAAAGGGAGGACCAGGTGAGCGGGGGGGAGAGAGTCATTTGTGCAGCCACTCTTGTACGTAGTTCGACAGAGGTGTACATACCGCAAGGTTGTTGTCCTGCACTAGGTCAAAGTAACCCAACATATAGACAAGTACATAATATACATACTTAATGATGTAAACAGAAACACTGTTAATCATTCAGAAGTGGTTACATATACATCGACGGATGTTTCGATACAACGTAATCACTGTAGCATACATAACAAACCTAATACATACTGTAGCATACATAACAAACCTAATACATACTGTAGATCATTTTTTTACTACCACGTGTTGGTGACAATCTATTCATTATATTTACAAAAATATAAAATACATTTTTTACATGAGCAGAAATAGTTTCGTTCATCGAGAGAATATGGACAATATAACAACTTCTTCACCGCCTCGAACCAATACTTAAGTCGGTCGAAATACTCTTGCCACCCTGCGGTAAGGCGAATTAATACAATTTGGTACCTAACAAAAAATGAATGTTTTTAAAGTTTTTCCTCCTAGAGGTAAACTTGAGTGGTTTGTATGTATGTATTAGTATGAAAAATCGTTTACATATTACTGATTACTATTGATTCATTTAGGTATAGTGGACGTTCTTTTATTTAAACCGTTTTTGTTTTAATTGACCTCCTTAATAACCAAAAACGTTAGGCAATCACGGACTCCAATATGGACTAAAAGTTAGTTTCACATAGTTGAAATAATCAGATGGACAACGCTGTAGGTGTTCGTTCGCGCACACCAATGCGGTTGAAGTGTGTGAATCAAATACTAAGACTAACAGTGTATTCGTACCAGTCCTAAAATCCCGTAAATCATACACTACGAAATGATATTATTACTTCATCGAATCCGCCAGTGACTTCTCGCGGTGAATCGCCGAAAGCATATCATGCTGGTAAACAATACCGCATAAAACACCGGCCACACCATCAGCTGGCCCCGTTTCCCCCGTCCCACCGTGGCCAAACAAACGAGAGACGGAAAACGGCCGACCAGATACACAATAATAACAACGTGTACGTAAGACAGGTCGAGTGGTGTAGGTATTACGACAAGGGGCAGTGTTTCCCGACGTTTTTCGCACCGCGGACCCATATCATCTCGAGTATAGCGAAAAACATGGTGAGTGAAGGGTATATCCAGATGAACAAAGGAGTCCAACAAACGCCAAACATTGCCTTATATATATTTTCATGCGTACGCTTTCAATAATATTACAAATTTAATTTGAGAATGATTTAATTTGACACGATAAAGATCTGTAAATTATGTATAATGCATGTGCATTCAACCCATGAATTAATGGATAATCATATCAACAGAAGTTCATCAACTTTTTGTATAGAATTCTTTTCAGAATGGATGCAAATAAAAGAGTTTAGTCATTATAGGACTTTTTGGTCTGCTGATCGCTTTCTCTGCGGATTTTTTAAAACTCGCATCAGGTTTCTCATGCAAATTTACCTATTCAATGTATGAAAATGATTATCTGTGTTTCGACCGCGCAATCGAGCACGATAAAAACCTTAAGCTCAGCAACACTCGGCTACGGCTACATGCACTTTGAAACAACTAATATGTTTTGTATTTTATCTTCAATTTAATATACAGCTGTATATTGTTTAATTCTTTTTCATTGATTCAATTTGCGTTTAATTGGCAGAACTCCTTTGTGATTAGAAAATATACCTAGTCATTCCGTTCTACTTACAATATAATACTCAAGAAGCGATATACACTATATCATCTTACTTACTCAAATATTTTATGTTGTATTTTTGATGTTTGAACTTCTAAATATTATTTTGCTGCACTCCTTGTCATCTTGAACACTTTGATATATACCACAGTGCAGTCTAATAGAGACAACTTTATCTCGCAAGCATAAATATATATTTTAAAATTAAATTTGAAATGATAACTTTCTTATTCTCCTGGTTGTTTATTTTAACTATTTACCATCACAGAAGCAAGATATTATATTCTCTACACAAAAAATAAACACTACCGAAATAACGAGGTACCTAAAACCATAATTGGCACGCTCATTATTACGTGACCTGCAGAGGGAATATCACCAGTGTGGACTGAAGAAGGCACGTTCTGTGGTATACCAACGCTAAATACCCGACATATTAGTATCATTGGATGAAGGGCCTGGCCTCTCTACTCCACCTTCCAACTGACACAATCATGAACAAACAAACACGCAGAATTTTTTACATAAAAATATCGTAAGGTTATCTGTTAATTCAAGCGGCAAAAAGCAACTTTCTTCGGGTGTCGTTTTAAAAACTACACTGTTATATTACGCCAATAAATCAAATAAACATACATTTTAATCGAACCAGCAATTAGGTAATTCAACATAAATTCGATGAAAATCTTTAAGCTCGATAAATATTGACTTCTAAGTTTAGCCGGACTAACCAACAAGAATGAACCACGTGTTGCGAAATGCAATACGTATTATATTAATTTACTATGCTGATCTAACTAATCTTATATTTCATATTGTTCACTTTTCATAACACTGTTTTTTTACGTGTTTTATGAGAAGGCCTGCCGACCATCGAAGGCGCTAGTTTTCATTGGACAACTAAGTCGGAATACATACAATGTATATAAATTATAATCGAATATCCATTTAAATAAAGGTAAAATTTAATAATTAAGATGTGGTCGTGGTGAATACGCTGACATTAGAAATAAACCTTTAGAACCGCTTTCGGGTGTTCTGATACTAAAGAATATACTTTAAAATCCCTTGCAATCTTTGTATCTAGTCCTGTCGTAGCCCTATCTTTCTAAGCCTACTATCTATAAAAGAAGAGTGGTTGAGCAAATGCGTAACAAGCAGTTTTCGTAGAAAACTTCTGTTGAGATATCTCCATTAGGAGGCTATAATGCTCCACACGGGGAGCGGACATGGTAAAAAATCCATGAAGTATATTAAAAGGTAATTCCAATACTAATATCATTCGCGTACTTTCATATTTAGCGATAAAGAAATGATGTCAATTAAATGATTATGCATGTAAATATGTCCAATTTTTGTCAAGATATATAGCTTCTCAAGTGTATAAGAAATAAATTCAACACGAAAAAAACCTATGAAATATAATCACAGTGAATATATTCGTGCAGTTATCGGTGGATACACAAATACATTATGTTTCCAGTAACATCCGATTGTTTGCTTGTCCGCCGATGAAAGGAGGCCCTCCTTTATTAGGAGGATTATTGACAGGACTAAAACGCAAGTGTCAGTTGTATGTGCAAACATCGAAAAACGATAGAAATAACGAGGCGTTTGTTATTACCGTCTCGACTTGTTTGGCCCTGAGAGCGTTCAAACGACCCTCAAACACCCGATATCCGAAGGTGAAACATCTACGATACAATGGGATCAAAACACCAAACGTACTTACTGCCTGTTTGCTGAGACAGCGAAAACTCCACACCGCCGCAGTACGTCAATTATTCCTGTTCAGTTTTAAATCTCGAATTTCCTCTTATAAGTTTCCGAAATAAAATCAAACAAGTGATCAGCAATTCCGTCAGAAGAATGAAATAATTTGTTATAATGAGTTGAAACAAAATTAATGGATGGCTGGCACAAGTGTTTTAAGTAAAAGGAATTCTAAACATCAAACAAATAATAAGTGAAGAAGAGAATTTGAAGACGACAGTGTATTTTATGAGTGTAAATATTTAATTATCAATGGAATTATTAAAAAGCATCACGAATTATTTATGACTGGTACATAGGCGAACCAGTATCCGAGTGGTTAACGTTTTTGGGCGTTTGTCCTATTATGTTATGGTGTCCACGGGTTCGAACTTTCACAAATCGATTTTGGTAATGTGTTTAACGGCATAGATTGATTTCTGTGATATATACACTCTCTTTCACCCAACCGATCCTAACAAAGAAGCGTAGCGATAACAAAACTAAAAGCCAATTACTAGCACTATAATTTAATTTTTAATTTTCACCCTCTTCGAAAAAAATACAGTTTGAACGACTAAAAAACATCCGGTACCCGTGGTCCCAACGTGGGGAGCGGACATAGTTGAAAATAAATACTTCAACGCCACAATTATTTAATTAAACATAAAAACAAGACCATCCCATATTTGATAGACAAATCCTAATGGCGCATAACGTCGAATGCAGATAAACAGAATTGCGATTCATAAAAATTATGTGAAAGTATAAAAATCTTAATGTCAAAAGAGTGTAAAATTGGCACCGTACGACGGTAAAATACCATGGGGAAAATGGAAACAAGCGGCAACTACCACTCGAGTGGCAAATGCCACCCGCGATGCGCTTGCTCTGCTTCTCGGGGGAGGCGACATTTAGGAAAGGCCGCGACAAACGAGCCGTGATGCTCTATTGCCAGCGTCGTTGGTATTTGCTTACGCACAAGAGCGCCTTCTGAATAGGAAAGGTAAAATCAACGGTCATCGAGACATTTAACTCCGAGTTGACATTTCGGCGGCATCTAATGGAGAAGGTTGACCGAAATGTCACAAAAACATCACCTGTTAATAATATTCGTAGAACCTACTATACAGCTAGCTACGTTGAACTATTTTTGGACATGTTACGTTACCTAAAGCATGATATAATTAAATACAGTGAATTTGTTAAAGCCTGAAATCAATAAGCAATGTAAATCAAACGAAGTGTCGTTGAACAGATAACTGAAAATAGATGTTACCAAAAAAACTCAGTTACCTTTTACTGGCCATCAATGCGACGAAAGAATCGATGTATGTGTTGTGCCGAAAACATTACAGACAGATTTTAATTATGTAATGTGACATAGACTAAAAAAGATATTGGAGTTTACACGGTTTTAACTTGAAGCTCAATAACGGATTGCAATAAAAGATATTATATTAACCCGATGAACGCGCTGGACATGTTTATATGTCCAAGACTCGTATTTTCGACCGAACTAGAAGGAAACATTTGTGAAAATATTTAGGTGGACTAATCAGACAACAGAATATGAAAATTTCAAGTAGAAAAGCCCTATTACACATAATTTTGTGGCTACACGCTTGCTTGTGCGCGTGTCGACGGTGTATATGAAAACTGGACGAAGCCATTAATGCTTGCAAAGTCTTAGATTAAATATTTATCAGTATCTTCATAAGCTTCGATTTATTCAAACGATAATGCGACGAGCTTAGTTTACTTTTTGATACAATTGGGATAAGTAATACATATTTCACATAATTCTTCATTTTTGCTGTTGAAATTGATCTATTTTGTGAGCGTTTTAACAGATCAATTGCTCGCGCTGTAAGGGTTAAACAAAGTAGACACATAATTTCAAATTTGGATTATTGAGATTTTGTACACTTCCATGTATTTTGTCACAACGAACCGGGTTTCGCATTTCGGCATCTTCAGGCATTCGAGCACACGAATGGACTCGAACTGACGATGCCGAAAGGCGAAACCCGGGACGTTAGTGACAAAATACATGGAAGTGTACAAAATCTCAATAATACAAATTTGATATTGAAATTCCATCAAGCACTCTCAGTCGATGTCTTAAATTAGACCCCTAATTGTTAAATATACTAAGACAGTAACAATTTATAAGATTAATATTTGATGCAACTTTTTTATGAACCTTATACTAAAAAGCTAGTATCCCAAGTAAATATAACAGACTATCGCATTATTGTTGATTAGGTAAAGCTGTGACAATAAACAACAATCGATTACGGTGCAAATATAAGAGAGAATTCTCAGCAACGGTATATTCCTCGAATCAAATGCCCGTGAGAAGCCCTTCGGGTGGATAAAAATGTCTGCGAGAGAAGAGCCGTCCCAGGCACGAGAGATGGCGTGCAAAGTACGTAACTAATTCTCCGGGAATACCTCTGCTACTTTGTGTCATAGCCGACTTGCAAATAATAATTACTTTATATCAGGTTGTTTATACCGTTAAAGTTCATAGAAACATTGCACTCCGGTTGCGATGTTGAATTGAGAGGTGCATGTGCGCGCGCGTATTATCCAATACCCACCCGTACGTTTATTTTAATCAGAAAAAATATATGAACAAAAAAAACCTGTAATCCAATTAAAAGTTATCCGATTTGCACTTTATCAGTTGTAATTCAAACACGAATAACGACATACACTACGAATAGAATAGCAGGGAATTTTCGCAACTCGTATTGCATGAAACCTGAATTGAATGCGAAAAAACATGAACATAAAAATGAATCGGACCACGAAATATATACAATATGTCCATGTGTCGAAATACATTTTCAGGACAATAAAAAACAAATATTTTTTATAATTATACCGGCATGACTGAAATAGTCAAGCATATATGCTTGATGGGATGCAGCTTTGTATTATTTAATAACTTAACAGATAATATATCATCTTACGGCGGTATATCATTTGATTTTTTATATATAATTTAATTGCTGTGATTAATTTGATGATTTTGATTTTGTCAGGAACTCGGAGGTAAGAGAGCGGATGGACAAGCCACTTATTACGTCCAAAATTAAAAAGCGACGATGGACCTGGATTGGACATGTTCTGCGAATGCCCCAGGGGAACCTGAATCTTGCCTGTCTGTTCTACCAACCGGATGGATTCCGCCACCCTGGAAGGCTGGAGCTACGGGACGCTGGGATAACGTGGGAGGAAGCAAAAAGACTGGCGGGGGACAGAAGATCTTGAAGAAACGGTATGATGGCAATATACTCAGAGTAGGGAGCCGATATTATATAAGTCAATTTTAGGTATAAAAATATGGCATAATTCGCAGACCTTTTAAAATGACATAAGATGTGATGCATTAATGTTTTGTCGTTGGGCAAGTGTTTTTTTTTATTGTGAAGAAAATTGTTCTTTACTGCTATAGTCAGCTTATGTAACGGTTTATTGAATGCGTTTCATGTGTATTGGTGGGAAATTACAATGCAAGTATTACGATAGAAACGAACAACAGCTAACAATATAATAATATACCATGGGCTTCAAATCGAAAATAACCCAGCACGCACTTTATCGTCTTCTACAAGGTCTTAAGTACAATCTACACTTCATCAATATGAAGATAGCGAAAAAAAAATGAATAATTCCCTGCTCGGTAAAATTAATTATGACTTGGGGAAAACACATACATCATATTTAGTATCATATGACAGTTGTTTTTCTTAGTATTGATTATACATAGAATTTTAACGAAGGGTAAAAATTAAAAAATATATTTTAAGATATCGGCTAAGGGTGCGTGATGGAGTTTCAATATTCAATTTGAATTCTTTATTTCAAATAAAAAAAAAATCATTTGTACTACTTCCACATGTTTCAAAGCATGTGGAAGTAGTACACATGAATTGTGTTTTATTTTTTAAAATATAATGTCTTTCCACCAAGAATTGACAGTTAACACCTTAAAAGTCATTATAAACATGTTGAAGTAGTACAAACAAATTTTGTTTATTTTTATAACATTTATTAGTTCATCTCCCGTTCTGTAATTTCTCAGTTAACATCTTGGTATCTGATCCGCTTATGCCACTGACCGTTTTTTCAATCTTGTATCGCTGTTAATCAACATTTACCGAGAAGCGAACAAAAACGGTCTACAACGAAAGCCGTGTCGTTGTGCTGAACACAAAACGCAATCCGCATAACGGATGGCTAAGTAATTATAAATCAATTAAGGGCGCGTGGCAAAAACGATAGAGCGCCACCACCGACGGTAGCAAAAAACAAAGTCATCCTGTTCGGTGGCGCCCTCCATGCAAATCGATTCGCACTCTCACTTCTCCGATGCAGGAGGAAATCCGCGTGGGGTAATGAAATCCTGAATTATCTGCAGCGGATGGAGGAGGCGGAAGCGAGGAGCGTGTCTCTTATCTATCATTGCGGATGCAACGCTTACCAATTTGAAAATATTACCCGTGTTTAATGGAGGTTAATGAGGTTTTTTTGTCAATCACCTGCCAAATACTCAATCGGAATTGAATAAGAAACTTTATTTCGGTGGATTCGTAGGTTACTCAGAGAAAATTCATTTTCAATAGAAAATATCTTTTTTTACCAAGTCTACTTCGTGTGCGCTATAATCATTCCAAGTGTTTCCGCTTTGTTGAGAAGAATATTCTGATCCGACTAAATTTATAGTAAGAAAAATCTACACATCAACGGTCAGTCAGTGTGCAGCATCGCGTCAGCGACAAAAATTAAATGGTGTAGAAGAGAGAAAACGTTGACCAACAAAATACCCAGCATTTCACAAAAACGCATTCGTGGAAAAACAGATGTAGCATGGAATTGAATCAAAAATATTTTTTAGTTAAATTGTCGCCAACGCAGTATTGCATGCCGACTGAGTATTGTCAATATTTTTTTTATTCAAAAGAAACCAAAAATCATACGGGACATTCGCCCTTATTTAAAACCTTAATATACATAAAACATCTGCTATTACGACTATTTTTATATTTCTAAGAATAATCGCATTTTACGCAAAAAAAAAATAACAATTTTCATCAGCGTTTACGGAATAATCACTATAAACCGTATAATTTTACAAACACGGCAACGTATTTTGCGAATAATTTATGGCATCGTACAAGCGCTCTGGCCGTGAGGAAAATGCCATATTTATTCTTTAACAAACGGTATTCTAATTAGAGATGCCAATGACCCGCGGGGAAACGGAAAACATCGGAAGCGCATTCCGACTATATTATGGAAAAAGAATGTATTATTTCTCATACATAGATACTTCTCATGGAATCTTTTATGAATAATAAAAAAAACAGGTTATGAGCAGCTCACCTGGAGTGATAATAAGAACTGGATAAATGTCCATCGGAAGACATTGTTTTGAGGGGTACAGGCTAGTCAGATTTCGCTAGTGACATCATTTGAAAAAAGAATGTTCAATGTTTTTTTATAATCGTACGTTTAATTGATAAAAAAAAACTAGAATTTTCAAAACATTTCGGTTGATTGAGGCATACTGTTTTACTAGCCGTTTAAACCATATGGGTATCATTCTTTTTTTCCAATAAATTAATTCATGTTGATTTAAATGCAAAATTTAATTTTCAAAAATATATTAAACATAAACAAAGAGGAAGACGGATCGGTATTAATATACCACTTGAATGCAGCTTTGTTACATTTCGAAAAAATGTTTGGTGACATTAATCTACTTCTTTTCGTTAGTGAATAGAATATTTTTCCAAATAAAATAGAGCAGTGTTTTATAATGTGTGGTCTGCGAAAACTTTAAAACTCCATATAAAAAATCACTGGACGATCTCTGGCAGCACTTATTTATAGACATGTGCACGGCAACCGAATACTAGTATTGCGTCAGTTCGCCTATCGAGGGTACTTATTTTATCGCGCTCGTGCGTATTGCTTTTTTAATATTCTATTGGTAAAATGAAGATCCACATAGAGGTGACATCTGGATTAAAAATCTCTTTATAAACTATATAAAATCATGCGCACTTGATTCTCATGAAAAAAAAAAAAGACTATTGTCCAGATATAAAATGTAAACACTATTCCAATTGCGGACATCCATCGATGAAAACAGGTGCAACTTTGACGCGTCACCCGAAGCCAAATATTATTTTATAAAATATTTGACAGAAACTGTAACACAAATATTATACACCGGTCCGCGAAATATTTTCCAATTTTCACCGGGCAGCGGATGTTAAATGATCGAAGAAGACTGAAATAGAGCGTTTTGGTTAAAACAATTTAATTTATTCAAAAAAAATATTCTGAATATAAAATGTATTCGTAATAATCGCTTTGGCGAACAACGATTGCCTATGAACAAAACCAAGCGAGGGAACAGTTTATAAATAGCGTGAAAGTTAGTCAAAGCCGTTCAAAAGGAAGACGCGTTCGTCATGTATTTTAAACTACAAGGAGATAAAAACTGTGTTTTTCAATTATTTCCAGGCCCTAAGGCTTAAGGTGTTACTCTGGTGTGAATACGTATGATAATAAAAACGTGAGAACGGATACTGACAATAAAACATACATTTTTCATGCTAACCTGTGAATATTAATATTTTACTGTAGAGCAAAGAGAGCGCTGGGAAGCGGCGGCGAAGAGATGCGTAACCTGACATAACCGTCATACGAAAAGCACGCGGAAGTTCGCGTCAAAAAGTATTAAAAATCAAAGCGAATGAATGGTAGAGAAAACACAAGAGTTTTTACATCAACTCTAGAGAATTTAATATTAAAATATACTTCATATACCTTATACATACATATCTGGGGATTGGCGCTACAATTGCCTGTCAAATTTATCAATTGTTCAGTACGAGTTTGTATTTCTCAATAACAATAGACATCATTAACTTTAACGTTACTATCGCCAAACACTGTGATGATTTTGTGTGCTATAATAGCTGCCCATGTTAAGATTCTTCAGACATTTCTTGTACTAGTGAATCACAACATCTGAATTGCTTCTATCGTAATAAGCATTTCTTAGTGTAAAATAAGCTGACACATTTTTTTGACACCCATTATAAAATTTCTCTTTTTTCATTCATTTTAAATCGGCTGACATAAGGAGTTCTACCAATAAAAGAGTGAACATTAAAAGTATTTCCTGATACTAAGTAAATATGGTCAAAATCTGACATATATCTAGCATTATAGATGTACCAATTTAATTTGGCCGCTAGTGATGGTGCCACCGTCGCGTTAGGAATGTTGCCATATGCTCAACCAGAACTGAAACTTCAATAAATTCCAAAACTGATATTATAGCGACGATTATTAAAAGTAGACTTTGATATTTATTTTGCATAAAATGGCAATTGGAGAAATATATTCTAAGCTGACAATTCTAGTTAACACCTTAAAAGTGATTATATATATTCAGCAAAGTTGAGTAAATAGGAAGCACAGACAAAAAAACTGTTTTTATTTTCTATTTAATAGTTTCATATTAATATGGAAATAGTACGATTAAGTGACGCCATTAAAGTAAGAAAAAAAAAACTCGCAATAACAGACACGAGCTCGAATCGAATGAAGTATTCAAATACAATAAAGCAAGAAAAATCATTTCGTTGCTAAAATATTCAGTTAGTCTAGTTAAGATATTTACTGAAATTAGTAAGAAACCCTCAATTATCTGACAGCGGATAATATCAAGTAACTATTTATTACCAAATCAATTTGTTAATATACATATAGTAACTAGCCAAAATAGCTACCCTCGCTACCAGCCGAAAGTGCATGCAGCATTATAATTCTACATATACTTACATTGGCTGTTAACATCAACATCGACGTTGGTTTAAAAATTCAGGTACCGGACGGGCTTTTAATATAATAAAGATATCCATAAGCGATACAGCTATTCCGCAACAATCAATGACCAAAATCAGTTTCGGATGCAAGAAAACTCTTGCGTAAAAACGTTATTGTAAAATTCGTGGGAATTTATACACGGTGGTGTATGGTTTGCTCAACAATATAATTAACAATGACTGAACCTTTTACAATAGTCGGGCATTATTATCGATAAAACAATGATTTTAAGGTGCGTGCCGTAAATTTTATCCCAACCTATATTGAAATAAACAAAGTTCAGCAAGAAATAATCGCTTTAAAACGACTTAACAAGGTAAACTATTTATTAAATTGGAATACACTGTTTATTCGCAAGTCATTAACGGTTTGAATGTGTGCAGATGAATTTATTTACATTAGGCAACAGTTACATAAAAAAATACTATTATAAAACGAATCTGGAGTTTTCTATTCTAAATACATGGCCATATAGGACGGCTTATCAGCTTGCATATTTTTTTCATACGGAGTGAAGAAAAAAACAGCGATCGAGACATTACACATGATAGCATCGAGTGTGTAAAAATATGATAGCTATATAGGGCTCAATATTAAAAATGTTTCCCTCATTGAGAAATTTTCTACATCGATTGATGTAAAAAAAAACATGCATCCACATTTAAATTGCACATTTGAAAAATTTAAATATAACAAAACGTGAATCTATGAGATAAAAAGTTGTTTTATACCATTAAGCGAATGATTCACAATACTACAATATCCATCTTCTGAAAAGTCTATTAATGCGATCGGCTAATATGCATAATAAAGTCAAAGGAATTGCAATCCACACTAGGAAAATACATAGCCTCAGTTAAACAAAACATAATTATTTAAGTATCCGTCAAAAATAATAAAAAAACTCACTAATCTTTGATTTATTTAAGCATCGGGTGAAAATGCAAATAAAAATGCAGTCCTGTGTTTAATTATATTGAAATATTAAATCTAATACATTGCGTCTTAAACTTACTAGAAATTAAGTGAATAGAACCAATCTCTTACTTTTTACTTATAAAATGTTACGATATCTTTACACCGACGACGATTATTAAATCACGATCGTAGTTATAAACAACATTACTAATATCACATTGAAAATAAATTTCCAAATTAATGAAAATTTAGTTATATGTAACCCTTTTGCTAAGTTTTCAAATCATAATAAAAAGCAAGATAGAATCTTAATATATCGGGGAGGCCGTCATCCAGCCGCGATAACGGATATAACATTGCCCCAGTTGTCGAAGTGGGACAAAGCTAAACTCGATTCGAGAGAAACTTAATTGAAGAGAATACAGTCAATGAATTGCGAATTGCAAAGATGCGCTTACTCATTGCTCGTTTTTGCACCCAGCAAGACGAGTTTCAACAATCTATCAAAGCCGTATATGACAACTCTCTCCAATGGAGAATTAAAGAGAGTTAGTTTCACACTTTCAACTCGATTATATGCATGTACACTAATTATATATGAACATATTATAGTTACAATACAATAAAAGTCTCAGCAATATGTTTCGAATTAGCCATCACTCCAGAGCGCCCCCTTACATTTTTGAGCTACTGACGCAGGGTTGTTTGCTTTGGTCGTAGATTTTAATAGTAAAATAGGTTATTAAAAAGTAAAGAACTTATATACGCGATGAAAGCTGCAGAATTGGCATGCCAACCACCGCCCGTGCCCGAGGTGAGGTTGGGGGGGACTTCAAAACAAACAAACGAGAGTCGAGATGACTTTCAACAAATAATAAGCCGAGAGTAAAACATGCAAACATCCGCACCGTGGACCTATATACAATGGGAATCGCAAACGAGAGCGGCACACACATTGGCGGACAGTAGAAATTTACACATAGTCCCTACCTACCAGCAAATAAACTAGAAGAGAAGGAATATTTTTTAGTGAAGTATCATTTTTATTTCGTGTCATCGTATTTCAAACTGGAAACACTAAAACTGGACCAAGAAAATGCACATTTTTCAGTGCAAGTTATGCATCATATTATGAATTATTACTGATACTATATAACTAAATAAATTATCAAAAGAAGAACAAACAACTTCTAAATAAATGAGAAACAAAGATATTAACTTTTGTTAAGTCGCTATGGATGCTCACTAATAATACGTAATTATTACGCTCATCAAATCTGTAATTAATCAATTTACATGTCAATAAAGTTGAATATCAAAGAGTAAGTCGATATCTTATGTATAATAGCCCAGAGAACTCTGTAGACGCTTTAGTGCTAAGGTAGAGTCAACGCACGACGGCGGGACGGGCGCGACGTTTGTAACTGAAATGCAAAACCGCTCAAGACAAGACACGCGAACTTCCAGTCCCTGCGTATTAACTACGGACACTGCAAAAGTATATGCATTTCAGTTTTAAGCACCGCGTCCGCCCCGCCGTCGCGCATTGACTCTGGCCGAACACTTGTTATTATCACATTTCACATGTAGGTATGAAATTTCCTCATGACCGTCGCGGTTAGCGGTGTATAATATAAAATAAAATGTTATGCAATGGACACATAGTTCCAACGTACTAGCGACTTTAGACATTCAGTATTTCTATTTCAATGCCGTCATCTATGAATGTACAGTTTATATTAATAAATATCTATCCTAAGTACGTTTTTATAATCAAAATAAAAATTCGACGATGTCGTGTCGCCCAAATACATCAAATCCTTTGACAGTTATCAAGGCCGCGTCCTATGCTCTGCAACTACAAATTGACATTTTTCAAAATATTTCACCAGCAACATATCGGACATTCTAAACAAAAGCTATAGAATTAAACCGATGCTTAATTCTACAAGTATTATCGATACACATTGAGGCATCACGCCATCGCAATGAATAGATTCCTGCCAACAAAATCCCAATGCAATCAATAAGAATAATAAAACAGTACAATAGTCGATAGTCTCAGAGACCCATCCTGGTTGCAAAGTTATAATGCGACTACGAAAGCATACTATTATCCAGTTACAGCAGACCTAGACGATACCACTCGAGTGCCACTATACTTGGCAGCGGAGTGTGCCATAAGAAAAACGAAATCAGCCGAACTGCATTCAAATTCAAAGAGATACTTAAACGCGCCGGAAACGACTGTTTTTTTTTAAACTTTTGAGTGGATGTATGTATATCTTATATGGTATAATATTCTTCCCTACGAAATTCAATTTATATTAAATTTTCTTGTAAGAGGTAGCTTATTTATATGATATTCTAGATAAGTGTAACGATCTTTTAAGGTATAATGAATAAAATAAGCAAATTAATGGCATAAAATACTCACAGCCGGATATTTTCAGAAATTCACAGAACGGAATCATAGAATCTTACCTGCAACAACAAAAAAAATGGAATTAAAATATAATACGATGCAATTCATATAAATTCACATGTACAGTAAATACATGAAGTTATAGATAATAAAATGCACTAATATGTCGTAGTATCAATAAGAAACGGTTGAACGATATGCGAGACAATTGTACAATTCACGCCAACCAATCTTGATTAAGTCAATGACTTTTAAAAATAATAAAATAATTTGCGAACGTATTCGATATTCCGAAAATTTCCCATGTGAGCTTTATAACCATCTAATCGGCATAACAGCTCGGTTAATAAATTAAGTATTTTTTTCTGGTTGTCATTAAGAGTTCTACCGAAATAACTTTTGTATCCGTAATGAGGATATTTTATTTTGTTAATGCCTGTCTATTAAAATTAAATTCGCATGACTAAGCACATAGTTTCCAACTGAATTACTTTTACAAAAACATTTCCTCATCAAGTGTTATCTGGGTGTTATACCAGTTGATAAATATCTAATTTGGCTACTAACTGTAAATTCATTTGGTCCTAACTTACAGCGCTATCCAAACACGGATGTTTAACTTATATGAATTTACGAATTATACATTGAAGTAAGCTGGTAGAAGTTGAAAATCATAATCTTAGAGAATTTATAGGAAAAATAGCTTCATTGATTTTTTCGACCTTTATCGCGATGACATTATGATAACGAAAGGCAAAACATATATGGAAACGTAGCAGAAAATTGGAGTGGCTCAACTTTAATTATACACGAGAAATCATATTTCACAATAAATACAGAATAAATAAATCACATTTCCATAATATGTGACTTACTACATGTGATAAGAATGGAAGAGAAGAGATGGATATGTCATATTGTGTACAAAGACATGCACTACAACAATCAGCTTTGGAGCGATGTCAAAGCAAGCGACATCAAGTATCTACTCTGCTCGCGTTTGATGAAAGGTGAGCAAACAGAGAAAATAAAAATGACACGGCTGAATCACTTTTCACCGTTCGTTCTACTCAGAAGTAATTTATCCGGAAATATATGAAGGAAAACGAATAAAATACGACGAGATATACCGTAAAAAGTTGTATTTTTTTAATTTGGATATGAGGTGTCTCCAAACATTTTAGCCTAGGGGCCAAACCGACTGCTCCACTATGTCCCAGAGACCAAGACCTAGCTAGCTCATCATATTCATACCAAGATCGAGCTATCTAAATAGCTCATGATACGTTCAAATTTCGGTTGGTACGTACGGGATTGTCAAGGACATTTCATTGTGGCGAGAATAGTTGATAGTCGACACGGATAAAACCAGCTTCTGTCTATTTTTTTTTTATACCATATGGCCATCACGCGGTTCCTCCAAGCTTCTCTGTCCCCCGCCCAGGTCATCCCAGCGTCCCGTAGCTCCGCGAATACATCTTATGGATGGTCATCAGCGGCCTTCCAGGGCTACGGAACCTTGGGGCATCCGCAGCACGTGTCCAAGCCAGGTCCATCGTCGCTTTTTTATTTTGGACGTAATAAGAGGCTGGTCCGTCCGCTCTCTTACCTCCAAGTTCCTGACGAAATCAAACCACCGTACCCCTAGTACCCCCACAAACAACTGTTTTCAAAGCACAGTATACGGATACCCTGTGCCTTGGTGAGGTGCCATGACTCGTAACCGTAAAGCAACACTGTCAGGATGCATGCGTTGAATAAGTGGCACTTGGTTCTGACCGAGTACAACCGTGAGTACAACCGTGAGTCCCAACTTTCCGCATTGAGTTAAAAGTTGCTCCAGCTATCCCTAATCGGATTGCGAGCTCTTTACGCGGATTGCCATTTCCCGTGATGTGTACCTCCAAGTACCTATAGCCATCGACTCTCTCGATGTCTTGCTCCGCGCTCGTCAGAGGGTAGTCTGGGTCTGGACAGAAACTGTTGCAGAGCACATTGGTTTTACTCGCATTGACTTTGAGGCCAATGCGATATACGAGTTGCTCTGCAGCCTGTCCATTGTTTCCTGAATATCCTCGACAGATTTGTCAAATATGTGGGTCGGATTGTTGGTGCTTGCGAGACGTAGTTAGGAAACCCTGGCGTAAATAAATAAAATAGATTTGCCAAGTCACAATTAATAAAACTGCCGTATTGGGCACAGCTTCCGTATCTAGTATCTACGCTTTAAACAGAGGCGAGAAAACGACTATAACTTTTTCGAAAGCGCCGATTGAATATGCTCATTATTTATGAGAGAAGTCAATATTCTTTATGTATGGTCAGCTATATTGATGAAGAATAAGAGTATTTCATTGTAATCAGAGTATAATTTAAATCATCACAAAATGAAAACTATATTATGTCTAAATAGAAAATACCACATGTATACCGCACACCTCCCTTTGGCACATATTTATAGCATTAATACCATAATCAATTTTGCTTAGTGTGTAAGAATTCTATCCAGAGGACAGTTTTATATCGTTAAACGAAGTTCAGCCAATTCATAAAAAAAAAACACTTTTAACGTAAAAAGATTTAATGAAAAAAGAATCATAATATAATATAAGGCTCCACGAGCATATTATTTTATATGAGGCATAAATTATGGACGGTTTGCAAAGGCTCGTTTGTGGTGGTTGAAGCACAGACTGTCGGCCCGCTAAGTGTTGTAACAAGGGCGGAAGGACGTCGCATGGAAAACGCCGAGTGGACAGTGGCGTCGACGTATGGGTATCCATTCTACACCGTAACATCGCTTACTTTTCCACTTGTGTTGAGTAACACACGATAATAATGACGAGAGAATTTATTGTACTTACCTATTTTATATAACATAAAATAATGTGAATGAAATTAATTGTTACTGACATGGTCATATTACGGAAGGCGATTGGATTTATAAGAGGGTAGAAGTAGAAATTTATTTAGTTCCAGAAGGATCGTTACGACATGATGTGTCTATTACTAATTTAGCATAACACCAATATTACGCTTAAACAGATCTTTGCTAGAAAGACATTTCAGAAAATATGTCCCTTAGTATCGTATCTATTTTACTACATTTTGATTAACGCAAATCTTAACTATCTAACCTGAAATTAAATACGTATATTTAATCTGCCCTAATAAGTTTAATTAAACATTAAAAGCATTATTGTATGCTAACTGTCTTCGCCCAATCCTTATACCGCCAGTCTCTTAAGTAAAAGGAGAAGTAGAGCAACTGAGTAACAAACAGTTCTTGCAGAAAAACCTTTGTTAAGATACCTCCACTAGAAGTAAATATCGTCGCTTCCAGGGCAAAATCACTTATCGGAAAAAATGTAAAATTGGGTTTTGAATTCCATTGTATGAAAAACAATACTCTTCATCACCTGGCAAAAACAGGTAAATGGGAGACCAATAAGTAGGCTCTAATTTGAATATTTCAGAGGACTTATTAATTTTTCTGTTTATATTCCAGGAAATCTGGAATTTTTAAAGTGATGGTAATATAAGTAATGACTTTTCTTCCCTTGTTTAATGCAAACTGGCAATAAACATATGTATTATTTATTAACAAAGATATTGCTTCTTTGAGCTACATGATTTTTTTGCTTTTCCTGAACAACGGCAAATATTCTGATAAGTGGTTTTGTCGTGGAAACGACGATAAGCTCTACATTGGGAGCGGACACGAACAGTTAATGTTTATTGTCAAATCACATAAAATTTGAAAATGGAAAGATAAACATTAAAATCGAGAGATTATAAAACGTTGTGCAATTTTATGACAATAATAGTATGTATACAATATTTAGAGAAACATCCTGGCCCATTTAATTGAAATATAAGAACGTGCACATAGGCCGTCAATTAGTGAGTGATAACAATACCTATCATTTTCCTTTAATATGCTTTAAGCACGTGTACTCAATTATGAATAGAATCTTGGTTAACTGATTATTCAAAATATGATTTCTACAAGTAGGGATGGAATACAGACAATGAACACACTTCAAGTGAGAGTGTAGTATCATCTCGTCGCAGACGTAACAATATAATGTTTGTTATTTTATGACGAAGGTTTACTGGCTATGATGCGACGACACGTTAGAAGTGCTAAGTGGGGTGCTGAAACCATCATTTAGGTACAACACGCATACGTTTGCCCCCCACCAATATTCATGATCGAAGGTTGTACACGTCTCAACGCGGATTGATAATAAAATAACAAGACTTTGTCATTAATAAGTAGTCGTCATTCAAGTATTTATGAAGAATTGATGCAGAGATTAAACAATGAATTGCAAGAAGGTAAATTTTGTGAACAATTATAATGTTTGATATGGATTTGATTTGATGTCGTTAATATCGTGTACAGAAAGACGCTTATATAAAAAAAAACTTGGGAATCATAATATTCTGCACGTGATCGGCAAGTATTCGTACAGATGCAGGAGTTTGAACGCGTACTGGCCGATGATTTGATGTGCGCTGATTTATGCGATTGTCACCGGCGTTGTGAATAGTTATAGGTGTTATAGTATAATATTGTTCCGCCGTTATATCAAGATTGCCATGTTACAAATAAATGTCTTGTAGACCAGTGGTTCCTACGCACCCCCAGGGGTCCTTGGACCCACTGTGACAAATTAAAAATATGTTGGGGGTGCGTGGACAACGTCGCGAGGTCCGTGAAAGGTTTAATATAAAAATATATTTGCGACACATTTTCATCATTATGAAAGTTGAGATAAACGGCAGTGAATAAATTCGTAGCAATTTTTTGGTATTGGACGCTTTTGTAAGCAGACCCACAAACTCAGGTGAATCTATAGACTAATCTAATACAGCAGCAATTTCTTAAATTATCCACAAATGAGGAGCGGAAACCAATGTCTGAACAAGGATAAAACATATTCTAGTCACAAAAAGAGATACCGATTTTATATCCTGAATTATGTGTCACTGTACAGAGGCTGTTGACGGCTTTCCCGTATTTTATTAGAACGCTTATTTAGTAGAACGTGGATTTGGTCCAGTTATGAACCTTATCAAGTTTTAAATATCAAAATGCTATATTTATATTTTATCTTTACACCACCATTTACCATTCAAGAAATCAAAATTAAATTTATAATTTTACTTTTATGCAATTACGTAGGGGTGGGTTTATGGTCAGGTTTTTGCTTTAAGAATGACTCCATGGGTATAATAAGTTTGGGAACCACTGTTGTAGACAAGTGACAACGCCCTAGAGATTTTTTTATACTCGATTACGCTCCTGCATCGAGACTTAATATGTCAATCGATTTGTATATTAAGGCATTGCTGTTATGGTTTCATGCTAGCTGTACCTGAATAAAGTATGTAGTGAAATTTCAGAAAATTTGTTTCAATACATGTAACGACGTTTAAGTATTAAAAAATGTACTACCCATACTAAGACAATATTACGATCGCTTAGTGGCCACATTAAAGAGTAATAAATTATACGAATCGACATGTGGTATGTATAAATGTACATATATCATGCAGCAACATTCAATATTGATGCGCCGTGCCCAAAAAGGCGAGAAAAACGGAAAACGTCGCGTCAGTCATACATGGAAATTTGACAGACTGTCGCCCGTGAACGCGTCTGTCTCTCACGGCGTGTATCTGTCGCGTGTACGACGCGATGCTCTCATGCCAAATCGAGACGAATAATGCGCCGACAATTCGACGAAATAATAGCACTTACAAACTACAAGACGACGATTCAGTAATATTCACTAGGCTTACAAATTACTATTTCGTTTAAGAGAATTTGCTAAACAAACATGGATATTTTCGTGAAAAATAGATATACAACATAAAACAAACAATTTGAGCGAAAAAATAACTAAATAAAAATGTTATTCAAGTATTTTATTATCTGATATAA
This sequence comes from Himalopsyche phryganea, assembly GCA_022494535.1. NCBI lineage: Eukaryota > Metazoa > Arthropoda > Insecta > Trichoptera > Rhyacophilidae > Himalopsyche > Himalopsyche phryganea. The sequence goes on from JAGVSL010000129.1 coordinate 698,891, forward strand.
TGTAGCTTGTAGTATACGTAAGCCAAAAATACGGTAATATTTCGAAATTATTTCTGCTTTGAACTGTCTGATTTTCACAGATTTAAAGTACATTTTTTTCCCAGGTGGAATTAGTGAAAATTCTAGCAAAAGCAACAAAAAAAGATTAATACAGTAATCTCTTCCTGCAAACATTTCAAATTATTTATCACCGATACAACCGATCTTGCCAAGAATCTGTCGCATCGCAATTTAATTTTTTTTTTAAAGTTGAATTATGTTCCAAAAGAATGTAATTCCATACATTGTATTTGTAAAACAATTGAAGTACGTTCATTGTTAGATTTGAAGTTGATGGAAGAAGTCGTATGAAATATTCACTGATTTAGTTATGGGCCAGCGCGTCAATAATCACACAGGAAAATAATGAAACACAATGCTTAAAGGTAATGGACATGAATGTCGATACTACCCGGATTGCGGAACCTGTGACTAAGTGGGGTCCTTTAGTAACGGTTAGTAAAAACTCAGAACATTAGTTTTTTTTTAATATAGGTAAATAAACTTTAAATAATTGCTCACAACGGCGTATCAACATGGTGACTGAATTCCATGAAAGCAAATGTGCAAAGTTATCAGAAAATTCTAAAGAGGAAAATTGGCATCATTTCAAATAGCTTTACAATTCGAATATTGAGAGTTGAAATAAATCGGGTTTGATCAAACTGTTTGCAAAGTGACTCAGGGGTAACCAAGTACTTACAGTCAGTCCATAATAGGCGTAATTTGACATCGACGTGTGCGATGAAAAATTCAGCGATCTAACGCCGAGCCGACATGAAGTGGCAGGGAGAAGTCGATTCGCGAAATAAGAAATACATTTAATACCACTTAGCGGAGTAATACGGTTTCTTTTTCGAGACGAGAGATATATGGATAAGGCGGGGAGGGTGTGATGTCGGGCGTCTCATATAAAAAAAACCACCCCTTTCACCAGTGGCTAGGCTTCTCAAAGAACGTCACACGTTCGGTTGACATACGTCGAATAAAAACCTATATAATGTCAAATTTCTATATAAGATATAAACTCGAAATATTTTGCTAGCCATTAGGGAAGGGGGTTATGTCGATAATTAAACTGGTTATTTCCTGCGGTCAAGTTTCTTTTTACAATAGTTATTGAAGGATTGAGCAGCTTCTTTAAAATCAAACCTCGTTAAAAAGTTATTACACAATTATTATGTAATTATTGCGTATTACGTTATATGCAATAAAAAAACTTGGATAGCCAACACGGAACGTATTATATTAGCGAGAAGAGGTGCGTGTGGAGGGAAAAGTAAGACCGTAAAACTGGTTGGGGACTGCTGTAAAAGATGCCGAAGGAATGTTTCGATATCGAAAAGTATAAATGCATTACGAATAAAAAAACGACTTATTGCCAAATTTGAGGTGTGCCATTACCAATGTAGAGATAAAAAAGCCCTTATAATTTATGCACAATTTCATCACTCACAAAAAATATAGATATCAAATTATTACAGTGCGGTAAAATACTATGTCTATTTCATTTGTTATTTATAGCAATACGAGTTACAAATAAATTCTTTAGAGTTATTACCTCTCGTTTGGGACCGTCATAGCATAGCAATGAAATTTGAATAATAAGACTTCTTAACCTAGGTAACGAACCGTTGCTGTCGCACGACCAAGGCATGCGATATTATGCTACGACACCCAGTTATGCAGTTCGGATGCTACCCTGGTGCATACCAGGACAGATATGCAATGCGATGCAATTTAATTAGTGCAATTTGACTTTGATATGTAGATAATAGATACAAAGGTGGACATCGTTTACTTCGATAGATAGTTAGGAACAACCATACCGGTCATCTGCTACATTGAAGTAGTATTTCGGTGCTAATGAAAAATTAGTTTCCTAGGGATTATTTCATGTTTGTTATGAATATGTTTACGGTGATTTATAAAACTTACATATCTCCAGTTTAAACTGGATCCATGATTGACTTGACACTCAATAAGAAAGTGACACGCCCTGGTTTTTGTTAAGTATAAGTGTCATTAGTGTCCAGAACTGAAATCACCCAGCGGCAACAGCAATAATTCGCAGAATTGGCCCTTTCTTGTTACCATGCGTTCAATAGCCGCCGGATACGCCCGCTGGACGAGTCCATTTTGACGGAAAGGGGTAGCTCCGACAATGCAGGGAGTTTTTTTAATTATTTAAAAACAGTCGATTACGATCTGTCGAGCCGGACGAGTGAGGTCTCGTCGCGGTGGTTTTTTTTTATTTGCATTGGCCTTAATTTAATATCGTTTGTCGTGTCATTTGTATTATAACTTGAAGTAAATTCAGTTGCTAAGTAAATATGTAAATGTAGAATCAATTTTATGTGTTACGATTTATATATTTGTGTAATGTAAACCACTGCATCTTTGATGGAAAATAAATATGTTTTGAACCGGATTTGAAATGGTGTTTGTCTGAGATCACAGCCCTTCCAGGACTCTGGATAACCAGCCTTTCGCCTCTCTTCGATCCGGGGTCTTCTCAAAAGAATGGAATAGTTTCTCATTTACGAATATAAATATTACTATGGCCAAAATTAAAACTAAGATTTCAGAATGTTGACAACGAATGTAGAACAAATAAAACAATGAACGGATCACAACGTGAATTAACTATATATATCAGGGGTAGCCAAAGGGTCAACTACGTAGCCATTCCTAGTCGCCCGCCTGTCTGATGCTTCGAAATAAGTATTAATTTATTCGATTTCATAAGATACAGTACAATTTTTTTCAGTGGTAAATTTGAATGTGATGATTTCGAATTCAAAATAGTTATTTCTATTCGTGAAATCAGTTTGCAAAGACGAAAATTCAGAGTACTACCATAAGAATGTGAATCTGATCATGGGGAATTACTATTGCACACTGATGTAAGGTGCTCTGAAAAAAAGATTATGGGTATCTTACCTGAAATAAAAGAATTTGGGTTATTGAGATTTTGTACACTTCCATGTATTTTGACACTTACGACCCGGGTTTCGCCTTTCGGCATCTTCAGGAATTCGAGCGCACGAATGCCTGAAGATGCCGAAAGGCGAAACCCGGATCGTTAGTGACAAAATACATGGAAGTGTACAAAATCTCAATAATCCAAATTTGATATTGAAATTCCATCAAGCACCCTCAGTCGATGTCTTAAATTATATGAAATAAAAGAGTTTACGGAACAGCTAATAAGACATATCCTCAATTAGTTTTCACTTTGACATTACAGGAAAACTAAAAGTGTTAAATTTGTAACTTAACAAATCATTGACTAAATGGTAAACGTCGTGAATACATTCAAGGTTATTAAAATAACTTGATGTTGATATTATTTTTGGGTTTAATTAACTACTTTTAGTGTTAGTTAACCGCCGTAAATAATTTAAAAGGCAGCCCCCCCCACGATATATATAAATGCTTCTTCCAACCGCTAAAATTAGATCCTTGACGTGTGATTGATAAACAAGATCATAACGTGACATAATATGGTACAATCACGACTCGAATCGCCCGCATGACGGACACCTGAACATGCAGTTGGATTACGCATTCTTGGAGTAAGCGAACCATGGTGAATGATGACTACGTGCTAGGTAGGTAGCCCATTGCATTGGTGAACGTCCTCGCAGAAGCAACATGCAGATACTTACATCAGCGTCGCACATTCTTCACGTATATTAAACCCCAACACGTAAATTAGTCGTATTAAGAACCGTTCTTACAAATTTTACAAAGTATATTAACATTGTAAGAGAACAAACGAAAAAGTATTATATTATACAGTCAGGCTCAATAGGCAATGTAATAATTGCAACGGCCTCAGATGACTAAAAAAGCGCAGAAATAAAGTGGTGATATAAATAAATAATACCTTGAAGATAAATACAGATCCGTGGCTTCATTATAAAAGTGTATGTTATTAGACTAAACATTGACATAACAATGTTTATCAAAATATCTTGTACTACGTAATTCTATAAAATATACAATATATATATAAAATATATATAAAATATACTTCATTTCTTCTACCAAGTATTGTATAATTCCACCTAATAAAAATTATTTTCTTCATATGGCTTTAACTTATTTTCACAGTAGGGTAGATAAAATATTTGTTAATGACTTGATGCTCAATCGTCAGTTGATCATACTGAGCCTTTTAAACAACCAGAATTTCTCGTAAATTTTGTAAAACTTTTGTAAATGGTGTGTTTGGTAATAACGAAATAACTCCATTCGACGGTAATTACAGCTTACGAAAAAGTGTGTATTATTTAAATATACATTTTGATACTAGCTTTCAAACGCCAATATGACTCGAATTGTTCACGATACATATTGCTTTCAACTAATAATGTCATCCAACTAAAGACAAACGGTCAGCGATATTAAATTCATTTAGATTTAAAAACACATCGAAATATCGCAAGATTCAGATTTAAAAATGAGCAGCAGTCGTTCGGTAACACCTGCGTAATGAACATTCCATTTTGCAAGTTCGCTAATCATCTCGCGGCATAACTGGCCTACGCTACGATTTTACCCGAAATAACTTTCCGTTACAAGATCAAGCCGAGTCGGTTTTTTTTTGTCCGCCGAGATGTAAGTGAGTCGGGAGCTGAGTGACCATCCTGGCAATCTTCCCAAGGTGTTGCACATCTACCGCCGGCCAGATGTTTCACTCGCGCGAAAATAGCATCTCCCTGTCTATCCAATTCGGGGAGAGATCGAATTAGAAGGTTTATTTGGTATTGCTGGGAATTTCAACATTATTCTTTTATGTATCAATTATATTGTCTGAGAGTTGTAAATAAGGACTGTAATAACGAATAACTATATGAATACCAATATTTCGGTTTTTTGAACCATGCCCGCTCCCAATGTGGAGCACATCAACTTCTAATGGAGTTTATCCAAACACGTGAGTTTCTAGAAAAATTGCTTGTTACTCAATTGTTCAGCCTTCTTTTTTGGAGAGAGTAGAAATAGTGATTGGCAAAACGCTCTCGCTACGTCATGGATCGAATGAAAGTAAGGGATCACAGTCATCCTTACCTTTGAACAGAAATCCATAAATTAACTGAAAAATCAATTTAATAAACTGTCGACATTCCAGGTAGATATTTCAATATTGGTTATACAACAGATAAAAATGAGCTCAAACAAGTCCAGCCAATCAGGATTGCAGTACCGTATGAATAAATCCATATCACTGTTGTGACATGCTGTATTAAAACGTATAACTACACCGTAGCTATAAAAATATGTATCTCACAAACAATTTAAATGTTTTACTATTTTGAATTGAATGTGACTTTAGAAGGCTAGTTTGTGAATATTGGAATCATATAAGGCAATAGAACTACATACGAAAATATTCTTATAGGAACGCATTATAATAAAAACATTGTTCAAGAAAACAGACAGCCAGTGGTTAGAGGTTGAACGTCCCGCGGAGCTATTCGCGTAGCGGCGAGTCATCGATGCGCGGCCCAATTACCGCGGAATTCTTTGTTCGCAGAGAGTTGGGCGGTGGGCCATCCCGCCTACCTGCGGATCCCGATGGCTGTTACTCAATCAATTTATTCTCACATCGACGACCTATTTCAGCCGAATCTTTGCGAACGCGATTAATGAATGTTTATCGTATATCATCCACATAACGACTTCTTGGCTTCTATATTAAGTGCATACTATAAATCAAAAGCAATAATACGACAGGCTTCAACAAAAAAGCAATTACTGGTCATAGTTACAACATTCATAAATATATGTATTGAATATTTAACGTTCATGATAGTGAAATCTATCTAGGTAGTCAGACCCGTAGCTGAGTGGTCAACGTTGTTAGCTCCGGTTGCGGAGTACGAATCTCATCCCAGTATGTGATATCTAAGTTTCCTCCCAATCATTCGATCCCAAAAACGGGTAATAGCGAGAGCGATTAGAATACCACTCATCCTGTCCCAGTTCTATCAATTTATCCTCACTCCCTATGATCAACAGAGGTTGGGCAACTGAGTAACAAGTAGCTCACGTAGAACTACTTCTGTTGTGATAAGCTCCAATAGGAGTCCACGTGCACCACATTGGAAATACAAAAAGATACAAAATATAAAAAAAGCTTTTAAGACAGAAGCTGCTCGTTTCTTCATAATATATTGAAATTACTTGCTGTCTGACCAATGTGTTGAACCGGAGAGTTATTCCGCGAAAGGTAATCCGTCCATAAAAAATAACTAGAAACATTTCCGTTTTAAATTATTATAAAAAATAAAACACGAGTCGTTTGTACTACTTCCACATGTTTATAATGATCAGGACCATAATGACCGGTTCCGCTCATCACAGAAACCGGTCCTGATCCGTATAAACATGCGGAAGTAGTACAAACGAATTGTTTTATTTTTTAAAATATAATGCCTTTTCACCAAGAATTGACAGTCAACACCTTTAAAGTGATACATTATGATAAGAAAATGTACGTTGCACATATATCAGCAATCTATATTGCTCAGTTGCGGGTGAAGCTAGGCAAAACTAGATATTAAACTGCGAAACGCTCTTAAGTCTTAGTGCACATCACCTAGCTCTTACAAAGCACTCAAGTCTTTCGCGGCAAGCTGAATCAAATCGCAAAAGCGCTCTTTTTCCAGATAGTGCGGCGTCCGAGCAAGGTTGGCCGAAAATGAAGTATGTACGTACAGGTTACTTTGATAGAAACAATTAAGATTATTTTCGATTCAAACAAACAGTTTTACAAGTAAGATTGATTTATGTGAATTAAAACTCATTGTATATTAGAAGGCTTCCTGGTTAAAATAGCGTTAATAATTAAACATGTAATTTATATTTCTAGCCATTGTAAACATAGTATTAGGGCATTTCCTATATCAAAATCAATATGTAAAAAATATTTTTTCATTTAAAGCACGAATTCAAGTTATCATCGTAAGATTAACACTTAAAATTGATTGTTTATATTTAATAACACTGAAGGGCAGCGCTTTAACAACCCAGGTTCCAAATAAGTCATCATGCTTCTACTTCTTTGATTGAAAACATGTTACATTATTAATGTGAACCGGATGTATGCAGCCCTGACGCGTCGCGCAAAATCTTTTAATGGGCGAACGCTGTACTAGGTGTCACGAGACGTCAGAGCTCGATGAAAATATTGTATTACGCACGAATTCGCTACGACACCCTTCTGCCAGTGAGATGATAGTAATTGGAAGTTGTACGTTGAATGTGCACACTGACGTACAAAACGACGGTCAACTGTGACAACGAACGAGATAGTTTAATTTCATCAGAATTAGTGAAAAACAGAAACACTGATTCGGGACATCTTAACATTAACTTCTACTTTGTTGAATGCAGCTTCATAGGTTTTGTTTGCCTAAGCTGTTCCGGAATATCAAGTAACAACGGAATGTGACACCAATATGATTTTCACGTATGTTTGTTATTTTTCCAGCGTACACAATGACGTTGATAAATGAACTGGAAATCAGAGCTAAATAGTTTTAACGGTATTAGCTAATAAATATATATTAGCATTCAAGTTGTGCAGTTTCAATAGTTATCTGCATAAAAATTATTATGGACGGATTAAAAGACGGAACTTCTTCTCAAACATGCATTTAGCAAGAATGTATAGCATGCAATTAAGATAATAAATATAGGCGGAACATTGTATAACATAAACGCCAAAGATAAATCAGTGACAAATACCCAAATACCTTGGCTAAAAATGGGGACAAGTTATAATATGTCAATCCAAATATATATCTCATTTAAAGAGAGAATATAAATGATATAATTAACAAATCATCTAAAATTTGTTCTACTTTTCCTCTTTCGGGTGGAAATCTTCAGCAAGCCGCTGGATAACCTGAGTGGATATGTTTTCATACATCTACGAATTCGGGTATTGTTTGCGAAGAGAACTGCGCTTCTCGGCGTTTCCTTCGTGGCACGAGATGCCTCTCTCGACCATTGTGACGGCTATTATCACCGCCGTATGTCCCCGTTATGAGTTTTCTTTGAGCTCTCTTAACACTCCATTCGAACGAGTGCCCTTGGAGACAATTTGCTTTTCCCAGTATTTTATTTTAAAGCAAAATAAAAAGATAGGGAAGAAGAGAAAACTCTATTAATAATCGGTTTGGAAATGGTATTGCCTAAATTATTTTTAATAAATCTTTTTTACATATATGTACTAATTAGCAAGCCTTCAATGGGCCTCGAAAACAACACCATTATCTTGAGCGAACCATACGCTTGAAATTGGAGCAGAAGAGTATAGAAATGTTGAGTACAATATAATATCTACCTTTGTAGTACCCGATCAAGAAGATAGCTAGGAACCAGAAGAATCGATTGATGCAATAAATTGGTATTCATAACTTTAACATAACAAATGCTTTGCTACCATGAGACTTCACATGTCAAAGCATTTATAAAAATATTCAAACATCAATATGAACAAAACGCGTCGTCATTTTTTAATATGAAGGACGGTGATTTCAGAATGAAAGTATGTCATATGTATGAACTTTAATTATTAATTAACGAAAATATAATAAGACTTAAACCCAAAAACGATAAAAAAATATTGTGTATAACATCATCCAATTAGCCACTAATTAAATTAAACCTTACAATATCCCTTATGAAAACACCGATTACAATATTGCTTGGAAAAATTATAAAACCAACATTACTAAATGAATTCATTGTTATTTGTAACACATTTCGAAAGCGAAAATGTGTATGTAACATTGGTGCGGTAACATAAATTTTCATTGCATGAAGTTTATATAATAAAATTAAAATTGTGTATTCAAAATTTCGTGATTCTTCTAAAATGATACCTTTTAAAATTCGTAGCAAATATATACATACGCATAACGCTTTGTTGAGGAAAATAATACATTCACGGATACCACTTTCATGTAAGATTTAAAGTATTGAGCTGTAATGAGCTGTTTGATAGGCAGACTATGTTCAGTATAACACTGCCCCAATGATAATTATTTTCATACTTTTGTATTTCATTGTCGGATACAACGCAATTTATCCATGGCCTCCAGTGTTATATCGATATGATAATAAATTCTCGGTCAGAGGATTTTCTCGGAACCCCCTCCGCTCCACAATAAATAATAATAAACAGCATCTTCGTGATCAAAGTTAAGTGCACGACTACTTTCATTATGCAACCTCAATCTCGGTTCGCCTCACTACTAGTTTAATTATTTATTTACCTGCCTGCAAAGGAGCGCTTTCCTACAGGGAGAAGCGATAAAAATAAATCAAGTTTAGCTACATTTACATACTGTATTGAGCACCGAGAAACAAATTTGTGTGGATCGATTATAAATATTTAGTGTTAATTATTGTGGTACAACGTTTCAAGGTGAAAGTCGGCGTTCGTGGCGCAGTTGGCAGCGTCATTGGCTACGGTTACGAATGTCTCGGGTTCGATTGCGGACGGTTTTAATAAATTGCTCTTTCAATCGATTTATGGATTTCTGTCCGTAGTCTGAGTGTTTGTGATGTCTAAAACTCCCTCCCGCCCATCCGATCGTTACGGGGCGTATAGCGAGAGCGATTAGCTAGCTACTAGTTATATCCTAACCCTATCCTTCTATCCCTACTCTCTTCGAAAAATGAGAGGTTGAGCAATAGAGTAACAAGCAGTTCTCAAAGAAAATCTCTGTTGAGATACCTCCATTAGGAGACCATATGCCCCACGTTGGGAGCGGACATGGAAAAAAATAATTTTACGGCGGAGTGAATTGACTGAGAAAATGAAAACAAAACAAGAATAATTAAACACATAACTTAAAACAATAATCTGCATACTTCACTTCATTAAAAAAATTGCATGCGTTGTTTACACTTATGACCGTATTGGTGCGACTATAGTGCGAGGCTGATAATAAGGCGACCACCATTTTTTTAATCCTCCTTTTGAGAAAAAGTAAATATTTATATAAGAAATTTGGATTTGGATTATTGAGATTTTGTACACTTCCATGTATTTTGTCACTAACGACCCGGGTTTCGCCTTTCGGCATCTTCAGGCATTCGAGCACACGAATGGACTCGAACTGAGAGAACTCTCAGTTCGAGTCCATTCGTGTGCTCGAATGCCTGAAGATGCCGAAAGGCGAAACCCGGGTCGTTAGTGACAAAATACATGGAAGTGTACAAAATCTCAATAATCCAAATTTAATATTGAAATTCCATCAAGCACCCTCAGTCGATGTTTTAAATTATTATCTTAAATTATTTATATAAGAACTAAACATAATGTAGGTATTTACAAATTTAACAATACCACTAATTAATTTTGATATTTTTAACTCAAAAAACATTGGTAATTTGTTTTACAAAATAGAAGTAAAATTTGAACAACTTTCAAAAACTGCGATGTGCCGGTAATTTGTGTGTAACAATCCCATCTGTTGAACGCAGTCGCATTAAAATATATTGTGATGGAAGTAATATAGTAATATAGTCATCCCACTCATCGCAAGGCAGTGAAATTAGTGTTCACTTATTTGAGACTCGAATATAAGGAGAACCCCCTATTTTAATGTCGCTTTCTTTAATAAAAACCTTATAGTCATAATATGGAAAAATACACGGAAAATATAATTGTTTTATATCGTTAATAGTCGAGTTGTTGAAGGAAAACTACGCGATAACACAGCAGGTATCTTACGCATTTACCGCATGTAAATTTTCGTGTAAGACAAGACAAAAAATCAAACCAGACAGAGTGTAATTTTGTTTGCGAAAAATAAAAAAAAATGCCGAAGGTTGTATAATTTAAAAATTATTATTAATGTCTCGACAGGTTTATTTATTAGACGAACAAATACATACACGGGATGGTCGTGAATATTTTAGTATTATAAAGAAGGTGCAATCAAACAACACAGAAAGGTCAATCAGTCATCGCCGTAACCGATGTAATTGCAAGTGTCGTAATAAATTCTAATATGTTAATCATACCATACGACAAGGTATGAAAAAATGCCAGTTAGCAAAAAAACAACTGGCACGAAGCCAAAGCATGAAAGAGTAAAACAGCTCTTGCCGCAAAAAATATCTAATTTAAATTTTATAACAATGATAATCATGCCTTCGAATTGGTCACTTTAAGGCCCCCCAAAATAATAAGAGTCCATATGAATAGAAACTTGGAAAAAAGAATTATTGTTTTCTTCGTATTATGCACGAATTGCAGGTCATAAAAATAGAGTTATGCAATACTTAAATATATAAAACATACATACGGTACACAACTAAACAAATATGAAGTATCTCGAAATACAATAGTTTTTTTTTCAATCAACTGAAAATATTAAATATCAGACATATACAACCGCAATAGCCGAGTAGCAATAATACTCAAAGATTTTCGTACACTTCGGTTTGGGGACCATGGACCCTCGAATTAACAATTCCACTTTTCAAGCCGATTACTGAATGGATTTGAATCTAAATACATATGATGGTATCACCTTATCCCACCGGAATCGGTTATAATATACTTATATTCTTCTTCTGAGAAAGTAGATTGACCGGCTCACGTAAAACCAGTTCTTGCTATACATTAACTGTTCAATTGCTCAATAAGCAGTTCATGTGCTTAACAATATCAGATTACTAATATGTCTAAAAATATTCCACTACAGAAACAGGTAATTAATAAAACATGACGTATTTAACAGTTATAATAAAAATCATTTGAAATTGCAAATATAAAAAATGCAGTTCTAAATTAGCGGGAAAAGGCGATGCGAAAGAAATGACAGACAGATAAATAGTTGGTGATTTTTAAAATGACGGCATAGCGAGGAATTCACGAAGAGTAAGCAAAACTGAGCAGCGAAGATCTGTTAGATGACCACACATTCTAGGTCACCGTGTCAAACATTTCACGATCTTGACATATAAATGGGGCTAATGTGGGAATAACAAACGGCTTAAGTGAAAATTATTTTACACAACAATTTCAGAAATGATAAACAGCCCCGCAGTATTTATCGTTTATGATTCGAAAATATAAATAATGCCGCAAAAAAAAAGCAAAATAATACGGCTTTCATGAAAACTGTAATGTGTATTATATAACCTACACAATTCGTGTAAATATATCCAGAACGAGTGCCCCGTCCCGCGCGATAGGAGCTAAATGAAAACAAGGGATTGACATGTTGTACAAATCCCTGAGCTTACTTATTTGGACAGAAGTGTGAGATGGCTAAAATCGCCACTCCGCTAAGGCAACATATCCGCCCGTGTACCTACTTTCAGATTGATGGTTTTCGGCCACAACAAATAACCCCGCACCGAAACAGCTACGTGGATTATCGAGGAAAACTCTATCGCGTCATGCGAGGTGGCAATCGTTCAATAAAGTCGTAAATATTTTCGATATATTCCGCAGTAACTTTTTGGAAATTTATTTTCGGGTTAAAATTAATGCTGGCCAATTGTAAATTCCAATTTTAGTGTTGCTGTTTGGGAGCCGTTTTTTCTTTTATTTAAAAAAAATATATTATTGCAAGCAGCAGAAGATAATACAAGAGGAGGCTCAAGGCGCGTAATAACAATTCTTTATTATTTCCAATGGAAACAAAGGGAGTTGGAGGAGCCTCTTTCCTTTTTTTAAATACTGTATGCTGGGGATTACTGTTTAAGCCGGGAACGTGTGGAATCCTACAGCAGAATTTCAATAAGTCATTCGGTAAAAACTAATTTTTGCAGTTCACTAAACCTTAATTTTCAGATTAAGTTAGTGTAGAAATATTAGGTTGGATAATGAAAAATGGATAATTTTATCATTCTTTTATATATTATCGTTGTTCTGGAAGAAGACACTAACTGAACATTTATTTTTTACCATTTTTGAGCATATGCTTTTCTAATGAAGGTATCGCAACATAAGTTTTTTATGAGACCTGCTTGTTACTAACTTGCTCTCTCTTTTTGAAGAGAGTAGGGATAGACGGATAGGTCTAGTGGTTAGCTAATCGCTCTCGCTGCGCTCCGTTTTTGAGAATCGGATGTGTGGGAGGGAGTTTTAAACACCACAGACATCCATGCCTACGAACAGAAATCCATAAATCGATTTTAAAATAAATTTATGAAACTGTCCATATTGGGACTTGAAACCGAGACATCCGTAACCGTAGCCAACGACGTAAACCAATTCACCACGGAGCCGACGAAAAATACTAGTTTTGAGTAATTAACCATATTCGCTCCCTATTTGGAGCATATGGCCTCCAAGCGTCTCTGTCGCCCGCCAGTCTCCTCGCTATGGATGGACAACAGCGGCCTTACAGGGCGACGGAATCCATCTGGTTGGTAGAAAAGACAGACAATATTCAGGCTCCCCTGGGAAATGTCCCAATGCTGCGAATGCGCAGCATGTATCCAAGCCAGGTCCAGCGTCGCCTTTTTATTTTGGACGTAATAAGAGACTGGTCCGTCCATTCACTTACCTCCGAATTTCTGACAAAATCAAACCACCGTGCCCCTAGTATTCGCCGCGAGCATCTGTTTTCAATGTCCAGTATACGGTTACCCTGTGCCTTGGTGAGGTGCCATGACTCGCAACCGCAAAGCAGCACCGTCAGAATGCATGCGTTGAATAAGAGGCACTTATACCTTTTTCTAAAGTTTGTATGTAAAAAACTGTTTTTAAGTAAAAGTATAATTTATAAAATCAATTGTGTTCTTCCATACAGCAATATTCGAAATAAGGAACATTTTGGTATAACTAACTAAAAATACCTATCATTTTTTCAATTTAGTTTTTTCTTCCAGAACAGCGAGTAAGTTGTATTTTTTAGCGATGTTTTGTGGGATTTACGTATACTTACGTTTTGTAATGTTTAAGAAAGAGAATGGTCAAAAATGTCGTAACTTCATTCGATTCTCTGCTAGAGGGGTCGAGATCTTCCATAAAATATTTTTTTAAATTAAAAAAAAAACGAATAATAACACTTATACACACTAACGCACTCATTCGTACTCCTTAGAATCTTATAATAAAAACTTACTGTTCGAAATTGTAGGCATTGTAATTCATTTTATACAGGTCACTCCAAATTATCTTTTGATTGACTGACATTACAGGACGTTTCTCACCGAGCACAAAAAATGTCGGAACGGTCGTAGTATGTGAGATGCGAAAAATGTATCGATAATCTCACCGGGCCAGAACAGGCTTTTGACCGGCACATGTAAAAACGGCGGAAGCCGGGTTCCTTTTCAATTTGACATTTAATTTATTGATCCGCGATTCGATGCAAACGACGCGCTGTCTTAGAATACAATTACTTCGGCGATGAAAAGACTGAGGTACAACATGCCAGACAAGTCATAAATCATTCCGAAATTTGCAAGACGATAGCAACTTAATGTAGACATCGATCTATTGTTTGCCAAGGAGAGTGGAGTTGGAACGCAACGTTATCAACACTTCTAAAAACATATACATAAGATACCCGCGATTAACGTGCAATACCTCGGAACCCCAAAAACAGAGAACACAAAAATTAAATTGACCCTTAGTCTTTTTATACGAAGAATGTATCTACTTTATATTTAATTTCTTAAATTATTCTAAAAACATTGTTAGGTGAGTGACGGAAGTTGTTATGACACTTGATTTGCTGAGTGGGATACGACGTATTGTTTCCAATTTTAAGCATATCGGGGTTACGAGATATACGTTTTTAGTTATTTACGCACGTTGTATCGCATACGATGTACTTACCAAAACGACGTGGCAGAAAATATGATGTCAGGAATCATCATAACCCCAAAATAAATAAAAAAAAACGTGGTAGTGGCAGTGTTACCTGTCAAATATCCTTCAACACCGTGAGTTTATAATTTTTAACAAAATCGTGTACTTATTGCCATCTTGTTTATAATACCTGTTTTCAGCTGTTCAAAATGTAACACTCGGAAATATAAAAACCGTGAACTAAATGAAAAATATTTAAAAAAATTCATATAAATGCATTACGGATAGATAAAATCAAGACAAATCTATATATATTGCCATAGTTTACAAATTTATCGAGACAAAATCCTTGTCTATATATAGCATTAAGAGTTTCTACATCTGAAAAGACTTTGTGTACACGAGGCAATGGGACAGCAGTGACACTGGAAAAGCAAGTAACACGGCAGTCAACCACACCAGAGGCTTACGCTGCGGTGTGTTCCGCGACCGACCGGCTGACTAAATCCTTCCGGGGGTCGGTTTACCCCCGCGCTAATAATAATAAAGACGACGCCGCCGGACACTAAATTCCCGGCATTAACCTGTCGCCCTGCCCTGCCCGCCCCGCCACTATTTTATATTTTCTCCGTGAGGGGATATATTTTAAATTTGCGAAAACACACCACCACGCCACCATCGCTCGGCTCCGTTCCCATTGTTGGTCAAAAGTGTAATATCGCAGGATTAGCGACTGTGAAAGTGCAGCGGTGCAATGTCAAGGTTTAAAGCGAATTGTTTCGAAACAATTTTAAATGTTCGTATTGTGGAATTTAACAGCCACTATAGCACGATGAATTAAATATGCAAAATAAACTGGATAAATATGACCATGCATTTAAAAGAATAAACAATTACACAGTAAAAAAAGCGTTTCCAGATATGATAAATGACACCAGAAACAAAGAAAATCGCATAACACTAAAAATATTCGAAACATCTACAATAAATATTTGAGTAACGTTTAAGGTCACGGCGAGAAACTTAAGTCTTTCGGATTACAGGACTCTAACTTAAGAATAAGCAGCTGATTGTCGTTTCAATTTTAAATCATACGAATTCGTATACGTGTAGGGTGTGATAGTAGTAGAACATCATTTAGTTGGAAGAATTAAAGGATATTGTTGATAGTAGTAATAGTTGAGTGTCGTGACGACTGTGTGAAGCCTGAAAGCTATGTTTAAAAAAAGGAACTTCCACCAGTTTGCTGACACCTTGTAAAAGTTACAGCAAATAATAAAGAAGTAAAAGTTAATTCACTTGCAGATTACATGAACAATTCGTTGCCGAATGAATCATGCGATAAATTAAAAATATCACGAAACTATCTTTAGACAGTTAGCCGTGAAACACAAAGAAAAAATCACCCGCCGATGTTTTAATAATAACCTGCGAATCATAACAACATGACTGGGACACCGTATGTATGACACATCGTCCAAACGAGTCTCGCTTGCGCGCAATCAATCTCAGTCGGAGAGCGTTTTGTCAGTTTAAAATGATGTGAAGCAGCAGGTTGCCGTAGTAAAGTCACTTTTTATCCGTCACAAGTTTTGACTGTCATTGTGGAGAAGGCGACGCCTCGCTGAAGAGTTAAAGAGAGTGTGTAATGAAAATAACTTGCGGTAAAACACTCAATCTGGCGTGCATTTCTACACACGTGTCGCTGTCAAAAGCGTGAATTTATTATGTCGGTAACAGAGCTGGAAATTACATGCGAAGATACCTAGCTATTTTATACAGGTTTCACCAAATTTGTCATCGCTGTATGAGAGTTTGTAATTTCGAAAGCTTCCGTTTGTATATACAGATTGAATTGAAGATATGATTAGATGAAGGTGTGCCATTGCGACAGTAGATGAACGGTCTACGTTACTTTATTTTGTATGTGAGAATGGATGAAGATGTCACTGGTATGTCATCTATAATAGTCATTGTAGTGGTATATTTATAAATAAATCAATTTAATTTTCGCGGTAGGGGGGGGGTTGCGGTTAATATTTTGCAAATTTTGTGAGCCGTGTTTAGGAAGAACTGGAATAAATGACGCCGTGAACTTGATGCTAGAGTATTTTGTGAATATGGGTAGGTATGAATGTTTCGTTTTTATTTTTAATGACGTGTTCCAGCGATGATCGTTTTACGTCTGGCGCTATATAACGAAGTATCGAATGATCTTTAGTAGCTACCACTTAAAATCTATCACTGTGGTTAAATTGTTCTTAACTGTAAAAATACTACAAAAATATTGATTTTGTAAAACGATTTCTTCATCCACCGGTGGCTTCAATTGAATTGTATGTGTGTATCATAAAATCTTAATGAGAAGCTATTACATATAGCCTTCAGGCCGTTATTAGAACTATTTCTTTCTTCATCATTATTGTCCTATAGATTTCTTGTATGTACATACAAATATTACTGATAGGACCAAAAACAGTATTCAAATTATAACAAATGTAAAACAACTACCCACAAACGACGCAAGCAAAATTCAGTACGTAAACCGTAACCAAACATAACCTCTTGCATCCGAAACAGTGGCAATGCGAGTGGCGGTAGATGGATTATTCCACCGGGTTGTCAGCAGGGAAGGGGACGAAGGCACTCAATCTGGAAAAGTCATCGGCAGGTATTTTATTAGACGACACGCCCTCAATTTGTTACGTCGATACTTTGCCAGCGTGCATTAATCCCGCCGCCCAATACTGGACCGCACCGACGTGCAACGAACGGGACCAACCTGTCAATGCTCGCGTAGATGCAAAACGACATGGCAGAAACGAAGTGTTCTATCAATTTGTCAAATACAGTGAAACCACGATTCCACGTTTTACAAAGGACCTTAAAAAATAAACGATAAATGCGAGAAGGCTTCAAATAAAAAAGAAGATTTTTTTAGAAACAAGATTATGCCGATCTTTGAACCTATTGATCCATCCGTTCGATACAGAGAAATTTGTGATCCCTTTTTTATGGCTATTTTCAAAGCTTTTTCTCAAACTATGGATCAATCAATAGGTATGTTTTAAGCTCGCACCTGCTGGCATCACGAGTGAAGAATCTCACCAAGCTCACTAAAAGCAGACTCCTTCGAACTTTCTTTTATTCGCTGACTTGCCGCACTTTTCGATTATTTTGCAAATCGTGAAATTTCCTAGAAACAGTCGTGTTCAGAGTTGATGGTGCTAGTCCCAGATGTTTTGCTATGCCAACTCAGGTGCAGTCATAATACGAAAAATTACGACCATGATCATAAACAATCCTAGGAAGCTTATCAGCTTACAGTCTGTTTTTTACGTATCGGTTGGATGGGGTAGAACGTGCTCATGAACGAAATGAGAAATATTCGACAACAACAGTCAATCCGGATAATATTTGTGACGGGACCATAAAATTTAGACGATAGATCGAAGAAATCGATATATTGAGGAACGCTCAATGCGGGGTTTACTTATCATTGTTCTTACGGGTGTTTGGCGGGACTATAGAAAATGAACGATCCATACGGGAAAACGATTTATGCGAGAACGGTAGATTGGTGTTCCCTGTATGTACAAATATCATTGGGTGGTCACAAACGTGACAGCTCTTTCAAAATAATATAAATGAAACCAGAACGGTTTATGTACTATGCGGAACTCCTCGTTAGAATGTGTGCATTATTTGATCCGTTAGTTTCATCTCTGAAAAAATGCGCGAATTTACGGACGGCAAGTGACAAATGGGTAAATCGGTTCGAGACGCCATACATTTCCATTTGAATTTAATCACGACGGCCTCTATACGGCCCAAGCAATGCGAGCGAGAACTTTGACAAATTGATATGACATTCTCTATTTTGATACAAACGCATAAATTAGAAGCGACGAAACGCCTATAAATTATTAAGCTATTTTCTTTACGCAATAAAACTTTCAAGTTAATAAAAAAAAATCATCTGCCGTTGACAGAAAGTACATTTTGGTACAGAATTATTTTTGAATTATCATAAAATCTAATAAATAACAAAAATCATAAAAAAGCTGTCTTTGAGATATCAAAAATCTCGTAATTTCTGTTTTAACGATCTTATATTAGTTTAAAAAACAATCCATTATATCGTCGTTGTTCTGGAAGAAAACACTTTATCGAAAAAATGATATATTGAGTTAGTTATACCAAAATGTTCCTTATTTCGAACTCCATCGTATGGAATAAAAAACTTATTTTTATAAATGACACTTTTACTTAAAAACATTTGTTTAGAAACAAACAAAATGAAAAACGTATGGCAATTCAAACATTTGACAAAGTTTTCAGTTAGTGTCTTCTTCCAGAACACAGAACCAGATATTTTAATACAGAAATTACTTTGTGGAAAATCATTATAAATTTTAAATCTTCTTAAAATTATTGCCTTAAGTATTTATAAGATACAATAGGCGTTATATGCAGTTAATAATGAAAAATATTTTTAATTAACTTCCTTACTGAAACTATTGAAGTTATAATAATATGTTAACTAACGGTACACTTAATTAATAATGATTTGAAATTAATAGGCTAGAACCATTGTAAAAATAACACGAAACAATTTAAACGAAAATATTTTACAGTATGTTTAAAGAGTTTAAAATGATAACAGTATCTAGTTCAAATATGATGCAATGATGAACTATCTGAGCAGTGTAACATATCCTCGAGAGATTCCAATTGCCAGCGGCGATGTATTAAGGCGAAAGAGACAGGTAAGGTCGGTGGGTATATATTGGCGGAGGACGCAATGGCGCGCATCAGGAAAATTTACGATGACACCTTTACGACGGACATCGACGCCTTTTCGCAGAAGCGGGAGAAAACGTCGCGGTGCTGCACGAACGGCTAATACACGAATGCCAGATATACTGCCGCGACTACTAAAATGATATTTTAGCGTAAAATGTATGCACTACCGAGAATGAAGTGACAAATTATTATAGCTTCATTTTTTAAATCGCAGACCTTCGTCGCAAAAATTTGAAGGTAGATTAGTAGAGTATTACTGAATCATTTGAATCGTTCATAATAAGTTCTTTACGTTTCATCTTCTACGCTGTCGTTTTTTTAATATAAATTAAAGTTTTTCTGCAAAAATCAATGCATATTTTCAAAAACAGTGAAACTATCATCAATAATCAACACCTCTTACCATATATTCAGCCACAAAGCTGACGAAGCAACAGTCGGGACAAGGCCTAAATATAATATGTTATTTGGAAAATTACACAAAATGATATGTTCTAGGGTAGAATAATCTTTTACGGACCTAAATATACGGAAAGTAGTCGTGAATGACAAAAGGAAACGTTGGAATATAGGTTTAACGATATATGTCGCAAACTTTCATGTCTCCATCATGTACCAACCTAACAAAACCCCACATATCGTATGCAGAAAATGCAATGGCGACTGACATGACAGCTTGCGATCGCTTCAGAAGGTACGCGAAAGTATGCTTAATTAAATGTGTTAGAGTAGAACAAAACAAACCAGACCAACCCTAACATAACCTACTACAACTTAACACATCATTGAATGTAGTTTTCGATGAAAAATATCATTTTTAGGCCTTGTCTCGAGTGACCGATAGTTACCCCAACGTGATTTTGACAATTGATGAGATGTGACTTAATGGAATTTAATATTCCAACAAAAAAAAAACAATAGACATAGATAACAACACTAATCCATATAGTAACTTTGTACGACACTTTATATTGCCAATATTGCCATCGACTGAACAGCCAGGAGGGAAGACCAGCAATTTTGAAATAACTATCACGTGAGAGGGAGGGCATCCCTAACTTAAAGTACAGTACAGTAACCTAAGATAGAGATAATGTGTCTATATTTATTTTTAATTCAAAGTGATTTTGCCTGCCAACTTGGGTCAATCAAATATTTTCAGTTTGTCTTGAATATTTATGTGGCATTAATACAATATATGGCAAAAGCTTGATGATACGAATACCGAGACCATAAATATATAAAATTATTCATTAAAACGCGCGTATACAAAAAAGCTTACCAATCTAGGTTGGGAGGCACCGAGTACGTGATGAAGAAAAAAATACATGATGCACGATAAATCTCAAGCCAGGAGGAGGTAAAGTCCTCGTGTGCCACAAAACAGATTGAATAAAAGTGGATCGCGGCTTATTCCTGCGTAACATTATTACGCGGGCTGTATTCATTAAGGTAGAAGTCGAGGGAATAGAGACTAAATAAACAAGGAGGAAGAACAAGATTCAGGTGTGACGCGATCGCTAATATTTTAAGTGAAACAAACGGAAACGGGACAGGGGCGTTCGCTGCGGTTGGGGACGGTGGCGTAACTACGACGCGTGAAAATTACTTTATTGAAACTCGACAAATAGAAATAATATACAAATCACAGCCTAAATCCTGCTTAGAACCAACCCCGCAGGGTCAATTTACAATTATTCTATTATCGTTTGACTGCTATGGTTTGGTGTATGCGTCCGCTGATCCCACGGCCGCCATCTACAGCACAATGACGACCGAGTATATAAAACAAAACCACTGTCACTCTATCGGTGTGATCTATCGGAGTTGCAGGAGGCTTATCCATTCAAGCGAATGCATACATGTAACGGACGGTGGTGGGCCAATCATCTCGTATCAATTAGTCATGCACTGCAGTGAATAAAAAAAAAGAAAAACTATATAAAAATAACAGTCTAAACAAGGCTAATGAAACAAAATTGTAATTTTTTGTATAGACGACTGATGTTGAAGAGCCTACAAACGAGATGTTATTGATCAATAAGTAAAAATATCATTTATTTTGTACGAAAAAAGGAAAAAATACAATTTAAGTTACTTTTAAGGTGTTAACTGTCAATTCTTGGTGGAAAGACATTACATTTTAAAAAATAAAATACAATTCATTTGTACTACTTCCACATGTAGACAATTTTATTTGACTGATGTATAATTTGTTTAATAATCAGTAATTTCGTGTCTTAGTTCATGAACCAACTGTTTTATATACCTTAATTTTAATACTCAATTTTATATAAATATGTTTGTATTTTTATCGGTTGATAATGCTCGTGATGAGTGAAACCGGTTGTGATAATTAAAAACATGTGGAATTAGTATAAATGAATTACGCTTTATTTTTTAAAATTTAAGTTACATTTAAAATGACTGGATAAATACGGTATGGGCCAATTGAAGTTAAATCTATAAACACAACGACGACGGAAAAATTGTGTGTTGTGATACCGCGGCGCCGCTAATAATGCCACAGGCTAGGGATCACCGAGGAAGAAGACAGGCAAGGAGCGAGGAGGTAGGATGGGAGAGCAAATTTAAGGGACGTCGGAGATATCGAGGGGGAGACAGTAAATATAAATAATATTGGTTCCGTTGGGACGCCGAAGGTGCCGCTTCGCTGTTGCTTCTCGTTTGCTTCCCTCACCCCTTACACGCTTTTATCTTCCCGAAACACTTTTTTAAAGGTTAAAACAGATATTTACTAAGGTTTTTGTTCCCGATAAATTACTAATGAAAAATATACAAATTAAAGAACGGCTGTAATACGGCAGAATTAAATTTGGTAATGGAATGATTTTATTTTGCTTCAGCTAAGAAACCGTTTTAGATTTTTAATAATTCTGAATACAAATCATCCATAATATTGAAAAATGAAATAAGAGAAGTTGGGTATACAACTCAGTGTGTAATCAATGTAAACCATTTGACTGAATGTGGCCTACATTTTTTTTATTGCCTTGATTGATTCTCTCGTTAATACTATGTTGCGTAAATCTTACTGAAGTAGATACGGAAAAAATCTTCAGCTTTCATTTTTCTCAAATGTACACATATTTTAATATGAATAAAATAATGAATATTCATCTTCATTTGGGTGCTTTGTCCATTACTTTTGTACGAAATATTTTATAAAAGTAAAACCATGTTAGTATCGAGATATAAAATTCAGTTAAAAATGCTCCATATGTCCTGAAGTTATTAAATGTGACATCAATAATATGATGTCGCCGTGACAACTCAAACTAAGTTTAAGTCGCTGCTCCCTACTGTGCTGTTATATGACTGGAGGTTGATCCATGCAAAAGGAATATACTCCCAGTACAAATGCCTTTAAGTTACATTATCTGACATCCGTGGTGTTATCAGAGCAACGCGAATTATTTGCAAGTCTTAATCTAATAAATCTTAAATTTCTTATGCATAATATAGTTACTTGATTAAAAATATAGAGCCGAAAATAACTTTTCATTTAAAAGTAAATGCACTGTAAATAGTCTAAGCCTCACAGAGAAAACAACAGAAAACATGCGTGACGTTCCAAATACTACGAACTACCCCTTACGACTTTGATATATCGACGGTGTTTTGGCCAATTGATGTATTTGGATTATTGAAATTCCATCAAGCACCCTCAGTCGATGTCTTAAATGATGTAATAACCCTCAAAATTTAAATTATTCAGGAGAATAAAAACGGTTTTTATCGAAAACATTAATTGGTGAGTTGCGTTATGAATCTTTGATATGCACTCCTGTAAATACACATGTTTGCAGATACGGGATTATACGAAGAGAGTGTCGATATAATAGTGGCTTACATCAAGTGGACGGGTAAGAATTTTTCAACCTTAAACCAATGTAAAATGATGTTTCCCTTCCAATGAGTGGGTAATTTATTTTTCTAAATTACACCATTTGGCGGAGTCCTGCTTTGTCGTCTTTAAAATGTGATGCAATCATTAATTCATTTTCGTATTTTTTGAGGGTTTCATCAATTGGCCAAAACACCATCGATATATATTATATGATAATAAAGATATGTCAGGGAAAGTTGTGTTCTTATTTAAAGGTTATTTCGTTTTTTTTTTAATAGTGCACAGAAGTGTTCAAATAAAACTTGCAATTTCAAAGCATATAAAACTGGGTTGAGCTTTCTGTTTTGTGGTGAAAACGAAATACTACAACAACGAACAGGACAAACTTTGTTGTTAATAAATAAAAGCTGTGTGTGGCGCGGTGTGGTGCTTGCGCCGCCACCACGGCTAAATGACAAAAGTACTCGGCCGCCTGTGGCTGGCTATGTTCGCAAACGAGAAAAACAACATCCAGCACAAAAGCGAAAACCAATTTTATTGAATTAAAACAAAGCGCGGCATAGGACGGCTTAATACTTCAGTGCATTAACGTGAATAAGTCGAACAGCAGTAAAAAGTATGCCAAACAAATAAACTATTAATTAACTTGACATCAATTCATGGAGAATTTTATCAAAAGTCTGTCGGGATGAACTCGAGGGGAAAACTAATCCTCAAAAACATCTATTCCGAAGTTTTCAAATATTAATTTGAAAAAAAACTGCACCTTCCAATCGATAAATTAACGATGTATCAGCCGGCTACACAAATAAACTATTCCTATTCCTCAGATGTTTTGTAATATTCCTAGGTATATTATTATCAATTTTTTCATGTTTTTTATCTTCAAGTTTTTGCTGATGCGTTTAAATTAGTTTTATATTGAAAATAAGTGTATCAAATTCAGATAAATTGCTCCTTTACATAATTCAACGAACGCTGATATCTTTAACCTGTTGAGGAGTAGATAGATTTACATTGACCTCACTGTGAGGAGCGAGTTCTAGTATGTGACAATTGTGTGCTTTTTTTCCAATACATGTATGTATTACAATAGGCGAAATGTTTAAAAAAATAACTATAAAAATATTAGTTACAATGTACATGCCTTAAAAACGGTTCACTTAATCCAGTAGTCATCCATAAAAATTTACAAAAATGTTCAAATATTACTATTAAGGTACTGACAAAAAGTATTTTCGCATATACTTCACTCAAAAATTTCGGTGAACGGAAGAAACCGTACGGGAAAAAGCGGACGGAAAAAGCGAACGGGAAAAAAGCGAACGGGAAAAAAGCGGACACGGAAAAAAGCGGACATGGAAAAAAGCGAACGCGGAAAAAGCGGATACGGAAAAAACCGCACACAGAGTAGAAAAAGAAATTTTCACATTTAAAATACTTCTTATCGTTTCATGAGTTATTTCGCTTTTTTCCTGTTCGGTTTTTTCCTAGAACGAAAAAATTTCGCCTTCGTACCAGTGCGTCCATACTCCCAGAGAGGTTAAAGAGAAAGATAAGCAATAACGGAAAAGTAATAAGAATATGTAGAGATGCTTTCGGCTACGACAAAATAAAAAAAGTATTCATTTTCATAGAAAAATATTATTTCTACCTGTATTTATAAGAAATGATTTCCAATTCAACGGTGCATAAAGAATTCTTTTGTGCTAGAGAAATGCAATAATTTAAAATAGAACAACAAGCATCTAAAATAAAACGTGAAATAATCTCAATAAACAAAAAAAAATCACTGAACAGCAAATCTGAAGTTCGAATGTGTATCAGGAACGCGTCCGCCGTCATTTTTCACCTCATTACAGCTGACTCTTTCTATAATTTAGAATAGCTGTAGAGACTCGGTTCCGTTAGGTTTTTTCGAGTTGGTTTAAGTAAAAATTATAACAAAGATAGTTGTACGTGACGACGGACGAGTGATTGATAAAAATAACAACAGTGGGTCAATAGCCGATTCGGCTCAGTTGATTCGAAAACGATTAAAACGAAGGAAATCAAATTATAACGCAAAGAACTGCTCATTTGCAGCGTTTTTTCGTTTAAATCTTATTTGCACCAATTTCTAATACAATAACGGAAACTGTCGATACTGCAATGAAATACATAAAGCATTACTTTAAATCTAGTTCTTGAATTCTTAAAAAAATTATTACCCAAGGATCTGAAAACAAAATATTTCGTATTGCCAATGAATTATCCAGTAGAAGTTTCCAAATGAAAAAAACTATGAATAGTTCACAATACCTACAACGATTCCGAGATCGAAAAAAATAAAGAAATGTGTGGCTATTTTTTTTAAATTTTGTTACTCATACTTTTGAATGTTGTTTGATGTGTAAGCATCCAAAAAAGACGCAGAAAAACATGTTTTCTGAATTTTTTAATGTACGATTTTTAAAAAGACTTCATTGAAATATATGCCTTGATACTAGAAAGAACCGTTTTAAATATTAGTATATAATATTTTTATCCTAGTGTACAATATTTCAAAATTGCGATGACGAATGGCAGAGTCAATCGAAAATGGCGGTAAAAATTTCACTCTGATAATAAAAATAAGTATATTATAGAAATAAAGATTTAAAGCAGGTTAGAATAAACTAAAAAGTAATAACTAAGTTTTGAATTCAAATACACTCACGGAATCATTGATGATGAATGTTCGACCGCATCGTGTTTTGTGAAAAAATCATGCCTTACCTGTGAAAACGAAAAAAAGAGTTGGTTATGTTAATAAAACAAACAATACAGATTTGAAAACGAAAAAGTATAAATTATATTATGTTTTAATCTTAAATAAATACACGCAAGACATGACTTCGAAAGTTATTGTTTGGCCATGTCCGTTCTCTATTCGGAATATATTGGCTATCCCAAGATTCCTACAAAATTTACTGTTTCTCGCCGATCTGGTTCCTTCCAAGTCATGCCAACGTCCCGCTGTTCGCAGTCCTTCAGCAGACATCAGCGGAAGAGACAGTCAAAAATGATGACAGTAAAAATTATCCACCCAAATTATTTCCTTCACAGAAATCAGCAACGGTTTCGAAGCGCATTAAAAAAGTGTCGGATTAAAAAAAATACACAAGGTATAAAGAGCAATTACGCGAAACATATTGTGAAATCTAAAAAAATGCGCAGTATGAAAATGCGAAAGTTTTTGTATTTAATACATTTCATTTTACGCTGTACAAGTTTTCCTCCGATATCATTATGAATATTTGCAAAAGGAGTGCTTGTAAAAATACGTATTTTGCGAGAAAAGACGACAACGTGAGTTTCTCGTTAGTGTTAAAATTGCTTCTTCAAAGTTTAACAAGGCGGTAATCTGCGAAGACAAGATGCAGCAAAGCGGTTGTCTTCGAACCTGAACAAGTCGAGTGCAATAAGCTGTCTAAAAACTAATATTTGATAGTGTTTAATAAGATTTGAATTAATCAAAAATTAAGCCGTCTAAAACACCAGGTAAAAAAGAAAACATTCTTAAAGCAATATTTTTTAAAACATATACCTCTATCAATCAAACAAATGCCAATAGAGAATAATATACTGACTCTTAGAGTAGTATTGATAGAGGGAATTTAACAACCGATTTCCTCATTTTTCATAGAGGTTATGGATATATAAAAAGCTGTATAATACTAACGAAGGCGGCATATAATAAATTAATCGCTTTTAGTTGTCGTTATCAAACACCAGTAGTTTGGAAATGATTAAAAAAAATAAGAAAGTCAATACTAGCAAAAGCTTCCGGTAAGTGTTTATAATTCAATAATAAATATTGCAATCTAGTATAGCTATAACCCAAATCGAACCATAATCTCTTTCGACTTTCGATTCCAACAGACAGCAGTTCTCCGTCCATCATCCGTCTTCGAATTTTTTTAATAAAAAAATATATTACTTTCAAGCTAATGCCAATGCACCAAATACAATATAAATTTTTCAAATCAACCGGAGGAGAATAGACATCACTCACAAGATCTCAATTTAAAATTGACCCTGCCGGACCTTGAACAGAGACCGATCTAATCACTAAGGTATAGCGCTTACCACTAGACAATTACGACAGAGGCCGACTAAATAAGTGAGAAATGCGAAACGCTTCTTAATAAAAACATAAGAAAGACGTAAGTATCACAATATAAACAGATGCATTAAATTTTTGATCTTTGTCAGTTTGCCAATCATCGGCTGTATGTCGTGTGCTCCGACAGTATATATGTCATCATTCATAATGAATATAATTATGCATTCTCAACAAATTAAGTGAGTAAAATTCGTTTTTTTTTTTATTCGCAATGAAAAAAACATCTTCTATCAGAGTCCGCTAGACAGTTTACCTACATGAAAATCATCAAAGCGCTAGTTTGTTGATAATCGCGAGAAATAATCCGCCCTGAAAGCGCGAGCCGACACAGCAAAGAAAGCCAACCTCCTCGGCGGCCAATCCGACGGGATGGATTTTAATTATTCGCAGACTTCAAAGACTAATGCTCGAGCTCAAAGAGCGAAGCGAAATCAGGTGAGCCAAGAGATTGGACGCGTAATTGTGTACAAAATAGTGGCGAGGTGGCGGTGCATCACGCGGACGAGCCACAACGCCGTGCCGACAGGACGGGATTTGATGTAATTGAAATTTAATCCCCTCCAACTAACTGAAAGCTGAGCGCAATCTTAACATTGCAACTTTTAATATAATTAAACCATTCCTAATGTATATCGTATTATCTTGTATCGCGGAAATCGGGAATCGACTGAGTACGTGAAAAATTCTCACCCAATATTGATCGTTTAACTAAGTGTAAATAGCCACCTACATAGATTTCTATGGTTCCTTGTATCAGCAAATAGCACAATACAAAGTTATATTTAATTTAAGACATCGACTGAGGGTGCTTGATGGAATTTCAATATTAAATTTGGATTATTGAGATTTTGTACACTTCCATGTAAATACATGGAAGTGTACAAAATCTCAATAATCCAAATTTAATTTTATATTTAATTCGTAAATATATCGACTGTGTTTTGGCTAATTGATGTAACCATCAAAAAATACGAAAATGAGTTAATGATTGGATCTTATTTGAAAGATGACAGAGCAGGTCTTGGTCAAATGATGTAAATTAGAAAAATAATTTGACCACTTTTTGGACGGTAAGCATCATTTCACATTGATTTAAGGTTTCAAGATGCTGACGCGGCCACTTATCTCCTATCTGCAAACAAGAGAATTTACAGGAGTGCATTTCAAAGATTCATAACGCAACTCACCATATAATGTTTTCGATACAAACAGTCTTTACTTTTAAGGTGTTAACTGTCAATTATTGGTGGAAAGACATTATATTTTAAAAAATAAAAGACAATTCATTTGTACTACTTCCACATATTTATAATGAAATCAGTTGATAATGCTCGTGATGAGCGAAACCGGTCCTGATCATTATAAATATGTGGAAGTAGTACAAATTAATTGTGTTTTATTTTTTAAAACAGTTTTTACTTTCTCCAGAACAATTTCAATTTTGAGGGTTACACTAAGAGGACAAAACACCGTCATTATTATCTAAATATGTTTATAACGTGAGATACACGTTTTCCTATACACAAGTAACATCTTCAGACCGACAGAATAAGACAAATTATTCTTTGTGAGTATTGCCTACAAATACGTTGAAAAACCAACAGATACATCTGAGTCTCATTTGCATTTATTTCTACATACAAAATCTAGCGGTTCAACTTAAGATATATTACGATTAGAATCATTAATAAACCACAAATAAAGCTTATAAAATGTTGGTATCTGTCCTTCATACAAACGCACTCAAATGGTGACCTCGGGCGACATGAATGTTAATAATTGTGTTTGACAACCAACCTGTATAATAATGTGAATATTTCCAACTCGCCACATATTTCTATCCCGAGTTATGTGTGAGAAAGATAACAAGAGAGTCTACACACCGATATAAGATGTGTAGTAAAAGCTAGTAGTTTAACAATGGTTAATGATGAATAATTCCAAGGAGAATTGCAAAATGTACGATAAGCAGGTACAGGGCTATGTCACCTAATAGTAAGAGAGTACTTTTATAAGGTGTTCAAAAGCTATTTATACCACAATAGTCAACGATGAATACTACACTGTGCGTCACACTTGCGCTGCGTTACCGTCAATTAACCAGGCCTACCTCGTCAGTGCGAGGATGCAAAGGCTGGTGCCGGGTTAATGCAAAAGCTGGTGCCGGGTTAATGCCGCGCTAATTACTGCGTAATGAACGGCGCACCCCCGCCCACCTGTCGGTTTGCCCTCAGCCCCGAAACCCCACCAGCCAAGTGACGCGAGTGAGCGGTGCACGTCCGCTGCAGCAGTACGACGACATCAAACGGATGCGAAGATAGAGGCGGTTTAACCGCATTACCATATTATTCTATACACTTCTGACGAACACTCAGGAGATTGGAGTAACACAATATAATCAAAAGATGTTTGGGGATACAGGCAATTCAGTACGGCAGAGATTGGTCTGTGAAACAATTGGAAACTTTGAGTATAGACAAAGCCATAATTATATTTGATTGAATCAGCATTCAATTTCCATAACTCCAATTAAATACTCGAAAATAGCAATGTGATCAAAAATATTGATAACTTTTTCGACATCACTTAATCGCCAAAATTATACTTTTAATCGGTACTTTTAACTTATCTATAAGAAAATTTGGATTATTGAGACGTATAATATTTTACCTCGTAAATAATATTTGTCGTATTTGTATCTTCTTTATAAACGTTAGACACTGTTTACTGTCTGTCAGTTCGAGTCCATTCGTGTGCTCGAATGCCTGAAGATGCCGAAAGGCGAAACCCGGGTCGTTAGTGACAAAATACATGGAAGTGTACAAAATCTCAATAATCCAAATTTTATATTGAAATTCCATCAAGCACCCTCAGCCGATGTCTTAAATTTTATCTATAAGAGATATACAGTATAATATAATATAATATATCATATAAATATATGAGCCAATGAGAAGTGAAGTGAGACCAACTGATATTTTCCAAACAAAAGTGCGTTTTGGTATTCCACACGTTATCAAGTATTAAGTATCACAAAAGTGAAGTGAGCCTAGTGAATGCAGACTGGAAAAGTATTTTATTTTGTGAGAAGAAATGCATAAAGCTCATTAAACTAATACTTTCTGACTTAATACCAATACCGGGATTCGCTATAAAATAGTAAAAAAAAAATTGAAAAAAATCGTGTAACGTGTGTTGTCTTCTCTCACACACTCATATTTCGCGAGCGGACAGGAACAGACAATTTATTGTTTTTTTGCATCATTATCTACAAAAAACAGTTGACCACTATTCTATTTTTAGATGCGCAATGGAAGATTTTTTGTCTTTTAACTGTAACATGTCTTCAATTACTAATAAAATACAAAACAATCGAAGAAAATAAACGCGCAAGATTCTGCTTGCAAATACTTTTTGCATAATTATAAAGACACCTAGGTACCTAGATATTTTAAAAACGATTTTTGTGTGATTGCACATGTTCATAATTTTGTATTTCTATTCTAATATCTAGCCAAAAAAAATTATCGTATAGGTACCTAGGTATTTTGTTCTTTTATGCGTTTTTAGGAACATACCTACCATCCTCCTATTGATTGATTTTTACTGCACATATTATAATACAAACGAGCTACATGTACTTCAACAACGTCTTCGGGCTCACTATTATCCAGTGTACAAAATTTCGGCCACCGAAAGTGTTCGGATGAAGATTTTTTATTCTGCTGAAGCCATAATGTTATGCCATATCGTGCGAAACACGTTCCACCTGGGACGATATTTTGTACACTGGCCGATTTAGTGAAACCGAAACTGCTAAGCGTTACAAGGCGATGTCGTCAAAATAAAATATTACACGCGTTGCGTTTACTAAGACAATGTAAATGAACACAGAAAAATAGCCAATTAATCAATAATTCAATCCGTAAATCCGGGCGGTTTTGAAACAAAAACATAGCAACGCAGCGTTGCGTGCGATGTCCTTCTCTGCAGAAAAAAAGCAAACAATGCTTATTCAAAGTCGTAAGGTAATTTACTCTTCTTCTCAATGAATTTAATAGAAGCCATTGTTATATAACTACACAAACAATCAATTATATATAATTATAGTCATTGAGGTATATACTTAAAATTGGCATTTAAAATTTTGGTATTTAGGCAATGGTTGACTAAAAACTTGATTAAATGATCGCATTTGAGAATTTTCATTATTTTCAACAAGTTGGGAAGCCTTATGAATTGTAATTGAGATTGGGAGATCTTACCGATGACCTGACGATGAGCCAGGGGAAGACCTCGCTATTTGCATTGCTACATACTTAAATTACTAAGCGAGGGAGGCACCAGTCCAATAAAAATGCATTACTTATTGCGGCTCTCAACCTCTGATCGATGTCCAATAATTCTAGACTATTCATTTTAAAACACAATGTATGGCAATAGGTAAAAATATCAAAGTATTTAGTTCTACAAAATTTTATTAGGTAGTTGATAGCTATTACGATAACGCCATCGTCAGAACTATACTTAACTTATTTTAGCTTAGCTATATATACTGTTTAGAAGAGATAGACAATATTACGTCATCCACTATTCAAATATAATATTTATTTAAAATTAAATAAAGTATAGTTCTGGTGATGGCGCTAAGCCGAAATAGCTATCAACTACCTAATAAAATTGTATAGATCTAAATTACTTTGATATTCAATCCTATTATAATGGAGTTCTACTAAGTAAATGCCAATTCAATCAATACAATGTATGGCAATGCATCGATACACGATATTTTTTCAATATTTTTGATAGTTATTTCGGCATCACGCCATTGGCAGAACAATCGTCTCAGTTTAAATACCGCCAGTACTTATTTAATTCTACCTCCCCTTAATTATTTTCTGTATAGAAACGTTGGTTGTGTTTTCCGGTATTTACGCAAAATGGAATAACTTCCGCCGGTTATTTATTTTATTGTGTATGTGGGGGGGTGTAACAAAAGCTCTTTCTTTACACTAGTGAAGATATTTGGAAATTTATGAATTTAAATGTTTCCGAGTAAGTATATTATCTATAATACTAGCGTTATCGCCGTTAATTTATGCAAGTGGTTGAATTGTTTTCGGTTTCTCAAAATTAGCATTATTGTGGGTGCATAGCGACACCTCTGTGTGTCGGTAACTGATAATTGGAAAATTCTAGGTTTCTTTCGATAATTTATTTATACTGATTTAAATAAAGAAAAATAGTAACTATCGTAAAGTAGAGTCGGGTCCGTGGTGCAGTGGTCAACGTCGTTGGCTTCGGTTACGGATGTCTAGGGTTCAAACTCCGGTGCGGACAGTTTCATAAAATGATTTTTCAATCGATTTATGGATTTCTGTTCGCAGGTATGAATGTTTGTGATGTCTATAATTCCCTCTCACCCATCCCATCATATAAAACGGGGTGGTGCGAAAGCGATCAGCTAATTCTATTCCTCCATCCAACTCTCTCCGAAAAAGAAAGGTTGAGCAACTGAGTAGCAAGCCATTTCCGTAGAAAAATTTCTGTTGAGATACCTACATTAGGAGTGTGATACCTACATTAGGATGATCAAGATTGAGAGCGGACATATTAAAAAAGAGTAGAGAAAAGGAGTAGTGAATTTATGAATTAAAGATCAGTGTCGTAATATAAATCATTTCAAAAATAAATGCGAATGGAAAATATGTCTAAATAATTAATTAAGCAGATTACGTGAGATCTTAAGCGTGGATTATGTTTATCTCTTGAAAAGCTCCTTACTGAAATATATGGCGATAAATCGACTTATTCACTGCTGTTCGGTTATGTTTTTAGTGCCGATCGTCCATCGCAAATCTACAGGTGAGAGTCGCGGGTAAATCGGTGCGAATAACAAACATGAGCGAGTGAGTGGGTGTCAGCTGCCGAGGTGAGCATTGGAGTGTGTTAGTGTCCGTAACGAGATTGTGACTAATGCTCGCCCGATCCGCAGGACTGAATTAGAACAGGGCATAGGCCGGCCAGAGAGTGGCCAGTGACCACCGACTAGCTGATGAGGTGAGAGGGACGAGTCCATTTTGCATCGTCACAAAGCGCAGGTGATTTCGGAAACTAGATAAACGTACAAACTTGCAGAAAAAGTGCACGGACGAAGTTAGTTCGTCAAGGTTACGAATCGATTCTACAGTATAGTATATTGTAAAATAATTTTAAACGAATGTGATTCCCATCAATTAGGGTGTGCGATCTTGTTAATGTTGAATCCATTAAAAGGCGATACGATTTAATACGATTAAAGTATGATTGATCCAAACGAATTTTTGACTGTCTTAAGAGAGTAGGCTTACAAACAGAGTACCTTCTGTCTACAATAAAATAAACGAGTCACAAAAGGAACAAAATATTTTCTTTTTGATAAATATTCTTACTCTTCAGCCTAATTACTTAAATGCATATTCTATTTAGGTCTACATTTGGTGAATATTACTCAAATATGTTGTATCAATTAGCACTTTAAAGTGCGTGTACTCAAGACAAAGAACGTTGTCTTGAAATTAACGAATAACGTCATGATGTATTGAGAAACAAAGTAAGAATTCAGCTTCAAATGAAATGCAACACAAAACAAAGCATTAATAGACAAATACGATATTGACAATTTAAATGATGTGTCAGCGCGCTGAAGAGAAAAGCACCTCAAAATGCCAGGAAGATAAGAATCTAACAAAGAAGTTTAATGTAGAATTAGCAATGCAAAAAATATACGTATAGATTCTTTGTAAGTGTTCTATGCACGTTGCAAAAATCTACCAGTCACATTCTGGAAAAATACTTCGGATATCGGCATCTTGCAGAATACGTATATATATACGAGAAAAAGAAACGTCGTGGCTAGTTAATTCATTAGGAAATCTCCAGTACACTACATGATATGTAAAGAAACTGCAATCGATCAATTAATTGACACTTATCAAGATTGCGGCCAGCTGGTTCATTTCCAACCAATGAATTGATAAAAATCCCTTTCAACCAAATCATTTGCAATCAAAGTATAGATAATAGGTCTAACAAGCATACCGATATTATTTTGACATTTCGTACACTAGTTTATGCGAAATAGGAAATAAATTTGATTTTGACGTAGCATTCTCATTGTGTTTTCGATAGAAGTAGAAGACAACAATATTAAACATCATCACTAAATGATAAGATGAGAAAAGCGTAGATTAAATTCAAATTCGACACTGAAAATTTACCGTTATGTGAATTACTTTGTATGATGAGATTTAATGGATGAAATATTTATAATAAAAAATGTCGCCATTATATACGATCGTGTGACAGTACAGTTATAATGACGGAGCTATACGGAAGACCTTAGGGTCATGTCACCAACGGTATACTGTAAGTTATTTTTCAAAAACTATGATTGACTAAGTGCTGGTACAAAGCACTGTCGATTTAGAATTGTGAACAATACAACAAAACCGGCATGTGAGAATACGAAACAAGTGAGACATACTAATTAGACAACATTTTTGTCAGCATAGCGTAAAATAACATACATTTAAAATGTATTTGTTCTATGAAACAACGGAGGTGAATGTGGTTTTTATTTAAATAAACTTTTGCACAAACTTCAAATGCACACAACACGAACCATCACAATATGTTTGCAAAAGATAATTTTGCCACTGTGCATTATAAACGACGATTGTGTGTTAATTTGCTTAATTGAAAAAGTAATGTTGTTTATTTTGATAATCAAAAAACAGCTGACAATTTTCGGCTTCATTAGTCGTTGCAATGAGAAACTAATTCTTCCTAGGTGAACCGTATTGACATACAGCTACTGCAAGTCATGTATTCTAGCCAAGGGTCTTACGTAAAATTTTGCAAGAAGAAATCTTTAATAATTCAGTAACTAACCAAACGTGTTGCCTAGTCCGATTATACCTTTGGCCAGAATGTTACGTGCACAATCTATCGATTAATTTATTTTAGGGCATTTCTTTAAACATCAATATGCTTATTGATACGGCAGTCCGTCATCAGCGTAGAACAACTGTTTCAATAAGAAAACCAACCCTGATGAAGTCATAATAATTATAGCTACTTTTGTCAAATAACACAAGGATGTTTCTAAATGACATTTATTTAGTTAAATTCATGTTACTTCAACTGAATGAAAGATTGTATGGGTAGACTAAGAGACCATTTTGTATAATTATACAAATGACTCACGAATTACGTGTCACATTTTAGAGCAACGAAAAAAATGAAAACTTTACGGAAACGTGATTTAAAAGCGTATATTTATATGAAACGAACAAAGAAACTAGTATCTCCGCTGGGCTGCGTATTGACACCGATCCAAAGGCCCGAATTTGTCTCATTCGTTATGTAAAAAACCAGCATTGGAAGCGTTTTCAGCGTGCGTGAGTAAATTAAATGTCGTGTGAAGAATGAAACGAACATCAAACAACTTGTTCGGCTTTCAAGATTAATTTTTCATATTTGAGGTTCACGGTCACACTTAATTCTTGGGTGGAACGTTCGAAATTAGTCCGGACGGAGTAAGTTACGCAACCCCGAATTGGGTTGAGCGAAGAATGTCTGTTTTTTTCAGCAGCGAAAAACCGTAATTTGTTGAAATAATATTTAGCAAAATGAACGGGGTATGCCTTGCCAACAGTGCTATAAATCAGAGTCAGCTGCTCGCTCGGCTTCGGTTGTAACTTTAATTATTTCGCAGCTATTTGGGCGTGAAAGAATATCATTCGGTTTATCTTCCTGGGTATTACAAAACTTGAGATAGTCATAAAAACGAAGTGACGTTTACAAATCATTAGTTTAAATGATAATTCTCATAACTGCGTTTACTCTACGGTCAATTTTTGGCATTCTTTGAGATACTGTCAATTGAACATTGAAATAAAATAATTTAATTATAATTGATTAGGATGCGATTCATATTTGTGTCAAATGACATCAAAGATATTCAAATCCTAAGGCATACAATAACTCGGAGATGGATTTTAATACTCGATATATGGCATTTTGTATTAAATTTTATAATTTTTTCACTAATGACAAGATCTTCAGGGAAAATCAACCGCATGAACAACTGATCGCAAATACCATTTATCTCGAAGAAAATTAATTCTTTTAGTTGAATAAAGTTCTTAATAATCTGCGATGAATTGTTCGTAAAACACCTACTACATATGCTAGGAAGTTCGTAAACCAACAAAAAAACAATATCCCTCAATGAGTAAAGATAACCATTATGATGTTTTATAATTAATTAATAGCAACATTAAGCGCTAATTCATAGAACATATTTTAAGAATGAGCCAAAAATCTGATTCGCAGAATACAGACAAACAAGAGTAATTGTTGCCAAAATTTACAGCGCACCACGCAAGTTCCCACAGGTGAGTCAATTACTGGGCACAGAATCAGAGGTGAGTCGGCGTCGTCGTAGCGCTCGGGAGATATGCTGACGTCGCGACGTCGGTTACCTCACATGCCGCAATTCACGGGGACAAAGGCGAAAATAAACCGATCGTGTGGCAATGTCAGGTGTGAAACTGTCTTCCCACAAGCGACATAACAAACTTTCATAATGACGATATCGATGTATGTAAAAATATCTCTTTATTTCGAATTTAATTAATCAGGAAACCGTGGAGTTAATAAGCATTCATTAAATTACATACTGACTCAGATGAAACACAGGAGCTTCAGTAATATTGTCAGGCTTCTTCACTTACGCTCCGTGTATAACGCATTCCCCTTTAGAAATACAAAGGGAAAATTAAATACAACTAATCCTTGCATTTTTAAATTACTCGTGAAATTTGATGTTATTTTTTATGACATGTAGGTATAATGAATTGCATTTAATTGAATTCAATTGATTAGGTTAAATGAAATATGGTTTTATAGCCAGTCTATTCGAACGCGTGCAGCGGAGTAACGTATCCAATCCCCTTGATAACAAAGGACGACAAATACTTAATCACTCGGCCACGGCGACAGGGTATTCTTAAAAGATATTGTAGTAAGATTGCATGTTTTACTCGATAAACCCTTCGTGAAAGCGAGCGTTATCAATGCGCTACAAACTATTTTAGTAAGCATTGCATGCAAAATATTTTCAAACGGGCGGAGAATTATAAATTAAGACATTGAAATGACAGACATTCCAAATGTCAAAATTAGAGTGTTTTTTTCAATAACGAAGATTCGAATAGACCACACACTTAAGTTCCGTTAAAAGATAAAAACAGGTTTAATCCGATGAACGCGCTGGACATGTTTACATGTCCAGGAGAAAGTGACGAGTTTAGTTTACTTCTTGGTGTATTTGAGATAACTAATATATATTTCACATAATTCTCCATTTTGTACTGTTGAAATTGATCTATTTTTAGCCGTAGTGAACGTTTAAACAGATCAATTGACTGAAATTCGTGCGAAAACGGCTCGCGCTGTAGGGGTGTTATAGCAATCATTGATAAAACTGTCGATGAATTGAAACGATGATGCTGTGATCAAAATAGAATATTTGACGATTTTCGTTTACCTAACACATTTTTTCTCCATGTCCACTCCCAACGTGGAGCACGTGGCCTCCTAATGTAGGTATCTCAACATACGTCTTTATATGAGAACTGCTTGTTACTCAGTTGTTCAACCTCTCTTTTTTCGAAGAGGAAGGATAGGGTTAGGACAGGATTAGTGGTTAGCTAATCGCTCTCGCTACACTCCATCTATGAGGGTCAAATGGCTGGGAGGGAGTTTTACTAAATACATTACTACTTTTAAACTGTATACATAGTTTATTAAATATCTTAACATACATAGTTGATCATTACGACTCCTTGGATGAGTGGAACGTTCTTTATAAGTTACATATTTTAAAGAAAACGAATGATTTTGGGTACACATCACATTATTTAAAATCGTATCTTTACCTGGGGGTTGTATACTCACTGCCTTTGAAATTCATGAAGGGGACAAAACATTCAATTTGAATCATTTCCCGCGGTACCAGAACAGACAGAAGTCCCTACGTTTAGCGGGCAAATGTAATAATAACAACGGTGGGCGGTTGTCACGAGAAGATAAATTTAAATCGGCATTTAAATGAAGTCGAAAAAAGCTTTTTCATTAAAAATAGTAGCTCCAAATAGACGGCTCATCCGTCAACTTTGAAAGATGTGACGAAAGACAAAATGCGAGCATACGAGCGAGCACTGACTGACTCGTTGGATATAGCTTAAAGAATATTGAAAAATTTAATCTTACAGATTGTTTTCAATTTAAAAACTTTGCAAGAAAAACAGCCCAACAATATCGCGCTGTAGGTTCTTGTAGAATTTGACGTATTTTCTCTTTTAGAATTTGAATGATTGCATAAACGGTTATCGTTTATAATTAAATAGATAACACATGAGGACATAGAAAAATAAACAAACCATGAAATAGCGTCGGAGATAAATAATTATCAAGCATAATTGCCAATTCGCCATGCTTATACGATTAAGGCGATCTTAATTTCTTTCGTAGACAGGTAAATTAATGAAGGTGCTTAAGGCTAGTTAACCCGTTTACAGCGGTCCATGACGTGACGACACGACATCAAACCGAGTACATCATGTAGATACTAAAAAGAAAACATTAATGAATGAACATAAATTGTATGTGTTAGGGTGGACGTGATGAATTTTAAGCTCCAGCAGTTCCGCAGCAGCCAAAGCATATAAAAGTACCCTTTTATTACAATGCATTGAGGTTTCTATATATGAAAGCCAAATATGTATACCTACTCTTCAAGCGACGAAGCCACCCCTCGCTAAAGAGGGTGTTATCAACAGTAAACAACAATGATTATCAAATACATTCTCACATATATCACACTTCCATCAAATAACATTTGTCCCCCTTGATATATTGTATCAGGGGTGACAAACTTGATTGTTGTTGAGATCGACCATTTCATTGCACCCTCCTGACATTTAAGCATACTTTATAAATAAATGAAGTGTGCATGTCTTTAAGTAATTAAGAATGCACCGCATTCAAACTTATCGCCTTTTGAAAGAATGAAACGCTTTTTGTGTACAAATGATTCATTGGTAAACAACTAAGGAAAAGATTTTGTTTCATTTACCGACAAAATAATCATGTCAGGTATTTTTTGCAAATTAGTTTCGAATTCAGGGACAAAAGATATGCAGTGTTATAAATAATCATGTCAGGTATTTTTTGCAAATTAGTTTCGAATTCAGGGACAAAAGATATGCAGTGCAATATCTAATATTACGACTAGGGCATCCAATCCCGAACACCTTTTCTGAAAAAAGTCAGGTTTTCATGTTAGAAATTATCAGAAAAAATATTTGCTCTTGCGACAACCGGGCGTTAACGAGTCCGTTATTTAAATTGTCAAAAAAACTACCTCTTTCCTCACTACAAACTGGGGAAGGAGGATTTGGTCCGCGGCATACCAAACAAAAATAACTTAAAAAATGTTATGTACTTTACTAATATGAATAAAGAAAACCTTAAGAGTAGGTAACAATACACAATATTGTTCTATAAACATATAGAATGTAGTTATACAAAATTGGTAAATTTCTTAACAATGAGAATGATGCAATTGATTGTGAGAAAAAATTATGTCAAAACACCTCTCTAAATTTAATAAAACAAACATGTAACTTCTCATCTATCATCTTAAGCCGCTCTCGTTTTTCTGTTGTCGTTTCCAAAAACCTTTCTGAAAAACCAAAGCGTCTATGGTGTGAGTTTTTGACTTATCTTGTTCACAGTTCTAATTTGTCTTGAGACATCTTACGGCACACAGTTTGGTACACAATAGACAAAAAATGTCCACGATCGATCTCTTAGCGGAGGCTGGAATGAGCTACAAAATAATAACCATTAAGTCGTCAACACAACATAGCAAGAACTATTCAGTAATATGCTAGTGAAATTGGTTCAGAAATATAATCGCTACTACTGTAGTAAATATATTTGAATAACCAGGGTAATAAAATACCGACATGACAAAAATCGCAACAAATTAATTAACGAGATAAAGAAGAAACGCGGCCGAACAAATATTGCACCGGGTCAGCCTCAATAAATATTGTCAAAACTTTACTATTTGCGACACATTTGGAGCAGCGGTCATTTAAAATACAGCTCTTAGAGACGTCGAGTTGATTGGGCGGTCTAGATCTTCTTGTCTCAAGAATTGCACTCAAAGCGCAGAATTCAACATATTATACAATATGTATTATTATTGAAACACGGCCGAGATGATTTAAAATAAGCCGTCGAGTCTATCCGATAAATAGACAGCCGCGTCGCAATTTGTACTACACGTATGCCGGTCACATAACGGATTAGTTAACAAAAACACGATGATGTTTAACATTTTGTAACTTCTTGTACTAGATATATATTTTTTTACACTTTCTTACAACTGTGTGTTTGCCAAAAATGAATTGGATACTAACGCAAACTAACATACACATTTGCTATTGACTTCGAATGCATTCTTTACTATAAAATAATATTGTCTAAAGCATTGTTTTCTATCCAAATTCAGACGCACAATCAAAAACACACTATTAATACTATACTTTTTAGGGTAAATAAATAACGAAAACACTTTTACGTATTCGAGATTCGCACTCTGCTTTGGGTTCACTGATATAATAAAAAAAACTAAATGGCAACCATCTTCACAGATCTCATAACTATCAAAATAATTCCAGTTCGAGCCATAAGAGTCAAATATAAAATGTGTATTGATAAGCTCGAAACTTAGCAGGCGTGCTGATGACGATGATGATTATTCCACAGATTTTTTGCTTTAATGGTGATTCAAACGGTCAAAACACGCCAGTTCGGTCCAAGTTATCTTCATTTCAGTTAGTTGGTTCACTACACAGTTTAAGAATTTACAATTACAAAAAAATTACACGAAGCACAAATAAAATATAATAAAACAGCAAGAAGAGTAATTGCCTTGGTGAGAGGTGATTCAATGAGGGTTCTAGGCAAAATTCATGGCTGGGCCGTACCAAACACGATTGGGTGGTCAGTATTTATAAAATTTATTATTATCGATCAAGTGTCTGGGACAGAAATGCGGACCAGCATGAAACATATCTACACAGATTATCGAAAATATTATAAAGTTTTCTGATTGAATGGACATTTAATGGGTAGAACTCAATTAGAATAAAACTTATAATAGCTAGATCTGACAAAAAGCTATCAACTAAATATTATAAATCTCGAGGAACTGAATATTTTGCTAGTTCTACCATACTACGGTATGAAGTTAAATCATTGGAAACATTACCAATAAAATGAGTGTTGAAATACTAAATTTAATTTTAAACATGTAAAAATGACATCTGTGATTTATAATTCAGCGTTGAGTTCCACATTTGTTCAAGTCTTTGAGACGCGTAAATTAGATTTAATCCTGCGGACGTACAAAAAGTGCACCCAGAGGAGTATTTGCCCGCTGACATAGTTAGTATGAGAATTGAACCACGTCGACCAACCCAACGGACAGTAAACCGATCAACGTTTGAAGTATATGTCATTGAGTATTACTGAAAGACCTATTAGTTTATAAAACATACAGCATATAACGTATTTCCTCGAAGAATACTTATTTTTAAATACCAGAGACAAAAACTATGGAAACCTTTTAACAACAAACGAAGTCATACGATGACAATAAAAAGTAGTATACAAGAATATTTCGTAATATTTATTTATTATTTTTGATAGTTTAAAGTTATACGCCGAAGAATTTCAAGAGACCCACCCGTATGGATGCAAATCCGTACCATCGATTAAAAAAAATTTACACGGGTTCGAAATGACGCTGGTCAATCTGGCCGGAACCTTCACTGCATATCGACGGTGTTTTGGCCAATCGATGTAACCGTCAAAAAATACGAAAATGAATTAATGATTGGACCTCATTTTAAAGACGCAGAGCAGGTCTCGCCCAAATTATGTAAATTAGAAAAATAAATTGACCACTTTTTGGAAGGTAAACATCATTTTACGTTAATTTTAGGTTTAAAATTCTAACCCGGTCACTTGATGTAAGCCACTATTACTTCGACACTCCCTACGTATAGCCTTGTATCATACAATTTGATTATTTATGGAATTTAGACGGAGTCGTCTACAACTATGGCTTTCTTTAAATTTTGTCTGTATACATATGTACTCTTTAGCAATCGTTTATGTAACTGTATTATTACAGATATTAAATATAAGAGTAGATCTGCCGTCCACCTACCGCGGTCGACGGCCAGTAAAAAAATATTGCTTCCGTGCGTGTAGTCCGGCTTCTCTAACGGTATCGCGCGTTCTGCCCGTATATATGCTTCTAATCTTATATTGCCTTATCGACTGCGTTGCCATCAGTATC
The DNA here is from genome assembly GCA_022494535.1 of Himalopsyche phryganea. Taxonomy (NCBI): domain Eukaryota; kingdom Metazoa; phylum Arthropoda; class Insecta; order Trichoptera; family Rhyacophilidae; genus Himalopsyche; species Himalopsyche phryganea. The sequence goes on from JAGVSL010000129.1 coordinate 742,050, forward strand.
GATTCGTTCCCCACATACTTCACTATAAGCGTCTACAATTTATCAAGTACAATGAATTTCGACAGTGGAAAGGAAAAAGGACGTAACACACACAAAATATTGTGTATAACTCACACAAAACGTGTTAATCAACTATATTTATATATATGTGTAATATATATCGCCTATAGAAAGGCAAAAAGTCCCCTCCGTCTTTTCAAAATATTTTTTTCGATAATCACAATGTATACAATTTAAAACGTTTTCTGTGGGCTGTACATTATTTTTTGTGTGTGGGTTAAGTCCTTTTTCCGATCGATCCGAAGTCGATATATACGAACGGCGGTAAATATATTCAAAATTCGACGACGACGGTGTAAATGGCGACTGGATGTGCATGGAAATCAGACCGAGAAAAAATGGTTCCATAGAAATGAAAAAATCAAACAACTACCTAACAATACAAAACTGCACTTTCACAACCGAGAGCGAGAGGATTTTTCAGAATGCAAAAATATTTACGCTATACCAGTTATCACTATTACGATGATTGATGAAATGGGAATAGAAACGCCGAAACGCAAACACGACATCGTCAAACAGCGCGTTTCGTTTATATTACCCGCCCAACTTTAATACAATCCGCAATTTACAGGTTTTCCCCGAATGTTTATTGTATTATACCACATAAATGAAAGCGTTTTCATTTTTTTTTGTTCTGCAGTATACCTGCCAGCGCATTCTGTTTTGTTTATTCACTTCAAGCCATTTGTTGACTTCCGCAGAGCTGTAAAATTAAATTTGCTCTTTGCCGATTCATAAATTTGGTAAAAAAGTGCTACAAATACTGCAGAGTAATAATTGGGAAATTATCGAAATTAATTTAAAGATAACAAGCTCACAGCCATGAAACATAGAAAAGAAAATATTTACCCGGGAAAAATCGGAGTTAATAGCGAAAGCAACAATTGAGATGATTGAAAAGTCGATATATTAATATATTGCTACATCACATTTCTCAGTGAAAGCTCTTTTTTTTAGTGAATAAGTACCAAATAACACCGAACAATAAAACAGTTCAAACAAAATGGTCACCTCTGGCAAAAAGAAAAAATACCAATTTTGTATTGAAATGTAGACGGTGTACCATCTGTTGTACAATTAGTGAATAACAAGTTTAACTTCGAATTAGAGATGTTATGAAACAAACTTTGCATATTACGTATTTTTTATAAAATAACATGACCGGTTTCGCTCTGCCCTCTAGTCAAGCAACACCGGTCCAGTTGTTTAAATCAAATTACAGAATATTTGCAATACGTAGTTTTCGTCATTGTATATTAAAATGTCTTTTAACAAAAGATTAGAAGCCAGCAACATTAAGTTTACCCAGTTTTACAGTGAGAAGATTTCAACAATGATTCACCGAGGAAGGTATGAGACATCACCACTCGCATTCATAAATAATAATAGTTGTTCGTTAAGCCCATCTGATACAGAGCTTAATAAGATTTTTGACATTTTGATTTAAAATTTTTGATAAGCGATCGATTAAAACTATATACCGTACATGATAATATGCAATGTGAGAGGCTAAGTATATACTTAACACTGTACGAGTTCCTTGGCGCGGGCCCATCCCTGGCACGTTTCGCCGAAAAGAAGTAACGCTCAGAGATATTCTTAATTAATTTACCTTGTAAAACAAGAAGGCTGCTTTCATATTTCGGGAACGCTTCCCTATTATTAGCTTCTAAAGTGTTTCTTTCGCCGGGTACTTGCTGTGCAAACGGCCCGCGATAAATTTCGAATTATTTGCTTTTTAAATGAGCCGCCAGCGCGCGGCAAAATTAAATAAAGGTGCGAACGAACCCGTTAACTACGTTCCTCTCTCCGCGTATACTTTTGTTTGTATATGCTCCGTAATACCACATTTAACTGCCAATTAGTCGAAACATCTTCAGACGCCTTCGGATACAGTGCACCCTTAAAGTGTGGTCCTCCAAGGACGTGTATCAGGAATAATAAAACGGTGAAATTCTTAATAGCCCTTGCTACTTCAGAAAGGATTCAAATTGCGCTTAAGATTTTACTGCTACTATACTTCTTTCCGAGGAAAGATCGTGAAGCCTTTATTATAAAACTTTAGTCAATCAGTTAAAAATGGTTGTCAGTGGATGATCTCCGGAAGTACATCTATTGTTCTATAAATCAAGGGAAGTTGAAAGTTTAAGAGCGTTTCATTTGGACCCAATAATGATATACGTAAATCGATTGAAATTATATTGAAATTGTAAAAGTGTAACAAATATAAAATAATATAATAAACGTACTTAGTACTTCGGTCTAACATTCTTGAACAATTATAATTATGTAGGAATAGCTCTGAAAGTGGTTTAAGTAACATTAAGTTAAGGGTAAAACAACTACATTTTTTATGATAAATTTACAAAGTAATATACAATACATCGTCTACCAAATTTCTTTCAAATAAGTAACGAATGTACAATGGATAGTACACGAAGTCTATACAAAAAAATCTTCGTGAGCGGGCACTATGAATGATATGGAATGACAACTTCGTATGGTCTAAAATTGTGTAAATTACTCAATAACCGCAAAAGTACTAATTTGATTCGTATTATTAACAAACAATAAACATTTTAAGGTGTACGCAATTACAATTATTGTGCACTATAATAAACGAAATCGGCCAATAGTAGGGAGAAGATTGGGTTTGCTCTCCGGCCGAAGATACTGCGAGCCAATCCCAGGAACGTGGCTCTACCCCCTCCCCATCCGCCGGTATAATCGGTTCGTGTTGTCGCGGTGTAATTTCCCACGAGCTTAATTCACGGGGCGGCTGGCGGCAGGTGCGAATGGAGATGAGTAAACTGCCCGCCACACAAGGTTGTAACTGAGGGGGGTGAATAGGTTAGGGCGGGTTATCGGAAAAAGATGCTCAGGGTTGCAAAGACATAAGGACTTCAAACAAGAAATGAATTTGTTCGTTTTAAATGTACAATTGACCGCATAAAAAACGAATGCAAATAGACATAATAACTTGGCAAGTGAAACAATGATTATGTCGTTTTCTGCAATGTCGAATCTAAGACAATGAGAAAGTTAACGAATGACATGTCATAATTTAAGAACGATGACGCAGGGAAATGAAAAAAATGGCAACTGCACAAAAATTTTATGCACACGGATATTTGCAAAAGGCGTGATATTAAAGTAAAAACGTATGTTAAGATGACAGAATATCTGCCAAAAGTCCATTGAATGCGAGAAGAAATTTCCAATTTGCTAAACATGGCAGGAACACAGAAAAACACACGTCTTTTGCAATTTTGCATTATTCTTAATAACAAATGAAATTATTGGATATATTGTGACCGCGGGAAGACGTAACGTCTTCATAGTAGCCAGTAACCAAATTTAAAAAAGGTCCTGAAACGCAAAAAATCTAGCAAACAATTGAGATTCGTAAAATACTCCTCTAACAGCCCACTTCATCCGTATTGCGAACGCATGTGGTTCAAAGAAAAGGGTAAAAAAAATATCCTACAATAGGAAAACTAGCAGCCGAAAGGGTTTAATATAGAAATGACATCGGAGTCTTTAATTAATATAAGACGGCGATAATAGTTAAATGAAGAATGCATCTATATTTTACGTGTGAATGAATTGATCCACCAAATTACTATAACTTTGTTTAATATGAAGGATTTTTATACGAAAACGAATTGCGCAACCCTGATCGTACGGTTTTATATGAAAAAGCGTTTGAGTTCAGATTTTCAATATTGGAAAAAAACCGCATCTCACATCGAATTAACACTGCAACACATGACATATTCAAAGTAATAAGTATATTAACTAAATCAAACAACTGTTTCTTGTTTTTCTCTTACGAAGATTATAAGAGTCTTTCGGCTTACTTTCATGTCAAAATTTAGGAATAAACTCGACATACTTGAAAGAGATTTCAGACGGAGCTAAATAAAATAAATTCGGTTTGAAGAATGTATTTATTTGCACTCAGTAAAATACCTTAACCATCTGCTGATACGGCGGGGGTTCGCGGGTAACTTCGACATTATAAAAATGGATCGCGAATCGAAAACGCTCGAGAGACCCGTGTTATATACGCTTTTCGAAACTTCGAATATTGATTCGAAACAGCATGGATACTACATTTATATAATGGTTAAAATAAAAAAATCTTTTCCGGAACGTGCGTGCGACTTTGACCCCACAGGGTCGTCGGTGTGTGCTCATCTCATCCCTGCACCCAAACGAGCTCACGACGACGTCGATAGGAAGGCCAACTTTGAGATTCATTTTGACGGTCACACACGATAAACGTGAGTAAAAACATCAAAACTGTCGTAAATCGTCAGTTTTATTATAAAATAACGGGCAAACAAACAGTGTAGAAAGATAAAAAATATATATATATATTTGTAATGTACTAGAGTGAAAACGGCAATCATTGTTTGGTAGGTGTATGATTTTTCAAGTGTTTCCTCCAGCAACGTTTGTCGAAAAACATCTATATCCTCAAACAAAATTACGGATATAACAACTGTTTTTTTAGATGATTTTGTGGCGGTTATTTCTAGAAATTCATTTTCATTTCAAAAAAAAAAATGACAACTTGGTTTTTCCACGTGTCAAAAACCAGGTAAACGTCTTGTTTCGTATCTTTGGAAGGAAACTTTAGGCTTAAACTAACGTAAGATTCTATATATAATTTGGGTATGTACTAATTTCAAGCCTTTACTTATTCTACAGACCATAAATTAATATTGGGATAAAACGAAAGTACACTAATATCATTAATAATAGTGATCTACTTGAAGATAATTTTATTTAAAAAAAGTAAAAAAAAAAACATAACAGCTAATAATTTCCAAAGCACCTGATAAAACTTCTTGAGATTTATTCGAGGAGAAAGGAACGAATAACGAACACCCTTATATCCAAGATCCCAAACATTAAACTGAATAATTGACCTTGGGCATAACTTGAGCCCGACACCAATTGATCGATAGATTACAGAACAGAGCCAGTTTTGAATATCAGAATACATGATTTAATCTTCAAATTCATAGCATAATATATGCTCATCTGTTTTTCTAAATTAGATAACAGACGGGAAACAGGTTAAAAATTATTTTGCCAAGTTAATATGTGGCCAAAATTAGTATGCGTCACTCTTCTCAAGAAAACGTATTTTCACAACGTTATCGATTCAGCGCATTTTAAAAGTATTTAAAACAAGTATTAAATGTCTGATACACACGCGCCCTTGAGGTGTAATCGTGATGTTAATAATCACCGATCGTGTTGACCGGCAATATTGAATTATTCCTTATAATGTCACAGTAGTTTTATTTAACTTTTCATAACTAAACAATATGTGGACGACTCGCTCCATTTAGAAATAACATTTCAATTACCAACAATTACTCAATCATTACTTAATAACAAAATGTTACGTTTGGTGAAAAGATGTTATGTTTAATAGCAAAATTGATACCGTTCTTTTGAGAAACTGCAAATGACCGAATGAATCGTAAAAATTCTATTCTTTATACTTGCTACATAAGTAAAGTTTGATATTTTCAGATATAAAGGGGGAGACAACAAACACATTAAACACAAACACATTAATCAAGTAAATTTCACAATAATTCTAAATACACATAAGTAATATTTGAAATGGAAATAGGTATGTATTAGATCCCGTCTGCACTTCAATCTCATCGAAATCCCACTCTACATTGCTTTCGCCAGACGGGTGGTTAACTTTTTATTCATTGACTTTTTTAAAGCCCATCTATTGTACGTATAAAGTGATCTCGATTTTACGCAAACATTCTCATTAAATAGTTAAACAAAAGCATTTCCGGTCCCGTAGCCGATTGGCCAAGGACTACGATGATTTAAGGAAAATTTAATACGTCAATCGATTTATGAATTTTTCCTCTTTTCTTAACTAATATTATATAATAAAAACAGAACGCAGAGAGAGCAATTATCTAACTATTAACCTTTTCTTCCCTACTCCATAATTACCTTCGCCGAAACAGGAGACTGAGCAACTGACTTTATAGGTCGTTGTAGTACACACAATTCTATTTCGATGCTTCATTATGAATTCATATCGACGTGTTTTGGCCAATAGATGCAACCCTCAAAATTGAAATTGTCTAGGAGAGAGTAAAAACTGTTTTTATCGAAAAAAATATATGGTGAGTTGCGTTATGCATCTTTGACATGCTCCCCTTTAAAATCCCATGTTTGCAGATAGGGGATTATACGTAGGGAGTGTCGATATAAGACTGGCTTATATCAAGTGGCCGGGTCAGATTTTTTAAGCGTAAAACCAATGTAAAATGATGTTTCCCTTCGTAAAAGTGGTCAATTTATTTTTCTAATTGTCATCATTTAGGCGAGACCTGCTCTGTCGTCGTTAAAATGAGATCCAATCATTAACTAATTTTCGTATTTTTTAGGGTTATTTAAATTCGCCAAAACATGTATTATCGCTATGGTGAGTTGGTCAGAGGATATTATTTTGTCTATATTAACGTATTGACATAAACAAGCCTTTAATCCATAATAAACGTATTCGAATTCAACAACGGCCCTATAGCCCACGGCGGGGGTTAAACACATTCGGCGTCTGAAATCGCACGGTCAAGTCGAAAAGCTACACACAATACAAACACGAGACAATTTAAAAAAGGCATCGCTGATCCGTTGAAATCCCGCCACGGCTGTTTATTAATGCGCCGAGACTCGGGCCCGGTTAATTTATTTGAAACCGCTTAAGCCTTAAAGCCGCGAGAAATCAGATATCGGAACCTTTTTTAAGAGACGGCGCCGCCAACCCTCTTCATTATAAGCCCAGTGTGGTTAATCCCAGGTGTGCCGGGCCGGGTTTTGAAATGGGGTGGTAGCGCGCGCGGCAGCCGTCTCGAAGGGGTTAGTTTTAATATGAGATGAGGCAGGGTTTGGCAACGTTATCAAAGTGAAACTTGGATAAAACTTTATTGACCTTCCTTAAAATTAAGCCTACGCTAAAAAAAACACATATTATTTCTAAATTAAATGCGAAAAATCACGATTCTGACAATTTCGAAACAGCTATCAAAAAATCTTCATGACAAAGTTATACGGCGTGTACTCTAAACACCAATTTAATCAATATAATACCTTTTAAGGTGTTAACTGTCAATTCTTGGTGGAAAGACATTATATTTAAAAAAATAAAACACAATTCATTTGCATTATCAACTGACCATCAGTTGTTAATGCTCGTTGTAAATATGTGGAAGTAGTACAAATGAATTGTGTTTTATTTTTTACAATATAATATCATCTACACATATTTATATCAAAGTTTAAATTCGTTCAATCACGTTGGTGATGCCGAAATAGCTCTTAACAGTGTTTGTAAAAACAAAGTATTGCTATTTTTAGCAGAGATTTTTAGAACCAAAGGTATTATTTAGTTAATAGTAATTCAATAAAGATTTCAAGTCATCATTTCAAACATTTTTTTATTTTCGTTATATTTCAACGAAATATAAGTGCGACCGTTAACATAGAGATTCGTATATTTAATTTATAGAGAAAGTTGATAATAACACTGGAAAATATCAATGTGTTAAAAACCGCAATATATAAATGATTTAACACAGACACGTTGACAACATTGACGAGCTACCAACACCTGAGATAGCAGACACCAACAGAACGCGTCATACCATACACCGAGACGGGCGATAGGTAGAACGCGATCGAACGTAATAAAAACCGAACTACCTCACGCTCTGAAACAGGCGACAATAATTTCTCACTAGCCGTCGACCGCAAGGTTGGCGGCAGATCGATTTCAAAATGTTAATTAGACAAGACGAATACAAGATTACTAAAAATGTGATTCTATTTTAAATCACTCATAAGTAAAATGTACAGTTATTGAAATCATGAAATTTTGAGGTGAATTCGTCATGTACGAATTAATAATTCCCCGGTTGTGTACACCTGCTTCGTACATAATATATTTAATATTATTGAGCAGATAGAATGGTCTGAGAGCCCTATAACCTTATGATAAATGAGAGTAATTGGAGATTATTTCCACGCAGGGGGGGGGCGAAACGGTGGATATAACACCAATAATGAACGAAATTAACAACCGAATCCAAAAATTCAGCCATCCGTAATCATAATAAAATAAATAATCCAATGCCAAAAACAGAAATGTTCAATTCAACCCCAAGCCAATAATTAAACTTAATGAAGCGATAATGCCATAAATATCCAAGAAAAACTTTACTAAAATCTGGGTTCAGATTCACTGCAATAATTATAATTGTTCGTTAAGTATTATTTTATGTATAAGAATTCTGCACGACCCAAAACGTTATAAAATTACCACAGATACTATTAAATCTCCTACTCGAACATGCCAAATGCCGTGATCATGAGTTGTGTTTTTCACAATAGAATATCGGCTATATTTCACCAATATTGCCTTTAAACTTTAACCGGATGGCTCCCAATATCGTCTTAAGTCGCGAAACTTTCCGTGAACGGAACGCCGCTCATACAGAAATGACGTCTTTGGAGGTTCCGCTTTGAACGGGATTTTATTAACGTATTATCAATTATTTAAAACATACAATTATGTTGAACACACGACATTACGACAACGACACAACAACGATAAAGCTAAATCAATGAAGAGGTGTGTGGTGTATTCATCGAAAAAGTTTCGCGGCGTGCAAGGTATTGCCATACATAACATACACTTACCGGAAGTTAAAAGGTTAAATAAAGTACACGCCGTATAACTTTGTACTACGGCTGTAAGATTTAGGATCACGGAATCCATACATACTAATACACTGACACGCTGTATAGTATACAGAAAGCATGGCAAAAAAGTGCAAAGTTATACGGCGTTTACTCAAACACATGTCGTGTTTGTTATAAGCGCCACGAACATGAGAGTGGCATTAAGACCCTTAAGGTGGCTGTCTTAATTGATTTATTGACGAATTAGGTGTTTATAATCTTTTTCAGAAACTTGGAAAAAAATCCTGCAACTCGAATTAATGCGTAATTTTCATTGAAAGTTCTGCTTGCTGTAGATTATGGAAAGTTAAGTATAGTCCGGAACCCAAAGTTAAACATTATCGGGCGTGAGGCCTATTATTTGAATGTAGCCAATCGGAAAAATGATTTTGTACAATTCAGAGCGTAGTAAATAATAAAAACTTTTCATAAATTGGGTGAACTTTGCAAATTAATATGAAATAATAAAGTTAATAAAACAGGATTTATAGTTCTCAGCAGATTTTAATGTTAAAAGTTGAGAGTAGTCGGGAAATTCCAGCAAAGTGAGTACATGCGTTAGGGTAAAAGTTAATTTTGAATCCCTTGGCTATTCAACCATTCACTGAAGTTAACAAATTAACAAAATTAAATACACTTTAAGCCGATAAAATATATATTGTTCAAATACAGGTTATGCTCTGCTGCTTATTGGCAGTCTATTCAATATAAAATTGTTCCTGAATAAACATGCTTTTGATATAAAAAAAATTTTTAAATCCTGCACTTATTAATAAATATTTTAAATAAGATAAACAAGAGATATTAGAAATTAATAGATATAAATTGTTGCCCAATTCAAATTTATTGAATGAACAAACCATCTTTATATATCCGATTTATTAATCTATGCTTAATTTGTTTTAAACAAATAATGTTATTTTTTATATATTAACTTGTAAGAATTGATTCTGGTCTCTTTAATTTTGTTTTTCAGATATAGAAAATTGTTGGATGTTCCTGGCTGCTCTGCTTTCTCCATTTACCACGGTTGTTTATTGTTAGCATTAATTACATATTTAATATTTCGTTGTTTTTAAATGGTTGAATAATTTCTTCTTAAAATTGAACCAATTTGCTATTTGCTTAGTGAATATTCGAGCATCAGTAATGTCAGTAAGAATTTTTGCTCAGCTAATCGTCTTCTACTGTAGCTATATTTGTGATTTCAGATTTAGTATTGATTTGTATTTATTGATTTGTAAACCTCTTACAAATCAATAAATACAAATCAATACTAAATCTGAAATTTTAACATTTTATCCTTAACATTTTAATTGTAGACTATTTTAATTGGTTAATGTATAATTTGTTTGTTGATCAGTAAATTCTCGTCTTAGTACATGAACCAACTGTTTTATATGCCTTAATTTTTAAAATTTAATTTTATATAAATAGCCCTGTTATGTTTGTATTTTTATCAGTAGATAATACACATGATGAGCGTAACCGGTTCTGATCATTATAAACATGTGGAAGTAGTTAAAGCAAATTGTATTTTATTTATTAAAATATAATACCTTTCCAACAAAAATTTACATTTAACACCTTAAAAGTGATACAAATGTATTTCAACGACAGTTTATAATGAAAAACTATCTGACACTCACATCCTTTATTAGAAGGAAAGCTGAGAAGTGGCAAGGGAAAATTGATCTTGATGAAAATTGATTTTCAAGATAGTGCAAGATCACTAACATTCATGCGTAGGAATATAAAATCGTCAAAAATGTAATCGATACAAACAGCATATTCCAGAATTCACTCTCATAATCTCAGGACGGAAACATTGAAAACATCTTCGACTTCAGAAGCTTTATGAATTAAATTAAAAAATATTATATATATCATTTTTCCATTTAGATAAATTTTCTATGACAGCGATGGTATTAAAAAACATCTCAATCAATAGAGATAATTTTCGTATTATTTATTACATCATCACAGTGTCAAATTTATCTTCGAATGTGCATCAACGACGTCTTGACAGCCAGAGTCTTTATTTGCAGACAAGATCTTGACAGGTTATTCACCTTGGCTCAGCTACGTTTACTTTGGAATATTTCCAAACAACGGTAGCAAAGTTTACAATGATACCAATCTAAGCCAGAGATGTCAAGCTGATTTATTACGATACGAAATTGTGCTACTTACTCTTTTGACAGTACACTTAGAATAATATTAAATTCAGCTATGTTAATTCACAATAAAAGTTAAACATCGTACATCCCAAAGAAAAGTGTAGTAAATAAAAAATTTCTGGTTTACGTTTTATATCGGAATAGTATAGTAAACATGATAAACACCCATGAAAACCGTAGAATGGGCAGTTCACTTATTCACCGCGAGGAGCCAATAGTTTCTCTTTTCTACGGGACCATTTGATCGAAGATTTTAAGTTTTTTGAGTTTTGTTTTCGCTCTCCTGAAAAATTTACTTTTTTTGATGTACTACACTTTTCTTCGGGATGTGTGATATGAATAAATTCAGAGAAGTAAAAAAGTGTCGGCGTCTGTGATGCAGTTGGTATCATCGTTGACTACGGTTACGGACGTCTCAAGTTCAAATTGCGGTGCCGACAGTTTCATAAATTGATCTTTCAATCGATTTATGGCTTTCTTTTCATAGTCATGAATGTTTGTGATGTCTTAAACTCCGTCCCACCCATCTGATCCTCAAAAACTCGGCGTAGCGAGAGCAATTAGGCAACCACTAGTCCTATCTTAGCCCTATCCTTCAATCCCTACTCTCTTTGAAAAAAGAGAGGTTGAGTAACTGTGTAACAAGCAGATCTCATAGGAAAACTTCCAGTTGAGATACCTCCATTGGAGGTCATATGCTCCACATTGGGAGCGGACATGGTAAAAAACAAAGTAAAAAAAAAAATAATTGTATGTTGATAACAACAGTCATATGAAAGTCGTAACACCTCAAAGCAGAGAAAATAGTAACACTGTTAGTTTTACCATATCCATCCATATCAGCTCCTATGTGTAGTATATGTACTCCAAATGAAGCTTATCTCAACAGAAGTTTGTCACAAGAACTGCTCAACCTTTCTTCTTCCGAGGGAGCAATGGCTAGGGCAGGACTAGTCATTATCTGATTCTGGGTGGAAAGGAATTTTAAGCAAAATTCCTTTGTAAATTTGAAACAAATAATAAAAACAATGCAACTGCCAAAAATCATTGATAGATAGATGTGTAGTATCCATATCTGAAGAAATAATTTAATAAAAAATATGCGAATGGCAATAGATAGTAGATGACACAATATGCAGCCATACTGTTCAAAGGGTTAAAACTAGTATAACCGTACCCGTCATAGACGACATTGTTGAAATTGAAATACTGAATGTCTAAAGTAGCCAGTACGTCGGAACTGTGGGTGCGTCGCATAACATTTTATTTTATATATACACAGCGAATGCTTAGATCATGAGAAAATTTCATGCCTACATGTGATAATAATAAAACGTTTACAGAGCGGTCTGGGCTATTATATATAAGATATTACTGACCTATGTATAATAGAGCTCTAACTAAATACATGAGAATAAGCCCCTAGAGATATGGAGTGCAGCAAAAAAACAAGCGAAAATTGAAAAGTAGTAATCATAATTTAGGGGGGAGCTGCGTGACGAAACTTGTCATCAAAATCAATTCAGATTCTACAAATTATTATTTTGCACTGTTTCAGTACAGAATCTATTTTAATACACTTTATGCTCCACTAATCGATTGGATATGTTAAAAATATTAAATAGCAATGTACTGTAAACCGAGGCGATCGCGCTTCTTTGGTTCTCAATTACATGTGTTTTTGAAGGGCTTTTCAATAAATTTTAATCTGTTTTACTGTTTGTGTTATCTTTAAAACAGTTGAGTCTTTGTCTGTGAGTTGAGCACACCTGTTCTGGCTATTAAAAAGATTAAGTGCCAGCAGATTTTTCCACAGCTTAGATGAAAGACAGACTGGCAATAGTGATGAGACGCACATAATTCCATTGAATGTCAAATAAAAGTCCTATGACAGCTCAATGGAATATTTACAATTTCCGTAAAACTACTTGCACATTCCTGAACTATGGAATGGACTCTTCTCTTACTAAAGAATTTGATTGATGACGGAATTATATTCCTTGTATTGGCAATGCTATTTATGATTCATAGAAATAATGTACTTCAAAAACAGATTATGAATACTCAGGTTACGGCGGATTGACTTTGTCAAGGAACTCAGAGGTAAGAGTGCAGACTAACCAGCACTTTATTACACCCAAAATAAAAAAGCAAAGATGGCCCCGGCTTAGATATGTGCTGCGGATTCCCAGGCGAGGTCTCTTTAAAATAGATATATTTTTTTTTTAATATAATGCCTTTCCATCAAGAATTTGACAGTTTAGACCTTAAAAGTGAGAATTGATTCTGTCGTTTTGCAAATGATGACCATCCATAGAATGTGGTGGAGCTATGAGACGCTGACATGACTTGGAAGGAAGCAGAGGTTAGCTGGGGACAGAGAATCTTGGAGGAACTGTGTGATGGCCATGTGCTGTATTTAGGTAGCAGAAATAGAAAAAAAAGGTACTAAAGTTATCAATATCATTACGTTTCGGCAATATATCTTAGGTAACCATTAAGTTTTAGCATCAAACGAATGTGTAGATGGAGGTAAGAAACTATTTGCTTAAATAATATATTCGAGTTTTACTTCATCGAATATTGTTAGTTAACCCTTTAGATGCCCGTGATGTACAGTATTTGTCATGTGTATTCGACGTTCATACACTAGTGACAGAAATTTTCGAGTATTTTAATCAACTTAATACTTTTTTTCAGTTTGATATCAAAAGTGACATCTGTATCCACGCTCTGAAAGCAGAAAACAATGATCGAGTCTAATAAATTGCAGGAATAAAGGGATTGTTACTGACAGTGTATTCAAGTATTTAATATATGAATGGCCTCTGAAGGGTTAAGCATCACACCATCGTTGGAACTATTCTTAACCCTTAACTTCTGCTAAGCGCATAATATGATTTGAATGTGATCCTTGAGGCTCTGTATATATATTAGAAAATCATTAGGCTGTCTACAGTGTAATGATGGTTTTTAAAGATATTGTACGACTGTCAACAAAGAGATGCTTGGAAACCTGTAAAACTATAGCAATCAGATAGCTGGGAAATGATTGCACGGATTTTCGGCTGCTTAAACATATTCAGTAAGAATGAAAAAAAAACATGCAAAATTTACAAAGTCCACAATTTTGTAAAGCCGCAGTCAATCCCAACATTGTTATTTTTAATCCTCGTGGAACCTTTTAACCATTGCTTTTTTTTATCTAGAAAACATAAAATAATAACCGTACCTAAAATATTATATATTTTCTTATATTAGTTATATTTTTGCACTTCAGTATAAGATGAATATTATTTTATAGCAGTTTTTGGTTTCGATCCAGTGTTCCCTGAATACAGAAAAACTTATATGATTGAATAACAACTCGCTGGCGGAAATGCAGCATTGTAGTAATTTATTAGCAATCAAACACATCCTGACCAACTGACAGATATTCACTTGGTATTCACTCTGACTGCCTCGTTCACATAACCCGAGAGACCAAACTGACACATTTCAGTAAGAATACCCGAGGGAGGGACATGGAGATCGGGGGATGTCGATGCAATTAGCATAACACTAACAGCCAATGATAACCCCATTGACAATTCTGAGGTTAATTCAATTACTATAGTGGGAAATGCAACAGTAATTAATAACTGTGAGTCGTTGGCTTCGGTGGCGTTGCTCACGGGTTCAAATCGCAATATGGACAAGTTCAATAAATTTATTTTTCAATCGATTTATGTCTATATTTCCCTCCCAGCCATCCGATAAAAAAAGTTGACCAACTGAATAACTAGCAGTTGTTGTAGAAAAACTTCTGTAGAGATAAGCTGCATGGTTAAAAATTCAAAAATAAATAATGATGTTATCATCAATCGTACATGTTTATGTTGAAAAGTTTAACATCTGTTCCTACCCTAGTTACCCTCAAAAACCGCCGTAAAGAAACCCTGTAACTAGTCGTTGCCTAAGTCATACCCATTTGTCATTCCCTGAAAGGAAGGTGAGCGACTGACTTATTAGATGAAACGTAAATAGTTTAATGTCTTATAGACCTTATGGTATATTTGGTAATCTATTGAATGTCTAATGTATATTTCACATTTGAAATTTGAATTATTGAGATTTTGTACATTTCCATGTATGTTGTCACTAACAAGTTAGTACAAAATCTCAAATTTTTAATTCAAATTTGATATTGAAACTCCATCAAACACCCTCAGTCGATGTCTTAAATTATAAAGTATATTTCACAATTTTAGTTCAAACAACACAATCAGTATCACAGCTACTGATCAGCCATTATATCAAGGCCGCCAGCAGATTAAAACAACTAAAATATTCAATATAGGACAAGGAGCTGTCATGAAATTCTTTTATTTGTAATACTGTGTGTGAACATAAATACGATTCGAAAAAATTCGTGGCAATAATGCACAGAAGGTTATGTCAGAGTTTGTCAGTTCATTGATGAAGAAAAAGATTATGGAGAATTAATAATTCCAACCAATAGGACTGTGGATAGCGGCCATGACAGGTAAAGCAGTATGACAAGATTTCTCATATGGCAATCCGCTCAACGGCCAAATTATAACAATCCATCAGTAGGGCACATATGCAACTATGAAAGCGTCTTTTGAAAACATTTGCAAGAATGTGGTACTTGCAAATAACTGCATCAATATATTCAATATTTTTCCACGCAGGATTTACAGTACACAATTTCAAATTTGATAAAAAAAAATAGGGTTACAAATAATTGCACTTTGTGTTAGGTAGTATTCACTTGGTACACTTAAACTTTTATTTCAATAGTTTGCACTTTGTATAAGATAGTATTAACTTAGTACACTCAAACTTTGATTTTAATAGTTTTCACTTCGAAACGGATTCTTTTAACAAAGTACCACAGACTAATTTTGATAGATTGACTTTGAAACGGATTATTTTAATTTTGTATGTTATGGACATTGAAATAAATTATATTAACATATTGCATGTCCACTTAGAACCTTGCTTCTTCATAAATACCACTCCTATAATATACTAGTGAATAAATTCTAATGTGTGGAACAAAGACAATACAGGCGACCTAATATAGAGTTGCGACAAGTAAACTAGTCTATGGTGGAAAATCGTATTTTGCAAGTAGTAAAGAATAAGTGACATTTCATTGCAGCGTTGTGAAATTATCTTGTCTATGTGATAATATTTTTTCGTAAGTGCAACATATTTCTTCAATGTTTAAATATATTTTATTATGTGACATCACTTTATTTTTAGTGAAATAATTTGTTTTTTGTGGAATGTATTTGTTATAAGTGAAATCTATCTTTACGAAAGTGAATATCATCTAAACAAAAGTGCATTTAATTGTAAGCCAAAAAAATATATAGTGGCAAATCCACTTGGCTCTATCGGTAAATTTTAATGTAATGAATTCCTTCGAGTTATAAAAAAATCATTACAAAACTGAGAGTTGTACTTGGAATATGTATTATAATCACATTTAACCTGTTCAACGCCACAAACGTACAGGCATGGCAATCATACAACGAGGATAGTTATGGTATTTTTCATGGAATTTAATTGTGGAAGCGTTTTCATTTTATTAACAATCACATGAACAAATATCACTGGTGCTGTCATTAAATGTCGCTCGACGTGTATAGTAAATCAGAGTAGAAAAATTCAGATGCGAATAAATCTGACGGCTGGCCAAACTTATGTTTGAAATTTGATCAGATATATTATTAGCATCATTTTTTTGTACCTGGTTTTTGTTTTATTTTTGCATGGTAGCCCTACAAATGATTCTTAAATCTTCGATTTGTTGTAGTTGTTTTTTTACCCTCTTCAAAAATGAATAAAAAATTATGATATTTGGGTCTCTAAAAGAGTATTTTCATATATGTAGGTTTGAAAACAGTGACATTTAAAGCGTTAATGCAACTCGTAATACTGAAAATGTCTGGACATTCTTATTTAAAATGACAGAACCCAGCTCTGATAAAGGTGTGTAAGGGTGGATGTTAAAAATCTTACCTGAACATCGAAGGTGTGATGTTGCTGTTGCTGCTGCTGCTGCTGCTGCTGTTGTTGCTGCTGTTGATCGGGTAGCTGCTGATTCTGTTGAGGTGGAAGTACTCCTAGCCCTACCCCACCGCCATTCACCAAAGACTGGGAACCTGTGTTACCGCCTTGGGGACCGGCATAACCCTAAGGATGAGAAATAATTGTACAAACTTATTAAATATATTACAGTACATTTGAATCTCTCTCAATTCAGGGTACGTCTTATTACTGGTGCCTTACAATCGCTATTAAAAATGCAGCAGACTTGATGATTGCGGGAGTAGAAGATAGCGGGAAGGGTGTACGCTTCTTAGAAAAAAATTACATCAAAAATAGTAAGTTACAATGTTGCAACATTTATGTTCTTACGTTCATGTGAAACATTGACATGTGATGTCTTTTCATAGGAAGTCGACATATAATTTAGAATAATCGGACTCTGAATCTTGATAAGTTTAAGATCCAAACGGTGACACTAAAGAAGTACATACGTAATATAGCTCCTTTAAATGAATTTTACTGTCATTGATTGTGTGACTTTACTGGCTATAATAGAGTTTTCAACAATGTTTTTATTATTGGTATTAAAAAATAAGGATGCCGTGATAATCGAGGGAATACGGTAGTTGTACAAAAAGTTGATCGGCTTCACGCCTTTATCAGAACTTTTTATTTTTGTACAGTTGTTATTATTGCGTAAATGCATGGCGCATTGGCTTCAGCTGTAATGCCGTGCATTTTAATTTTTTGAAATTATAAATAAAAAATAGAGCTGTGTCTAAACAGAATTTGGTCAATCTATATACTCTAACTTAGAAGCTAAAGACACTTCATCGTCCTACTTACTCTATATCTTTAAATATTATCCAATGGGATAATTTCAATTTAATAAAAAGTTTTCCATGACAAATTCTTCTTCTCCATGTTCCCTTCCACTGTAGAGCATATGGCCTTGTCACCCCCCAATTGCTTCTGTTCTTCCCATTACATGCCAGCATCATTCATTTCCACCAAATACATCCAACTGGTAGTATCCAACAGTCGTTGAGAACACTGGAATCCCACTGGATGGAAAAAGATCTAAAGAGGGTTGAGGCATCCACAACACGTGGCCCAACCTGGCCTGTTTCTTAATTTCCGAGTTCCCCATGAAACCAAACCATCTCACCCCCAATATCTGATGCAAGCATCTATTTTCAAAGCTCAATATACATGGCATTTAGTGTACTTTGTCCCTTACAGTTAGCATTGAGTTTAATGTGGCTCCAGCTATTCCTAGGAGAATTGCGAGCACTTTTTTTGGGTTACTGTCTTCCGGGATGTAAGCAATTTAGCTATTTTAAGTTGTCAACCTTCCCAATGATCTATCCCATGCTGACCAGGGTCCTATCAGAGTCGTGACAGATTTAGTTTTACATGTCAATTGGTCTTATAATTGACAAATGCCACCAAAATTAGTTCCTAACCTGTCACTGGTCTCCTGGATGCTTTTAATAGATTTCATAACCTTCAGTGTCTCCACCAGTAGAGCAAATAATTTAACAGTGCTCTTGTTTGTTGTCTCGGGCTACAAGAAGGTATTTGGCAGTCCAAATCGCCCTTCGTTGTGGAGGATACTAAATGCTGTGTTGGAATCGGTCACGCACCCACCGAACGGTTTAGGGAAGACTTGTCCAATCAGTGGATCGGCTATTTTAAATATATGCAATCATTTCATGTAGATGTCGTTAGTTAGTTTTAATATTATTTAATTTACCACCTCTTCGCTGTAAATAATAGATGGCGCCTTTGACGTATATTAAAAGCCACATGTACTCGTCCTTAAAATTATATAAACACCTGAAATTATATAAACACCTGAAATTATATATACATATATCTCTTCCGACAAACGTTACTCTGCTAGGAAGCTACTGACTACTAGAGTTCCTCTGGTGTCTAAGCCTCCTAACCACTTTGGTAATCCCCGGATTCAATCTTATCGAAACCATCTCTGCTGGAGAGCTTCTGCATCTTCGGTTAGATTGGTTCCTGATTATTAAAGTGCTATGGATACTAGTCTAGTGAAACTGTCTTCTGAAGGAGCACTGCCTTCGCTGTTTGATCAGTTCTCACCTGATACGGTTCTACGAATTCAACATCCTTCGAACATCTGATACATTCAATATATTTTGTATGGATTCTGCAGTAACTTGGTGGAAATTCATTTGTTATTCCACTTTGTTATTCCACTGGCATAATCACTAACGTATCATCTTCAGAGTAACTATATCGTAACGTTATTTATTACTAAAGTTAACAATGATTCTAATTCCTAAATTAAAATGAAGGGTGGGTTTTATTTACGTTATTATTTTTATTAAAATTATGATCATTTTTAATTAAATGATTCGCAAACTCTGAAAAATTATTACTTTTGAGACATCTCGAAAATTAACTAAGAATTGCAACAACTTCTATCGAACCAGACATTGATGCATGTGTATCACTAAAACATAATCAAAATCAATTTTACCATTCTTTTTATATCATTCTCTTTTTTTGAATTGTATAAATATAAGACGAATTTTATGTATTAAATATTTTTTATGTGACCCAGAACAATTGCTCTTCAATCAATGTGAGCCAAGATAATCAAAAGGTTTGACACCCACAGTTTAGGTTCACATCCGGAGTAAGACTGGGTTGCGTTCTCGCTCTGATTCTATTTATAATCATCAACTTCACACTTGGGAGGTCAAATTCACCTGATGATATAGCTGTTGCTCCAGATCTGAAGCTGGGTGACATAGAATGATTTATTGACGGTAATATAAATAACCGGATAACATACCTGCTGTGTGGGTACGTAGTTGGAATTGTCGTATTGGGTATGCTCTAGCGGAAGAACTATCTCGAGATGCTGGTTCATCGATTCGTTAAGAGACATTCCTGAAAATATACAATGATCATTTGAATACTAAGCCAAGTGGATATTGTCTTTAGAAAATTCAGAGTGGTTTATGAACATACATATTTATGAGTACCTTCGTATCAAAGTCGGACATGCGCCACATCCTACGAAAGTCATGTTTTTATTATTTTCTATGGATTCGGCGGGAACTTTGTGGAAGTTGATTTTTAATATAAAATTAAATTAAAAATTGATAACTTAGTTATTCCACTTGGTTTATCACTAACGTGATGCGTTTCGCCTCTTTAAGAAGCATCTTCAGACTAACCGTATCGTAACCATGTTTTTATTTTTTGTGAAGTGATGACTCGTCAAAAAAATCAGAATCTGATGGTTTTATATAGATTTTTAAGTTCGTATACAGTTTCAAAAGCGGACATATAACATCCATCTTTTGCGAAATCAGTGGAGATTAACCAATCGCAGATCTAGAATTTACTTAAAGTAAGACTGCCGAGCTTGATGCAGTGTGAAATATTTATGAAATTAAAAATTACCTCCGCTGTACATTTTCGTAGTTGGCTTATGTCCCACTTTGATACCAATGTACTCATATATACATGTATATGTTTGTTAAATAAAAAAGCAAAACAAGTAATAAATAGTAAATAAAATAATGTAAATCTTGTCATTTTTAATAATTATTATCTCGATGAATAGTGTTTCAATATTCCATACGATTTCAACATTTATAATAATTATGGACAATCATTGTTCTTCCCAATCCCAATTTTTCATTTTACAGGTTCACAAACACTATCAGACTAACCTCGGGTAGACACCCAATGATTAAGTGATTTATTGATGAAATGATCAAATTTGAATTGTTGGAATTTAAATTACTTAAATTGATGAAATTGTCATTTACTTCATAGATTTTAAATAAAATTGCATAAAGAAAAACCTGTAATGTAACTGTAACCTACTTCTACAAGGATTGTCATATTCTGCTGTTCGCTATTCTGCCATCATGCCATATATCGTCAGAACAATGTTTCAAGAAATGTTTGTTTACCCTTACATATTATACTAACTTCGAAGAGGCAGAAAATATTTAAATCACTAACACATTTATATGTGACTAATGTAACAATTTACCCGAGATTTTATTGAAGTAATTGATTGATAAACATTGGATTGATTGTATTGTGTATATGCCCTTAAGCTTCATATTCCTCGAGCACGCTAAACTGGCCACACAAAATGAGGGCGTATACATCATGCTCTACTTATAGCTCACTTTACTAACCATAATTGAACACACAGTTTGATTTGTGTAAATCATTTGATTAGATCATTTTATGATATCCATTTATGGAAGAATGCCGAACAGTTTAAAAGTTATACATTGAAGACAAATTTACGGATGACCACTAAATGAATAAGCTATACACTCTTAAGGTGTTAACTGTCAATTCTTGGTGGAAAGACATTATATTTTAAAAAATAAAACACAATTCATTTGTACTACTTCCACATATTTATAATGATCAGGACCGGTTTCGCTCATCACGAGCATTATCAACTGATGTACAAATGAATTGTGTTTTATTTAAAAAAAAAAAAAAAAAAAAAGAATAAGCTATACATAATTTGTGGGAAAAACTAACCAGGATGCATTTGTGTATGATGCTGTGGGTGCTGAGGATGTTGCAAGTGAAGACTTTGAAGGTGCCCGCCTGCCATCTGACCGGGGTGACCCAACATACTGGGATGGGGCTGAAATGAATACAAAGATTATGTTAGATATAAATAAACTTATTCAAATAATAAAAGTGATTATCCTTTTAGAGACAATAATAAGGTTGAGGGAAAAGGTTAAGATTTTGATACAGCGACATCTATTTGAGAAAAAGTGTTTGAAAAAAAGTTTGTTTCTAACCATTCGTGTTGTTGATTGATAAAATCTAATTTAGAAGAATTTTAAAAGTATGTCAGTTGATCAAGGCATTCCTTATAATGCTATTTAAAAATTGAAAGATTGAAAGGTATTAATTACCATTAACAGTAAAACAATACAAGCATCTAAATACTTCAAGATTTTATAGACATCGACAAGACTTCTAGAAGACATTTAGAAGTCCTTTTGCATCTCCTATCGTACAAGATTTCCTATTAAATATAACTGAAAGATATCGAATAATATTTCAGAGCGTTTGTCTGAACCTGTATACTACATCTTAGTATAACGTTTGACTCTTCTTTCACATTTCATTTGCATACAAAATTCTATTGCCTTCCGTGTTGGCAAACTTTTTGGGTTTATAGTAAGGAAAAGTAAATCAAATTTGGATTATTGAGATTTTGTACACTTCCATGTATTTTGTCACTAACGATCCGGGTTTCGCCTTTCGGCATCTTCAGGCATTCGAGCACACGGTAAATCAGAAATAAAGAAAAGTAAATCATTTGAAAACCCTACTGTGTTTCGCACTATTTAGACCCGCTTAGTTTTAAGTACGCTTGAATATGGATCTATTAATTGGAGTCAATAAGCAAATTATTACAAGTTGCAATTGAAGCGAATACACAAGAAATTGAAATATTTTGCCCATAATAATTCCAACAAAATTTTTGGGAATGCTATAAATTCACTCTCCTGAAGTTTTAAGTTCGTTTTCGATTTTTAGGCATGTTTCTCTTCTTCTTCGGGGGCCGAGTTCATAATTATGAAATTCTCAAGACTTTTAACTTAAATATTAACAATTTTTATCTACATAGCCGAAACCATAATCAAAGATTTTTTTAAAAAAACTTGTCCTTCACATCAGTCATATGTGGTCAATTGCAAGAACCATCTGGCTGATCAATAATCAAACAAATATAAGGGTATTTTGGAAAACTGTACGAATTTACATTCCTGGGGAAGCAATATCAATAATATCAACATTAAAAATAATGGTAATAGTACAAACCTGATGCTGCTGCATGGTGTGCATATGGTGTGGCATAGGCTGCATGAGTGGGGCGAAGGGGGCACCTTCTCCAACACACCCGACACCTCCTCCTTGACCTCCGACTCCTCCAATTCCAACCGAGACTCCTCCATTGCGGTGAACAACTTCTTCATCGGCCGGCGACGGTTGCCGGGATCCGGGAGTGCGGCTGTAAGCAAAAACACTACACCTTATTTAGACCACCTGCGCTTTTCCCTGTTGACTATTTTAATTACTTAAAATTAAATTCATAGTAATAATAAAACCATTGGAAAAACGATGGAAAAGAATCTAGCATAAAAACCAAATTCATTTATTTTTTTAATAGAACAGCAATTTCATTTGCAAACAGATCAAATATTAAATTATTTTAATTTTCCATAATATACAAAACCCTATACTGTAATTTCGGAAACATACAGACATCAGCTGTGAATGTATTCAAGACGCGAACCCAAAATAAAGGATTAATAAGAATTAATACTCATAGGTGTCTCTGGATGGACATTTTGTTCAAAGAAAAATAAAAACGAATTTATAAAAACCTTTAGATAATGTATAAAAAATCTTTTGATCGAATTAATACTAATCGCGTACTATCTATATTTATTGATGACACATTAAAAATTGCTGCAATATAACATTTATTTTTGACATTAATTTCAATAACAGAAGAATGCGCGCGCATCGACAGCGGCTAGCAAGCATGGCGGCTAGCCGGCAAACGCGACGATCGACGTAAGCGTCCGAAAATGTCCGAAATGCAACGAAAAAGTACGCTCCGAGCCGAGTGCAGGTCGTTCGCGGTGTCTTCGCTGTCAAGGTGACAGACAAGCCCGCTGGACCCGATTTCTCAAACAAAATAAAGCGGAATAAAAAGAGTAGATATGAAAAAGGGCGGGAACGTGCTGTCTGAAGAGCGTTTACGTCAAGGAAACCCGCACATATGTAATGGCGGCTTTATGGGTTCGTTTATACTTATTAGATTTGGACCTTTTAACGTTTCCTCTGTCAACACCTCATGACAAATTCTTGATTACTTATGAAATTGTAGAATTAGGATATAAGAATTTTCAAATAATATACAATATAGGTTCACTGAAATTGCATTTTCTATTTTCTATGGATTCGGCGGTAACTTTGTGGAAGTTCATTTTTAATATAAAATTGATTACTTAGTTATTCCACTTGGTTTATCACTAACGTGACGACTGAAGATGCTTCTAAAAGATGCGAAACGTGTCACGTTAGTGATAAACCAAGTGGAATAACTAAGTAATCAATTTTTAATTTAATATTATATTGCATTTCCTAATTTCATTTTACAGACGATATAGGATATTAATTCACATAGATATCACGTATCACGAGACCTAGACAGGAGTTAATAGTAATGTAATTAAGAACGAATCAAAGGCGTTTTTTTATACATTTCGATGTAGAACAAACTGATTAATTAATGAGTTTGTACTCGACAGGTATACTAGGAAAGTAATGAATTGTTTATGCGACAGAACAATACGAAATGACAAGGCCATCTTAATTTATTCTTTATAGAAATACAATTAAAGCGCAAGGGGTGGATCTACAATCAAAAAAACATATTTTCTAAGAGTCTCATGATTATTAAGAACAATTTCAATTTTCATAAGGTTCTATGAATACAAATTGAAAAGAAAAACCGAGGTAGGTTATTAGTCACCGGAAACCGCGCAGATCGCATGCCTCTTCAATGTTCGATTTCAAGAATCGGCCCCTAGGTATATATGTATTTCAATAATTCACTGAGTAGGTATATTATTTTCATCCTTATTCTACATAATATTTTTAAATTGAATTTCCTTTGCACTACTTCAAATGTACTAAAATAAATTGTGTTTTATGAATTCAATAAAGTGTATTTCCAACAAGAAATGTTGTCACATTAAAAGTTATTATTGTATGGTAATTAATGATTCTATTGCCACAAAAATAGTGACAAAACTAAATTTCTGCAAAATAAGAAAATCGCTTGGCTATCTGCCTCAACGACAATAATAATATTAATAGTGCGTATCAAATCCTTAATTGTGATGGTGTCATCAATATCGAGTGTAGCCGATTTTTGTAAACAGTCGTTTTATTTAATCTTAATTTTGACATATTTAAATGCGAGAACTTTGTGTTTAAATCAACACAACTTAAGATAAGAAAAACAACCTTCTTCACGGAAAAAAAACAAATCCCACCTGGGAACAGTGGCTGCCTTGTACCGCGGCCTCACCTGTGCGATCAGGAAGTTTGTTTAGTCCGGGGGGAAGGGAAGGGCACACGCCGAATAGGGGATCGCGTGGCAAATGATGCCATTCGTATGAGGCGTAAATTTTTAATTCGGCCGTAACGCAGGGAAGGTCGGCTCAATAGGCCGGACCTTTTCCGTATCCGCTTCCACGTTTCCCACAAACACCAACAAAACTATGGCACAAACTCCGCGTCGACATAAGACCGCTATAAATGTCAAAAGGCACAGATTCCCGAACTACGCAAACATTTATTTAATCTCAAAAATTCTCTGTACACACATTTTTTTCCAAGTATGATTTGCAATAATTAACAATATGTTTTGAGTTTGATGGCGACATAAATGTCATTGTGTAATGTTTAAATAAACATTCTAACGTTTTATCTAGTTCTATCAAGCGTATACTTTGAGAAGCATAGAAGCATCAAAGTAAGGAAAAGCATTGAGAAGGTTGGTTGTTTTATTTTGAAACAGGTCGGACGGACAAAAGAACAAAGTTGGCCTGCCCTACCTTTTGGCTTGCTTTCACCTCCCCTCCTATACTTGGAGGCTTTGTATTAGAGATTCCTCGAAAACTTACGCACTTTCAAAATAGCCTTGAGGCGATACAAAATCCGTTGCGCATCAGCGATAAAACGATAATTAAAATATGGCGCTCCTCTAGCGATCAAGCCTGGAAAAAAAATTATGAACAGTATGGAAATGAAGTTATACCTACAAATTGATTTTCAACGTGCTTTATCGTAAACTAATGTAGTTATTATTTGACTCGACATCAAAACTTCTTGAACGAATCAACACAATAAAACATTAGTGTATTACCTCTAACAATGTATCGCAATGATTTTGATTGGTGAAAAACAACATTAAACGCTCAATGCGAGAAATGACAACACAATTAAGAGTATAAATTGTTTTTTTACCGTGTTAAGAAGCATCTTCAGACTATCTGAAAATCCTTCCTAAAGAGGCGAAACGTGTCATATTTAGTAACACAACCAGTGGAATAACGAAGTTATCAACTTTAATTTGATATGGCTATAAAGCTGTTTTTTGAAGGGATACGGTGGTTTTGACTTTGTCAGGAACTCGGAGGTAAGAGAGCGGACAGACCAAGTCGTTATTACGTCAAAGATAAAAAGGCGAAGATGCACCTGGCTCTGACATGTACTGCGGATGCTTCAGGGGAGTCCGAGTCCCGCCCGTCTCTTCTACCAAACGGAAGGGTTCCGACTCCCTGGAAGGCCGCTGATGACCTTTCGTAGGATGTACTCGGCGTAGGTACGGGACGCCAAGATTACTTGGGAGGAAGAAGGAGACTGTCGGTGTACAGATAATCTTGGAGGCACCGTGTGTTGGCTACATGCTCCGAGTAGCGAACGGACATGGTTAAAAAGCTGCTGTTAACGTCATATCGGAACTTAAGATAATTAGAATGAGGACAAATTGTATTTTTTAACATTATTTAGATTTCAACATACACTGTTATACTACATACACCCTTACTCATGGTAGTATGTCGACCTATACTGATAAGTGGTAATTAATTCATTCCGCTTGGTTCAATTAGTAGCGGAATATACGTACAAATTTCATTATATGTATATTTATGTCATGTCTCAATATTATATTAAACGAGTAGTCGAATATTGATACAAAAGCGTTGAATTAAAATGTCAATTTCCTTTAAGATAGTATACATATTGATATATTACATTTATGTTCTGAATAAAGAGGTAATATTGGCCTATATTTTATTCAGTTCTTTAAAATACATTTCATTTAAAAACCCAGTTTTGAAAGATTCATCCATTTTCCAGTTGATGTTTTGATACTATGATTAATTGCGATGATTAAAAATCTCCCTGCTAAAAATGATATAATAATTTGTGTTATTCAATGAGATAATGATCTTCAGAATAGTACAGTAAATAGTGTGCAGTGTAAAGCGGTTATAAGGATATACCTTCCGGTCAAAGTGAGATAAATTTAAAATTAAAACAGGTTGGCCAATAGATGGAATAGGTAGTTGTTTTCTGTATATATACAGGCCTACCGTGTGTATAAAATACCAATACACAAATCTTGCAACGGTGAGTCTTTGTTTCAAGCCTGGTGGCTACTTTGTATCTTATTATTTTTGTTTAGTCTGACCGCGGTAATGAAAAAAAAAAAACGAATCGAATGCAGACTGAGGCAACGGGCATGGGAAAATCTCTCGAATCGATTCAGCAGCGCACGACAATGAGTTTGTAATACGACTGACCCAGCGGAACAGAAAGAATACACATTGAATTCGTTAACTAGGACACCTTGGCGCCCAACCGTTAAAAAAACTCTGCTTCATCTAAATACTCGGTTATTTTTTAGAGAACATTTTATATTTCATCATCGTTTGAAAGTATCGAATTGTATTTTCTATCGCGTTCATTGTCTTGAGTTCGATGGACAGTGATGCTCTTCAAATCGGTCGATTTCAATATTTTCTGAACATAATCTTAAAACAGTGATGACAAATCATCGACACGCGAGAAAATAAGAGTCTTTGTCTTCTCTCAGTGACGCCATCAATAGAAGGTAGTGGGTAAATATCCCACAAGATTGTAGCATATCTCTATTATTAGCTCTATCGCCAGCTTTAAACGTAGTCATCGATTTCATTTTTTTTTCAATATTATTCTACATAAGAAAATATAAGGGTATGTTTGTGTTTGGCTGGGCGAAGATACGAACAATAACAATACTTTCGTGCGGGGCATAATACGTAATTCATCGAAAAAGCGATGAGCTTATATGGAATAAGTAATTTGTATTTATATTTTCCGAAAAAGCGTAGCTCTGTATCTCATAGTAGATGCGAATTTTCTTTGCGAATAAACTCGCTTGATGTAGATTTTATAAACCAACGCAAAAAAGGGATTTTCATATCAATGTTGGTTTCGATTGAGCTTTTTGTTGACAAAATACGTACATACATTTACAATTGTAATAAAATTACATTTCTAATATGTACATTATTAGTTGAGTTGGGAACCTTGAATCTGCAGTTTATTAACCGTAGATACGAAAATGCATAAAAGGCAACGCAATTCTGTCTACTTTAACAAGTGAACAAACGGCAGTAGCTGTTGCGCATCACTGAAATAGACAAACGATTCAAGATCACGATCGCCATTCGCTCGAGTTCAGTGAACAAGCCACGACGATAGACCCCGATGACAATGACAGCATGGAATAAATTCTCATTGCATCCGCATTCGATAATATCTCCACCACACCACACTATCGCGTTCATGCGTTGCATCAGGTACAGTGAAATATTAAACGACTTAAAATTACACTAAACCACCATTTCCCGTGTAGTGTATAGCAATTCCAATAAATTTCAATGGTTATCAACTACCTCGACTTACGACCAAGTTACGAGATACTTTGTTCGTAAGTCGAATTCGTTACAAAATATTAAAATTAAATATTGTTCGGTTCAGGTCAGTTTCAGCGGCGTCAATTTCATTTGTGGAAATAAAGCAACTGCAACCAAAAATGGTACGGATACATTTTAACACATTACAGCGGGCTTTTCAAATACTATATTGTAGTTGTCAAACGACAATCACAATATTCCTTGCCAATTCTGAACGAACAGCTGAACCTCCCAAATTCTCCGTTGCTGTATCCTATATGTTGAAACACCTAACAGATGTCATTAAATGTTGAATGATTGTATATATTTACCCTTTCGTCGAATTGCATCCCGTCGAAACCCACAATGCTATTATAATTGTAAAATCACTGGTAATTCTAATAGTAGTTTGAAAGCGGCAATTCGCCACTCTGTTAATGTGTTGTTTACAAAATAAGGATTAAGGCGATTCTCGAAATGTTAACTCAGGTATCAGTGTAGATCCCAGACGTATAATATTTTATCTCGTAAATAATATTTGTCGTATTTGTATCTTCTATATAAACGTTAGACACTGTTTACTGTCTGTCAGTTCGAGTCCATTCGTGCGCTCGAATGCCTGAAGATGCCGAAAGGCGAAACCCCGGTCGTTAGTGACAAAATACACGGAAGTGTACAAAATCTCAATAATCCAAATCACAATATTATCGCAAATAAGCGCGCGGATCCTCTGTTTTTAATAAATAAAACGGTGTGAACGCAATTGTATTATTTGCCATGTAAAACAAATGGCTGTAATAAGGTTTGTCTGCAAGAGTTACGTCAAAATTCCTTGCTAATTACAATATTGTTTCACTTCAAGAATAAATAAATTTAAAAAAAGAGTTTCGAAAATAAATTGCGTCATCCACCATTTTTTTTTATTGAGGCGGTAATGTAATAGAAATTTTTTTTTTTTTAAATAAGTACGAATCATCGTAAGTCTAGGACTACCTGTAATCTTATACGTAGCGATTAAAAGGAGCTTCAGCGTTACTCTTTCCTGTAGCATATGGATTTTGAGAAACGTATATAATAAAGTCTAAATAAGCCTTGACCTCAATTAATAAATTATTAAACAGTGACAGTCTTATTTCAATATATTATTCAAAACGTAATAACTACGTAGCAAGCGTTTCGAGTTGTATACAAATCGAGCCCCCCTATTTAACGTGAGACATGCAAGCTAAAATTACGACAATGTGTAGATATTTTAAGACATAACGCTTTTGTATGAGACGTTGGCGCTCATACAAAACGAAAGCAACCCCAACGCACTACACAAAATGTGCGACATAATTGAAAATAACGCCAAGGAGTCTATGTAGCACTCGGAGCAAAGTGAGAAAACTGGACCACGCAAGGACATAAATGTGACACTGCCAAAGAATATTACACCTCGGCAGGGTTTCGATTTTGCCCGATCAAATAGTGGCGAGTTAACACAGCAAAGTGGCGGTTTTTAAAGAAATGTAGTTTGCTTGTTCTTTATTGATAGAGAATAATATAAAATTGCATAAACAAAATTTATCATTTACGTTAGTTCCAGTAGAAATAAATAATATCAAATTTAAGCGCTGCATTACAAAAACATTTAGTGTCAACAAAGAAATGAGTTTGGATTATTGAGATTTTGTACACTTCCATGTATTTTGTCACTAACGACCCGGGTTTCGCCTTTCGGCATCTTCAGGTATTCGAGCACACGAATGGACTCGAACTGACTCTCAGTTCGAGTCCATTCGTGTGCTCGAATACCTGAAGATGCCGAAAGGCGAAACCCGGGTCGTTAGTGACAAAATACATGGAAGTGTACAAAATCTCAATAATCCAAATTTAATATTGAAATTCCATCAAGCACCCTCAGTCGATGTCTTAAATTAAAAAAAAAGAAATGAGTATTAAAAAATAAAATGAAATAAATTTATTATTCGGTTAATTCAATGTCGTTGACTACGGTTGTCTCAGAGTATAGGTCCCGATACGGACAGTTTCATAAATTGATTTTTCAATCGATTTATGGATTCCTGTTCGTAGTCATAGATATTTGTGATGTCTAGAATTCCCCTCCCACGCATCTGGTCCTATAAACGGGGCGTAGCGACAGTGATTAGCTAACCACTCATCCTATTCTTCTAGCCCTACTCTCCTCGTAAAAGAGAGGTTGAGCAACTGAGTAACAAATAGTTCTCCAAGAAAATAACTAATGTTGAGATACCACCATTACGATGAAACAAACCTAGGTTGCTAACGTCTAGCGTCCAAAATATGAAAGATACTAATCATTTTTAAAAGCCCTCAAAAGCAGTTTAAATGTTAATTTATAACATTGAGATACGTCAATATAGAACGTAAATCAATGTTTTAAATACCCAGACTAATTGCTTCTTCGCAATAATGTTATTTAATAGATCGCAAATTGATACACCGCTTCCAACAACATCCATAAATGTTAATGTCTCACAATGGGTGAATCGATTCGTTTGAAGGCGTGAGAATCAGTGAACAGCAATCAAAATGCTTGCGTTGTTTATTCTGATAAATTCGACATAATAGGGGAAGACAGAGCTAGTTGCGACCGGGGTAAATCCGTTTATAGTTGTTATCGTCCACGGATTATGGATGAGGCACAGTTTCTCTGTCACAGTGACTTCTAATTAGAAAAATTGGTAAAATATTTTTTTAACAAACATTGGTTTGATTTAAGACATCGACTGAGGGTGCTCTGTCAGGGTGACCATGTGTTTCAAGCAGCCCTATATTCCTCCACCGTCAATATGCAGATGTGATGAGCGAAGGCCGGA
This sequence comes from Himalopsyche phryganea, assembly GCA_022494535.1. Taxonomy (NCBI): domain Eukaryota; kingdom Metazoa; phylum Arthropoda; class Insecta; order Trichoptera; family Rhyacophilidae; genus Himalopsyche; species Himalopsyche phryganea. The sequence goes on from JAGVSL010000129.1 coordinate 773,568, forward strand.
ATTACGGCAAAGATCGATCTATCGCATGTATGTAGGTCTACGTATGTATGCATACCGAGGTGGGTAAAGAGTGTTAGCTAGATGCTAGACCGGAGGAAGGTGAGTTCATTCCGGCCTCCGCAACGCTGCAGGATGAGATGAACGAACGGCAAACATGGGAACAAGGCGGAACGCAAACAATGGAACGGGTATAACAAATCTTCGCCAAATATTGCGGCCTCATAACAAGATCACGACGCAGACACTCTCAACTGACTCCGAGTGCGTATTCGTGGAATTTAAACTATCCAATTATATACGTACTTTCTTGCAACACATAGAAATATAGGAACCGTAGACATGGGAAATGAGTCACTTCGGCGTCAATCGAACATTTAGAGTCAATTGCCCTGTCCGATTCGTTTATTCGAATCGTATAACTGAGTTAAAAAAACAAACATCTTGAGGTGTAATGATAATTGGATTCTACGTGAGTCATTTGATTTCTCAGTATGCCTGCTATTGACAAAGCAGTGTAAAGAGAAAAGATGTGGGATTCAGTGGATGCTCCGTTATTTTCCCATTATGACCCAATGACATCGGAACCCATCGGAGGTTGATCTTAAAAATTAAAAATTCTAATATAATATTTTGAAAACAGAAGGGGGAAAATCAAGTAAAAACTTATTTTACAAAACGAATTTAAGGAAGACAAAAACGGAATCAAATCTCAAAAATTACGATGGAATTTTTACATTAGCTAATATTTTCTTTCACCCTCCATTGGCAGGGCCTGATATTATTAAATTTCGCGAACTCTCAAAGCGTCAAAAATCAAACCAACAGACCTGCAATCTATTCGTATCAAAACAATAAAGCCGCAGAACCCGTTTAATAAATTTTGCATAAAATAAAAGCCGAGCCACGATGAATAAATTAGACACGAGCCGATCGGTCTACGTATTGATAAAGCAGAACATTTACATCGACATAAAAATATTAATAATTCAGTCGATATTCACAGGGAATTCAAAGGAAACACAAAACGGATCGTTCATGGCATCATAAGGTTACGTTTTCCAACCCAGAATGGTTAACATGCTTCCCGAGAGTAAATTTGAATAGGTGATATACAGTTAAAAAACCAAATATCCATGACATTAAAAAAATATTTGATAACTAGTGGGGACGCCCGTCATAGATGCCGAGTGTGTAAAGGAGCTAGTTTATTTTTGATTATAATCCAAATGTATACCTACATGTGATATGTGATAATAGTAAAACGCCTCCAGACCGGTCTGGGCTATTATATATAAGATAAACTACACTTGGGCCCCGAATAACACGGCCATATGGTTCCACAAAAACGTCGTGTAATACAAATTCGCGTTATATGAGGTTTGAAGTTCATGCAAAATTAGGGCATGCGTTCCAAAAAAATATATAAGTTTGTTAATATGCTTTATTTTTTTCAATAAACAATCTAAAAAAATAAACAGTTATAAAATATACATTTATGTATTTATAAAAAAAAACTTTAATAACATAATAGATCATTCATTCATCATCGCTATGAGTTACAATTCTATATATTCGATTCTTTTTGGTTCGGTTGGAGATCGGTTGTGAGTTTTCATTATCGTAGTTTTAGGGCTTTGAAAATTCTGTAATAAACGATTATTTGCCTTTAGCTTATTATTTAAGTATTTCGTGATAAGGGGCCAAGATCAGTTGTAATTCCCTCTTAAACTTCAAATTTCTTTCCATTATAGGATCATTACTATAACAAAATGCTGAAACCGTGTTATATAAAGCGTGTTGTACAAAAATATGTCACAATCCATCAATCATGTTGCATAAAACCGTGTTAAACGAGGCCCAAGTGTACTTTCATCAATTTATAACATTTGAATAGATTGTTTTGCATAGAAAAACGCCGTACTGTTTTATTTAGTATACCGATTGAGGGTGCTTGATGGAATTAAATATCAAATTTTAATTGTTTTTTTTTTTTATATTGACTCTGATAAATTCAAAAGATTAAGTAGTTTAAAATCTTTTATTCAATAGCCCACGTCCTGTTTTCATCGATAAGTGAATCCCAAATAATCGCACAGGGCTGATACCGTAAACATTTCAAAGTATAAAACAAACAGAATACATATATGAATGATTCGATAGGTAAATGTTAAAATAAAACGTGATTTATGGCAGCATTGTTACCCAGATACGATGAAGCACATATTGATGTTGTTTGATTTAAGCGAATGGTTTCACTTCTAGCAGTAATAGACCATCACGGCTGAGCAACGATGAACACCCAGAGCGAATAATAATTGTAGCAACAAAGGCAGAGCTCTTAATACGTTTTTGCGATACAAGATATGCCACGCGCATCACAGTGATTAAGCGATATGGCATGGCAATCATTGCAGATATATTTGTGAAACGACAAAACAATATATTATTTTTTTGAAGGAATGGTGAAATAATTAAAAATGTATTCATAAATATGTCAGACATTCCTTGCAACATGTAAGAATAATGAAAAGTGGAATGAAAAATTCTATTATGTTAAAACGACAACAAAAAAAAGAACACATTGCCAAATATGTCTGTCACAGGATTCTCACTTTTAAGGTGTTAACTGTCAATTCTTGGTGAAAAGGAATTACAATTCCTATTGGTTGTGTAACATTTCAACAAAGCAATAAGCATGTTCTACAGCAGAGTTGGGAGTTGTGGTAGTATTTTAAATAAGGATATAATGAAAATTATAAGAAATATTTGACATCATTTGTATATTTTTCAAGTAACATCCATAAAACGTTTCGCAATATTTAATCACCGGAAATTATTACTGTGACTGGAATTCTTAGGTATTGTCCATATCCTTCGTTTTCCACAAATAATACAAGGTTCTACACCTCGAATGCGCCAACTGACTATTCCATTAATATAAAACTGTATAATAATGTTTTCGAAATTCCCTACATTGCCCATCTAACCTCCTTCAATTTGTCTAACAACCGGCCATCGCTTGAACTAAAACAACTCTGCCCTAACCTTTTTAAAACGCAAATTAGCCCATTCACTCTGCAACGGTATCGATCAGAATTTGTGACACGAGTTTTTGTTTAAAGAACCGTGAAAGTTAACAATATATCCTAAATCATCAAGATATGAAATTTTAATTTAAAAAAGACACGAATGGCATTATAACTGAACGATGATGAGATCAAAATAAAGTCGGGAAATATTTATCATGTCTTGTTAAGGTGAAAATTCGATTTCATTAGCGCGACGTCCGCCCAACCGGTTACTGCCGACACGACTTCAAATCCCAATCAGTAATGTATTAGCGAAGACCGTGATGTCAATATAAAGAATAATAAATAGTAAAAAATATTATACATTTCAAATTTTCGACTGGTAAAAAATTAACATTATAACCGTCAGACGTAAACCTAACCAGTCTACATAAGGAACATTGTTATAATATTGTGAAGTACGTGAAAAGTTATTTTAGAAGGGTCGAGAGGGGACTTGTTTGACCTTTGCTGACAGCGAACAGCTGATTCTCACAGCGCCGACGTGAACTTTATACTCGGCGTATTACGAAAAAAAATCTTTGTATCCAGACATAAATAAATGAGTACATATTCCTGACCTGGTCACATTCTCCATAGTTTTTGCAAACATGATATTGGCTATGAAAAAAGGACATTACTCGACTTGCCAATTACAAGTACTCTAAAACTACATAGTAATGTACTTTAACAAAGAATTAAGCAAAATAAAATATTTCAGACATCAAACTAAACATAAAATATAATTCTAAAAGATTTTCTATTTATCAGTACTTATTTTGGCATTACGACATGGCCAAGACTGCCATAGATAAGATATTTTATGCCGTAATAATATATAACTTATAGATATAGTATATTCTGTTTTTCTCAAATTATGTTCGCTAAGTGTATGGCGGGTTGGAGCTGTAATAGCCATATATTATTCTCATCACTTTTAATGTGTTAACTGTCAATTATTCTGTATGTTAGAAACTATAAAAATATATAGATACTGTTTTCCATTGCGCAGCATGATGCCATTTAATAGAATAATTAAATGTTGATTTTATTTTGTCTATGACGTTGGCTCTACTCTTCTTTAATATAAATATGTCACTTTGGTGTGCACTCGGTGTCATAATGTTAAAAATAATAAGTATTATAAAAATATATTCCACCAAAACAAAAATCGATCCCTGTAAACTAGCTTCTTAACGATTCATACAACATTCTTGTGTCAATGAAAGTGAGTAAATAAGTATTTATATTCTCGTCTCCAACATCTTTTACTCAATATATTTACGTATTTTTTGAAAATATAAAATGTAATTATTTTCATATCTAATTAAGATTCGGCCCATCGCATAAATATAAACCGCATTATGCAGCAGAAAAAACGGATGCACTTCGATTCTATCTAGCTTAATCAATTGGAAGAGAACACCGTTCGCGTTTCTTCGAGAAACAATCGAAGTGTCGTTAATTAACCCTAGACGGTGACCTGTTGATATAAAAACCAATCGAAGTGAAACTTGGAGAGCAGGAAAGATCTTTTCTTTAAGGAAGAACAATTGAACTGGATATTTATAGATATATATCAGTGGTCGTCAAACTAGTTCGATATAACACCTGAAGAAATCGAAAGGTTTAGTTGCCATATTAACGAACTTAAGCTAGATATGGAAAAACGATTCCAAGATATTTTGAATTTAAATGTATATAATTGGATGATAAATCCTTTTACTGCCAATTTGGATGAGGTTGATGTAACTTATTAGGAAGAACTAGTAGGAATTACATATGACGAAGAGAGTAAAAATAATTTCAATAGTTCTGGAAACCAAAATTAATGCACCATAGAAAAAGTCTGCTTTATATCAAAAATGTGGAAAATGGACAAAAATATATACCCTTTCCCACCACTTACCTAGTAAAACCAGGCTTCAGTGCGGTTAATAGTATTATGATAAAGCAGACAGCCTGTACCTCCTAAATAAATAGAGAGGAAACTGAGACCCCGATTAGAAGACTCCATTAATAGGTAAATAAACGTATGAAATAAATATAGAATTTGAAGAAAATCTATACATTCGCAGAATTCAAGACTAGAACAAATTTTATAAAATATATTCATGGTCTAAATCTTAAGCACTCGACTAATCTCCATACTGCGGACGATTTCATTACAGTACATATCGAGTAGATTAAAATGCTTATATGAACCAGCAAGCCTTCGTCCGTATAAGGCGAATCCTATCGGCCGATACTTACCGCGAATGAAACGCAATTCAATCATATGGGTTCGAGTAAGATGCATTTAATTAAAGATGTATAGTAGAAAACAAAATATACTATGAACTGTATCAATACTAATAGCCATTAAATTATATAAAATGAAAATTGATTTACTAGTCCACTTGATGTGCACTCGGGAGTGACACGAGTTTCGCTTCTTTGATAAACACCTTATCGTAATTTATACAAATAACGTTAATTCTATTGGATCCGTTAATAATTATACAACATATCTAGAAGATAGAGGATTGATACCCTTAATATTACTAAATTCTTGTATTAAAGGGAAATAATTTTACAGAGGGAAAGAAACAGTTCAATTGTATTTTTGGTTTTAATTAATACCTCGCCTCGCGAAGTCAATATATAATCGTACTACAGATTATATCAATTTATTATCAAGATTTCACAATCCGCTATAAAATACTAATACTACTATAAAATGTTTTTAGATACAACGAATTACTATAATTCTGTGGTAAACGGGCCTATATTTTCCATAATAATATTGCATTAATTTTCCGCTACATGTGAACGAATTGCCAACAGCACAAAACGACTAATTTAACAGCGTCGAACACCCAATAATGACTAATTACACATTACTTCTCAAGTTGACTTTAATACAGACGACGGCCCGAAGGCGCAAATCACGCTAGCGATGAGTGTTCCCACGAGCACAATTCATGGTTACTAGAGATTTTTTCCTTACCGTGGTACACAATAGATTCGCAGAGCGAAGCAGCGAACGCTGTTAATATTGCGCTCTCCTTGTCATGTTCACACGGAGCACCAGTACGTTTCAATGCCGGCGAGACGGCATGAAGAATGATCTCGATTACGTATGTATTCAACTCGATGCATTTACATTCAAATCTATTCGTTGAAGACGGACAGGCTGGACTGACTGCAATCGAACAGATGTGACGAAAGAGAACGTGAAACGACGGACACATTACCTGCTACAACGCTGTTGTTGCAGATAGTTGAATAACTTCAAACAGGAGATTAGTTTATTACCATTATTATTGTAATGTAAGCAGGAAAACTGATTTATTTTTAATATTAAATTTAAACAGATACAATCGTTACTCTATTGGCTGTTAATAAGATCTGGCAGGTGTTTCACTACGATGAGAATCGAAATATATGTTAAACCAATGTAAATGCAAAACCATCAATTTTTAATTATAAAAATGCGAAGTATCTCGTCAATTTAGTAGATTTATTATTAATAAAACGTACATTCAATAAAAATAAAAAATTAAAACTTTTTCTTATATGAATTATGATATATTCCCATAATTATTCATCTTTCATAAATATTGTTTGTAATCCAACTGGCAATACAATACAAATTATAAACGACGTGTACCCAAATTAAAGTAACAATTTTAAACTTATTTTTAATTAAAATAATTAAGTTAATGCCATTTCGGTAAATAATGTTCGATTACCAGTTTTCAATGACTCCCTAAGTGAAATAGCCGTTGAGGGGTGAGAGAGAACATCTCTGAAGAACTGACTAAAATATCGGATATATCTACAATAATTATATTATGAGACTGCAACGTATGAGTCTAGTTTATTATTATAAATTCTAAAGCTGTACATTTGATTACGTCAAAATGTAAATAAAGATTCGAGAAAGTATTCTTACAGTGTTAACATCGCCTTTTCTCTCAGAGACAAAACTATGTAACAATAAGCTGTACGAATAAAGCGAATGGTAACGGAGATTAAGCTCGTCATTCGATTATGAGGTAACCGTATCGCCCTCAAAAACAGCGCGTATCATTTAAATTACTCGAAGGTAACCAACATAGCTATAATCCGCTGAGATTATTGGCAGTGGGGGGGGGGTTGCGACAGGGTGGTTTCGCGATCGTCGGCGGGTTGAGAGAGCCAGCCGGCGAATCGGAGCGGATCGACGCGGCCGCGGGTCGAAAAACTCGCCATCGTGCAAAAAACACGCCCCAAGGTCAGATCAGTAACAGCCGGTGGCAATGTTCACGGTGTTGCCAATCGAGGAAATTTTCACGCCACATCTAATTTTTTGACTTAGGATCCGGCTTTGGAAACTGTATTTAACATAAATGCGGCGTTATATCTAGCATTTTCTGACTATAAACATTCACTTACTGAGGATATTTTTAAAACAATACCAATACCTCATCCTTTCAAAAAGTCTAACTTAATTATTTACTAACACAGCTGTATAGTTTAAAAAAATCTATATTTTGAAAGGCCAGAAGAATGGTAACGGTGTAAAAAAAATAACTACATTCCTTCACAAACATATTTAAATTAAACCATAGGACTGGACTCTACCGGATGTCTGCATTCTCCATTATTCTGTTAATTTTTCAATCATTCCCTGCAATAGGCCCAGAAAAACTTATTTAAACACGAATATACAAATACGATTTGCTTAGCTATGAACCTTAGTTAATTATTTAAACCTTGATCTGGCAGGTTTTATCAGCAAGTGTTGGCAACACTAGACGTATGGGTGCCGTGTAAACCGAATCCTCGCCGTAGAGTCAACGACCGCCGTGCTAAGCGGCAGTTTATGACTGGTATAATCAGCTCGGAAATCTAAAGAGTGGATTATCAATCGATAGAAATCGTACGAATGTTAGTTACCAAAGTCCAGTCCAGTAATAAATACCATTCTCAAAAACAAGGAAAGCGTACTTATGGTTTATTGAAGAAGTTAAACGAAACGTGTCAAAGGGCTTATTTAGAGTCGCGCTGTTTTAGCAACCTTGCGATAAATGCAAGGATGGTGCGAAATCTACCTATAGTAAATCAAAAATATGAGTGATTGAAAATGCCATAAATATTTCACTTCTGAATAGAGTGGCTCTGTATAACATAAAGTGGTCGACGCTGTTAGGTGTTCGTCTGTCCGGTTGCCGTATCGCACGTACAGGAATGGAAACATTCATAATATTTATTTTTTCTTTTAAATTTTTTTGATCGATTTGTAGATCTTTATCCGACGAGCGAGTGTTTCTACCACTTTTAAGGTGTCAACTTGTCAAGCCTTGGTGGAAAGTCACTATATTTTAAAAATAAAACACAAGTTGTTTGCGCTACTTCTATTTATATAAAATTGGACGTTAAAAAATACAAGGTATACAAAGCAGCCGGTTCATGAACTACGACAAGAATTTACAGGTAATCAAAAAAAATATATAGAAACGAAATTAAACAGCCTACAATTAAAATGTTAAAGACATCTAACAAATAAATAAATTTGAATTATTGATATTTTGTATACTTCCATGTATTTTAAACAAACATGGAAGTGTACAAAATCTCAATAATTCAAATTTGATATTGAAATTCCATCAAGCACCCTCAGTCGATGTCTTAAATTATAAATAAATAAATACTAATCCGATTTCAAAAATGAAGCCACATTAAAAACAGTTTTTCTAGCTTTATCCTTCTTTCCTTTTCATATCCAGAGAAACTAAAAAACAACTGACTAACAAGCAATTGTCATAAAGAATACTTTTGGTTCAAAAATATTAAAAAAAAAAAATGTATTTAATTATATTTCATTACTGCATGGACAACATTATGTTGGTAACACGATTGTGAACCGGTACTGATCCCCATGCGTGTATGAAGTTTTTGTCTTATTTTCATGCCGTGATAATTACTTTTGAATTTCTGTATTTTTATAAATTACTAGTGAGTACCCGGCATGCGTTGCAATGCCACTCAAAGAGAGAAAGTGTTTGTGTTTTAATTCTGTTTATTGAAGTGCTTTTGGACACACAATATGTTTTGCCTTTCTGTCTGGTGCGTACACGAATAGATCAGAAGGTTTTCCGAGACGTCGCTATTTCTACAAATTTGATTCTTTATTTTAGATTGTAGATATATCTGGATTGTGAGATTGATTTTTATATACAATAAGACCTACTGTAAGTTAAAAATTGAGTCGGGCTCGGATGGTACCATGTCTATATTCTTCACGTAAGTGCAAGCAATAACTCGACAAAGTTTTATCGGAATCGGATGAACGGTATGGCAGTGCATAAGATACGAACAAACCCACATTGATTTTTATAAATTAGATAGACTACTCTGCTAAAATTTAATTATAAAAGTACTTAAACAAAGATTTCAATGTGAATATTTTTTTGAATGAGGTTATATTGCAAAAATTTTAAATAATTTTCTCCGTAAGATGTACCCAAGTGGGTTATAAAAAATGAAATTACTGACACAGAAGCCATAACCCATAACGGATTTTCAAAAGAAGAATCGACTGTACAAACTCCGCGCGTAGGACGTTATTTCTGTCAATTCAATGCAAATTGCAGCCTTACAATGAGTATTATAAATATTCATTAAAAAGAAATGTACATTATTATCTTTTATAAAAGAGAAAGTTTCACTGAATTAACAAGCGATGAAATTAGCGTTGCACAAGAATTGCATATTCCTAAATGATATCAGCAATAAACTTAGCTATACAAAAATGTTTGACATTCATTGCGTCATACATACAAGAATCGATTCACAAGCTTTTCGTCGAATTTAAGTTTTGTTTGTATTTTGAACCTTGGTGCAAAAAAGAAACACCTCTGTCATTTCTGTGATGTTTAAACATACATTTTCTTACTAGAGTTTTGAACTAAATTTACTGCCACAGAAAGCAGAAATTTAATCTTCATTGAATTATCATTTGACAAAGTAACAGTATAGCAATAAATATGTTTGTTCCAAAAGAATAATGGAATATGGATATTTCATCAGCATTACGCCAATTTGGATGGGATACAAATACGTGATAAGTAAAATCTCTGAATAACAGTGCATTCAACGTTTCAACTAGTTTTCGGTGACTTGGTTCAAACCAATTTTATTCTTGGATGAAGATTTGGATCGCATTGGTTATCAAGAATAATTCAGTAGTCATGTGACCAACCCCGATCTGTGTAATTTTGTTAATTATGCAGAAGGATATTATTTCAATTTAGAGACGATTTAATTCTTTTTGGAAAATATATTGTTTGAAAATAAAAAGTGGATTTGAAATGATTTTTAGATTAAGATTTATTAATTTACGTTAATAGGAATATGGCGATATTCGTTAAATTATCGAGATATCAGGCGGTGCTGTCTGAGCACTGAATTCAGAAGAAAGAATCTTACTGTGTTAAATACACCAAACGTTAGCAATAGAACCGCTTCCATGGATTTTGTGACTATTATGCAAACGGAAGAGATTTTACGTGATACCGGAAGCCGTCGATTGAGTAACGTCATTAACATGATTTGAAGAAACTATGCATACGTACATCCGATTCTCTTTTTGCACGGGGGATACGTTCCTGAGACTACCGCGTAAATAAAAACAAATTGTGCAAAAAATGGGAGATTACTTATTCGTATTCGTATTACTTATACGTTCCATTACTTAAAATACACCGAAATATACAACATTTTCGAACTCGTAAGTAATACGAATTTATTTTTCATTTATACATAAAAAATATTTTCATAAGATACCCACAAATCAAGAAATAAATGATATGATTTGTCAAGGAAAACAATATTCGAGAGAAATTTATTTATTTTATATTAAATTAATTCGGTAAACAGACATTAAAGAAATAAAATCCAGAGGGAATAAAATCGAAACTTAAATGTGTCAAAACAATAACAAGTCATGCACACCTGCCCAATATTTTCAAATTCATTTTTTGTCAATGTGTACAATCAAAAATATCAATATAAAAAAATGGTTAATCCGTTTTCGAAGACCGCGCGAAAAGAGTCGAGTGTATTATATGTGTAATCACGACAAATCTATCTTTTAAACATTTAAAATATCAGTCAGTTCGAGTCCATTCGTGTGCTCGAATGCCTGAAGATGCCGAAAGGCGAAACCCGGGTCGTTAGAGAAAAAATACATGGAAGTGTACAAAATTTCAATACTCCAAATTTGATATTGAAATTCGATCAAGCACCCTCAGTCGATGTCTTAAATTATATTTAAATTATCAGGCAAAATATCACTCTTGAAAACGATGACCTCGTCGGAAATCTCTAATTTTAAATAGAGAAATAGTTCTTTCTGATACGTCATGGCGTTAAACTGCCATAAATAATGCGGACTAATTATTTATGCAAGACTTTGAAAAATACTTCAAATTTGGCAAACGATAAAAAAAACAAGTTCAAGGAGAACATAGCGTGAAAGAGGTGCGATAAATTTGAATAAAAAGCGTCCACATTAAGACGCGACTGGCCAACGAATGGAACGGAGAGTCGGGCATAATCTTAAAAATGGATAGTTACACAATTCGGTAATCTCACGCTTCTGCTCACATTTATTAGTCTGGGTGTAAATGACTGAGAACTGTGTGGAAAAGAACATTCGTGGAATTTGGTAGCAGGTCAACGATTGCCGTGACGAAACTATGATGGGTGGCCTGCCCGCCAGCCTAATCCAGGGGTCGTTAAGCTATTAGTCCTAAATTGTCAAATACGAGTACATAGCGAACGGTACCGTTAGTTGATTCATGTGCGTCGATAGCACGAGATAATTATTTATATATGCTATTTAAAAGTTTTCTTTAATTAAACTGCTGTCATGAATACGAGTGATCAAAGCCCTTGGCCATTTTTCAAGGGTTCGAAACCCCTAGCGAAAATTTCAATCGCTTCAAAGATTTCTATTCCAGGTCGAGGATGTGTGTGATGTTAAAATTCCTAACTATTCATTTGTTCTAAAAATTACTCTATGAGTGCGATCACCTAACAACTAATGTTTTCCTATTCACATCCTTCTTTCCTTACCTTTTCCGAAAAAAGGGACTTGAGCAACTGAATAAAAAGCAGTTTTCGAGAAAAGATCTGTTGAGATTCTGAACAAAAAGTCTATATGCACCACATAGAGAAGTTTTATTTGCAATACGTACGATTCCCAAATTCTCGACGAATGTTTGGTTTCTCAATATACTCTGAATACGATTAGTAATTGAAAACAATTGTTTGAATACATAATACATTCGCATAAGAAAATATTCTGGTTTTATTTTCATATTCAATATTATTGAAGTGCCGCGCGTGACTCGCGAACCGTTGTTCGGCGACCACTGTCCCAGGCGGTTCGGGCTATAATTTCGAGTTCACGTCTCTCCAATGAGGAAGTGTGCAATTTGTATGTACATGTGCTCCGTGCGTATTATTTCAGCGGGCAGTGTAATCACTGCTTTTGGCATAAATCCGGCACTAATATTTTTTACAGCGTATCACTAAGAATAAAAAACAATCAACGAGTACTAAGATACCAACATTAGAACAATAGGATGTAACGATGGCAATCTCAGAATTTTCGATAATATTAAAATCATCAAATCAAGACATCAAAAATTCAGAATTTGACAAGAGGGGTGTTTTAAATCGATAAAAAGAAAAACTATTCGCATCGTGGTCTTCATACAATTTAATATAAATCGAATTGATTACATTATAATAAGATAGTAAAAATTAAACTTTATCACAATAATAAATTAAAATTAATCTAATAAAAGAGTATGCACATTCACTATTTCACTATCTACAGAAGCCATCGTCTTGCAAACATTTATCACATAATCTCGACACGAAACAGTGGACACGCGTCGGTAAAACATAAAAAAGTGTTATTTCGATATTATTATACTATGCTCCTGCACATAGAATTTTGGCATGCATACAAAGCTATATCACGCTTTGTGATTTTTAGGCAAACACTATGCAAGCTAGAAAAATCGTAAATTGAGTGGGTCACCCGGAAAAGGTTGTACTCAACAAATAGTCTAAAATTACTCATTAACGGAAAAACGTTTCAATGGAGCTTACGGACAGTTTGAGTTAAACCAATTAATGCTAGGAATATTAATTACTTTACTGTCCCTGAAAGTTAAACAGTTAATTGAAAAATATTAAAAACGAGAAATGATTTTCCGTTGTTGAGCCAACTTTGACCAATTTGTTAGTTACAACCTTTCCCAGGTGACACATTCAATTTACGAAAACAATTTATCAGATATTAAACAATAATCTGAAAAACGAACCGAGTACGACCAAGTACGTATTGTAACATTAACAAATATAAATGCCAACAAACTGAAACCTTAATTGAGTCGAACTTTAAAGTTTAATACCATGTAAGACTTGGGACGAAAGATAATAAAAAAAGAAAAAGTGAAACGTGCATAAGGTTTGAACATGCTTTACCAATTCGTTTATTTGGTAAAAAAATTATAATTGTTCGCAAGAAAAAGAAAAACTGTGTTTAAAAAGATCCTACCTCTAATCTAAAATAATTTTGAATATGCGTCGCTTTCAATCAATCTTTGGAGATGCATTAGACTTTAGTAAGTCTAATAAAGTCCGTCCGAAGTAGGTCCGGCTAAGCATTAATAGAATTTATCAAGCTTATTAAAAGGAAAGGAGCGAATCTTATAGCGATCCAGTCTAAAAATGCATTATGTGTACCAAAGTTATCTCAGTAAAAAGAAAATAAAGAAACGCAAGCTTCAGTTTCACTTCAAAACAGCTAATCAAATGCCTAAATATTCATAAGTACGCACTCAACATTTCCGATTGTTTCTATGTCAATTATATTTCGTAAAGACATTAAAAAAAATAAGAGATCGAAGGCCGTAACTGATTAAAAACAAATGATAGGCGGTCGTAGAATAAACACACGAATGAATTTTACATTATGTGCTGTCCTTGGCCGATCGATATTTTTCTTTACCACAGAAAAATCGATTGGCCGGCAGTCAAGGGCGAACTGCGGACCGCGAAACAAATCGTTACGAATTACATCAATTGTATTATATTATTATCTCACCCATCGACACTTAATTATACATACAGTTTGTTGTCTGAAACCAGGGAATATTTATGTAAAGAAAGACTAATAATATGCTATATTATGGCAAAAGCCTGGAAGTTATAGTACAAGAGTATATAGGTATATCAGATTTTTAATCACTCATTACAATCGAGAACTGTATCTGTATAACATACAACAATTATCTTGAAAATCAAGTTTTCATTAATTTTGATGTACGTCTCTACTGATGTAACTATGCTTTAATGCAGTTTACTTAATTACCATGATGTATTCAGGCTTTAAAAATATAAGAGAATAACCAATAAAGAGTTTCATGGTATATTATTGACAATTTTGAATTAATCAGAAGGTTCAAAGACGAACGCAGACAAATATAAAACGGTGAACGAATTATGTTTTTTAGACCAACTCCGCTTCCAATGCGAAGCATATGCACTCCTAAAGGGGTTAATCTCAATAAGATTTTAAAAATAACACAAATCCATCAATTGAATGAAAAACCAATTAAACGTAACAGTTCGTACTGGGATTGTAATGCGTGGCACTGAAGCCAACGACGTTGTCCAATCGGCATCAGGTCCGGCGAGATAGTATTATTAAGTCATAGCTATTTGAAAGATGGATACACGTAGGGAGGGCAGTTCTTTTTCAGTATGGAAGGTGCGTTACCGCTTATCACACACAAAATGTTCGCGAGAGTAATGACGGTCACCGTATTGTGCGCGTCGTCCCGATTTAATTTCATCAGTTTGCGTCGGGCGGGCCGGCGTAGGCGGGAACCCATTTCATTTGCATCGCGTAATGAGAATTAATTTACATGCGCGACTAGCACAACGCGGCCCCGTCCCGCCAGAGTCTATTCAACCCGAGGCGGCCAAAGGGAAACATCCTTCGGGCCCGAGGTTGTTTTCAAAAGAAAATTACTCACTTATCTTTTCACATGTTTGCCCTCGTAATGGGGAAAATATCATAGCGCGGCGTGGGACGTCAGGCAGGCATTGATCGATCGTAAAATTGAGCATGTTAACGGTTTTATGACGACTTATAAAGCCGATAAAGAACAATGCCGAAGTAAAAGTTGGCCAAGTAAATGAAGAAGGTAATTCAATTTCGCCCATAATAAGCGTTATTTACTACCTGTGGACATAAAAAAGATTATTAAATAAACACGTGTTACATATTGCACACTAAAAAGTTTTTTCATAATGGAATGTTTGCGATAGATTCTGAAGTACCATATTTTGTTTCAAATTCACATTCTTCAACTCTTAGCCGATAAAATAATTTGAGGAAGACGATAATAAGCAGTTACGCAAATTAAATCTTTACATAATTTAAGTAGTAGCGAGGTATAATATGTATATTGGCTAACCATTCGGAAAACCGATTTTCAATGCTATAAACACTCACCGAAATCTGAAAAATAAAGATTGCTAACTGACACATGTACGATAACAAAAATAATTATTCCAGACTGGCTTTGTCTTCACTACATTGAAAAGCGGTCTTAGCTCTAGATAAATTAAACAATTTAACCTACGAATTGACGGTGTATTGATTGAGTAGGTGAACAGTATCAATACATATTATTAAAAGTATACAAGCAAAATAGTACTGGCCGTTTAGATGTGGAATATTTTTTTCGGCGTATAGTGGCAAGCCTGATACACTCCGAAAGGGGCGCAGTTCTCTCTCTATCCAGAATCCGAAAGAATCCCCTCCACTCCACATTACGTGTGTACGACGTGCTCGTCGGAAAAACTTGCGGGATAATCCAGCAGAACTTTCGCGGTTTATCAAAATAACAATCTCACAAACTCGAATAACTTTGCGACGTAGCCTATCAAAAGTCGGGAATTTTATTATGGTTACTCCGAAAGATAAACCGAAGCCGTGACGGGAAGGGTTCATAAAGTATTTTATTAAGGGCGGAATCAGGGCTATTCGCAGGCAGTTTACATAATAAATAGTATTGCAATAAAAAACTTAGCACTAGACGACTGAGAATTGGATCGCCGAAAGAATACTTACACGTACAAAAAAGTAACCGCAGGATCTTGTAGACTTTTAATTTTTAATGATGGTGCAATTATGACAGACGAGGGAAAGAACTGTTCTATTAAAAATGTATGCGTTTTGAGTATTCCGTAACGAGAATAAAGTATAATAAAGATTAAACAGTGCAGAGAACAATAATATTCACGCTCACGTCTCTGGTGAATTATTCAATATTGTTTTATTCAAAATTTACAAAACAACGATACTGATTGCATGTATTTAAGTAATTAATACAGTAACACTACGACATGGTTACTGAAATAAAAGTAAATAAAATTCAGAACATCAATTCAACCGTTTCTGGTTTGAAATATACTTATACCACACAATATATACATATAGAAATGAAATAAAAACTATATTCCGCTGAACCTGAAAAGGTGTTCCGCGACAATGTGGAAAGGTTTTATACACTGCAACTCATGTAATGATCTTCTACTTCATATTGAAAGGCGAGTGATTATAAATCTCCACAAATGTTTATGACGTTAACCATCTAGGTACGGGTGGAGGACCATCAACTCAACCAACAGCTTAAGCGCAAGAGACTGACAATCTAATTGGTTTAATTAGTGACTAATTTGAAACAAAAATACAAATATCAGCCTTTACATGATTTCTGGGTGAGTTTGTGGGAAGTGTAGTCCAATTTTTCAAAACATGCTATTACTGCTTTACTTCCGTTTTCTACAACCTGTTTCTATTTATACGAGGCGGGATTTTCTTATTATGCTGCAACGAAGTCAAAGTGCAGGAACAGGCTCGACGCTACGCCAGATATTAGAACACAACTTATAAATATTGTGCCTGATATCAAGTAGATATGCAATTCAACGATTCAATTCAAAATCATCAAAGTCATTATGTGGTAAATTTATTAATATTTTAATGATTATATTACAGTTTTATATTCAAAAATAATGTGTTTTAAAAACGCTTTTTTTTAAATTTTATCAGTAGAAAATTAGCCAACCTAAAAAATAAACTAAGTGTTCCGTCAAAATTTTCGGGCTTGTAAAGTGTTCTAATGCAGAAAAATATTTGGGAAACCCTAGACTAAATTATACAAAACCTGTTGAAAAACCTTTACTATTCAACCAGATACTATTAAACTTTTAGTAGATTTAAGTTATTTTCACTACACGACATAAGATGCAACCCACAGATATAGAAACACTCCTCAAATGGCATTGATTTATGCGGTGAAGTATCTGGAAGCCATCAAATGAAATTTGGTTAAGATATCTCAATTGGTTTACAAATTATAATAAATTTAGTAAAATGACAGTTTAAAAAAAAACATGCGGCCATTAAGCTGTTAATTCATTTTTATCTGCCAAAGTGATGCGTGGTCTTTGACACTCGGTTATCGCTTGGATATTGAAGAGTTGAGTTCTTCAACAAAGAATAATTGAACAAACAAAAATGCTGCGGGTATTGAAAATATAGCTATAACCAATAAATTGTCATACATAGGCGACGTCGTTCTTTGCAAAGTACTATGATACTTATACTTGCAAGCGAAAAGAAGAGGGCGAAAGCATAACAATGGCCAGTATAATATGTGGTGTCATATAAAGTGCAGTAAGAATTGACAATGAAACCGATACGTAAAGGTATGTTAAAATCAACAAGAAACCTTTTGCGATATCACTGCAGCCTTGAACGGGCGGGACGGTGGTACTAAAATCGATACGTTTAGATAACTGCGTCCCATCTATTTTTATTTAAAAGGGTTAGAGCTAGAAGGCTTACTTAACTGGAAAAAGTGTGAACATAACAAACCTATTTCCAACGAAACAATGTTATGGGAAGATGACCCCTAAAGATACAATATGGATACAATGATAAAATATCGACGAACACACTATCGACGCGTTTAGCGTAGAAGTTTTTCCTATGGAGGCACAGACACTACCAAGCTTACATGTATACTGTGTAGGCCGTGCAAGACAGAACGCACAACCAATCACGTATTTTAATATATGTGTTAAAAAATAAATATTATAAATTCGTATATCTAGTTGGAATTAACAAAATCGGGTGACTTTCAAATTTTTGTGGATAGTAATATCATTTCGGTTGCTATTATTTTTGAAATGTATATAAAATAAAACGGTAAATGTCGGACACTCGTAACTTGGCCTAAAAATAATATTTTTCACCAAAAATTACACAAAATGATGTGTTAAGTTAGGTTTAGTTTGTTTTACCCGAAAAAAAATCATTTCGCGTATTTTCTGAATCGATCGCAATCTGTCTTTCATACAAAAAGCGTAGTTTTGTTTTGCAGGTTGATACTTAACCGACATACCATCGTTAAACCTATATTCCAATGTTTCATTTCATCACTCACGAATATTTTCTACATATTTCGATTCATAAAAGATTGTTCTACGCTAAAAAAATAAAAATTTAGTGTACTTTTCCTGTGAAAAAATATCATTTCAGCCAGTTATCCGATATTTATCAACAAAAAAAAATCGTTAAGGATCAAGACAAGAAAAACGAGTGATTGAATATTTCTCTATTTAAGGGTCGAGATAGAGCGCCAAACGGACACGACGAGTCATGATTGCACCCACTGCTTGTTTTGGTATAAAAGCAGTGTTCAGGATATCATGACTCACGTTACGTCAACACCTACTTACAACAAGAAACGAGATTATATCGACACTCTGTACGTATAATCACGTGTATAAGTGTCACATACGTGATTATACGTCTGTTGCATGTTCGTTGACTACGCACTCAGTTCTATAGGTTGACATCAAAAAATTGGGAAAGCACCTACTTCACCGTTTTTTCGTAAAGCACAAACATGTAACTAGCCACATATACGAAAGTCTTTACTTAAATTCCTTTTCCAATGTCGTATTTGTAATATTTTAAAATTGTCAGCAAAACTTTATATAAAATAAGAAACTAGATTGAAAATAATAGCACTGTCCCAATTTTAATCGATATAATGATATAATCTAGATCTGTACGTAAGATGTAAATGCATTTATATGTAGCAGTGAGAATAAGTCAAGACCCACACACTTGTATGCAACAATGAACTGCACACAGGGTGAACCGTAATAAAGGGTATCACGATAAATGAAATCGAGTACGAGTGTTTTAATACCTTAATGGTGACTGTCATTGGGAAGCAAATAAATCTGAATAGTACAACATTGCAGTGGCAATTAATTATAACATCGGAAGTATACAATAGCGATCGGGATAAATTATTGCCAGCTTGACAACAATTAAGTCCGCAGAAATTTATTGCACCTCATTCTGAGTAGCGTCGGCTTAGCGGATCCAGTGTTGGCGGTGGAACAGATTCACGGAAGCGAAGGTGGGAAGGAAGGGGCTCGAATGCCTACCTATCCCATGGGAGGCGATGCGGCGGATTCTTTGCAGGGGATACATAATATACTCAACATAATAACGATTGCTCGAATTTATTGATTCTTTTGGTCATATTACTTGAAAAATATCCGAACACAAAATATTTAAAAGAAAGAAAAACATCTATTAAGAAACGTACATAAAGAAAAGCTCCTTCGACAATAATTCAGTTTCCATCACGGCGAAACCGTGAAATTTAAGCCATTCTCCACTTAAGATGGCTGTTTATTATTCATATTAATTACATATTTAATATTTGATTATTTTTAAATGGTTCATTAATTTTTTCTTATAATTTCCCTGATTCATTATTGTATATTATATTAGTAACATCATTAATAATTTTGTTCAGCTAAATGGACTTTTAATGTAGCTATATTTGTGATTTCAGATTAGTATTAAATGATTTGCAAGAGGTCCATAACATTTTAATTGTAGACTCTTTCATTTGATTTATGTATAATTTGTTTGTTAATCAGAATTTTCTTGTCTCAGTTCATGAACCATCATTTTTACACTCAATTTTATATAAATAAGCCTGTTATGTTCGTATTTCTATCAGTTGATAATGCTCGTGATGAGCGAAACCGGTCCTGATCATTATAAATATGTGGAAGTAGTACAAATGAATTGTGTTTTATTTTTTAAAATAGTCAGGCCCATTGGGTCGGCAATAATACAACTGCGTCTAACATCGCTATAGTATAATACAGATTTTTTTAAACGCATATATCTCATTCTACTTTAAAGCTATCAACAAGAAAAAAAACTAAGAAAATCGCGAGATAATACAAGAGAGCGAAATTTATTAAGCTTTCTTCGGCCGATATTGTGAAAAGGATTTAAGGGATGTGTCTTTATTGCGACGAGATTGCACGGAATGCCAAATTTTCCTTAGTCGGATGTTGGAAGGCGAGTGAAATGCGCCCCGGGCCAGATTATGTGTACACAAACACATCGGTGTACTTTTAAGGTGTTAACTACCAATTCGTTTGTGCTATTTCCACATATTTATAATAATCAGATCCGGTTTCGCTCATCACGAGAATTATCAACTGATAAAAATAATAAATAAACATAACAGGCCTGTTTATATAAAATTGAGTGTTAAAAATTAAGGTATATAAAACAATTGGTTCATGAACTAAGACAATAAATTACTGATAATCAAACAAATTATATACAAACCAAATAAAATAGTCTACAATTAAATGGTTGTGGACCTCATACAAATCAATAAATACTAATCTGAAATCACAAATATAGCTACATTAAAAGTTCATTAACTGAGAAAAAAAATTTAATAAAATGACATTACTAATGCATTTAGCAAATAGTGGTTTGGGAAAATTATAAGAAAAAAATGGTGAACCATTTAAAAACACTCACATATTAAGTATGTAATTAATATTAACAATAAACAGCCATCTTAAGTGAAGAACGCAGAGCGGCTATGAGCATCCATAAAATTTTTATATCTGAATATTTTTTTTTTTTTCATATAATAGTAAAATCCTCTATTTTATTTTTCCCTAGGCGAGAGACGTATTTTGTCTCTTTGAGAGGCATCATCAGACTAACTCTATCGTGAAATAGTGTACTCTACTCTATCGTAACACTTATCTTTGTCGGGTTATGTGATAGGTACCATTCACTAGTTACTTCTGTAACTGTATATGTATTGTATACTAATCAGAGAAAAGTCTCGTGATTTGCCAAATAAATTTTTGAAAAATATATACAAGTAGGATGGTGTATATTGAAATAAGATCAATAATACTGCAATTTTCTGTGAGTCGCAGTAATCAAGAAGGTATTCATTCATTCATGCATATCTCGACATAGCGGTTTCTTGTATTTTGATTGATTACCGATGTCAGCGTTGCAAAACAATTATAATGGAGGAAAGTCACCCCGATAGTGCGGAAAACAGCCGTCTCTCATAAACATCGCTTCGGTGAATTTGTTGAAGGGATTGTGGGGTTGCATCAGCAACGAAGAGGGACGGGGTGTAACAGATCCGCCACTTTGCTGGAAAGTGTTGCCATGCCGTCAAAACATACTACGTTGAATGGAAAAATTCAGATACCCACACACAACTGCATAGATTCTTATCCATAAATGAAATTATGGAAACTTCATTGAAGACACCTAAGCGATGAAATTCATTGTTCCAACACTTTTGAGTCTTGAGGTCGATTCATAGAACAGTAAAGATAATTTTATAAACTTTGTAATTCCACTCGTTGTGTTACTTCATGTTAAGACTAACTCTGTCGCAAGGTTATTGGTGTGTACGGTTTACAAAGATACATTATTCTATTAAATTTGAATTGAGATTTTGTATTTGTCCATGTATTTTGTCACTAACACCAACTGTTCTAATACTAACAATTAAAATTTGATATTGAAATTCCATCAAGCACCCTCAGTCGATGTATTAAATTACATTATTCTATTATAAATTTAACAAAATAAGCAAATGGATTTTTCCTTTCTTTTATCCGTTCTTGGTTGAAAGTGTGGTATGAATACAAAACATAACTTGCCATCAAAAATCGTATCAAATTGAACATAGTCCCAGGCTGAAATCATCTTATCAAATACGGCATTTACTGAATACCCGTGAGATGTTATAAAAGAAGAATTTACAATCGCATCGTAAGGAAATATTTGTAGATTTTCAAGGCGATTATTTTGGATGAATGAGATTTGTAATGCAAAATGACCACAAGACTATTTTTGCTCACCCGAGACACAGGCGGTAGCCTTCAGGTTACCGTTGAATAATAGTTAAATCAGCGATAATACATGACTATTCACTTATGCAACTCAATATGCAGACTTTGCAATATTTGCATAATGCATGAAATTCAATACATACTTACTTACCTACCTCATAGTATGCGGCTTGCTCAGTATTATAAATGAAAACATTCAACGGATTGTTGACTATATTTTGCCATGTTCATACTGCTTGCTAACTTTCGGTTTATATTTGTATCGCTGCGGTAATTTCATGGCAAATGGTTAGCAAATCAGTTAATGCGCTAAACTTCCGACTGATTTACGTCATTTTTTTTTAAATACTAAGTGACAGATAAAGTGACGAATTTTATCGAAATTCATTACATAATGATAAGGTTATTTTCATAATCATAAACACTTCCTTACCAAAAAACAGTTTTTGTTAAATACATATAATTAATAATTATAAACGCAACGCCCATTAAACATACGAATGACACTGTTTCGATTAAAACTGTTCCTGAGGAAACCAATCCAACGTGTATAGGGATATGTGTTAAAGCCTTCGATGTATATTATAAAATCTCGGGTCAGCGGTGCATTGGTCAGTTGGCTTCAGTTACGGATGTCTCGGTTTCGAATCCCAGTGCGGAGTTTCATAACTCTAGTTTTCAATCGATCTATGGACTTGTGATGCCTAGAATTCCCTCCCACCCATCCGATCCTAAAAGCAGGGCCCAGCGAGAGCGTTCGTACTCTCTTCGAAAAAGAGGGGTTGAGCAATCGTGTAATAAGCAGCTTTCGTAGAAAGTTCTGTTGATATATTTCCATTAGGAGCCCATATGCTCCACATTTGAAACGGACATGGTAAAAAAACACTATTCGTATACCGTCTTATAGTTTTCTGCATCCGTTTTTGAACCTTCTGATTTATTCAAAATCGTCCAACCGTACAAAAAATACCAAGAAACTTATATGAAAGATATAAATTCGTTAAATGTAATGTGAACAGCTAGCAACACTACTCGCAAAAGCGCCTTTTATGCCTGTAAATTTTATGCCTGGCCTCACTCAAGTCGCGAAGACAATGAGTGTCGTTTAGCGAGAGCTTTCACGATATGATATCTCTTGTTCACATCCCTCGCTTAGCGGTTGCCATTACGTCAAAAGTTTATTGACCTCTGACGATGAAATACTTGGCAATGGCTATATTTCAAACATTTGATACACATTTCGATGTATCGAATTTATTTTGTAATCTAAATTTCTAATATTTGTATGGGTATTCAGTAGAACCCCATTTAGTGGATATAAAACATCTTTGTATTTATAAATTCTTGCGTTATACCTTTCACCGATTGTAATTGAAATTGCGCCTATTAATTACTATTACGTCGGCCTATGTGGTCTAGCGGTCAGATGGGTTCTTCTTGAAATTCCAGTAAGGTCAATACCAAATTTAGATTTTTTCATTTTAATTAAAATTTGTGATTTGGACACGAGTAACTTATAAAATTTCTCATCGAGTTTCCTTTACACATACGTTATCCGAAGAAACAAGCTTCAATCAAATGTTGAAAACATATTCTACTAATGTGAAAATAGAGCTGAAGGAATGGAATGACATTAGGAATTCAAAATGATAAAATATTTCTTTGTCAGTTGAAATTGCTCGCGATGACCCCTCGTCCTGATCATATGATAGAATTGTGGAATTAACACAGAAATTGATTTTTATTTATAAAGAGCATTGATATTAGCGAAAACAACAGCTATGTGAATTACGCTTCCAAGAAAAACAGCGTGAGACTAAATAAATACATTATGTATGCAAATGATTAAATTAATGTCCCGATTCTTTCGAAGAAGCCAAAGTAACTGCTGTTTAAACAAATACGTGACGTCCAACAACATTCACATAAGAAACATTACTTTTAATTTTTTTTTATATCGTTCATTTCGTATATAATAGTGTGCTGTGACCGGTCTGTGAGCGTTTAATTATTATCACATATCAAATGTAGGTATATTATGCAATGCACACACACAATACATTTATTACTGGCTACTTTAGACATTCATTCTTTCAAAATCAATACCGTCATCTATGACGGGCGCCCTGCTAGTAATATAATAATAACTGTAAATGTAAACTTATAAGCCAGGGTGTCGCGGTGAAGTAGAATATCAAAATGTACATTGTTCCAGCATATACTTACACATAATATGCGTTTAGTTTTATAGAATTCCCAAAATGATTAATGATAATACAGACATTGTTATTATTTCTTAATAGTTCCTCGCAGTCTGTCGGTTTGAGTTGCATTGTTTATTAATCATTTTGTTTATTGGCTACATCCAAATACGGGTTGATGAAAAAAGACAGACATACTGATACGGGCCTAGGAATATTTCATAAAGCAAGAGCAAGTTTCAAAAGCTATAAATCTTAATGACTGCAGAAGAAGCATTTGAAGGTTATTTATGCATCCATCTTACGACAGAAGCATCAGTGAAGATATTGCATATTAGTCGAATAGGGAAAACAACTTTGTTTACAAGCGATTCATTTGAAACATATTGTGCAACGTGCATGCGATTAAAAAAAGCAATCAAATTTTTTTTAATTTGATACCAAAAAATTCAATTTCTATATGCTGTACATATTTTTAAACCGTGTCCACTCCTAATGTGGAGCAAATATTCAATAGAAGTTGTTTCCAACGGAACTTGTTTTAATTTAGTCGCCCAATCTTTCATTTCTGAAGATGGTAAGGATAAAAAGTTAGTACTCTTAAACTACTAGTAGTTGCCTAATTACCCTCGCTACGCAACGATTTTAGGATAGGAGGGAAATATGAAAATCACAAAAATAAACCATAATAAATTACATAGCAGCAGAGCATAAATTGATAGAAAAATCAATTCATGGAATTCGAGCCGAGGAAAATGGAATAAATAGAACACCCAAAAGCGTTGAACAGTCAACTACAAAACCTGACGATTTAGAAGTGTGTATGTTTCTGACAATGTCACCGGGCAGAGAGGAAAACACAGTGTTGTGTTGATAATAAAGTCAATAAACTTTAAAATTTAACAAAGAAAACTACGAATAGATAAAAACGTATGAGTAACAGAATATTGATATCTGTAACGCAAAATGTTTAATTTAGTATACTCATATAATTTAAGACATGAGGGTGGTTGATGGAATTTCAATATCAAATTTGGATTGTTAAACTGTCAGTTTGAGTTCATTCGTGTGCTCGAATTCCTGAAGATGTCGAAAGGCGAAACTCGGGTTGTTGGTGACGAAATACATGGAATTGTACAAAATCTCAACAATTAAAATTAAAATTTGGATTATTGAGATTTTGTACACTTCCATGTATTTTGTCACTAACGACCCGGGTTTCGCCTTTCGGCATCTTCAGGCATTCGAGCACACGAATGGACTCGAACTGACAAAATACATGACCCGTTAGTGACAAAATACATGGAAGTGTACAAAATCTCAATAATCCAAATTTAATATTGAAATTCCATCAAGCACCCTCAGTCGATGTCTTAAATTATAAATTAAAATTTAGTATACTCAATTTACCGTTAGTTCTATGACACAGCGACAAACGTAATAGCAAACAATGAATAATCGAAGCGTTCCCGTTCAAAGCACGTGACGCAGAGATACAGCCTCAAATCGCGTCGAGTGGTGTGAAATGCATCTTGCGTCAAAGGGAGCGCGTGTGCAGTGTGGCGGCAGACGCATGACGGCAATAATCCGGCGCTGGGTTGTGCTGTTGCCGAAGCCAAACTGGTTTAGCTACCGAGCTCTGAAATGCACCAACCCACCCACCCACACCACGCTCGAGACTAGATGAACCCACATACTACACGGGGCTGCATTAAATTCAGAAGACTTTTGAGGCGATACTTGGCCGAGTATTGTATATCATCGGTGAAAATTCGACACAAAGCGATTAATTTAAGTTTACGATGAAGAATTAGAAATAAATGCACTGTAGTATTTTTTTAGAAACATAATATGACAGTTGAATAACAAAGTATCAATTGTATATCAATACTAGTATTAATTTTCCAGCATCGCTCGGGATAGAGGGTGTTAACATTAAGACGTGATCTAGAAATGGCATACAGAATTTCATGTGCAAACTTCACGTGAAAGACAGCTAGACTAACAGTCAAATTGATACATGGTTTTTGTGTCAATTACATACAATTAAACGATGAATCAGAGAATGCATATGAGTCTACTTATTAAATTTGAAATAAATATATTTACTCCATTACAAATATTAACATGCGGCAATATGTTTTATTGACGTCCGTTTTTAAGGAGAATTTCAATAAATCTGAGTTTTGCGGGTTCTGTCTCAAAGTACGCATTTTATAACAGAAAAAGACGATTTAATTATCGTGAAATAGGTGGCATTTTGTTGTGTTAACGTTTTAGTTACGAAAAAATCTTTGAATTAGCTGTAGGCAGTAGTGTTGAATTACATTTTGTGTACACCGGTCTGACAACACCAACAGATTGTATGCGCTACATATCGAGTGTGGAAAATTGCTGACACCACAGCACATTGCATTGAAGTGTTCTTCTGTATACTGAACGCTGGCAGGCTCAAAGCAACCGCCCAAACATCGCCGTCGAACAAAGGCGAGGTTCGGTAAGTATAGTCACGAGTTAGAAAAGCCAATATAAACTTGGCCTGAGAACCGAAAAACATGCTGAGCACGATCGAATGGGTACAATTATATAAACTGGATAGAGATGCAACAGATGCGCAAATGTTTAGAAAATTACTGTCGATGGTGACCGCTCAGAAGACGAAAGGAATCATTCTAGTTTATTTTTATTTACTCAACATTCGTAGAGTGCAAAATAGATTGCCTACAAAAAAGAGTTCGGCAAGTGTTTTCGCGAAATCAAATAGTAACTGTAGACGCACGTATCCAATCACGAATTCTTTTATAGACTTACCAATACTCAACTGCGAAATAAGTTTATGTATGCGCAAGAAACAAACAATTTTGAAAAACATATTATTCGGTGCAATAGTCACAAGTGAAATAAATCTTCACTATATAAACATAAAGAACGTTAAAACAAATATAATCAATCATAAAAGAATGTCTCATTCAATAAACAATTTCATGTCAGTATATCCATGTTATGTATGAATTTGAACTATGCACAGAATTTCTCCTTGAACAATTAAATGAAAATTCCAATACAGGATGAAACGAGTAAGAAAAATATGACATTAATTTTAGTGACTGAAAACGTACTCGAAACAAAACGAAATATGAAATATCGCAAAATCATTCTTCAGAAGCCAAAGAGAAACGAGTGTTTTCATTTAAAGGTTTAGATGCCGCACATACCCTGAATGTTAGAATCAATATATAGTACATACTCGCTCGGTTGAAACAAAATAAGATAAAAAATACTAATCAAAAATAAATAATTAATTTTGTGCCGCAATAAAACCGTCGGTGGGTACCCAAACAAAGCCGAAGAGACTGGGAGCGAAATTAATAAATTTGTAGTTATCTTGAAAATTCGTGCATACCATCCGTAATGGGCGGCTTCCGGAGTTTTGTAACGATTTATTTTCATTTAAAAGTGAAATAAAATGGAAAGTGTTGTCGGAGAGCAAGCACGATTCTTACAATCATCGTAAGACCTATTACCCAGTACGCTACTCTCGCTGTCGAATTCACAATCAGCGATACGCAGTTTTGTTCAGCAGAATCGAAAGAAAACAATGATGTTTTGGCGATGAGCCTACATAATATTTTGAACACCTCTGTGGTGTATTATTCCACTTGCTTGTTTCTACACAAAGTGTCGAAGTTTTTTATCCAAAATATTCCAACAATAAAAACACCATACCTATTTGGTTCGATAAAAAAAGATGACAACAATCACCTTATTGAATTCATAAACCATACAGGAATCTCACCGGGTTAAACAAAATAATCACAACGAAAATCAGTATTCACTTTACAATGATTCAATATGAGATATTTCTTAACATTAGAAATTTCAAATAAAACAAAGATATCAAGATGGCATGCTTGTTGCCTATCCCTTCTAGATAAGTATACATAAGCGAGCAAATTCTATCATAGCCCTGACGATGCCGTGAAATCGAAATATCATTAATATTTGATAACCGTTATGGAACTAGGTACACAGAGACCTTCCCGACTACACGACAGTCAACGATAGAATCCGTTCATAGTTAAGTTAAGAGATTCGAATAAGTATTACAACTATTCGTCATTATCAACTATTCCCAGCTGCGTCGGATTACTACAACGGTATTTCTTCAATTTATGAAATTATGGCATGTTTAAAGGGTTTTTAGCCGCGAATCATTCGTCAAACTCAAATATTATGATAAAATAACCACTACCTTTGAGTATTCGTTATTGCTCTTGAAATTTGGGGAAATTGTGATGTCACCTTGCGTCGACTTCGTAAAACATAATTAAAAAATATTAAGAAGACTGTTCGAATGGTTGCTCAAATACTTGAATATCTAATAGGGCAGAATATATTCGGATATCGAATATTCGAATTGGAATCCGTAGATTCGAATCAATACATAGTGCCTTTAAAAATAAGGTCCGCCGATCCTCTCAAAGAAGCGGCAGAGTTTTCTATACTATTTGAATAATAATGTTCATGAAAATACCTCCGCGATTTTTCAGCAGAAAATAAATGAATGCACTGTTATTATTCACGATTTTATCTTTACCTGTCCTTGAGCCTTGTTATGATGGAGAAGATATTATAATATAATAAAATTCGCTAACGATAATTTATTAATACGATTGACTGAAACAAAAGTCAAACAACAAAGTTATCACATCGAAATAATGCGGTTAACCTAATTTGCAGGCATATTATAATTTCAGCGGCCGCCGACGGGGGAAATTGAGTTGAATAATTCACACAGCACCGCAGGCCATTAAAATAATGAGATTCCACTGCGAAAACATCTCTTAAACAACACCAATCCAGACACACAATTGACAGTATTAAAAAAAAAAAAAATAGCGCGGAAAATATATGGCGGCGGGAAAATTAACATTGAATTGTCAAGTAAGGGAAAATTTCGGATTAGGGATTACAGTATAACATCTTTGCACGTTTTTTGGCCCGAAATATTAGTTTTTAAAAACGAGAGATCAAATAATTTAAGGGATTACAATCGTAAGAAAACAACTCAAAATACAAATGGTGCAACGGAAATCGCTAAAAAAATGTCTCAAATAGTTTATACAAATGATAATAATATAAAATTGATAACTTAGTTATTCCACTGACTGTGTTACAAAATGCGACACGTGTTTCGCTTTTTTAAGAAACATCTTCCGCCTTACTATATTGCAAGGTTATTTGTTTATCAGAAATCTCTCAGTAATCAGAAATAAATAACCTGGCGACATAATTGTCACATTTAGTAACACAGTCAGTGGAATAACTAAGTTATCAATTTTATATTTTTATTAAAAATGAATTTCCTGAGTAAACTACGAATCCATAAAAAATATCAAAGGATAATAGATGCTGTTGAATTATTCCACAAACAGCATAAATACGGATACACCTTTGAATTGAAAGCGAAACAAACGCGAAGAGCGATTTATTTATTCCCTATAAAACAGACTCGGTTAGAAACAAAATAGAAAATCAATTGACTTTACGCTACTAACTGACTGAATAAATTGCTACGAATAGCTTTTACAGTGTAAAAATGCAAAGCGACACAGCCGAAGCTCGGCTCACTGACAGCTTTGGCGTGAGGTAATGAGACTGATTTCCAACACCTTTGTGATTGTGGCACAAGGCACACGTATAGGATGATATTAAAAACCGTACGTAGGAACGAAATAAATATCACAGCGTCTATGCGATTACCGCATATCGAACCGAAAACTATCTAAAACTATATTTATTTGAAATAGCCAATTGGGCTAATGTCAAATTATGCATATATATGACATTTATATTTCTCGCCGACTGGGGGGAGATCGTATATCGATGGCATAATAATGTTATAATCCCGTAAGTGACTTTTTACAAATTTTACAGGATGCTAAAAGAAACTGAATATTTATGTTAATATATATGTATACTATTTTTTTTTCTTTTCTGTATAAAATGGATAATATATTAGGGTATTTGTAAATCATTAAAAAGTTTAAATACTTTGTATTATTTTAAATAAACGAGATACGGTTTATAAAGTCATTTTCGTCAAAATATTAGATACGGGTTTACAACATTAGCCCATCGATATGTTTGCATTAACTTGCTGTGAGTACTCAACGTATCATCCACCACCCACACACAGTATCGAAGGTAAAGTATTGAACCATGTAACTCAAATCAACTAACAGTTGAAACACTTATTGCGTTTAACATGCACTTACACGTGATGATTATTAACATGCGTCTACAATATGATTATGAGGCGTTTAGAGCAAACACCGATATATCCACTTTGCAAAGTTAGCTGTAGACGACGTTTTAACGTTTCACGAATAGATTAACAGTTTTGACGTTAGCCTATTTTTTTAAATCGTTTTTCATTTCCGATTAAGAATAGTAAGAATATTTTTAGTAGCCGTTAAATGAAATAAAAATACACGAGACAATGTGTTCAATTTTACTCGGCATCTGTTTGTAACTATTGAGTGTATCGGTTTCCGTATGTCATTAAAAGTTTAAGAGCATCGTTTAGTTTACGTTGCCTCATTCTTCGGAATTTCAATACAAAATATAGAATTATTGTTTTTAGATGGGTTCTTCGTGATTTGTAGAAATTAATTTCCAATATAAGAGTAACACAAAAACGATATTCATAAAATGCTTTAAATGAAGAAAGTACCGAAAAAAGTGCGAAAAAATATTTTTAAATTGTAATTTGAAATGTCGGTTGCATAATGAGCAATTCTCAAATAGTAAGCGAAAATAAAATAAGCCGAAATAAAATAACGTTATGCATGGCAGATGACATCGAATGGCATTTGGTAACGCCTCGCCTGCGCCCAAATGAAAATATTTACAATTTCAATGGCTAACAAACAGGATTTTCACTTTGAATTAACGACCAGAGCGTACGATTATTTCAACTCAGGTCGATTACCCGAAACAATATCTTGACATCAACACGTCAACTAGAATGCCAATTCAGATTACACTAAAATATAGTAAGCTACCTATTCTTTGAATTACTAATTACGACGACTGCCCCAAGTCCCAAGGCGCGACGCAAAGTAAGAAACGGGGAGTGATAATAAATAATTGTGCATCGAGCCATGTCGTAAATCAAACAGCGATCGCTCAATCAAATCGGACAATTTATGAATCCACTGAATAAATCATGCAATGGGTATTTTATTTTGATGTTTCCATGTAGTTATCTCAATATAAAAAAACTTTTTTTATGGTGGAAGTTGTCAAAAAATAAATCGCGAGCGCATCAGAATTAGGCGTTGGCTAAATATTGCTATCCTATGAATATATATTAACTATGCTCAAGTTTAACAGTTTAACATTACGTCTGGCTGTCAATTTTCTGTTCCACAAAGAAGCGTAATTCGATATTATTGCTATTTATAGGCATCTGCAAGCAACACGCTTTCCAAAATATATGTTTAGTACTCAACGATCACCAAATACGTTGGCACATTTAATTACATTGTTAATCGAAACCATTAGTTACCAATATTGTCAATTTTATTCATAACTTTTATTTGCTTCAAACAAGTATTTACAAGCATATTCATATCACTCATGGTATAAGTGCTTCACGAAAAACTATCTTCGTTCGTATAATTGATGACAAACGATACAATTACTCATTCCTCTTTGTATTCCATACCCAATCGAAAAGCTAGCTTCAAGTCAATTATTAATTCCCTGATTATCGAAATATTTTTGTCGAATAATTTCCCTTAACGGAAAATAATTCTAACGATACTCAAACAATATACCATTTTCTTATTTGTTTTAACAGGTTAATGGCCGCGGACTCATATATGAGTCCTACGTCATACATTCCATTCTATTGAAAAAGTACTGGGTTATAATCGAGTTTGATTTCAAGAGTCAACGAGAGATGGTGGTATACACATCAACGCATTATTTAACAAAACATAAGCAATATTTTTACAACACAGTTTTGTAAAACTACCCCTAGATGGTAGACGTTTAATTCTTTATCTCTCTCATAGTATTGGTTATTATTATTTACACATTGCGTAGTGATTTATTTAATTGGCCATATGGCATTTTTTATGGTGCTTGAGTCATTATGATAACCATGTCCTGTCCCGAGGTGAATTGTAACATCTGCAACAGGGATAACATGAGAAGCAGGAATTTTTTAGTAGATTTAAGTTTTTTTCACTACACCACGTAAGTATGCAACCCACAAATATAGAACCACTGCTCAAACGGCATTGATTTATGCGACGAAGTCTGGAAGCTACCAATTAAATTTGGTTAAGATATCTCAATTTTTTTTTTTTTTTAAATAAAACACAATTCATTTGTACTACTTCCACATATTTATAATGATCAGGACCGGTTTCAGGACTTATCAGAATATTTGCTATTGTTCCTTAATATTCCAGGTGATGTAGAATATTGTTTTTCATACAATGGCATTCAAAACTTAATTTCCCATTTTCGCTCATCACGAGCATTATCAACGGAAGTAGTACAAATGAATTGTGTTTTATTTTTAAAAATATAATGTCTTTCCACCGAGAATTGACAATTAACACCTTAAAAGTGATATCTCAATTGGTTTACAAATTATAGTGAATTTAGTGAAATGACAGTTTTTTGCGAAAAAACATTAAGCTTTAAGATATATATTTATATTACACGAACTATTACTAAAACGAATAAAGGTACTTAGGTTAATCGAATCGCTTGACAAAAAGGGCTTTGTTTCGTACCCAACTAGAGGTTAAATAATCCTCAACATGACAAAACAATATGGCGACAAGATTAACTATACACCACACGATTACAAACACTCAGGAGCGAGAAGATACCGACGATAATAATAACACAACGCACCCTGCCCACGTACGTTTTTACGCCGACCGTAAATTATTTCGGCAGCAAGAGGTTTATGGAGGATAACCTTTCGAATCGCTCTCTGTTTCCTCGTATGTGCATTCCAGGAAGGTAGGTTAAATAAATTAATAAACAACCGGGAACGACGAAGAATACTAATCTAGACAGTGTGCTAGATTTTTCTGCTTTTTTCGTACGATTGCATTAAATATAGAGTACACTTTAGTATTTAGAAAAGGCTATTATTTAAACAAATAAGAGGCAACTGCGATTACTTCTATGCGGGAAAACGATAAATGAGTTTTCCTTCTGGTAAAATAAAATACGAGGTAAATACTTTTTTATCACTGGTAATTGTGCGATAAAAAAAGAAAATTAGATTTCCGGGAACCATGGGAATTCCTGTCCAAACAAGGAGGAGAGCCATTAACTACTAAAATCGGCGCTCGTAAAGTGGGTAATTTAGAATTTCTAGATAAATCGTGAGTAAATAGTACAATCTTGCCACAAAAAACACGTATAATACACGGCGGTGAAGTGTATAAGAAAAAATGATGATTTATTGTTACAGTAGTAATAACTTTATAATATTTAATTTTATTTAACAAAAAATTGATCAAACTTTATATTAAAAAGTAAATACTACTCGTAAAATAGGCAGCAATATATCAATATTAATATTAAAATATTTTCGATGTAACTCTATGAATGGTCTCAGGAAATCAAGCTTAAAAAACTTAATAACGTAATAAATGTTATAGACCAGTGTTCCGCAACATTTTCTCAATCACTAAACACCTAAGCATTCAATTATATAAAACGGCACACCATATGCCAAAATATGTAAATTTTCCAAACAAAACTTAAAATATTTGATTTTATTTGATGAATTACAATTATTTTGAAGAATAAAACAATGTAGATAACTAAAACTGCATCAATATAGATTTCTTGACTGTTACGTGATAAAATGATGAAAAATGAACTGTCCAAATTACAGTAAGATGGCACAGATTTAAACTAAGTAATCGATTGAATACTATTTTAATAACAGTAAATACTTTACGATGTGAACAAAAGCACCAATAAAAATAATACGCAGGAAGAAAGCAACTTGTCATTAGTGCGTCAGATGATTTATTAAACGGATTTAAGCAAAATATAATAGGTTGTTATGAAGAGTTCGCTTTATTGAGACGAAAGAAAATCGCCAACACCACAGATTACGACGCAGTCTGACAAGAATAATATTGTGTAAGTACACGCAATAATTTAACCACTGCTTACTTACAGCAAGCGCTTTAACATATTATTTACAAGGGAAGCATTCAATAATGGTGGATTAAGAATGGAATATCTCGCCACTCAGTATTGATTTACCGGTCCTTTTCACTCTTCCTTCACACTACTATTATCAAAAATGCCCGTTACAAAATTTGGAGTATATGGAATGAAGCATTTCAACAGCAATTTTGTCCAAAGAGAGGAATGACATTAGTATACTAAGTAACGATTTTTACCTAGTAAAATAATCGCTCTCTTCGTTCTTTTCTTTTTTAGAATCCTATGTATTTGAACACAAATCCAATAATCGATTCAAAAATCAATTAACGAAAATGTCCGTACAATGATTCGACCAGTAGACACCGCAACCGAATAGAAAAAACGTCCAAGAGCGTTGACCCCTTGGCTAAAGGCACGGAAATATCATCAGCTGTTCAGAAGAATCAAATAATCCAACTAGCTCTTTGCATTGTATTATTGTTAGTTAGTGGTAATGGTAAATCATGCATTTCTTCGCGGATTAGACTGTATGGCACTGTGTAAATATAATATATGGGCGATAGATTATTAATAAAAAATACGTCGGTTGGAGCGTAAATTTTCCGGTGCTGAATTATCACACTCGACTTGGTTTGCATCGTTAGGGCGGCTGACTGATTTTATACGAAAAGACGGGTGGGTGTGGGGACGGCATTGTGGCGACCATTGATTTTGAAAGATAATCGAACATCAATTCTCGCATTAATTTCTATTACGGAAGATTCTTGCGAATTCTACATTAGTTCGCCACCCACTTACGCCGTAGGTGTATTCAACAGCTCATTAAGCATTTTAGAATATATACGTACATTGATTTATCCCTCTGGAAAGTTTTATACTATAGAAACACGAACAACTGAACAACGTTTTATCAAAATGTTTCGGTACGGAAAATACGTACACCGGTGATGAGAAAGGTAGCTAAATAACAATTACGAGTTTGCACAAAAACTGCAACTCAATCTTTTGAACACTCATAGATAAATATTGGTTGTATCACCACAGACAGTCCTCTTTATTATCGATATTATGACACCCGCTGATTTCACGGCCACCTTTCGTGACACTATAATATGCATTTCCTAATCACGCTATTGGTCCGGCGCAGAACTACAGAGAATTGGTCTTTTAACAGTGAACTATTCTTAGTCAATATTGAAACATGGTGTTACACAATGACATCTCTTTATGGCCGGTTTTGCCAAGAAGCAAATCTCACCAGCCACGTGAAGAACATTCAACTCAGCGTTTTGAAATTCTCAGTACATCATATATAGATTTACTGATTGGTAATGTGACCGAATAATCGAAAAACTCTTACCAGTACCAAGATGGTCGAAAGCACCAGCTGTGGTTGGATTTGTTGTAATATTTAAAGAAATAAGGTAAAAATAACAAAGTATTTAGTTCTACACAAATTTCATCAGTTTGTAATTAATTATTACGGGCCGTCACGCCGTCTTCAGAATGTAGCCGAAATGGCTATCAACAAACGGAAGGAAATGCCAATTCAATCAATATTCAAAGTAAGCCTCCTTTAGGAGGAAGGCATATCTGATATGCATGCTAAGAATATATATAAAACGACGATACAATAACTTGTTTAAATGTAAACGATGTTTCTAATGGTATTTCATCGATAGAACGAATAACCGAGCAAAATGAAACGATTTTTATCGCACCAGACAATCGCGTAAATCACGATACCCAGTGTTTGAAATGCTCGCGTATCTGTTTTGAAATCAGCGTTAAGTGTGGACACAATACGGTCGCTCCATTATCTGTAAGCGATTCCCGCTCTCGCATCGAATTCAGCGGGAATCGAATGCGAAAATCAATTATTATGCGCTGAGCGGTTGTGGGTTGGTTGGCGGTGAAGTGTGTAGACGGCCGCGTCGACAGCGCACGGACTAGGAGGGCGCTCGCTACGAGTATCATCTCGCCGAACCTCGTCTCATATCCACAAAGCCACTCCAGAACATTCCGTTGATATCGGATTGTTTCCGTTTAATCACGAGTGAGCGATTACACTTAACAAAGTAGCAAAATACGACCAAAACTGTATTTAAACCGTTTGTTTGAGTCTGAGAATTGTTAAGTAAGATTTTTCTGTCTTCAATAAATTCTTGTTGTGTTTAAAAAACAGAAGTGTTGAGTTCCATAGGAATTATGCAATATGGTTGATAATTATTACAGTCACATGCCTTCTACTACTGAAAAGTGTTTACTACTCGGCTACAGAATATAAACATAGATCCCAACTGAAAAAAAAATGTTACATTACAATGCTTCACACCGTTATCAACTACGTATGTTGGTAATTTTGTTATTTTATTATCGAACACTTTTACGTGGGAAGACTTCAGCCGTTCATTGAAAGAAGATGGGGAAGGGGGAGGACATGTCATCTGTATCTTGGATGCGAATATTCCACCAGCGACCATCATTACAATTCTTCTATGATTTCCGTTTCCCAATGTTACCCATAAACTCACTAAATTAATAATGAAATGTACATTTGTTCCTTTGAAAGGCGAGGTGGTGGAAGTCATACTGTGCTCGTTTTGAGATACAGCGAGTTGTAGTCGAATCGCTGAAAAATAATCCAGAACATTGAATTCTTTCAACTAGGGCACGGGCGGGTAGCCCTTTTCTGTCGGAAGACCGCATTTATCTTAAAATCAAATAAGGCCGCATATAAGGAACATACAAATGTAAGTGCATCATTATTTAAATGAAGGAAAGCAGCAATTTATTGATTTATGTGTTTCTTTATTTCGGTCAAAATGTCGCACTTGAGACACTAAAAGACCGCGGGTTGGTTAACCCTGAACAAGGGTATTGAATATTATCTTATGCCCATGTTCGGAGTTACATAAACTGAATTTACGAGTAGTTTTACAAACAACAGTACAATTTGACTCATTTTAATTAAAGTACAAATTATGGTGTTATTATCAGATTTCATTAAAAAAAATAATAAAACAAACGCACTTTCATTTGGTAAGAATGAAGATGGATAAAGTAGAAATTGAGATTTTTCCTACCATGTCCGCTCCCAATGTCGATCATACGTACTTCTAATAGAGTTATATCAACAGAAAATTTTCTACGAGAACTGCTTGTTACTCAGTTGCCCAACCTCTCATTCGAAGAGAGTAGAGATAGAAGATTAGGGCTAGGACAGGACTAATAGTTACGGTTAGTGGTTGGATCGGATGGGAGGGGAGTGAATTCTGACACTACAAAATTGAATTCTTGACATTATAAAATTAAAACTGTTAACTTTTTGAAGACTACCACCAACAGAATAACAAAGTTACTGCCGAATATATCGAAAATAGAAATCGACATATTAAATTAAGTAACGGACTTGAAAAAAAGATATTTCTCATTATAATGTGCGCCGGTCACTTGCAGTTACACAAAAACTTTTTATTTACCAAGTTACAATTTGTTAATTAAACATCAAATTCAATATGAATAACCAACCAGAAAGTGACCGCCGAATGCCTCTAAAATGTTATGTAAAAATGACTCAACGATTATTTTATGACCGCAATTTCATATTAATACAGCGTTGAAGCTTAATAATAAGACAGCTTCTTCTATGTTGATAAGTAATGATTATTAATTGACAAAAAACATAAACTAAAAATTAAACTTCATAGCATCATGGACGTCGTTAAAAAATGACTGTCATCTTTTCGGCGGACTTCCGATGATAAAACCGCCGTAAGTAATGTGCGTATTATGAATATAAATTGTATGGATAATGTAATAATCATATAATTTACGACGGATTCGGACTTTCACCTGGTGAGACATTAATAATATAGATGTCAACGCATGTGCCCACACGTATTCAAAATATTTACACGCCCGGTTATAATTGAAGCAAATTTGATGCATATTAAATTTATTCCATAAGTACGAAACGAGTTGTTTTATATATATATATATATATATATACACACCCTTTATTTACAGCAGAGGTTTCCAAACTACGGCCCGCGGTAGCAGGCCAGGCATGCCCGGTATCCAGCCCGCCATAGTTTTTTCACACAAAAAAGTTATGTCGAAAGCGGAAAAAAGCCACGAGCAAATTTATGCAACTGAGCAACCAAATTTTTTCCATTCAGACTTACTATGTGTGTATAAATCAGACAGAAGCTGGTTTTCTCCTTCTTGGCTGTCTCCACCGCAATGAAATGTCCTAGACACTTGCCCGTAAGTACCAACCGAAATTTGCGCGTAATTCAAAACTACAGTATGTTGGTATGGTGAGCTAGCTAGGTGTACCAATGTATTCTTTAACAGTCAAAAATTTGTCCTAATCATTATATAAACTTTTGGAATTAGTACATAAAAATGATTGAACATTTTCACGCTTAATGTGCAGAAAAAAATGGTAATTTCATAACGCGTAAATAATAAAACGTGTGAAACCGAAACCGCGTATATATATGGTGGGATGTACTTCAAAATTTATCAATAACTAACTCTAGAAATATGGATTGGTTTTTATTAATAAGATTCGCAAAACTCATTCCATTTCAAAAAAATTATGAATCTTTCAAGTTCACAACAGGATGAATTGGTTGTTACCGTGTGGCCCTCCGCATAGGGAGCGGGAAAGGCTAAAGAAAAATATTGTTTCAACGCCATACACAGAAAAACGCAATTTTCTACTGCTAAGCCAACTAATAAATGACAAAAAAAACATACAAGAACGCTCTTCTTGACAATTTCTAAATAGTCCGTATTTTTTTTCATTTAGTTCGTCACTGTTAGCAAAATGTACTATATTAACTAAAAGATTGTAACCGAAAACATCGTATGAATCAAATACAAAATGTCACAGCCTTTTCCAGAACGTTGGTTGAATGTAGTCATTAGTTACTTCTTTACAAATATATTATAATAAATTGATAAATTATTCAAGTCTGTCAAGTTAGCAAAGATCATATAAAAATTTCATTCTAATTACGGTAATTCGGATTTGGCATTACCAACTACCGACTATGAACGAGGCTTAAGGTTACCCGTAGATTAACGTGCGATGCCAGATAATCCCGTAGGATGGAACAGTTAATTGCCGACATAATTCAAAAGGTTAGTAGAGACCCCGTGCCTCAAATTAATACTAATAATGAATGCAATTACTCGTCTCATTATAAAAAGTAAGGGCTCGAATTTCACCGCGCAAAAAATAGTTGTAGCAGACATTTTATAAATTACACAGCGTTTGTGTGTACTAGTTACACCTTCTAAATAATAATTATAACTAATTGTCAGCGCCTAAGGGAAACACCAGTCCGGTATTAAATCGTATTCGGCAAGAGAAAAGCTGACAAATTGCGCGATTAATTTTGATTACGTGAATGAGCTATTGCTCTTTTTATTACCAATGTTTTAATGGAACTGTTTAAATCGTAAAATACTGAATATACAGATAATTTACTCTGTAGCTCGAAGATATTTTTCAAATAACAATGTCACGACTATAGCACTATATTTTCAACAGCGATTCAAAACGGCGATGCGTTCATGAAAATAAATAATGAATTGGGCACGTGAGTACACGTTGTTGATGAAAGAATGTAAGTAGCAAACACATATAAAAAAAGACTTAATTAAGCAAACGGTGTAGTATCGAATAATAAATATAAAATTTAATTTAAGACATCGACTGAGGGTGCTTGATGGAATTTCAATATCAAATTTGGATTATTGAGATTTTTTACACTTCCATGTATTCTGTCACTAACGACCCGGGTTTCGCCTTTCGGCATCTTCAGGCATTCGAGCGAACGAATGGACTCGAACTGACAGACAGTAAACAGTGTCTAACGTTTATATAGAAGATACAAATACGACAAATATTATTTACGAGGTAAAATATTATACGTCTGAGAGCCACATTTCGAGAATCGCCTTAATCCTTATTTTGTAAACAACACATTAACAGAGTGGCGAATTGCCGCTTTCCAACTTCTTTTAGAATTGCCAGTGATTTTACAATTACAATAGCATTGTGGGTTTCGACGGGATGCAATTCGACGAAAGGGTAAATATATACAATCATTCCACGTTTAGTGACATCCACGTTTACTGACAAAATACATGGAAGTGTACAAAATCTCAATAATCCAAAATTAAATATAAAATATATCAACACACAGTTAATAATTTTTTAACATAATATGATGTGTCTGGTTGTGCAGTTATAAATAGTTTAAACTTTTCCTGCTTCGAACTAGAAGGGTTAGGAGGAACAATCTAACTTTTTTATTGAGTTATTGTTAACCCTTACAGCACGAGCCGTTTTCGCACGAATTTATTTTCAGTCAATTGATCTGTTAAAACTCTCACTGTGACTAAAAATAGATCAATTTACACAGTAAGAAATCAAGAATTATGTGAAATATATATTAACTATTCCATATACATCAAGAAGTTAACTAATGTCGCCGCATTCTCGCTAAAATAAACCGAAGAAAATGAAAAAGCTGACAAATATTTAATCTACGACCTTAGAAAGAAAAATAGCTGTGGCCAGTCTTCATATACACTGCCAACACACACACAAGCAAGC
Organism: Himalopsyche phryganea; assembly: GCA_022494535.1. Lineage (NCBI taxonomy): Eukaryota > Metazoa > Arthropoda > Insecta > Trichoptera > Rhyacophilidae > Himalopsyche > Himalopsyche phryganea. Next base: position 815,054 of record JAGVSL010000129.1, read on the forward strand.
GCGTAACCGCATACGAATGTGTAATACATATGGCTGACGATTAATGCTGAGTATCGGCAGTTCAAAGCTGAAATTCGAAAGACTGAATATCGAACTCTTTTAAAAAATATGTTTCCTTGTGGTCTACTTGACATGTTCATGATCTGTTGCATAATTTCTGTACCTAAAGATTTCACCTATATTTTAAAGCACATATCCACAAGTGTTTCCTTACGTACGAGATGAGGTCTTGGACATGTAAACATGTCCAGCGCGTTCATCGGTTTAAATAATAAAAAGGAAACTATTCAAAATATTAAGATATAAGCTCGAGACAAACGTTTTGTGGGTGGTATGGATTACACTTAAATTGCGATATGGAAATTGTATTTTTTTTTGCATCAGTTTTTCACTTAAGTCGTAATAAATAATCGATTATAGATTTTATCGCGCTTGAAAAATAAAACGAAAAACACAGATTTGAATTGTTCAGATTTTGTACATTTTCATGTATTTCGTCTCTAACACATGCACAGAAATAAAATCACTTCTCTTATTTTAAAAATAAAGTTTTATGACCACTAAAAGTACATATTAATTACTCCAGTTCATATAGACACGCAACAGTATTGACATGCCGCAATCAAAATCGACAACAAAAATCAGATACGCCATCTCGAAAATATCCACGACGAGGTGAGGAGGGCGGTCCTTATGTACCAAAGGTCACCGATCTTGGGGCTCAGGTCGGAGCCGTGAGCTGAGCCCAGCAGTACGTACTTCGTCCGTGGTCCGTTGACATTCCCAGTGATTATTATCGGTACTATGGCTTCATATCAATGCTGGTCTGTATAGCAAAACCAAGGAAACGTGAACGTAGACCGTATAACATACGTCTGAATCCATCCAATTGGATTAAAAAAATTAAAGGATGCAAAATGAAAAATGATTATTTAAAAATAACAAGGTATTGAGTTCTACAAGAATTCTATCAATTTGTCGATAGCTATGTCAGCTTCATGGCATCGTCAGAGCTATATTATATTGTTGTAGAAACTACATAACATAAATTCTGACAATGGCGCGAAGCCGAAATAGCTATCAACAAACTGATAGGATTTCTGTAAAACGAAATACTTTGTAATCTTTACTCTATTATAATAGAGTTCTACCAAATAAATGCCAATTCAATCAAATTATTTTGTCTCGATTACATAATCACATTGATTTATTAGATATATAAATCATAGTAACATTGACCCCTCATCCCAGGTAACAATTCATTAAAATGAGAATACAAAAAAACCTAAGCGTCGAAGACTCTTCAGAAGCCGAGAGCTGACGGCCGGAGGCCTTAACTGGGGGGTTTGGACTGTGTTGTAGAGTACATAGGATCCCCTGGACGGGGGGAATGGAGAAAAGTGGCAAGGGACAGAGGCTGAGACGTCAGCGGGTTTACGATGGATGAATGAATGAATTTCACTTATAACTGATTGGATTGTTTTGAACCCAGACAAAAGTAATTTGATTATAACTTTCAACTACATATAATATAAGAGTAATTTTTTTAATGAAAAACCCGATATATATGGACATTTTTAGTGACCCGCTTAATGCTTTTTGTTTTCGTTCAATAATAGAACCAAAATATTAAATGTGCCTATTTTTTCCGTAATGTATTTTAAAATGTTGTGGCATCGTAATTCTCAACGCTATTATGATTTGTAGGTGCCGTCTCTAAATAAACAAAGCGCTGCATTTTATAATATCAATGAAAATCAGTCGAGTTGGGTGAATATGACGATAGTAGCGACAATGTGTGTTCCGTAATGCGGATAGTTACCTATGGGGCGGGTCCCAATTAAAAACGAATTACAGACAGCCAAACGGACAGTGGAGCAGCAAATAAATAAATAAAAGGAAGAGCGGGGCGGGGCGGTGGGAGCTCGGGTTGACGGCGATGCGACAGGATGAAGCGATTGGAGACCGGCAGCGGATATCAGGTATCGACGTGTCACAATATCACGGGAATGTAGACATTGTAACACTAACTTTATCTCGACAACCTCGGCTAGGATTCATTTGGGACACACGTCGGTGTAAATGTCATTGCCCTCGAGGAATTGGCTCTTATATGGGAACGCATTTCAATATTCTGTTTTGAATAATGTACATGATTTGGTGTGGTTAACTTCTTGATGTAGATTATTTAAATATGAAAGTGGAAATCCAGTAAGCGCAACAACATTTGAAAGTATTTAAATTACACAACCAACAGATAACAGTCAGTATTGTAAAAAATAAACGAATGTATTGTGGGAAATAAATTAGCACTGTCTTGAGATGCACGTATGTATATACATGGCACTCTTCAATGGATTCTACTTAAGATCACCTTGTATTGGTATATTCGCTGTACACCAAATACCAAGGTAAAGAAAAAAAAAATCTAAAATTTCCGGCCGTCACAGCCCAGTTACCGTGACTTGAAAACCGACAGCTTGGGCATCTGTGATTACAGCTTAAAACCTTTCCTACATGACGAAATTGAGGCAATTAATATTGGCTGTTCTATTTAGAGAGGACTGTTAAATTTGCTTTACAATAAAAATCGTACAAAGTAACTTTTAGTGTCAGAGTACTCATACATTTTGTGTCTGATTCTTTTTCCAATTGGAATAAATAATTTTTAATTTCAAAGACCAGCGAGGAATTAGCTGTCATACAGAAATTAAGATGAAAAATATTTTTGGCACGATACCCACCCCACGTATGGTCTTTATTTTATACATTGCTCGTACATATTTGATACTTCAGGAACAAAAATATTTCATGATTAATATAAGCAGACAATTATATTTGCAATAGAGCCCAGTTAAACTCCTTGCCAATCTTGAATGAGCAGCTGAACCTTCCTAATTCTCCGCTATTATATCCGATACGTTGAAACACCTAACAGATGTCACTAAATGTGGAATGATTGTATATATTTACCCATTCGTCGAATTACATCCCGTCAAAACCCACAATACTATTATAATTGTAAAATCACTGGTATTTCTAAAAGAAGTTGAAAAGCGGCAATCGCCTTCGGCAATTCGACACTCTGTTAATATGGTGTTTACAAAATAAGGATTAGGGCGATTTCCGAAATTTTAACTCAGGTATCAGTGTGGCTCTCAGACGTATAATATCTTACCTCGTAAATAATATTTGTCGCATTTGTATCTTCTATATAAACGTTAGACACTGTTTACTGTCTCTCAGTTCGAGTCCATTCGTGTGCTCGAATGCCTGAAGATGCCGAAAGGCGAAACCCGGGTCGTTAGTGACAAAATACATGGAAGTGTACAAAATCTCAATAATCCAAATTTAATATTGAAATTCCATCAAGCACCCTCAGTCGATGTCTTAAATTATTACTTAAATTATAATTATATTTATAAATATCCTATACCCAGGATTTTAGACGAATCCTGCCTTCTCTACGGCAGGCGAGCAAAAACTCAATGACAATATAAAATCCCGAGGGATAGCGCGTCCCATTTCTCGAAATGTTTGGCAGTCTAAAATTATACGCGAGCTGAATTTTGAATCCCATTCGCGATATGTACATAACGCAACGCCGCTCTACATTATTCATATTAACCTGTGACCGAAAACACCGTGTAAACTGCCCAGAATAAAAATAAACACTTTGACCCTTTTGGACGACAAAAATTCTTCGGCAACAGTGTTCCAAAGGTTAAATTAATCGTGAATAAAGAAAAAACAATATTATTATGGCGTTTCACATAAAGCAACGTTTAAGTATTAGTTAGACGTAAATATCGTTATAATTTATAAATGTTTGAATGCGTGCCAGAGAGTTACGGTGTGTCATTGTTTTATGCTATCTTAGGTTCTAATTTGATTTTCGGTAGTGAAAGTGAAATGTAAAAAGATGCAAAATATAATAATTACGACTGAAAAAATGTGATATTCAAAACAGAAAAAAAGAATTTTGGGAGCCATATGTTCTTCCTTGTGAGACGATCAAAATAGATATCATATGTTTAGGAATTTAATTTCAAATGTTGTATAATTTTAGTGATTTAGGTAATAGGGTGGTAATTTAATTTGACGATTTTGTCGATTCGGAAAGATGTCTTCAGTTCGGGACGCGACGACAGATTATAGGTCCTTTCCTATTGACTGTCCATTTATACTTTCGTCGGTCGTATGTTTTCTGCCCTAGTCATTGACGACTTGCTTTTTCAGGGCGTCATCATCACGTATGCAGAAATGGCGTCGTCTATATCGGCCAACGCTGAAATTTGCTGACTGTATTTGCATCGGTGTTAAGCTGTATGCATACTATTTGTAAATTTGCATTGGCTATATAGATGACGCGCCTCACATATGAATAAAAAAAGTCGTGATGAAAGAATGATCTGCGGTAAGATTATTAATGAAATCTTACATATTTTTTCTTGCTGTCATTTTTCATTTAACATATTTACGTAACCTTTTTACTTTTTAATAACGATATAAATTAATTAAAATTATCAAAAGAAATGCAATTTAAATCTGAAAAGTTGAGTGTCAGTCGAGGTGCGTATTAAATGCAAGACTACAAGGTAGCCCAACAGCAAATCGATAGAGACATCGAAAAATATTGTAGTTTAATCCAGAATATTAGTGTTGGAAACTTCAAAACGACAATCGAACATTCTTACAGAAATCACAAAACCCTTGACCATATGACACTACAGATACGACTAAAGTTACGATAAAAAAAAGGATTCTTCTCCACCCGCACAAACCAATACGTGTAATAACATTAGTAATCAATCTCGCAAACCAATTTATGTTCCAGAAAGTCTCGCTCTCTTAACCCTCTTCAGAAAGTTTTTCAGTTCGGTTTGTTCAGTCAGCGGAATAACATTGGGTATTTTACAAACCTCCCCGCAAGGAATTGCGTGCAGTGCTTACATAATTATATTTGTTTCTTCTGTCAAACAATGCAAACGGGAGATGTCTCTGGTAAGCAGTATAAAAAAAGTGATTAATTGTGTAGTTATAATTTCTTACAAAGATTTTATCATTCGATTTAGAAAAGGATAATCATACAAATAATAATAATTAAAGAAAAAAGTGAAATGACATATTTTATATTTAAAGTTTTCATATTTCAATACTTTTCATATTTTATATTTAAAGTTGGTAAGAGTGTAAGTAAATCGCTGTTTTTATTATCTAAGGTAAAGTGTAACACACCATTTATCATAAATGTATACCATCGACAGCAACGTGAATCTTAAAAAAAACAGGAATGTGAAATATCACCAATCTCAAACGGTTGACATATAATTATAAAATACATTTAAATACAATGGTTCCAGATTTCAATCGAACTACTGTGAATTACGTAAAATCTTTGTTATGTTTCTGAGTTTTTTTTCCATAATAAAAACATTGATCCAACAATAGTTTTATTGGGAAGTAAAAGTTATGTTAGGATTCTACATTTAAAAAAAAAATATCGGATATGAATTGGAACGTTGTTCTATGAGTAAATGTATTTCGTACACCCGCTTATCGCCTATAATTGAATTGAAATTGAATGTAAATTGTATTTGTTTTCTGACGAACCGAAATAAAGAATATGCAATAATTCAATACAGTTGAAGGTACAATAAAAAGAATTGGTACTAACTTGAAGCTCTTCTCCTCGTCTTGGGACATGCCTCCGTTGCCGTTGTGCATTGGCGGACCGCCGTTGGCTTGGTGCTGGTGTTGATGCTGCTGATCGATAATTCCCTGCTGTTGGTTTTGGTCGTCGTTGGATCCACCTCCTGCGACGCCACCGTCGGCGTTTACGTCGCCGCTGCCCGCTGACAGTTTGAGGCCGCGGAGTCTGGGTTCGAGATTTGACAGGTGATTGTCTTTGCCTGTGAAATGAAGAAAATAATTGGTATCACATACCACGTAAAACAATATACAGAATACTTAATTAATTAATCTTCACCACGATCTTTAAAGTCATACGGTTGGATAGAAAGTTTTCATGTTTGTTATTTATTAATTCGTGCAAGTTCGGACCATTAAATGGTTCATAGAAATGATAGAAAAAAGAAAAAAATGTAGATTTAACTTATTCACAATAAAAATACTGCAAACGTCACCTTATTATGTTTAGTAATACATTGCAATTAACGAATGATTTCTTAAACTTTCACTCAAACAAAAGCCATCAATCAATCGAATAAAAGCAGTCATAATTTATCGATGCATAATGTCAACATTGTCAACGTTGTAGTTTACGGTTTTATTTATTTCCGCATTCTAATAATCGTTTCAAGTCAATCTTTCATCATCCCCAATGATAAAATGAATGAAAACGTTAAACCAAAGATATGCGTATTCGAAAAATAAATTCGCACCATGGAACAAGTGCAGTCATACGAGTCATAACATAGCACCCATACAACTAACAATAAGGAGCTTTCACTTTTAAAGTGTTAACTGTCAATTCTTAGCCGAAAGACATTATATTTAAAAAAAAAAAAAAACACAATTCATTTGTAATACTTCCACATATTTATAATGATCAGAATCATTTTTTAAATAAGGAGTTTTGGTTGAATACCCGAAAGCGTCTTACATATAATAGCAGCCCATACCAGTCTGTAGGCGTAGATGTAGACGTTTTATTATTATCACGTACACATGTAGGTATGAAATTTTCTCATGACCATAAACAATACACACAAATTCCGAGCAAACAAACAATAAGTCCGTCAGTATGGAAACTAAGGATCGGCTACTTCATACATTCAGTATTTCAGTTTCAATATCGTCATCCATGACGGGCGTTACCGCTTGTTTATAATATAATAGCCCACACCGGTCTGTAGGCGTTTTATTATTATTTCATATCACATGTAGGTATGTCATGCAATGCACACACACAACACATTTATTTATTACTAGCTACTTTAGACATTCATTATTTCAACTTCAATACTGTCATCTATGACGGGCGTCCCAATAAGTAATAAAATAGTGGAGCTTGCCTACTGCTGTCTTTATATTATACTTAATAAAACGTTTATAAAACTATACTTAATTGAATTGTCATTTGAATAATAGTGACACAAATTGATCATGAATATAAAATGAGAACAGAATAAACACCTTTTCGATAATTATCCTATAATTCAACGGTTAAAAGGATAACGGGTCAGGGGACGGTTCGAATAATAAAACGTCCAAAAGACATTTGACATTAATTAAATTGTTTTTATAGTAATCGTTAACTAGTTATTTCTATATGATATAGATATTAAAAAGAAAGTCTGCTTATCGAGAATGTGGGTGCGAAGCAAAGGGAACAGACATTTCGAACGATAGGAATCATAATATAGGCATGCTAAAGCGTCTTGAGACAAATAGGATCATCGAGCTATTTCAATTAAAATTTTGATACTTTGCATCAGTGCTCCGCAACCTTTTCTCACACACGGCACACCTGACCACTCGTTAATATTTCACGGCACAACACAAGTCAAAATATGTTAATTTCATAAAAAACTTACAATTTATTAATTTGTTTTTATATGATGAATTTGAAGGAGGAACTAATATTTCTTTTAATAAAACCCAATTAAATTCTCTTAACTTTTTAAAGTAATATAATTTGATAATGTGTATTATTTTAACATATTTGTTCAATGTTTTGCAATAATTTAGCTAGGATTTTTTTTGCTACCAATGCTTCTCAATAGTTTTTGTTTAATACATGAGACAAACCACATTTTAATACACGTCATTGTAGTTGCATTATCGGTAGTGCAATTATTCCATTACATATATAAAAAAATACAATATGTGTCTCAACGAGAATAATTTAAACGAAGTTCTTACCCACCGAATGGTTTTTAATTTCTTCTATCATAAAATACACGTTATTTCTCATTTTGGACGCACTGTGCTTCGGCACACCGGTGGCGTAGCACTGCTTTACATCATGTGCAGTTTCGGAAGAGAGATGATAAAATTTAATACGAGAGTCAAAAATACTCAGACGTTATTCTACTTCCATTTGGAAACATTCGATAAATTGTATACAAAGAATACTGACGGTAATAAAATATATTCAATTTTACCTGTCGGTGAGCCACCCAACACGTACTCGACCATCTTGACTCCCAGACCTCCGGTGGCATCGCGGGGGGATAAAATGCTTCCGGCATCACCACCGGGAAACACACCTCCGCCTCTTCGCCCTCCCATCGCGATCGGCTGTGACACTGCATGCTCAACTGCAATAAAAAGAAATCAAGATAAGAAAAAATACTAGTCAATCAATGGGGCTGTGTTCAGGTTCACTCGATATATAACAGTACTTTCTAAGTAGTAATCGATCCGGTACCATTCTACTTCTAAATTTTAGTCAAAGCTCTATTCAAAGTAAGCTAATAAAAACTTGACAAACTGCTGCGATTAACACGTGTGTATAAAATAAATCGTGTTTGAGGCGTTTACAAGTACAGTCGAAGAATTAAATTTCCAGTACGACTATACGAATTCTTATAAATAAATAACCACGTCAAGACGAATAGTATTTTCAAATACGAAGATTACGCATTTAAAGAACTGAAAATTTCGATTTCGATCCGCCGTGCGAAATAAGCGGAAAACGCGAGAGAAAAAAAATAAGCGAAGACTAAGCGGAACGTGTTCTTTGTGGCAAGCGTTCCCCCGTCCCACACTGAATTGCTGCGATTATTTATTTTCCCTGATGAAACATGTGCGCCAACAGAGCGCACACCAAACGGGAAACAGAGTTTCGCGAAATTTAATACAGGCTCTTTAAATGGATTTGTGAATTTTGCCGGTGTTACCACGGGCTTGATCGAAATATTCTAATACCAATCCAAGTAATACAATTGAATTCCCCGAGTATATAGTTTTAATGAAAACTGAACTAATGCGACTTAATCAGAAATGTTCTCTTGCATTATCAAACAATATGTTCAGCGCGGTCGATGATTATAGGAAATTCGTATTTATTGAATGCAATAATTCGAAAATGAGAAAAAAACGTGATTTTTTTAGATGAGAAAAAAATTAAAGCCATTTGGTTGCTAAAATCTCCGTCTTCCAATTACCATCTAAAGCGGACTACCGATGAGGAAATTTTTTAAACAACTGATTTTTTCCATTCAATGGATTAATTATTGTATTAGTGTGCACTGTTGGTGCAGCGGCAATGATGGGGAATGAAAAGCGGTTTCTTTTCAAGTTACACATTGCTGCATAGTGTCATCGTGATGCATTGATGGTAAAAAAACTTGACAGAGTAATTATTACCTATTTAATAATGAACGAAAGTATTGAAATAGTAAATATTACCAAATCAGGAGCCTTAAATTGTTGAATTACGAGGAAATGGGGTTGGAATATCAATCCCTACTGTTTTACACAGAAATGTTATGGCTTTATGAAGTAAAGTTATAGCAAGATTATTAGAGCTTCGCTGCGAGGCTATTTATTTCTTATAAATATAACCAAAACATACTAGAATTCGTGACGGTCAAGCATGCATACGTGGTTGACTTCTTAACAAATTACGCCTCATTTCGTTATGTATTTTTTCAATACTAAACATCATAAGCATTGGCGAATTTTCAACATTATCAATAAACAACGGATGAACAATTGATCTTATATTTTGTTGATATTAAGTTTTCTATGAAACAAACGAATGCTTGCAATCTAAATAATAATGGTGCACTAAAAGGAATACAGATAAAAAATCCCTCCTACACATCCGATCCTAAGCACGGGGTGATCTCTATCCCTCTATTTCTACTATTTCGAAAAATAGAGGTTGAGCAACTGAATAACAAGGTCCTGTAGAAAACTTAAAACTTAGACTCGAACTGACAGTTCGTCAGTTCGAGTCCATTCGTATGCTCGAATGCCGGAAGATCCCGAAAGGCGAAAGGCGAAACCCGGGTCGCTAGTGAAAAAATACATGGAAGTGTACAAAATCTCAATAATCCAAATTTGAAGTATTTCTATTTAGATTCCAGCAAATGAAAACAATTAAAATATATACATTATTGTCAATATTGATTTTTATCGCTCAATATTAACTCGACGAAACGATACATCAAAAACACCTACGCTCAACATTCGATAAAAACTGTTTTGACGGTTGCAGTACAGTAAGAAGGAGCTAATGTGGTGCTAAATACAATAAATTGCAGACAATAATCTACGTACGAAAGTTACTTTAAATTTTTAAAACAAAAATAATCAACAATACTTAAATCTAGTCCGGCAGAGCTTTCACCGCTATGCCTTCGTCACAAGCCTGACTTAAGACGGTTAGTTGGGCAATATCAAAATGCCAACGCAGTTTGCGGTTTTAAATTTTACAGTACAAATGTCAATTGGATCGAATCGGCCGAACAATCAGCGAGAAATTTTAATCCATAAAGTTCACGAAAGCGCCACAAAATAAATGTAATACGACCTTGCCCCATTTATGCAATGCAGGCTTCAGACAACTTTATATAAAGAAGAAGAAAAACAAGTTAAGAAAGACTTACACACCGTTTTGCATTACCAAATTAATATAAAATAGCAATCAACATGATTTACTTAATAATTATAAATGCCAATAAAAAAAACAATCGACGCTTTACAAATTTGACAACGATACTTAAGAAAATTATTTATACTTCAAGATTATGTAATGCAACTGAAATATACTTTACTAAAATTATTTCGATAATTAGACATAATTTACATTTCTTGCATTATTGAAGTAACATTAAATTTGAGTATGAATTATTTTTTCAATGTTACTAATTTTTTTAAAAATAAAACACAATTTCCACAGTTTATAATAATCAGGACAGGTTTCGCTCATCACGAGCATTATCAACTGAATCAATCCGGTCTTGGGTAATGTAATTATGTAAATGAGAAAAAAGCCTTTTAAGCATAGTTCTGACTATACCGTGATAGTAGTTACTATTTAATAATCCCTGTAAAGATAAATAGTTCTCTATTGTAATGGAGTTCTACAAAGTGAATGAATGTACATATAATTAACATCATTTGATCATGCTCGCGATGAGCGAAACCAGTCTTGATCATTATAAACATGTAGTAGTGCAAACAAATTGTTCTATTTTTTAAATATAATGACTTTCCATCAAGAATTGACAGGTATCCCAACATATTTTTTTTACAAAAACTGCTTCTTACTCTGTTGCCTAACATCCCTTTTCTTTCGAAGAGAGTAGACAGAAGGATAAACTAGGATAGAACTAGTGGTAAACTAATAGCTCTCGCCACCTCATTTTTCTAGGATCGATTGCGTGGGAAGGAATTGAAGATATCACAAATATTCATGCTTTCGGACAAATATCCATTAACCGATTCATGCAAGGATACATTTATAATATAAAATAATTATTATTGTTAACTTTGAATTCAACAGGTTGCTCATATAATCAGATTCATTTATTTTTGTAAAATATATTTATGAAAGACCGGAATATCATTTTGCATAGTTAACGTTGAAGTGGGTTTACTTTGGAATAAGAGAATGTTTAATTTTCTTTACAACGGTCTTTTTAACGAGGAGTTTTAACAGGAATTAAAGTCCGTATTGGTATCACACAAGTTGCCTATTTTAAGAAATATTAAATATTTGTCCGCATTGAACAAACACCTAGTCGCTCACCCGAAAAATATTTATTCATACATATTATTAATGTCATTTGCACGAGTATTATCATAAAACAAAAAGCCAACTGTACAATCAAAGTAAAAATGAATCTCTGTTTGATAGTATACGCGACCCAGAGTTCAACCGGTTAATAACTTATATTGAGTATATGCAAATATTCAATACATATATGAACACACAAGAATGATAGATACAACTATTGGCAATAGTGAATAAAATCGCGTCGAACGAGTAATAAATAACGACGGATGACTGTTTGAGGACCAATATTGCCGAGTGCATTCCCCGATGCAAGGTCACCAACACTACGGCCAGAATGTCGGTGGTCGCGAGTTGTATGCTTTTGACGTCTACTTCAGCGGTCGCCAACCTTTCGGACCTCACAGATCATTAAATTCACAATTTTGAATCCCACAAATCGCTAACATGTTTGTATTAAAGCGGTACAAACATGATACCTTTTTAATAACGAAATAACGCTTTTTTCATACAAATAATTAATTAGTGTGATATTTGATATAATTATATGGATTAATGTGGACCGCCAGTTAGCGACCGTAGGTCTAATTACTCTACTTACATTTAATGTGCATTTGTCCACTGATGTTAAATTCTTACTTGTGCGAAAGCGGATAGGAACTGACGTGTAGCAAAATGTACGTACAATTAAAAAGCATAAAAATAATCCAAGTAAATTTTTATAGCACGATGGGTACACCGATTGCGATCGTTTTTATTAATTTCACTATTCTTTTTAAAAAAATTGAAAAGCCAGTGGTAATCTAGCGAAAAGGATTTAATTTTATACAATAAAAAATTAACGGAATATTAAATTGAAGTTCATAACTTTGTTATTCCACTAGCTGTAAAAAATGTGAATTGTTTCCAAGTTTTGTTAATTGCGATACTTAGGAGCATCCTCAATCAAACGTAAGGTCACATTTGGAGAGTGTCATAATACGGCCCACACTCCCCTACACGTCGGATATATATCATCTTAGTAGATAAACAAGAGATTTAAGATTGATGACTGACGTACAGCGACCGGTGTCCTTGCCGCCGAATGGAAAGTTTAATAATAGCTGATATTCGATACCTATAGAATATAGAGTGATCCAAATAAAATAAAATATCTGGACAGTTCTCCATCCATGATGAAATTAAAATATTAAATATAATGAAAGAACACTCCAACAAACCACTTTAAGTTTTATTCTTAAAACTAAGTGCATTCTTAACCCGCTGGTATTTGTCGAGACTTGGCAATCAGAAGTTTTTAAAAATCTTCCCGTGACATAATAAGGAGAATTCTATACAGCAAAACCGCTAGTCAGAAAAAAATGGGAAATTAAGTTTTGAATGCCATTGTATGAAAAACAATATTCTACATCACCTGGAATATTAAGGAACAATAGCAAATATTCTGATAAGTCCTGAAACCGGTCCTGATCATTATAAATATGTGGAAGTAGTACAAATGAATTGTGTTTTATTTTTTAAAATATAATGTCTTTCCACCAAGAATTGACAGTAAACACATTAAAAGTGATTTTGCGTGGAAGCGACGATTTCAACATTTTCATAAGAAATCTATTGTGTCGGATATATTTTCATACACTCCGAAAAATTACATGAATGTAAAACTTATACAATATGAAAAGCAGTCATACGACTTGCGATACATTTTTCAACGTTTAATGGGTAAACCTTTTGTATATTATCCGAAAAGAATCAATTTCAATACAACGAAAATTGGCATAGGACATCAACGGACAATTAAAATCAACATCGGTGAGCTTAGAAACTCCAATTAAATAATGTAAAATGTAGAAAAGTTTTTGGTTCAACAAGAATTATGTATGTATGGTTGATATCCAATTCATTAAATAAGCTATTAATTTTATTGCTCAATGAATGTAAAACCAATTACGTCGTTAAGACTCGGTTTATCTTATTATGAGTAGTCAAATCATTTAACTGAAAAAAAATTACAGAAAATAATACAAATGCTTACACGACCAGTGGAATAAGAAAGTTGTCAAATTTAAATTTATATTATAAAAGAATTTCCTCAAAATTAAGATATAAAATATATACGTTGACACGACCCAATCATAGTTGGTACGACACAGGCGCAAATTGTGCGCAGAACCCTCCTCGAATCACCTCTCACCAAAGCTATAAATAAGCAAAGGCAGTGAAATGGCAACATAGATTGATATTTGTTGATTCGTTCATTAAAATTCAATAATAATAAAAACCCATTGAAAATAAAGGTTTGAAATCAACCAAGTGACCCATTGACGACCCTCGGTTACTCGGCAGTTTACAAAAAGGTTGCGCTTTTGAAATTTGCGGTCAATTCGTTATTGTCGGTGAGCAGAGTGGTTGGCCCACCTCTCACTAACTGTGAGGAAACTGTGAGGAAACTGTTTGCCTACCACTCGTCTTTTGCTACTTTATCTTTAATTCATGCTTCATGTTATTTGAAATTGTAAATTTTTAACTGGCTGCAATAAAGATAACTTGGACTGAACTGGCGTGTTTTGACTGTCTGAATCACCCTGAAAGATGAAAATCTGTAGAATAATCATTTTCACCAGCACGCCTACTACGTTTCGAGCTTACGTAGTACTGAAGACTACTGATAATAACTTGAATGATCCAATTACGAATCTTATATATAATAGCCCAAGCTGCTTTGTAGACGTTTTATTATTATCACATATCTCATGTAGGTATGAAATTTTCTCATGACGAAAGTGTTCGCGGTGTATATAAAATAAAATGTTATGCAATGCACAACGCAATTCCGACGTAGTAGCTACTTTAGACATTCAAATTTTCGATATTTCGATACTGTCATCTATGACGGGAATGGTTATACTAGTTTTGAAATAACCGGCTATTTCACTTAGTGCGCGTACATATATTATTCGATACAGCGTAGAACAATGAAATCCTCGGATCAAAACATATTATAATATAATTGAGGTTTTCCAGCAGCACACATTAAAACGGCACCGAAATGTACTAGTTATCCGATGCACAGTGTGAACTCAACACGTTGCAAAGCGTCCACTCGAGACCGCAAAATCATAACGTAATATCAGAAGATACGTGATACAATAATGACAGAAGCGAGACATTGCTTTAAGAGCAGCTTTTATTTTCTATAAAATATACTATCGATGCATTACTTCAGGGCTATTTTAAAATATAACGTTTTATTACATATACGAAGGGGTTGAGATGATACTCCTCACATCATAAAATGTCAAGTATTAGGATAAATAATAAAGCATGGGATATGACTCATTTAGGCACGAATTGAATACGTAGAGTCGATTGACATCTTCTAGTCGTATCACTGAGTAACGAAAACAATCGAGTCGATTTCACTATACTAATTGGATTCTTCACGAGACATTTGTGATCTCACTCTGCCTGCAATTGACAAGGGCTGTGTTAGTGAGAGAAAGTAAGTGATCCGCGAGGATTATATTACTTTCATATTGGCGATGGTGTAACAACCTCATGTGTAATAAGAACAATACAAACTTTTTAATTATTGTTGAATATCCGATAATGAATATGATCAATTTCAGGTCTGGAAGCCTGTCCGTAAATCGATATATATATATATATAAATAACAGTATAATTACGTAAAAGCATAAGGATAAGCGATATCACAATTCCATTTAGAATTATTTATCAGGCATTGTTTGCATAATAATTTTGTTTGATTACGGATATTATGTCAATATTTTTGTTTGTTTAATAGGAGTTCGTGTTTGTAAGCCGCCGTGTCGATGTGAAATATTTCAAACGTTAAATCGAATGGCGCAAATTGACTGTAAATCGATGATCCACTGTATTGTAGATTAGCGTATGAAACAAAACTTTTTATGTGTTTCGTGAATAATAAAGATGCGTATAACAGCTTTACTCGCCCATTAATATCTTGCATCTTACACGTGAATTTAAAAATCAGAAAGCTGTAAAGCTGGAAGAATCATGGCTCACAGTAAAAACGATATCCAAAATGTTTTCCAATCGTGAGATTCTGTACGTTTCCGTGTATTTTGTCACTAATGACCCGGGTTTCGCCTTTCGGCAACTTTAGGCATTCGAGCACACGAGTAAACACGAACTGAAATGTACAAAATCTCAACAATTCAAATTTGATATTAGAATTCCATCAAGCACCCTCAGTCGATGTCTTAAATTATCGAATCGTAATTAATAAATACCACATCGACGGTATTTTGGCCAATTGAAATAACCCTCAAAAAATACGAAAATGAGTTAATGATTGAATCTCATTTTAAAGACGACAGAGCAGGTCACGGCCAAATGATGTGAATTAGAAAAAATTAATTGACAACTTTTTGGAAGGGAAACATCATTTTGCATTTGTTTTAGGTTTCAAAATTCAGACCCGGCCACTTGATGTAAGCCACTATCCTACCGACACTCCCTACATAATCCCGTATCCGCAAGTATGAGAAATTACAGGAGTGCATTTTAAAGATTTATAACGCAACTCACCATACATAATCTTTCCGATAAAAACAGTTTTAGGTCTCTCCTGAACAATTTCAAATTTGACAAACATCAATTGGCCAAAACACTGTCGATATTATCTACGACATTAATTTCAAGTTGAAAAGTGCACTATTGGACCGGCTAATAATAGAAACTCTATGACGATACCTTATAATTTATTATTATAAGTGAGAAAAATCACGTTAACTTTTCACTCGAAATTGAGTGCATAGGAAAATTTAGCGATAAATTCTGACCTCTATAACGGTTATTGTCGGGGTATACAATGACGTTGTAGAATATTTACAATGCCTTTCGCGAAGAAACGGCCTTCGTGACGACAAGGGGCTGAATGTGGTATACCTTATTGGTAGAGAGGGGTTAAAAAATCTCATAACGCTGAATTTCGCTATACAAAGACGACAGACACGCGACTTTATTCAAGATACAAAAAAAAAAAACCTGAGAATTTCGCCATAAAGTGAAGACCTTATTCGTATATTTTAGTTCAATTAAAGCAATATTGATTTTAAATTAATCATTATTTTCGAACGTTACTTAGATATTGCAATCGGGCGTGAACAAGATATGATTTTAATTTCCTTAAACTACCCACCCACTGAGAAATATTATACTGGGAGAATATATTTCATCCTACGAGAGATACTGAAATTACTTTCGGAGTTGTAATTGCGAAAATAAGTCATTGATAAAAACCTCAATGATTGATTGGAATATATGGAGTGCACAATATTGTGTTAAGGTCTAGAATTTAAACGACAAAACATTGGATACCAGCCGATCCAATTGACGAAGAAGGAATGTTTTAGCATATCAACAAGGTCCATTAGGAGCCCATACGCTTCACATTCAGATCGGACATGGTAAAAATAAAGGCTGCGTGCCTTAAAATCGGATGTATTGTATGTACCAAAAAAAGGCCCACCATCCGCTGAAAACCTGTGATAGTTGTTCCGACCTCATTCCGAACTCGCCGTGACCCCGTTTAGGCGATCAAATCTACGATCGGATGACATTGGTTGGCGCATAATTTTGACAGAACGCAGGTGAACTAAGTGGGTTAGGAAACTGCGCGTCGCCGACGGTGGCTGGCTGGGGTGAAGCAATGCAGCAAATAAATAACACGGCCAAAATCCTACGTACAATAATGAACAATCATCGCCGCGGTACTGTAATATCAAGCAATTAACGTAGGCATCTAAATTGAATGGATACAAATTAAAATACAATCTCTTCTTTCATTAGATATTGTACTTTTTTCAATACTCAACGCCTACGCTAAGCCGGACATATATCAAGCATGGACGAGTGGAAGCCTCCAAAACGCTGCAAAGTATCTACTCTTGAGAGAAGACATTAGAAGACCGCGACTTCGTTGTATGAAACGGGTGGAATGAAAAAGACTAATTGAAGCGACCAAGGTTCACCGTCAGAAAAGAAGATTACTGTTGTTGCACACAATCAAACAACAGAGATGAAAACTAATATTACATTCCGTGATTTAATTACAGGGCTCAAATGCCAATACTTCGCAACGCAGGGTGGGTATCTCTATTAGATTTACGAATTACATATTAATTATTATAACTACGATGAGGAATTTTTATAAGCAAAGTTGTCGGAATGATCCTATTATGACGATCGGCACCTTTCCACTTCTGAAATTTCAAGAAGTATCCGCCAAAGTAATCAAAAATACAAACATCGCATTGTAGAATATTTACCCAGTAAAAATAAAATGCTAAGTGGGTCGGATGAAAACAGAACGACGTTGCTATTAGAATTTGACAAATGAGGGCAGGGCATACAGTATGTATTCCAGAATAATTACTATAGAACCTAACCGAGCGCAAAATGTACGCATGTAAAATAATTAAGGGCGATGGGAAAATTGTTTACGACAGATACCAGATGAAAACGTCAAGTATTATGTAAGGCAGGCCTGTAGTAACGATATAAGACAATGACAAGACACGCGAAGATGTAGCCAACAAATGAAAGATATACAATTCTCGCGCAATGTTGGTGATTAATGATAACGCTAGGGGGAAACTGTACAATAATTAGATTAAAAACGATTTGGCATATGAATCTCACGAATATACCGCACATGACGTGCTTTATATCGGTTATATAAATTGTTCGTTGCATTAATCAACACGTGGCTAAAGTGACGTGCATGTTGCATGCATTTGAAACGATTTAATGGAACTGGTCAGACTGTGAATTCAAAAAACACTTCATACCACAAGATATTAGTCGATAAAGATAAATCGGAGCATCTGTGCGTGTTCTATGAAATTCGATGGGAGAGCAAAAAACAATTCACAGCATTACGAACGATTAATGGTATGGATTAAGCTGTCGCCATCATTATTTGTAAGGGGTTTTACTTGATAATTGTTTTTCTCACACGAAGGCTTCGTGCGGGCAAGGGTTATATATATTCATACATAATTATGAGCAATCCTAACAAGAAAATGAAGGTAAACTATTGGTATGTACATGAACAATGTCTACTTTGACGAGAAAGTGTCGTGGATATAACCAATAACCATTAACAGTGTATGAATAGATTGTTTTGATATGGAGGATGATTAGGAATAAATACTGTTCGTCGATACAGGTATCGTGAGTGAAGATTGAAGATAATGATTCTCAAATGAAAAATGGAAGGAGGAATAAAAAAAGCTCTTACAAAGCGATAAAGCACTTGTTTATTTCGTCTTAAAACTATCATTTACAAACTATTAAGCTGAAACATAAAAATAATGCTAAGCCATTCATTTATCTGTGAAGACACAACGGAGCGATCGCCATCAGTTTAGTCGAGCTGTGCTTAATATCGACGAGCCCTAGGCTTTCTTTTATATCCGGAAATCTTCCGCGTCAGAATACTTATCGAAAAGTCAACATCTATCGACTCAAAGGACTACGAATGAATGCGACAGCTCGTGCGATGAACGAGGGGCGAAGGCGTTCACGGCAAAGTCGTTTCACATTTGCGCATATGTTATGGATGATCGATTGCCGTGCGATTAATCTTTCAGAAACACATGCAATGTTTTATATTCTTGATATCGAATATATAAAACAAAGACTGAACTAAAAATGAAGAGTATGTGTAAATACAAAAAATAAAAATACGAATTTAAAAAAAAGATTACTTTTTAAATTCATGTTTTGTGTACAGGTAAGTAACAAAGGACTGGTGTTTTCGATGAATTCGGCGATAACGCATTTTTACTATAAAATATAAATTGATAACTTTGTTATTCTATTGGCTATGTTAATAAATGTAGCACGTGTTTCGTCCTCTGAATATGCTTTTTAAAGAAGCGAAAAACGCCTTACATATAGTAAAACAGCCAGTGTAATAACAAAGTTATATTAAAAGACCAGTGATTTTTTTCGTTAAGTCGAAAATAAAAAATGAATCTCAAATAACTGAATACACATGCAATACATTTATGTGGAATATAATGCTAATATTCTGTGAGTTTATATCGTAATCCAGGAGTTAGTCATACATTTAATCCGTATAAATATGACGGCTACATTCAAATTGAAAGAAATCTGAGCGAAAACGGTTTTTATATTTGTATTGTTATACAAATATACTGTTGGTTTTAAAAGCAGTTGTTTTAAAATGAAAGAATGCGAATCTCTTCCATACGCCGGACGCGGATGAAACGCAATTACACACATTATCCATATACGTGTACTATAATATTTTTAATACACATACCGATGCGTCCAGGAATCTGGTATAATAAAAACCGCGAGATTGCTGCTGATTGTGAACGAATCAAATAATAAAGTTAACAGCATTCCCTTCAATTATTACTTATGTAGGTACTTTGTATACAATCCCACAGCGGAGGACGAACAAAGCAGATAACGACCGCGGAGAAGTCTCATCTTCGTATTCTTTCGTTAGATACTTCGACTTTTGTAGGAACCGTAGCTTTTTTGGAATCATTCATCATTTTTAAAGAATTCTTTTACCACGCGTCTGCTGTAATAATACATTAATATCTCTCAGTCATATTCTATCTTGCCTGAAATGCTTTTATGTTCAAATGTTAAAACGAATGCGAATACATTTTGCACATAAAAGAATGAACAGGAGTAACTTTATTCTAAATACATAGAACCTTTTAAAAAAAATTACACAATAAATTTTGTAAACCCACTTTAATATATATATATTGTGAGTCGTCGTTAATCTCAATAAGATATACCAGCATGAAGTAAAGCCCAAAGTACAAAGTCGCTGATGATAAATATTGAATGGTTTTGCAATCACTCTAAAAACAAATGTTTGAATTTTAAAAGAATTTATG
Organism: Himalopsyche phryganea; assembly: GCA_022494535.1. NCBI lineage: Eukaryota > Metazoa > Arthropoda > Insecta > Trichoptera > Rhyacophilidae > Himalopsyche > Himalopsyche phryganea. The sequence continues at coordinate 835,704 of JAGVSL010000129.1, forward strand.
AAAAAAGACGACATCTATTTTTACGACTTTAAATGTCAAATTATTTAGACAGTTAAAAAAAGGGGGAAATGCGATGGTATTTGTAAAACGACAATTCGAACGCTACATGATTCATCACAGATTCATCAAATAAAGGATTGGATATCAAAATGAAGACACTAGCAATCGACGTCTTTTTATTTCAATTAACCAACATTTTAATGAAGACGATTTTAGCAACGAAAACAAACAATAAATGATAGATTTAGTAATTTAAGACATCGACTGAGGGTGCTTGATGGAATTTCAATATCAAATTTGGATTATTGAGATAATCTCAATAATCCAAATTTGATAGATTTAGTATTCTCGCCTTTTTAGTTTAAACGAAAACAATGTTTTTTTTTTTAAATAAAGCTATAAGCTATATTTTTATCCGTCCCCATAACGGTCCTTTCATCACTGAATACCAAAGAACTAATGCTTGATTAAATGTACCGTTAAGAATTCATATACTTCTCAGAGGTATCGGACACGGTTGGAAAAAATCTACACTTTCTCATAAAGTTGTAGTCTGTGGAAACCCAAGTTTTACATTTGAAATATTATCAGCTTGTGTAAAGCTATTTGTAGTGTATGCACATGCGAATTCAGCTAAAAGCATCCAAGAAACATCCGCTGTGAAATAATGATGCAGTCGGTAAGTACTTATGTGTCGTCAGGATATCCTAATTACTGCCACGATGGCAAGTGTGGGTTATACAAGAGTGGAGTGGCCGGCCGCCGCAGCCGCGAAGGCTGCTAAAATCAATAGCATGCTTTTGCCTACCGACGTTGAATTTTGCTCCTGAGCTTTTGGGTTTATTGGTGCGGTTCTAAAAATGTTGTATTAAAGAATATCACTAACATTTTCTGCCAGTCCGCGTAAAAACAAACGGCTGATAAAGCATATTAAACAAGTAAAATGATATTGCTGATAGATGCTCTTCGGCTTTCGTCCTGGGAAGAGATTGGATTAAAGGCATAAGTGGCTGTGACAACTAAACCTCTGTATGCCTATACAATAAGCTAACTACTTCTTTTTTACTAAACCCTTCTGCATATCTTTATCCTCTGGAACACGGCCGTGCAAACGTGCATGAACAAATATTTATTTTTTAATCACTTCCATGTAAATTTTTGATATATAAGACAATTTATCAGAGATAACGATTTATAAGAAGTAGGAATATTTCCAATGAAGAAAAAGGCAGAAACGATTGGATTGGATATTGTAATAGAATATGATGTTCCATTAAGTTACAAGAAATAAACAGTGTCAAAGCATGAATAACTTTCGCATGAGTTTAACACTGCCACTGCTGAATTAATTCTCGAAATCTTAGGTGTGGGTTTTTTTGGCTCAACGGTAAATGGGTTAACTTTTTATAGGGCAAATTAGTATTTTTCCGAAATCAACTGCGAACCATATTATTTCGAATTATGTATCGAGTTTCGAAAATTTTGGAAAAACTACATTTTGTGTTAAACTGTAAATCGATAATTAAATGCATATAGAATAATTATATAAATAGCTTTACCCTCAACACAGAATATAACCATCAAAAATATGATTTGCAAAATCAAATGTTTTACACACATCCTGTTCCAGCTGTGGCCGCGAATGCGCAATGGTCGATTTAGCAACAACTTACTTACGTATAATATTTTTTTGCGAGTGATTGGCGCACACTTCAAGTTAGATGATCGATAAATACACAAAAGAACATTATCGACATCGTTTTTAGGTATTAAGGTTGACATTTCTATGGAAACCGTATGAATTATAGCCCTTAAAGGTGGTGGTCGACATATCGACCGTTTTCGCGCTTTGCCCTAAAAAAAGTTAAACACTAAATGGTGTCCTCGCATCACTCTTATGTAACAAAAAGGTATAACTAGATAACGACTCGTCCGTCATTTCATTTAAATATAATTATTATTATGCGGGATCATTGGAAGAGAGCGGAAATTCGAATAAGGGAGTAGCGATATACTTTGGGATGCGCTGTTGCATGAGCCAGTCTCTGCAGGCGGCCGTGATAAAGTCCCTGCGGTAAACGTAACGATAGGCAAATAAACAGTGGTTAGCCGCTTCTGCGTCATGTATAGGTATAGTATGAAAAAGGTATTTCTTTTTAAATATACATATTACACCGTTTAGCAGGATTTACGTTTTTTTCATCGGCGATCCAATGAACGACATAATCCAAAACAATATACGTAGAGTATACGCTTTATATCTTTAGTTCTTTTTAATACACAGATACTCTTCGTGTATAGTACACATGGCATGTATGTGCGTTAGTGTGTATGGATACCGTGATTCTAGATCATAGAGCCGTAGTGCAAAGTTATTAAATGGTAACTCTACAAGCCAACTCACTACGCGGCGGATAAATATTCTGTAATCAATTGCGAATCTGCAGTAAGCACGACACCGGTGTTGCTAATAATATTTTTACTATAATAATTTGTTATATTTAGTAGTCAATCTGGTTAACTTTGAGCCAGTTCTGAGGGTGTTTGTATTTTTATGGTTCGCCATTGCATTTGTGTGTGTTATTGTTCTACATAGAAATGAACTAATGTCTTAAGATGAAATTTAATTAACGTAAATAGATTTATTGTTATAATTGATATTTAAATATAGATAAAACGAGGGCAAAATTTTCATCAAAATCGGGTAACTTTGGCCCACGATAGAAATCATAACTGTAATTACTATAAATTCAGTGAATTTAAAATCTTGGCAAATTTTCTTATTACTTTCATATCTCCTGTACATAATTGAGATAAAAATATACAGCATTTGGTTTAGAGATTAGCAATACAAATTGAAAATACGGCTAGTCAAAATTATTCCAAGATAATTTTTAAATTGTGTTTTATCATTCTTAGCTGACAGCTTACAAATTCAGCAATAAAACAAATTAAGTTGCACATTAATCCATATTTTTACCACCAGGAGCTACTCAATACCTTTGCTTAACTAAAGAATATTCATATGGCATTAGTATTATCATGGAATTATAACAGCACCATTTTCCATGTAGTGGGCCAATCTTAGACCGATGGACAAACAAACCAAATTGATCGTATTGAAAAGGAATCGTAGCACCAAGCAAGTAAGCCACCCTGCTATATTGAATTTAGTGCTCGTGATAAGGGTAAGTTATGTAAACGATTTAATAGTAGATTACCGCAGAATCCTTCGAATAGATTTAATAGTATTCGTTGTAAAATAAAGCCGATTCAACAAACTTTAATTCATGCGAATTCTAACATTACTAGGAATATTCCGCAGTTTCTTTTATGACTGCACCTGAAAGGTGGTCGTGAGGAGACGAAGCTCTCTCTCTCCGCCAACCAAGCGTATATATTATGCAATCGCGTACGCTTTGGTGGCCCGCACTGCTCCGCTCCGCTGCGGCCCGAGAATCGAGACATTTCGCAAGCTTCGAGGCATCATTGTTAAGTGCATATTGACACATTAATTTGCGAAATCTGTATCACGCTTAGCTTACAAATGAGAAATGACACGGGGACGCGGTCTTGCCTCAGCCGAGCTACACGTTTTATCGTTTAACTCTCGGTACAGAAAATGTAAATCAATACGGTAACAATATTTCCTGAATTGATATTTATTTGAACGTTGTTCAACCCTGCGCTTTAGACATTAAAATTAATATTTCGATTACAGAGAGTGTTAAAGAATGTCTTATAAAGCAACTCAAAATAAAAGAAAATATTTATATCTGATTTAAGCGATGATTGAAACCATTCCGATCTAACAAACGTGCAGATGCATTACTCGATATAAGTTATCTAGTTTGTAAAGAAAAAAATCAGAATGCAAATAAATATATCAGCAATTGGCGCTGTAGTTTTTTTTCCCATTTTGAATAAATTTAAACTAATTGAATATTTGGTTGTCTCAATGAAAGAGTAGGTAAGTATTAATTTGTTTCCTGGTTATGTGACGCACTTGCTTCAGCTGTGATCCCATGAATTGTCCCTTCGCAATAAATAAATTTTGGAATGGATCTGCCGTCAACTTTGTAGTCAACAGAGACGAGAAATTATTGCTGCCTTTTTCAGAAGAGTTAGGTAGTGCGGCTTCTATGACGCTCGATCGCGATATGTCTATCGCCCACTTCGGTGTATGGTATCCACGTTAAGTAGGTATCTTAGGTGTTTTTTTTATCAGTTGATAATGCTCGTGATGAGCAAAATCGGTCCTGATCATTATAAACATGTGGAAGTAGTACAAATGAATTGTTTTATTTTTTAAAATATAATGCCTTTCCACCAAGAATTCACAGTTAACACCTTAAAAGTGATCTTAGGTTTTGTTAAGTGTTGTTAGCTCGTCGGTGTTGTCCACCGTATTTATTCTTTTCCCCATTTAAAATAATGAGATAAAGCTTTATAATTTTTTTATCTGATTAATACTTTCGTTATTTACAGGGCGATTTGGTCACACCTTAGCATCTTCTGTATTTCAAATTCAATGGAACTCAAATAATGATAACCTAAGATAATTTATTTAGCGTGAAGGTTACGAAAGAATCCATCTGTTTAAAATGACCGCTACTGAAGAAATGTACGAATTTCCGAATAATAATATAATAATACCTATAATGCTAAATTAATTGGAAAAAGACACTAAAAAGCTGCGACATTATTCACGAATGTGGTGATTGATAGCAAATCATGAGGCGGTGTCGAAATAAAGATATAGGATGGTTTATTGCGAACGATGCATATATTGCGTTCGTATACAAGCAATATGAGTTCACTTTAATGGTGTTACTCTACATTTTTGATGGAAACGCACTGTTTGTAAATAAATATTATAAAATAACAGTTATTCTATCGCTAAAGCAAGGAATTTTTCATCGATATATTCCTGTTTCAATTCTGATGAACCCTTCTCCCAATATCTACTTAAATTTATAAATAAAGCTACATTATGGATACTAGGAAAACGTTCAACTATAAAAAAATTAGTCACATCAAAATATAAACACCCTTTCTCAAGTGTTATTTAAACACGTGTTTATTGTTTTTCAATATATTTTGTTGATTCCACCCGTAGTTGCTTTTGATTCAAATGATATTCGATAATATAAAATTAAATTAAAAATTGATAACTTAGTTATTCCACTTGGTTTATCACTAACGTGACGCGTTTCGCCTTCTTCAGAAGCATCTTCAGACTAACCGTATCGTAAGGTTATTTATTTATTTCTAAGGTATAATTATAAGGTATTTATTTCTAAGATATTCGATAGTATTGGAACGGTGGAATATTTTTATTGTAGTCCTCTGGCAAAGAACTAACATCGATAAACAAAAAGAGCTTTAGTAACCCTGCCGTGAATGAAATAGCTAAATCCAATATCTCATTCATATTCCCACGGGTACCCGTTCATTACCAGAATGAGTGAAGAGGCAAACCTTAAATGTTTAAAAATGTATGAATTCGCAGGATGCGGTGGAGGCATTTAAGATAAGTCAGCGGCCATGCTAAACGCCTCCCGGCTAAACGCCAACCAGTAGGCAAGCCTCTGAACAAACTATATAATACGGTAATTTGGTAGACGGCCAAAATTCCATCAGGGCTCGTTACTGGTTTTAAAAAGATTTTTACATAATGAATGCAACAACTATATACACTATCGAGGAGGGGGCCTGTGCGAAGAAAATACTTAAAATAGGTTATATAAGGAGTAATAGTGTAAAATAAACGTACGTGTTTATTATTGTGTCAATCATATAACCACGAAGAAATTCTATTGAGCATTTTTTTAACCATATCCGCTCGTTATTCATAGCATATGGCCATAAAACAGTACATCACAAGATTCTCCGTTCCTTCTTCTTCGTGGTTTTTGCTTCTTTCCAGGTAATCCCAGCGTCCCGTAGCTCCGCTGAGTGCATCCTATGGATACGACGGAACCCATCTGGTTGGTAGAAGAGACAGGCATCCCTAGGGCATCCGAAGCAGATGTCCAAGTCAGGTCCATCGTCACTTTATTATTTTGGAAGTGCTGATCCGTCCTCTCTATTACCTCCGATTTCCTGACAAAGTCAAACCACAGTACCACTAGCATTCGCCGCAAGCATCTGTTTTCCAAGAACACTATAGGTTACTCTGTGTTTTAGTGAAAAATGCATGCGTTGAATAAGTGGTGACCGAATACAACCAGGTGGAATTGACTTCCTCAGGATGAATTCGAACATTATGATAAAGAGGAACGAAGCTATGACAGCCCTGCCTGACCCCGGTTGAGAACCCAAACCATTCTGCCATCATCAAATGCATGCACTGAGGGCAGTGAATGCTGCATTAGAATCGGCGACGTAAGTATTAAGCAATATCATTGTGATACATTTAACGAGTAGGTATATAAACATTTACTCGACAAATGCGATAAATAAAATTGCTAAAACCGTTAAAACTTGCGAATAAGAAAGAGGACACGATATTATAAATAAAACCAATCGCGTCTCAGTATAGCGAGTGCTACGCAAAGTGCGCGGCACACTGAAAGTGAACCTCTTTTGTCCGCAAGAGCGGAAAGAAAAACTCGGGTGACCTTTGCGTGCATTGTTCCTTCTCTTCAGCGAGCGCGACAAACAGCGGCGGCGGCGGAAGGGTGACGTTATTTTTGTACTAGCGAGCGTCACGGCTGGCCAAACGGCACCCCATCTATCCGCCGCCGTGACGGAGGGTTGAACGTTCGACACCAAATCGACCACTCCGCCTGCGTAAACTGGATTTCTTGGCAACAGCTGTGTTCGTTAGTTGTACCACTTTTCAAATATCAACTCGGACTCTTATTATAGGTACACATTCATTACACTGCAGGTAAATCGCAACTCTGTTTAACTACTATTTAAATGAAATAATTTTTAACGTAGTTATTAGTCACTTTCGGGGTGTTAATTGTATTGGTGGAAAGAAATCAAATTATAAAAAATAGACCACAATTTGTTAGTACTATTCCACATGTTTATAATGACCAAGACCGCTTTAGCTAATCGCGAGCATTAAACGGATAAAAATAAAATCATTACAGGACTATTTATATAAAACTGAATGTTAACAATTACACGATATATAAAACAGTTGGTTCAAGAACTATGACAAGCATTTAATCAAACAATTTATATATAAACAAAATTAAATAGTGTACAAATAAAATGTTAAGGACCTCTTGCAAATCAATAAATACTAATTAAAAATGAAGCCACATTAGCAACAGTTTTTTCCATCTCTATCCTTATTTCCTTATCCTATCTGGAAATGTTAAAAAAACAACTGACTCACAATCAATTGTCATAAAAACAACTTATGGTTCAAAAATATGTATGTGATTATGTTTCATTACAGTATAGAAACATTAAAAATCAATTATCTTAGCAAAATATACTGAGTTTAAATTAATTCATAAATAAATTAGTCAAAATAGGAAATTTTAAAAGAACTTTTAAAGAAGATATTTAGTTAAGAGTCCCACTTACTACAGTAATAATTTTAATATCAATTGATGAGGTACATATTCAATACGTGAGCTTCAGTTAGAAGAAATATTAATATAAACAAATTATAAGTAATATATATAACTAAGCAAAAATAAGTTCAAATATAGTTCTGACGATGGTGTAAAGTCGAAATAGCTATCAACTACCTAATAAAATTTTGTAGAAATAAATACTTTGTTATTTTATCCTATTACAATGGAGTTCTAACAAGTAAATGCCAATTCAATCAATAAATTATAGGTCTAGAATATTAAATTGTGAAAATGTAAGAGAAAGATAAATTTTTAATTAATTTTAAGGCGTCAACTATTCAATATCGATGAAAGAAATCGGTCATGATCATTAGAAAACTTGTGGAAGTAGTACAAAATAATTGTGTTTTATTTTTAATGATATAATATTATGCTACATATCGAACGATGAATACGACATTGACGATACCAGGGAATAGAATCCGCATCGGAATAATGAACTTAGACAGGTAAATGATCGATTTCTCAAATAAATTCATACGTTAACCCAAAACACAGTGGTTTGTCGATGTAATCTTCTTCAATGGACTAATAACCGAAACAGATAAAAGCGATAAGTTCAAGAATATTTAAAACGCATTGCATTGTACTAATATACGGAGGGTTCTGAAAAATATTGTTATTTATTTGTTATTTTTCACATAATTAAAACGATGTCGTCATCAAATTTAAATTTGGATTATTGAGATTTTGTACACTTCCATGTATTTTGTCACTAACGATCCGGGTTTCGCCTTTCGGCATCTTCATACATGGAAGTGTACAAAATCTCAATAATCCAAATTTAATATTGAAATTCCATCAAGCACCCTCAGTCGATGTCTTAAATTAAATTAAATTATATTAAAATCATGTCGTCATCGATAACGAAAAAGAGGTATCGCAAAACTTTTGAAATTGTAATTATACAAAAGAGTCCTGAATAGGAAATACTAGATATAGTAAAAATAGATTGTATTTATATTTCTGCGCAAAACATGTCGCACCAGCAATACATATTTACCATGCACTATTTATTCGTCGGAGTTATTATCTATATTTGCATTCAACAAGTGGTCACCCAATTGCTGATGCATTTCGCTGCATGCGGCACTGAATAATAATTGGACGGGGAGATGTTTACGAGTTGTTCATAACAAGATAGAAACATTTCATAACGAACAGTTCAAATGTTCCTCCTGATTGTCATATTGGCTTTATAGGCAAATATTAAATAGAAAACCTCGATACAACAGATTTTTTTTGGTCGCATATTTAGATTTACAAAAACGACCCTTCCAGTTTTTATACATGTTTGATTCCATGACTATTGCTCATAAAACTACTCGACATACGACGAGCAGTAACGCAGTTTTCACGCGTGTAGGCTAATTATTTGACGTGCAATAAGCCACATGAAGACAATCCGAACATCATTCACATTCCCGTATGGAAAAACCACTAGCCTTGTATTTACATGCATGCAGTTTATCGACTCACTAAAATGCATTCGAAAAATCTATAATATTATAATGCACTATCCTAGGGGTGACGAGCCTGCGGCCTCTTAGGATACAAATTTTCTAAATTATTAAGTAAATTTTGATTGTTTTTCTTTATTTACAAAATAAAATACATATATTTTTGTGAATGTTTCTTAAATGCAGACTACCGACAGGAAAAGGTTCGCAACCACTGCACTATCACCTCGTAATAAAAATCAGTAATCACTTTTAAGGTGTTAACTGTCAATTCTTCGTGGAACAGAATTATATTTTAAAATAAAACCAGTAATATCAAGGTTTTACCGTTTGTACACTGTTATTTTCACTTGTGTAAAATTCTATTAGAGCAACTTCTGGTTTTACTGTGATGTAGGACAAGCAATTGATATAGTTTTACAATCGACGTGAAATGACATTACGAATCTAAAAACAGTCTAGAATGTTCCAAGAAACGTTGCTTCGGACAAGATCGAGCTTTATAAATAGACGAATCTCACCCTCAGTAAAATAGTATCGTAAGTCAGTATTAAATTACCGATATGATAGTTATAAAAGACTAGCGAGTACCCGGCATGCGTTGCATTGGCACTCAAAGAAAGAAAATTTTTGTGTTTTAATTCTGTTTATTGAAGTGATTTTGGATACACAATATTTTTTGTTTTCCGTCTGGTGTGTAGACGAACCAATCAGAAGGTTTTCTTAGATGTCGCTGTTAGTACGTATTCGATTTTTTTTACTTTTTTCAGAAACCTTCACGGGTAGGTGCACAACAACTTAAACAACAACAACAACCAAAGTTACATCGAAATCTTATGAATGAGATAGGAACGCTCAGAGGAAAACAAACATTCATTTATATATATACATATATATATAGATGTTCATTTTTAAAACTCAAATAGGATCAAGAGAAAGGTCACTTGATAATTCATTCGATCGCATTTAAAAACGGTGTAATCGATGGTAAAAACAGTAATTTTTATTTATTTTAAGAAAATGAAGACTGAATATTACTAGGGTTGCGATCTATGTAAGAGAATCTTCGAGAACAATTTGCGATATTTAGCGTTAGCTCCACTCGACGGTGTAGAAGTAGAGGTGGACGAAATTCGCAGAATAAGGATATAATAAAACACCGAGAACCAAGAGGAAACCGGAATACATCTTGGCCGGCCGCCAAAGGGGGTTCGTTCCCGTGTTTGTTTGTATTTTTTTATGCGGGCGAGCAGCATGCCGCTGACTCACACGGAATTGCACGGCGCGATAAGGTGCGGTTTTATTGCATGCTTAAATTAAAGCGGCTTCCTGTGCAATCTCATTCATCTCGCGGAAGAGATGCAGACCAGCACGGATGTCACTTTTGGCCCACCGCCTACAGCACTTTACGCCGAAGTTTGCATCACAGATTACAGTTAAGTACACAATAACTCGTCCGGCAGAGTTCAGATTCAGAAGGTTTTATAATAAATAAGTCTCAAACCAGTCAAGTAATAATGTTCAGAGTAGGACGGGTAGTTCCTTACCTTAAAACGTATAATAGGGATTTCACCCCTTCTCTAAAGGAAATTGATACATATTGAAGTGCTCATGTCTTGATTTATCGGTCTATCGCCAAAGGAATACACACAAACTAACTGTCGAGAATGTACCCAGGTGGCACTACTGACCCCTAAATATATGAAAAATTCTAGATAATAATATAAGTAAACCAAATCAACTTTTTGCACTTTTTGGAAACAACACGATCGTAGAAAATAGACGCCTTGCTTTTTGCTGCAACAGTGTCATAATTGAAACTATATAATTGGTGAGAAAGCGGCAATGAATACATACATATGATGATATTGAAGTAGAAAATCGTTTAAATAAGTTAGACTAAAAAAATAATGCTTATTTTGTAAGAGAGTGTGAAAGAACCTATCCCTCACTTTTTATGTTTACAACATCTTTTTTACACGATTTTCTGTGTATCCCCGATCGGTCGCCGTAGTGTCCCTTTTCTTTCCAAGCAGTGTCATCGGTAAAAACATGCCATCCTTATTTCAGGTTATGCAAGTAACTGAAGAAATCATTCGTTTCATAAAGCTATTCTTTACGACATAAGTAGTCCAAAGACAGTGCTGCTTAAAGAAGCGAAACACGTGTCGAATCACGTTACTACACTGGCACGACCGGAAGCATGCAGGAATTAAATCCTAGCGGGTATCACTATCCACTCGATAACTTAAATAAAAAATAACAAATTCGACTATTTCAAATTTAATATTGAAACTCCATCAAGCACCTCAGTCGATATATTAAATAAAGACAAAATAATATAATAGAGATACTTCTATGACACCTATTGATATATTTACCATCAACTACGTAACGCTATCAGAGATAAAAACAATCTCTTACGATGAGCCGATGTATTATAGAATCCCCTTTTACCTTGACTGTCGTGTTTCGCACAATCTCACAAAAACAATAGGGTATCATCAAATCCGGTTATTTTACACGAGAAAAGAATCGTCTAATATTTCATATTGGAGGAACTTTTATCGGATATACGTATTGGGGATAATACAGACTGTCTCCGAATAATAATCGTACGGATCTAAATATAAAATAGTCATTATTGTTTATTATGTTGGTAATCAATCATTCGCGTTCTGGATATGGAAGATGAAAACGAAATAAAATCGGAATATAAACATTCGTATTTAAAAAGGGAAACGATTGCAGTAATAAATTGAACTGGTGCGATAGGTTACATCTATCGGGCAGGATAAAAATATACTACACCAAGAAGTTAAAGACGAATATTTTAATGTTCCTTTACATCGATCTTCCAGTTCATTACACAGAAATCTCCAAATAACCCATGTTGATCACAGTAAATAAAACATTATTAAATTTTAGTAAAGATGTATACATTTTTCGTGAACAATTATAGTCAGTAGGCGGATATTTACAAATATTCTTTTAATGATCCAGAAATATCAACATTTTGTTTAATTCATTGGGTGCAATTTTCGGTTACACGATAGCACTGAATAAAATATGACACACAATTGTACATATAACTGCATATTTAACTCAATTTTTATAAATTTGGAGTTGTCTAATGAACTGGACGAACGATATATGCCTGGGCTGGTACCCACGCTTCCGGCCGTGACTTCTCGGGAACAAAAATAGAAATCACTGGAGACATCAAATGAATCATTATACATATAATAGCTCAGACCGGTATGTACGCGATGTATTATAATCACATATCAGATGTATGTATGTATAATTTAAGACGTCGACTGAGGGTGCTTGATGGAATTTCAATATCAAATTTGGATGATTGAGATTTTGTACAGTCAGTTTGTCAGTTCGAGTCCATTCGTGTGCTCGAATGCCTGAAGATGCCGAAAGGCGAAACCCGGGTCGTTAGTGACAAAATAAATGAAAGTGTACAAAATCTCAATAATCCAAATTTGGTATGTATGTATATTATGCAATGCACACACACACACACACAACAATATACACAGTTCCGACGTTTCACTAATTTCGAGGCATACAAACAATTATAACAATCAGTCCTTCAGTATAGAAACTAAAGAACAGAGGCGTTTGCCATTACGTCGTGAACGACAAAGCAGAGATGGAGAGAGTATTTATTTATTACCAGCTACTTTCAGACATTCAGTATCTCAATTGCAATACCGTCATTTATGACTGGCTTCCCACTAGTATACAATATAAATGCTCGGCAGCGTTAAACAGCATATACCAAGTGTTAATCATCAGTAAAACGTAATGAATAATCGGACACTACTTGAGTTGATATTCTATGCTAGCGATAATTGCAAAACCCAGTAAACAAACAACAAAACTGAAATGTGAGTAGGTTATGAAGCAGTGCGTTATAAATAAATGGCAGCTACTCATTTTGAAAGAAAAGGTGAAATAATATTAAGAAGGACCTATGATAACATTGCGACGAATTTTTCAAATGAGATAAGAGAAAAATACGACGTAAGTACTCGGCCCAAACGATCTTCTCCCGTTGAATAAACATAGGGAAACTATAATATCTCAGCGTGGACCGGAACAGTTCAAGGATGCTCGTAAGGGAGCTCATATTTTACAAGGGAGAACTCCACATAGAAACGGACATAGCATCACAATAATAAAAAGTATTTATTTTATTATAAAAATCAGATTTACAACTATCAAGGGATATACGTTTGACGTATTCATTGATGTTAGTCATTACTTATACTTTATACAACATGTAACTACGTATTTTAATATTACTCCAAAAACAGTAATTAACCAAGTCATTAATTTTGTATTGCTTTGGTAATTGTTACTATTATTGTCCGTGTCTAATTAACTTCCCGTGTTCAGTAGAAAGTAAAATCCCACCCTTAATTGATGTAACCCTAAAAAAACGAAAATAAGTTAATGATTGGATCTCATTTTAAAGACGACAGAGCCGGTATCGGCCAAATGACGTAAATTATAAAAAAAAATTGACCACTGTTTAGAAGGGAAACTTCATTTTACATTGGTTTCAGAATTTAAAAATTCTGACCCTTCCACTTGATGTAAGCCACTATTATATCGACACTGCCTAGGTATAATCCCGTATCAGCAAACATTAGAATTAACAGGAGTGCATTTCAAAAATTCATAAAGCAACTCACCATATAATGTTTTTGATAAAAAAATCTTTTTACTCTATTCCTGAACAATTTCAATTATGAGAGTTACGTTCAATTGGCCAAAGCGCCGTCGATATTATAAATATATAACTTTAAGATCGAGTCAGTCTGAAGATTCATATCTGGTATAACAAAGTTATCAATTTTAATTTTATATTAAAAATGAATTTTTACAAAGTTTCCGCCGAATCCATTGAAGATAAATATTTACAAGTCGATCGGAAAATATGAGAAAACAAAAAACTGTTCTCTTAAAAAAAACTCTTGTTTACTGAGAAAACGTATTCCTGCGTGTACCAAGCGATTATACGTAGATATTGATTTTGAAAAAAAAATCATGGCGGGAAAAACAAACGGCAGCAAGTGATCCTCGATGTCGACGCGCGCTCCGAACAAAACGAAGCCTTGGGAAAGCATTTCATAACACAAGGTCCAATATGCCGTGGTATCACACAAGCGCGCGAATAATTCCCACACAGGGAGGCGCGCGTACACAACACACGCATGTCCGTCAATAATAACGACGCAGAGCAGCATCGTGAGCGGCGGGGAGGGCGCGGGAGGAAGAGAGAGCGTCCCGGCGTCTGTTGCCGTGGCGACCGCCGGGCGAGCCCCGCCCAGGTGCCGACCGCCCGCGACCGGAGCGAGGCGGGCGCACTACACGCCACCGCGACAACGGCACAGAACTCGTGGACGACGCAATGAAAATGAGAGGATTTTTCGGCTGCGGTAGAACGAATGGCAAATCGAAACTACTTTTTATTATCAAGAAACACGAATTGAATTGTTTGAAATGATCAAACGACTTGTATCAATTTTGAGATTTTAATTGAGCTAAGATAGGCTGTAACTGGAAATATCGTCGGTGAAAATGTACGATAAATTTGACGTTAATAAACATATAAAATTAAAAAAAAGCTAGTAAGTATAAATATGATTACTATATAATCTAATCTGATGATTTTTTCTCCAAATTTTCGATCGTTACGTGCTCTAATTATAGCAGCAATATTCTTACAAGCGTTTAGTTTGACTAAAAAAACTTAATAAGGTCGCGTCGTAGCAGAGACGTCTACGGCGTAGAGCGTCAGCATCGCGAAATGGATTAATTTAACCACTATAAGATATCTGTGCAAGAGAGCCATTACTCTCTGTCGTTATTATTATAAAAATCAAGATTCGCGAAAATAATAAGCGACAATATTTTATTTGAAACAGTATCTAATTTTTTATGTGACAAACCATTAGCGATTATGTGGTAAAACCAAACGAGTGGCACTGTATTGTGGCATTCCCCGATCAAACCATTGTTGGTGTGTTATTTTTATATGTCAGTGAATTAATTGTCAGCGAAACTCCCCCTCGATGCTTCAATATCTTTCTATGAAAGAAGAACCAATCTATGATATATTTCAATTGAATACATTGGGTGTAGTATATTTGTTAGTTTACGGAATGGACATCTCTCCAACACACTGTAACGCATCCACCTCAGATTGGTCCGGTCTACCCGGCTCTCTTGGTGTTTTAGCAGTCAAGATTATTCAAATGATTGTGAAAGAACCCACTGGCGTAGCAAGGGTGAGGCGGGAGGGACGCCACATTTTAAGGGGCGGCATTTTCGAAAATGAATAGAAAATTTCGTGGGTAAAAAATAAATATGTTTTTTAATGTATACATGATCAATGCAAGCTATACTCCATTCACCATGTTTTTCCGTCTAATTTGTGCTTTGCGACTCGCTAGCAAAATATACTATTTTGGGGGCAGCATTTTCGAAAATGAATAGAAAATTTTGCAGGTTGTAAAATTGTTATGATTTGTGATTCGTTGACAAAATATAATATTTCTGAAAAATCCAAGGACAATAATGAAGCCCCAATGTCGAGGGAGAAAAAAAAATACTGTCAGGTGAACAATCACAAGATACTGAATTGGGGAGAGAAATGTTTTCTTCACTGGACAGTGATAAAATAACTCAGACTTCAACAGTTCCACAATCTTGCTGAGAAATATGGTTTTCCTTACGCCATCAAATCTTTTGAGTATCACTTAAATCAATCAATATCACGATGATATTGATCGGGAAAAATTCAAAATTATGCTGTTGTTTAACATAATGAAACAGATGTGTAGAAGATTGGAAAATATGGAACTTTTACAATTTATTCAAAAATAAAACTTTGGAGACCCAGTCCTAAACATTGAAATGCTTTTAATTTTTTTCCTCGCAGGTGTGTTGTTACCTGTAAAGAGTTTTTCGTTGAGAAAATTGAAATTAATAATAAAAAACTAAATGGAATTATTACTAACGAATCATATCATTTCATCAGCAATTCAAATCTTTTAAATAAACATTTTCAAGATGCATCCTGCGAATGATATTAAATAAGGTAAAAAACAAATTGCAATATTGTATTATAAATATACAAACCGGATATCCTCTGAAATATTGTTTTATGGTTACATAGGCTATGCAGCATTCAATAAATAGTTAATGCTATTCAAAGCCGAATAAAAGCATTTTATTTTCATAGCGGGACAATAAAAATTTCATCAATATTAAAATGCATTCATTACATCGAAAATTTGATTAAAACATTCTAACGTGTAACTGCACGTCAAAATATCAGCACATCATGAAATACATGGGCAAGTCAAAATAATACTAGGGATGAATCTTTATTCAACCGGATAAGCGTAAACTTTCAGACCTTGGCAATAAATCAATTCACATCTTGAAAGTCTATATAAAATTAACAGAAATGACGAGAATTTTACAAAAGCTAAAAATCATAATACAACAATTTTAATATTTTTTTATTCGTGCAAAAACTCGGCAATAACATGAAACTTTTTGCTTCTGCTTGATTTGACAAGAAAAAGTAAATCACTCAAAAACAACAAATCTCAGACGGATACGTAAAAATCATAGGTTAGGGATTATAAGTAAGAAACGCATAAGATATAAAATTTCAATCGTTGAGATTCTGTACATTTCCATGTATTTCGTCACTAACGACCCGAGTTTCGCCTATCGGCATCTTAAGGCATTCGAGTACATGAATAAACTCGAACTGACCATCAAGTCTATATTTCTCGCAGACCTGCATGCTTCCAACATCTTATGGGCGGTCATTATAGTCTTACGACGGAATTCCATCTATAGGAAGTTGCAACAATATTCTAGGTCAAGGATTATCTCGTAAAACGCCAGCCGATGCCAACTGCGCCATAGGGGACAAAAGCACACAATAGTTTAAGATTGCTTCGATTATTTTGTTACGACGGAATGCAAACTTTTGCTGTCGATGACACATAATTGAATCGATGTTTTCATAACAGTAAAAACAGGCGTATTTTATAGAAATGATTGTCTTTTTACAGCATTTCCGAGGATTTTCATTTTCAATTTACAATTTGTGAACTGTACAGATTTTCTACGGCCATTTAAAAGAAATGCCAAAGAAACCAAAAAATACTGAAAAATATTACATAAAATTTCCTGCAACATAGTCACATTACACGAAACGTTCGCAGGTAAGTCCAGTTGTTATGAAATCATTTGCGAGTGTTTTTTTTTTCACGTGCGCTACCCGCAATGTCACCTGTACCTAAGTAGGTATATGAACGAGCACGTTTTGCTGTAGTAAGTCAAACAAGATGACGAATAACAAGATTTCTATCCCAAGGGGCAAGTACGTCGTAATTATTATCGATTGGAGCGATTCGATTTGACGTGGCATTATGTCAACACAATAGGGATTAAAACTATTCGTCTTTATCAAATATTCGAATATCGAATACTAAAACTGAAACTATTCGAATGTATTTGATTAGTTTCTGAAGTATGAGAATACTATTAAAAATTCGATGTGAATGATCAATAGCATATACCATTATATAAATACACATTCCAAAACCGTTCCATTGTATTGCAATATTTGAAGTTTGCAGCTGCGTCGGATTACTGCAACGGTATTTATTCAATTAATGAAGTTACGTGTGTTTAAATGGTTTTTTTTAGCCCTGAGTGATTCGTCAAACTGGTGTATTACTTTATGAATCACTTTTAAGGTGTTAACTGTCAATTCTTGGTGGAAAGACATTATATTTTAAAAAATAAAACACAATTCATTTGTACTACTTCCACATATTTTAAATATAAATATGTGGAAGTAGTACAAATGAATTGTGTTTTATTTTTTAAAATATTACTTTATGATAAGATATTGAAAGCGCCTGAGTTTAGCTGAAGACAAAAATAACCAGTACCTTTGGGTATTCGTTATTGCTCTTGATATACCTAGAAATTGTGATGTGATCTTTCGTCGATTTTGTAGAATGTTTCATTAAAAATTATTATGATTACTATTCGAATAGTTGCTCAAGTATTCAAATATATTAGGATATTGAATCCAGCGAGGTCCTCGATTGACTGCAGAGATTGGTATTACTTTGTTTGGTAAACAATAAATAATAATGCTGAAATGAGTACTTAAAAAATGAAAAGCTGTCAACATTTTTATGGAACATAACAAAAGTGGAAAACTTGTCAAGTATGACGATTGGCTTTTTCATTGAAAAGGCACTGCGCTTGCCTAACTGCTTGACATTACTAATCTATTATACAAAAAAAATTCAAACAATTCGGACAACTAATATATTGACGAAGGTAAATTTTCAGGTAAAAAACAAATCCGTCTGCAACTGCAACCAGAGGTTCAATAATTTAAATTAAGTTTTTTATTGTATGTATTAACGTATAATTTTTATCTTTAAGAATGAGGAAATAAGATGACGATTGACACCTTAGTCGGGCCTAGAATTTACGATGAAGCTATAAAAGTTTGTGGTGTCAAGGGCACTTTCACCAGCAAATGTATACTTCTACGAAAGGGGTTTGAGCGGTATAGACAAACGTAGGATCGGATGAAGACAAATCATAAGTTTATATGAATCAGTAACTATTATTCGTGGAAAGGTGAAATATATTATTATTCGTGTGGTTTGATGGTCCTTAAAGAAATCAGTTTACTTTACACATTACTCATAAACTAAGGAAGAATAAAACACAATCTGGACTGAGAAACTGAACAAATAACAAAAGGCAGCCAAGAATCGGAAGGAGGCTGTAGGTAAGGAAACACAGTATAGTATAAACTATTTGACTAAAGGGCCACATAAGGAATTCAGAATCAACGGCGGGTCGTAATTATAATTTTATTCTTAAGTATAAATTATTTAGTATCGTAGAAAAGGAATTTAGAAATAAGTAAGTGATTTTCTGGTAACCAACTTAATGCGCTGAACGGGCCGCACAAAAATGTGTATCGAACATATTTTTACGACCCGCTATCTGGGCAAAGATCTCGTATAGCAATTCGAAAAACGTCATAAGTTACATCATTTATTTCAAATCGGTCACCTCTTGAGTGCGATTAATCGACCAATATCCGGTCACAGCAATAACAACTAAATCCGCACTGGAAAGCAAAGAACCCTCGTGGAGCTGAAGTACACTGGGAGCGAAAGGGAGGCGGGCATTCGACTCGGCAGGGTTTATGATCGCGCCCAGAACCTTTTTAAATTAAATATTTGCAAGCGAGACAAACTTTTCGTCGGCTCCGGCGGTTGAAATATTTAATACTTTCAGCGAAGTTTCAAAGGCGCCCTAAATGCTCGTCAAACTTTTTTTTAACACCGAGTACGTTTTTTTCCTCCGTGAATAAATCATACGGCACAAACACGTTAAATTAAGCAACACTGAATAAAGAATACTTACTGGAAGTTTTAAATTGTTGATACAACACAAAAAGTTAATCCGCGCGGTCGCGAGTCAGTTTTTTTTGTTTTTTTTTTTTATACTTAAATGGAGATATTAAAATTGAAACAGGAAAATTTCCCTTACATACACTGAATGAAGGTCGACACTATGAATGTAACACCAATATTAAACGAATACGAATTAGTGTGCAAAACTTGAATTGTAAAATTAAAATCGATATCTGAGTTATTCAATTTCTTTATTGACTAATAAGAAAGGGGTTCATTTCATGGATCTTTAAATCTTGAAACTAAATGGATGGAAAATATCTATACAGTTATCTATACTGATTCTTATAAATTAAGATTGAATGGGAGTTAAATGTTACCGAGCATGGAAGATAAAGAAGTACTATTCACTAAGCATGCTAGCAGTATGTACAGTCAATACCTAGTCCTTTAATGCGTAATTTATGAGAAGATACACCATTGCTATATACCTAACTTAACTTAAGTACATGTGAGTCTGTTTGCTAGCTGGAGACAGTCGCACTAAACGCAGCTAAGCATTTCATAAAACAGGAAAGAGCTATGAACCCGCAGTATTCAAAGGTCGGCCTGCAAATAAGATAATGCGACAAGCAGGTGGGCGTCGGAGCCGACACTTCATACAAGGGGCGTACATAAGAAAATAAATTTTAAAAATTACTACGAAAACTAACTTGGAACAGTTCAAATTCGATATTGAATTTCCAACAAGCACCCTCCGTCGATATCGTAAATTATTAAATAAACTAAGATTTCATAATACTTATAATTTGTTTTTAAAAATGATCGGTTTACGTTTCCAAGTAGCACAAAAAAGAATCAAATAAAAAGATCTTCATATGGTTTTGCTAATAAAAAAAAATCAATTTGATTTTTAATAGAACTTTGAAATTGTCGACTTATCCAAAAGCACGGGCGGACCGATGCGGCCGACGGCCAGTGATGTAGTATTATTGTCGTCCGTCCGTTTGTAAGGTAGTACTGCCCGTGTCTATGCTTCTGGTCTATTACCATCTGTATTGATTCGTTTCCACAAAAACATTATACTGATATCGTTTAAAAACAAAGAGTAACGCTTTTAATCGAATAATATTTCAATGACAATTGATAAACCACTGACGAAGGCGGTAAAATTAAGAGTTTATTGTAAAAAGAAAATGACAATACATGGCAGTACACGCGACACCAAAACGCAATGCATTTGACAATTTAATGAAAACAGTATCTCTTTTACTATAAAGAAGAGAACAGAGAAAAAAAATTTGGAATGTCAACATTGTAAAATGTTTATAATTAGAACAATTTTTAATCAGATAGAAAGTAAGCACAGCGGTATTGAAGTTTTAATTCCATAAAGGTGTAGTAATTAATTTATCACCAGGATAACAATAATCGTCTTTGCTGCACTACAAGAATGCCATGTACGTCACTGGAAAAGTGCCACGAAAGTTGAAATCGCAGCTTTCATCACCTGCCAGCCATTAGGTTGCTGACGAAAAGCACACATGTCTGTAATATGTAAATACTTGACGAAAGAAGTTACGGTCGCTTTTTAAACCAGCAAATAAATAACCAAAACAAAACTCATTTCAAACAATAAACTACTCATAGTTGTTTTCTGTTGAAATCATTGATTTTGTGATGTTTTAAAAAGGAAATAAAAACAATCGTGTATTAAAGAAACATTGTGTCGTCTTGGAATGTACATTTTTATATTCAATAATTGTTTACGGAACGTTGAAGATGATCGCAACGTATTAACAGCCCGTTATACTGAGAGTATCGCCTTAGCACAACAGCGTAAGACGCCATTAGATGATTGCCAAGAGTGTCTAAAGAACAATTATTCAAAACCAGGTGATTCTTGATTAAATAAAGGCACAAGTTTAATTTCTTTGGAACCCTCTACCTTCTCCCAAACTTACGAACATAGAGTTGTGTTCGAAATATTTGACTATTCAAGCGACGATATTTAGAATATCGATGCTTCCACGGCAAAACCACTTATAAGAAAAAAAAAATGTGAAATTAAGTTTTGAATGCCATTGCATGAAAAACAATATTCTATATCACCCGGCAAAAACATGTAAATGGGGGACCAATCAGAAGGCTCTAATTTGAATATTTCAAAACACTTATTAGTTGTTCTCTTTTCATTAGGTCATATTCCAGGAATTCTAGAATTTTTAAAGTGATGAATTTTTGTTTCATGGAAACAGGCAATAAAAGTATTTATTATTAACAAAGATTTTGCTTCTCCTAAACGATGGCAATTATTCTGATAAGTGGTTTTGCCGTGGAAACGACGATACAAAGAACAAAACATAAGAATACATTGGTATGAAACACCAAATAGTAAAATTAGGACCCTTCCAGTAAATAAAATAAGCGTTCGTCCGTGTTATGATAAATCAATTACGATACATTACTGTTTCTGATGCAACAGCCCGTAGAACAATAAATTACGTGAGTTATATTGTGAGTTATATTGTGATTTATTCGTAACAATTGGGACACTTAACTAGGGAGAGCAAGCATACTTGCAAGAGAACGAGCACAAAAACGCGTCTACAATAGTAACAAGCGGTTATCATAAGGTATTAATTATACTTCATTTCTCTACAGCAATATCAAAGCAAACGATAGCAATAGAGCCCAGTTAAATTCCTTGCAAATTCTGAACGAACAGCTGAATCTTCCAAACTCCCCGTTGCTGTATCCTATACGTTGAAACAATTAACAGATGCCACTAAATGTGGAATGATTGTATATATATTTATCCTTTCGTCGAATTGCATTCCGTCAAAACCCACAATGCTGGTATAATTGTAAAATCACTGGTAATTCTAATATTGGTTGGAAAGCGGCAATTCGCCACTCTGTTAATGTGTTGTTTACAAAATAAGGATTAAGGCGATTCTCGAAATATTAACTCAGGTATCAGTGTGGATCGCAGACGTATAATATTTTATCTCGTAAATAATATTTGTCGTATTTGTATCTTCTATATAAACGTTAGACACTGTTTATTGTCTGTCAGTTTGAGTTCATTCGTGCGCTCGAATGCCTGAAGATGCCGAAAGGCGAAACCCGGGTCGTTAGTGACAAAATACATAGAAGTGTACAAAATCTCAATAACTCAAATTTAAATTATAGTTGACAAATTTGTTATTCAACTTTATTTTTATACTGCGTATTGACACGACACCAAACTTCTTTGATACATCGGACCGCCTTATCATGCCCCGAAGCGAACGTCGCGACGATATAATGCAAGATATAACGCATGCGGGTCGAGGTAAACCGAATAAAACTAATTTTTCATTATAGAATATAAATTCAGTAAACACATCGCTGTGTCGCGCACAACGCACGCCACTGGTTGGACTGGATGCTATGCCGCTCGGGAGACGTCATCGTCTAGCCAGTTTGTTTGTAAACATGCAGTTTGCAGTGTTTAAAAAAAAGTCTTTTTCAGTTGTGCAAAAGAAGCCATTGAGTGGACAAGTGATTTTTTGGCGGGAGAACTCGCAATGCTTCTTGGAATTTGGACTCTTACTTTGGAAACTGTCGCAATAGCTTTCGTTTAAGGATTTCGAAAATCCATGTTAGAATCACACCGTCCATTCTAACCCGTTGTGTGGAAATCGCGAACTTCAACTCTTGTGCCGCGATAGATTAAATTCACCCGCCGAGTTTCGTTCGTTATCCCTCGATCCGCAAATTGTATTTGAGCATTAGTACGTGTAAACGGCCAGTGGCGTATCTACTGGTCGGGTATGCGACGCCCGGTACTGATGTTCACCCGTCAAGGGATTGTTTAGCGATTGTATTTGTGTTTTCATTGAATAAATAAATGTGTAGGCTCAGAGTCGAGCCTATTTACAAACCGAACGCGACATTTTGTTAAGAGACCTAGTTTCATACCATCTCCCTATAGCTCTATCTCATGTTGAGGTAGAGGCTGTCTCTGTCTCTCTCTCTCTCTCGTTAAGAGGAGACTACCAAGGTCGTCTCAGTATACAAAGATACACTTCGAATTCAATATTAATAACAGGTTATTATTGTGGAAATTAGAGTACGCTGGATAGGTACGAAATTGATCACGCTATCGGTATGTCATAGATGTGGTGCTCATAATTATTTATGAAATGCACAAATTCCACGAGATCCATTCGGCTCGTTTCGTCTGCAATCGGCAACTCGCGGTTTATTGTTAAATGCCGTCTAGCCGTCTCTGACCGCCCTCTACGACAGCAGCTACCACCCCTTCTAAATTAACAGACAGCCCGTCTACCGCTGTATGACGTTAACGTCACGACGCAACGTTTCAACCCAAGTTTATGAATATAAAGCGCAAGTTTTTTCAATGATGCAGTGAAATTGCTGAACTAATGGTTGAAATTTTTTAATCATCATACCATACCGGAGTCACAAATATATAAGTACGTTGTCTTACGAAAATAGTCCAATAGTCTTGCAGAGTTAACATTACATCATTAAACGATGAATAAAATTAAATATATACCTTGTGAGTATTAACATTCAATGTTATACAAATATACCTGTTATTATTGTATCTTTATCAGTTGATATTGCTCGTGATAAGCCAAACCGGTCCAGATCATTATTCACATGTGGAAGTGGTAAAAACAAATTTGGATTTATTTAAAAAATATTTCCACCAAGAATTGACAGTTAACACCATAAAAGTGATTTTATTATAATCAGTACGATAGAAAATAAGTAATAAAATACTTTGTTATTTTTACCCTATTATAATGGAGTAACTGATAATTCGATCAAAAAAAATTAGTAATTCAACAAATCTGCTCAAATTTGTCAGACCTTTGGCACACTGGCATAGTCATGGAATCAGTCATGGATGTATATTTGAGACAAAGAGAAAAAGTCTTACAATTTATTTATAGAACGACATACCCCCTCTAGATCTTCTATATCATGGAGTCCGTATTGTGTAATAAAAATAGCATCATTTAAAGTTTACATTTTTTTAAGTTCCAGACTGAATTTGAATAACGACTATCCCTTAATTTTGTATTAATATTATTTAGATTAAAGTTCGATTGTTGGCAATGCATAAAAAATGAAGAAAAACGAGAAATTTACATATAATTTATTACACATGTAAAATTCACTTAACTATTAATAGAAAGTTATTAGAAATATTAAATAGGATGAAATAACAAACTATTTAGTTCTACACAACTTTATTAGGTAGTTGATAGTTATTTCGGCTTAACGCCATCGTCAAAACTATACTTAAACTTATTTAAAATTAGCTCTATATAAACTGTTATATATAGTGTTTAGAACAGATAGACAATATTATGTCATCTCACGTATTAAATGGTACAAATTGTGTTTTTAGAAAATGAACTTATGTGGTGTTATTAATTATGTGTAATTACATGGGCTGATGATGAAGGGTGATGGATTAATGTTTGTTTGATCATTAAAGAGATTATTGTTATGATTGAGTCTATTAATTTCAAGTTGTTCTAAAAGATAAAGCCTGAGTTCTTGCCACACACAGTTAGTTTAGTTACAAAGTCTGATAACATACAGATTGATACGACGTATGTATAAGGCAATAAATAAGTAAAACGTGAAACACTTTCATTTAATTTCGTTGGTAAAAATCCGAGAATATTTAACGCAGTATTTGTTTAGGTAATAAATGCAATTATCAACCTATTTGCCGAAATTGTTGAACGAAGAAAAAGTAGCACTGAATCAAATTTAAAATCAAAATAACAAGTGACAGTCGTTTAAAAACGCGGAAGGAAACCAGCCGATAAAATCACTCACCGATAGAGTCGGGGGGCTTGACAGCCCCGTTTCACCTCGAGATTTGACTACGCGCTGCGGAAATTGCCAATCTGTCGATTTAGATTACTCTTGTAGAGAATAAAGAAAAATATATAATAATAAAAGAAAGCCGAAAGATTGCGTTGAGACCCCCCCCCCCCCGTTCGGGAGTCGAAGGTCGTGGAGAATATTTATTGCGGGGGGTGAAATATCAGTCACATTATTACACGTATTCATCAATCACTTGTCAAATTAATGATAATACGGACGGAGATGAGGGAAGAGAGGAGGGTTTGTGATATTCCCGAAGTTTCAAATAATTCAGTCTGCGGACACGTAAACCCATCCTGATGTCAAATAGGATGGTTATGACGAGTAATTTTTACTGTCGCCATTGTTTGACCGCTTCATGGCAACTTCGGCGACCTTTACACATGATTTATTTTAAAAATAAAGCAGAATTTGTTTTGTACTATGTACAACATTTTAAACATATATACTTGATTTTTATAGAATGACGACTTCTTTGACAGTAAAAAACGAAGTTGATTTCAATAAAACTACTTTCAGGCGCGCATCAATTTGCGATTTAAATTTTACGTATTGTATAGTTTTGCGCTCGGAAAAAGGTATTATAATATCGACGGTGATCTTGACAATAGTTAAAGAAAAAACTGGTTTTTTTTTCGTATCGGTGTTATTTTTATTTTACAAGCGAAATGATTAATATCAGGACTGATTACACCGATAAGGGAAAAAACAGTTGGTTTGTACCTACTGATAAATTTACTACACATCAGATAAATACTATTATCAGATCACCGTCGATATGTTACTCAATTGAGAGAATTGGATCGAATACATTCGTTTCGTTACATTAAGTCAATAGCGGTCTTTACAAACAGGTGCTTTCACGCCCGAGGTGGGTGGTGTGTGTGTGCTTTAAAACGAGACACAGTGTGTGTAACGTTCTCGTTTTAAGATATACTACACTAAAATGTCAAGTTACTTTTCGCGATTTACGTTTAACCTATTGCTTTGGTTATAAAACCAGCAGTATTTTTTTGTCAATATGAGTGAGGATTTTTCATATATCGTTTAAAAAGTGATATATATATATATATATATATATACTTAATGAAAAAGTAAGTAGTCCAGGATTAATATAAAAACTAAAAAGCCTTTCTAAAACCAGTATAGTTTAAACATGATACTGCGATGTCTTTCTGATACACGTGGTATGTACAATATATCTTATTATTTAAATTTGGAAACTAAATATTAACACAAACATTTTTGATAATCGAATCCACTCAATCCTATTTTTACATAGGGGATACGTTCCATGCAAAACGGCCAAGTAATTTCGTAACCATGTAAAAATACTCCGTGATTAGATGAATAATGATATCTCACATTTCTTTCCGATGCGCTATTATGAATAAATAATACAACTTTATCAACATGCTTCGGTAAAAACTGTGAATTAAAAAAGAAAAAATGACAGGATTTGTTTACCCAACCGAGTAATCTAATCAAGTATGCTGCCAGATCGAGAATACTCATAAACGAAAGGGCAGATGACATCGTTTTATGACTATAAAATACGGAAAAGAGGTTGTAATCGCCAACCTCAAGGAAGTATAAAACTTTTGGCATAAATTATGAAGTGATGTGACATACCTTGCGCCGACCATGTGGGGTCGCGCCACATCTGCTCGTGGTTGAAATGCAGAGGTGGTAAGTGGGGTGGCGCTTTGCTATCGCCACCAGGGCCCTTGTCCCACAGCTTCTTTGCTGCGGGAGCGATCTGAAAATAAAAATTAAAACAATTTATTAGTATTCGGTCACTAAAAAAATGACGATTCAGCTAATATAATAACAAAATAAAATGTATGACAATCATGGGAAAATCGATATTCACACTTGGTCAAGATAAATTACTGTGGAATGTTAGTGTATTGTAAATTAAAAAAGGAATTACGCCCACAGGAAAAAATAATAGCAATTCAATAATTCCATTTTTCAACAATATAAACTTCATTAAACTACATGTTCGGAGAACTTTAAAATGATTCCATTGTATTCATCATACTTAAACAGGTGACATTTTTTGCTATGCCGCCCCCAAGCATATGAAATACTAATGGAGCGTCTTAAATAAGGTTATCTTTTAACAAAAATTGAGCGGTAAAGGGTTAACAGAAGGAAACGCCACTAATACAGCGTTTTCTCTACGCCACACCACGTATTCAAGGAACGTATTATGGAAGGTGGATGAATGAAAAAAATACAAACATCCACGCCTTAGGGTGCAAATGTAATCAATCTAATGTTAGAATCCGTGAGTAAAAGACACGCCCATGAGCGTATACTACTCGGCTACTAGACCAGAAAACTAACCAAAACCATATCTACGAGCGAATACATTAGAAATTATATTGCGGTAATATTTGAATATATATATAGACATAGAAGTTGTAAACAACAAGATGTAGCAGTCGGTGAGATAATACTACTATTATAAACCATCATCAAATTGTCCGAAGTATGTCGTCGTACTATTTTCTATGCTAAATGATTTACACACGCCTGTCCAGCACACCACTGTTGATAGCCAACATGGTTTGCAAATAGCCACCCAGGCTATAGCGGTGGGGGTCCATTCATGTGGATCTAGGAATTTTGGCAGCGTGTCAATAGTATTAGCATCGCGGAACATCTGATTTACGATTCGTACACACAGTCGTAAAGAATAACATTGGAATTATTATGTGCGGAGATGTGGTGAGTCAGTGTTTGTATCAAAAAGCATGTGGCCGTCAGTGGAAAGTATGAAATAAGGAGCAGCTTATCAAATCGCATTTTGTACAATCGATGACAAAATTGAGTTTGAAGCGGATTACTATTCATTTTTTCGAGGCCTGATTGATTCTATAAATGATATGCGACAAAACGTTTTTCAAACCCTTTAAAATAATGTTCAAAGTTGGTTAAGCACATAAAAATAAGTCTCGTCTTGGGTGATTGGTTCAGAACGAATTTCGTCTATGTGTAAGACGTAGAAAAGGTATTAACTACAAGATTTGGAGAAAGTAAAAGGGGTCTGAATGAGCTGAATTTTTATGTGGAAGCACTCAATACTCCATTTAACAATTGCATTGGAATTAATGAAGAAGACACACGATACAACTGCTTAGAAGAAGAACTTGGCCCTTTTACTTTAACTCAGGGCTGCGGAGTCTGAGTTGTAAAAAACGAGCAACTCCGATGTACTTGTTTCATTTTTATTTATGCCTATAACATCTTGTTGTCCTGCAATATACACACATATGTATATATTATGAGTATAATATGAAAAATTTGGCTATTGCCACATTCGTTTGTTGATGTTTAATTTGAAGACCAATTACACATAAATAAGAAAGTTAAGGGAAAGAATCTGACAAAACAAGACTGAGTCGGAGTCGGGTTTTTTAGACGACTCCACAAACATTTCTTTAAAGTGGTTTCATCAAAATGCATTTTGTCCCATGTTGTTGTATATCCCAAAAGCATCAAAACAAGCTTTGTCCAAAACTATTTGATTAATATTTCTTGCATCAAAATAAAATTAATCCTTTTGGTTTCACTCTATTTCTTTCATACACAATTTAGGATATGATAGAGATGTAAACATTCTTGAGCATTGGTGAAGTAATGAGATTTTAGGTTTTCTCTTGTTTAGAAAAACTTGTAAAAGTGAGTAAAATACGATTGGAAAAGTTGCTCCTCAAAACGACTTTTACCCGAGAATATTTGTTTACTATCAGAAAATTATATATCATTATAATTTACGCTATGGCCAGTTTAAAATAAAAATTCTTAACTATTACTTGAATAATAAAATAAATGTATATCTACACTAGGTATTGATTATTACCCCGAAATGATTAAACGTTTTGGAAAATTAAGAGAATATACCGATGACCGAGCGAATCGGAGGAAGAACCCGACTACCTTAACAATTAACGTGAATTGGGGGGGAGGGGTGAATCCAAACATATAAATTTAAAAACTCGGTGCAACCTGATAGCAATTACCACTATTATGACTTCTTGCTAAACATGCGTATACAGAAAATCTGCAGCTTCAAACACTTTCAAACGATTGTATGCAGTGTCTGAGGAGCAATTAACCAAGACTCATGAGCGGTATACTAAAAATAAGGATTAAGAATAATACATTGATTTTCCTCTCCGTGTGACGCCGGCAAGTGACCGTATATCGGACTGCTTCAAAACATTCATTGAATGTGATCAGCATCCGGCTTATGTCATATAAGTTGTGAAAGAGTTCATCAAATTCTACTATTTTTTTGAATTTGAACCACGGTTGTAAGTGACAAAATACATGGAAATGTACAATATATTAACAATTCAAATTTAATACTGAAATTGAAAATGTCTTAAATTATAAAAATAAATCTATTAGATTGTTTAAACACACTATCAAAACTCAGGCAACTATTTCACTATCTTGGGACCATCAATGTGTACTTACAAAATTACTATCGACTACCGTAATTCAAAACGATGATAAGAAAATTTGTAACAGCTGAATGAACGCTGTTAGCGCGTAGTATATAATTAATTTTGTTTTCACACGCATTACATGCACCGATTCAATCGGGGATACTTGATAACAGTGATTCTTAACCAGGGGGCTCAATACTTTTCAACAAAAAAAAACACAATTGTGTATTATTTTTAAAATATGCCTTTCCACCAAGAATAAACAGTTAACACCTTAAAAGTGATTTTTTAACAACTTCGGTCAGTGAAAGATAATATAGCTTTTATGTTAAAGATACAATAATAAGCCGTCTATTACAATGAAGTAAACCGTAAAGGTTATTTACCTGTTAAAAAGAAATGAGTCAGGCATTTAAAAACGAAAATGTGATAGTTCAACAGACAATGAAAACGTATACGAAACAAAGAATAGCCTAGAATTTTTAGAAATCAATAAAAACATTATCAGTAATGGAGGATTACTAAATAACATGTAACAGAACAGGCGGCTCGCCATTATTAAATTTATTCCCTTGGGTTTTTCACATCCAGGTTCCAGTAATTGATTCGTTTACAGTGTAATAGTGCTTATAGCTTACCCCCTTCCACACGTCCAGTACAATGTAATAAAACCCACCCCCACCCTTTTAAGAATAAAATCATCGTTTACCTTAGAAATAAATAACCTTACGATACGGTTAGTCTGAAGATGCTTCTTAAAGAGGCGAAACACGTCACGTTAGTGATAGTTATCAATTTTTAATTTAATACTTTATTAAAAATGAACTTCCACAAAGGTACCGCCGAATCCATAGAAAATAATAAAAAAAGAATAATGTAGCTAAAGTTTGCAAAAACATAAGTAAATTTAACTTCAACCTTGGAGCGTAACGCGTAACATATAAAATGTATTTAAAAAAAATCAAACACAATTCATTTGTACTACTTTCACATATTTATAATGATCAGGACCGGTTTCGTTCATCACGAGCATTATCAACTGGAACAATTTTTAATTTAATTTTATATTACGATGTTATTGAAAAGTGTGCTTTGAAAACATTAAAACGGGGCCGCGACGGCAAAAAGGTTTCAAAGCACCGCTCCATGAGAATATCATAATAATATTATCTACGCGCCGAGGCGGCGTGCTCGCGTCCGATTGCATGTAGGAGAGAGTACGTCAACTTTATCGCATGACTACGTTGTTTTTGTTATCAGTCGGAGGCGCCGGCGTCGCCCGGTCTGATGAGAGAAATCTGTCTAGCGTCTAGGACCCGTCCAGACAAAGTGCGCAAAATCGTTTAGCAAAACGTGGCAAGAGCATCGTGATGGTCTACAATGTGTACATTTACAATTGAAACTCCAAAAACAGTGACCGCGCCACTTAAAAAACCGGCGGTAATAGTGAAATTAACATTTTAATCCGCCCTAAAAATATTTATACTGGTATATCCACGGTGTCATCAATATCTTAGCCCACCATGAAATAGAGTGGCATATGGCTACAAAAACAAATCATATAAGAATCAATGTCTAAAATGTTGCTTGTAATCAAATCAATTAAATGAAAATAAGATTCGGCGTGAGTGAATACAGTCGTTAATTGTCCTGGCACATATGAAATTGACCTACATTCTTGTGTTCATTTATCTGGAGAAGTGTGTTATTCGCTCCCAAGATAAAACGCAGTTTCGTTGAATATATTCAATAAGGAGGAGCTGACGGTTTGGCTGAATTTTGTTCAATGATCAGAACCCTTTCAATATTCTCACTAGGGGTATTATGCGATATAGTTTATAAAGTCGATAACAACCCAGTAACCACACATAACTATGAAAATTAAGAAGTCTTCGCCATAAGACTGAGCTGCAGTAAATTAATTACGTTTCCTTCACTTCGCAGCCTGGCGATTGACCTACAATCGTTATCTCTTATTAAAGATTTCATCGCATTTCATTTTAAAGACCTTTTGCGCTGACGACAAACTATCCCCAATAGGATGGCGCAGGGATAGGATTTGCGAGACTTCTGCTGCACTGTTGTCAGTCGTGACTAAGTGGTTTTTTCTAGACCTGAGCCTACGATAACCTCTACGTCATCAGCTACGCGGAAAATTATGTTGTGTTTCTTTAGTGATTAAAACACATTCATTGATTTCTTGTACCTACTTCTATTTTTCTGTAGAACGGTGTGTTTTTATGTAGCTTAATATATTCGCGGACATTTTTAAAAGCATTACGACATAATTCCACAAAGCTTATAGGAATTATTAACAGTTTTCATGAGAAAAAATTATGTAACAATCCTATGACATCACTTTTAATGTGTTACCCGTTAATTCTTAGTGAAAAGGCATTATATTTTAAAAATAAATTTGTTTGTTATGTTTATAATGGTCAGCGATGAGCGAAACCGGCCCGCGGTGATTGGTAGTGCTCGTGGGCCTTAGTTTGGAGACCTCCTGGCTCAAGATAATTATTTAAAAGTAATAGTGAATTATTTCAATTACGGTTTCAAATGCGCGTTAAATTAATGCATAAAAATTTAAATAAAATATATACTACTTGAAATAATAATTTGTATGTGTAGATGTAGATGTAGATAGTAGAAATAATCAAAATATTCAATATTACCTAATTTGGTAAAAAAATAACTCACTAATCAAAGGGTTAATAGTGATTTATAATTATTGCTTTCAGCTTTTGATTCCTAACAATAATAACAAAAATGCGAGTGACTATTGCCATTGGAAGCATGTTTTCTTTAAATATGTTTTTGTTTGATATTAATCGGTGCACAGCAGGAGAATGTGTGTATTTATTTTAAAGCACGGCGAGAAATATCTCGGGTCAAACACGTATTTTTATCACGGTGAATAATCTCGACTCCGTCATG
The DNA here is from genome assembly GCA_022494535.1 of Himalopsyche phryganea. Taxonomy (NCBI): domain Eukaryota; kingdom Metazoa; phylum Arthropoda; class Insecta; order Trichoptera; family Rhyacophilidae; genus Himalopsyche; species Himalopsyche phryganea. Next base: position 868,595 of record JAGVSL010000129.1, read on the forward strand.
TGCTTCTTCGACCTACCTCAATTAACTTTAGTTGTGAGTTTTATTTTATCTATTATTCAGCTCTGCTGACACAACAGAGATTTGCTATTTTTATACAATGTATAGAGCTAAGATAAAACTGTCAACATATTCAAAGATGTGTTTTTACTAGTCTGATTGTTTCTTACGACGCGCGAATTTCACGCACTGACAAATGCGCAAACTGTCTGAATCATAAGAGGCGAGCAAGCGGTACATGTTTTATGTGCACTGTAAAATATTAAATATATTAACATTGAATTTAAATATATAAATGTTTCATTGTATACAAAATAAATAGTAGGCTCATTGTATAAACCAGTGCTCCGCAACCGGTGTGCCGGGGCGCAATGCGTCTAAAATGAGAAAAAGATGAGTATTTTTATATTAGATAAAAAATTTAAGCCATTCTATTGCTAAGGATCTCAGATATTTTTTTCTCGTTGAAACAAATATATTATCTTGATATTCAATGGAATAATTGTAATACTGTTTGCACAGATAGTGAATCTGCAATGATGGGAAATTTTTGCAGTGGAATTTTAAAAACAATAAACGAATGGTTTTGGCAAGTTATATAATTAGTTGAAATACAATAAAATATAAGTTTTGTTCGTAAAATTTACATATTTTGCTTATGGTGTGCCGCGAAATACAAATGAGGGCTTAGGTGTACCGTGGGTGAGAAAAGGTTTCGGAGCACTGCTATAAACAGTCAGGGATGAAAATTCCCACCAAACCAGTCTTCAAAAAACGGGGCAAAAAAAGAGGTTGAGCGACTAAACAACGAGTTCACTTATGTTGAGATGTTTCATTAGTAATCCACCAAGTTCACAGCGAAAAATGTTAAGCAACGTATTTACTTCCGAAAGAATTGTGTAACATGTAAAACTGTCATGCCGAAATAGTGCCGATTACATAATTCTTGTGGAAGTTGTAATAAAATGAAATTCAACCAATTAAATGCGAATTCGATTGATAAACATGTCATACAGTGTCTTCTAGGATTTCTTGTACGTTTTTTTTTACCCTATTTTTAAACATGACTAATGGTTATTTTCTATTCGAATATTACTTTTCACCAAAAATTATTAATTTCGAGACATCTTAAATAATGCATTGTAAAAGTTATGCTTCCAGCATTAATACAGACGACTTCCTATTTATAAATTTATTTCTATCTCTTCGCGCCAGGTAAAATAAAACAATTCGACAAAGTATCTATAATATTTATACTAAATAACAAGAGGATAATAAAACGGTAAATTGTCTGAAGATGTTTCTTACATACGTAAAACACGTGTCACACCGAGGTATACAAAGTATCAATTTTTATTTAAGTGCGTTAAAATGAAGTTTCATTCGTCGAATCCATCGCAAGATATAATGAGCTTTTTGAGAGGCTCAAACAGCACACACGACATTGCCACAAAGAGTAATAATATAATACAGTAAAATAAAAAAGCTTACTCTTTGAATATATTTTTCCATAAAAGATATCGGTCATCAATAGAGACCGTAAAAACTGGAGTGGAAAAAAATAGCGATAAACTTGCAGAAATACGTAGTGTGAGAATTCTTATATGAAAATGGTAAATGGCGCGTAAAGGAGTAAAAATAATGATACTTACTTCACGTAGCAAAATTCATAATCGACTTTCTACTATATTATATATACATATGCATAAATAAGAAAATAAAAAGCGATAAAGACCATTAACGTTTTATATATAGATAATTTCAGGATAAACAAAATTTCAAAGATACTTCATAAAGTCTCCCTGGAGTTAATGAGAGTTAAATTTCAATTAATAATTAAAGTGATTAAGACGATAATAATGTACGCTGTAAATCAATTAGCCGCTGGGTTCGGGAGGCGGTCGGACCTCACTCAACGGCCGGCACAAGTAATGTAAAGCCCATTCTAAATAAATAATGGCGCATTTACCCAGTGCGATCGAAATAAAGCATAATTTAATGGCCCTAAAATGATCTGGGTTTATTCAACCGTGTGACGTAAGCGGCAGCATATTCACGGAATTGTTGGATAATTTACGAAAACAATGAATCGTAAAAAAAATGTGAATCAAAATTGTGTACCTATATGTATATGAAAAGTTCAGATTGTCATCAAGAAATCTGAATTTTCATATTTCAATTGTGCTGTTGGTACTTTACGTTATTGGCTGATTCTGGAATGGTCACAATGTAACAGAGCCTACATCAACTCACCTAGCAAAAGTGATGGCCAATAATTGAAAATACTAAAGTAAACATAACAGCTTTCGACTTTTCAAAGTACGATCATGCAAAGTACGACATTAGATTAAAGATTAACATTTCGTTAAATTAGGTTTTTGTATATTGTGTCGGATTCGTGGTGCAGTGGTCAACGTCGTTGACTACGGTAATGATGTATCGGGTTTCAAGTAAGGTATATTTAATTTTTTTAATTAAATAATAATTCACCGCTCATCTCTGGACATCTGGTTCTCTATTGAGGTTAATTCCAGGAAAATATTCGAACGAGAAAAAATTACACTCAGTATTTTATGTGACTACCGATTTCTTTCCAAATATTAATCCTTTTACAAAATTCATTTGAAACAAATAATACAAATAATGTGACAGATGACACAATACGTCGCCGAACATCATGTACGGCTATACTATTCTCATTAACATCAAGGGTTGACATCATAATTGTCATTTTTAATTCGATATCACAAAACAATTAAGAAAACACCTTTACGAACACTGGTTGGAGGTTTCCTTAATTGTGTAACCATTAAGGTGTTGAAGTCTCTTTAAAATCTTTTTTAAACGAAGTCCGTCTAGATTGCTAAGAATATGGTCTCATAAAATTAATTGTAGTAAAGAGGTTAGTTTGAACACGTTCCCAAATTAAAGAAGGATTACAAAATCGGTTTTTCCACGTTGAAATCGGTAGCACGATAACGATAGCCGTCTAACAAAAAAGTCGCTAAGAAAACAAACGAAGCATTTTCCATATTAAAAAATCTAATGAATGTCCATTAAAGAATTTAAATGCTTGATTATTTATTCGGAATAGAAGGAAAAAAAACAGAATTAAAACATATTTTTATGCATGATGGTACTGATATAATGTTATGTAACAAGTCAAGTATTATGAACGTAATTCAATTCGACACAAATAAATGTAAACGAAGAATAAATAAATATTCATGTGGCAACAAGCATGCCAGATATGGGTCCACGGCCCAAACGAGCGTACCACTCTCGTATAGGCATTATCTCTCTGTCCCTCCTTAGAGTTGAGAGGAGCGGGCGAGCGTGTGGAAGGAGAGGAGAGACGGATCGCATTATTGGCGTCACTGCGTCAAGAAGTGGGGTTGTGTGCGAGCCGGCTCGGCGGGGCGAGGGGCCGCGCCCTTGAGAAAGCGAGGGTCGCCGAACCACTCAAGGCCGCAATTGCCCCCGCCCTTCTGAGGCGTGAAGCGCTCGCTACGGAGAGTGAGCACGCAGCCGAGACACCGAATAACTTTGCAGGCGGCTGAGATTTGTAAGAGATCATTACAAAAACACTATATTCAACATAAGGCTACAAGGAATTCTGAACGCCTCGCTAGCCTACAGTTGAACAACATTACTTGATTGATTGAATGTGCATTTACTTGGTAGAACTCCATTATCATAGGACAAAAATAGCAACGTATTCAGTTGTAAAAATGTAGTAATCAGATTTAAGCTGTTAACTGTCAATTCTTGGTGGAAAAGCATTATATTTAAAAAGAAATAAAACACAATTTGAGTGTACTACTTCCACATGTTTATAATGATCAGGACCGGTTTGGCTTATCACGAGCATTATCAACTGATAAAAATACAAACATAACAGAGCTATTTATATTACTTATATAATAGCTCCGTTATGTCTGTATTTTTATCAGTTGATAATGCTCGTGATTAGCGAAACTGGTAATAACTATAATAAATAATATAAATGTTTGTTAAAATACCAACATAACGAATCTGAATCGATATTACAATATATTAATTCGTATTGATTTAGCCATCGTCAATAATCATCTGCTTTATTTAATTTAATTCTGACCATTCAGGTGCCTTAATAAACGGAGTGTGTAGTCAGTTCGTATTATATTTATATCGTTATTGCTAGGTATGTGTCTCCATGAGAATGCACGACTCTTTTCGATTGATTAGGTATGTGGTGTATCGACAAATTTACATGAAGCGGTCAATAGGAAACATTTTCGGTAACTACGCTGAACGTGTGTACATATTTGTAAAAATAAATGACAAAGCCAAGTCCTTGCCATTGAAAAAATGAAGGTTAACGAAATAATAAACGGGAAAGCATTGGAGAATGAAATACAAGTAGTTGCCATGGTAATGCCTTTGAATCCAGAGATCAAAGCAATTTTAAGAAACTTACCCGCGGACGGGAATGATATTTAACGAAAAACAATTCTTCAAATAAAATTTAAATGCGAATTCAGTCAATTTCAGAGTGTATTTAAATTACGAGATGATAAACAATTTCCTTATTTGTACTTGGATTTCATTAAAAAACAGATTTCATATTCAAATAATCCTCGGTAACAACAAAATCACGATGAGATACTTTGAAGCTTTTATGGATTAAATAGAAAATCAACATATACACATACCCATACGATGTAAGCCAATCAAAGAACATATTGAAAAACCACTGTTAAGGTGTTCTCTGCCAATTCTTGGTGGAAAGACATTATATTTAAAAATACACAATTTTTTTGTACTTTAAAAAAACTGAGGACTACAGAATTGGACGTGGAAAAATTTAGAGAGAAAAACTACCTATGGTACCTACTTTTGGTCCCCCATGACATGTAAACGCTTTTAATTTGAACATTTTTTTAGAAATAATTACATACTTCACAAAAAAAAAACGGAGAAACGTGGGAAATTATACAACCAATTAGAGTGCTACAACTTTTGCCTTTTAATATATCCGATGGATTCGGTGGTAACTTGTAGAAATTTATTTTTATAAATGGATAACTTTGTTATTCCACTGTTTGGGTTACTGATTGCGACACGTGTTTCCCCTCGCAAAGGTAGTAAGGATGCTAACATAAATTTTGCACGTCTGCCATATTTTATAGATAATCGACATTCTAGCGCATTGATAAAATAAATATTACAATTCCAAAATTTTCGAGATGTAGGATTTACATTTTAGTTTATAAAAAAAAAAAATTAAAATATTACTCCAGTCCCATCGAATCATGTTTTATATCTCGAAGAGTAAAAACTTAATTAAACAGTCAAAATCTTATGACACAAAATTATGTTTTTTTTTTTTAGATATTAATCATTAGGTCATCTTATCGTAAATTAATATTCACGTTTATGCAACGCTGTTACGCGACAAGACAGTAAGTAATCCATTCCATCCATTTATCACAGGCTGTGTCAAAATGCTCACGCTATTTTTCACGAGTATCGTTCGAAGGTGTTGGGCAAAAGCTCACGGCGGAGCATTATCACGCGAACTGACATTTACGGCGGAAATCGACGGCCAGTTTTTCCATTAACATTTGCACGGCATCGCACCGGCTGTAGCGGTCGCTGCCCACTTGCCCGCCTTGTCTGGGGTCCCAATTGGTCGGTAAATGGCAAAAATACGGCGAGTTCTTCTGCCTCAACTTTACGCATAGTCGAATTTAATACACAATACTGAAATTATTTCTTCTTAAAAATTAAACCTAAAACTAGCATAAAAAATCGACATCCAAATGATATTTAATATTTTTTAAATAAACCAAATTCATAATACATTATCGACAATTTTCTATTCATTATAGAAAAACTGTAGATGGTAAGTTGTCAAACACAAACACAAACAAAATGTAAAAGCTTTCATCAGTCGTATCGAATAATAACAAAAAATTGCTAAGTATAAAAATCGGAATACTTTAAACTGAAAAAAAAAGCGGAACGTATTCAATGGCGACGATGTGGTTGATCAGGGACGGCTCTTGGACAGGGACCGAAGACCGATCAAACCACCAGCGCGGTGATGTACTTTGGTAATAGCACATATAATATCAACTGTACTTTGGACAATTGATGTAACCCTCAAAAAATACGAAAATGATTAGATCACCTTTTAAAGACGGCAACAGCAGGTCTCGGTCAAATGATATAAATTAGAAAAATAAATTTACCACTTTTTGGAAGGGAAACCTCATTTTACATCGGTTTAAAAGGTTTAAAAATTCTGACCCTCCCCTTGACGTAAGGCACTATTATATCGAAAATCCCGACGTATAATCCCGTACCTGCAAACATGAAAATTTACAGAAGTCCATTTCAAAGATTCATAACGTAACTCGACATATAATGTTTTCGATAAAAAAAGACAATTTTTTACTATCTATAATTTTTAGGGTTACATCAATTGGCCAGTCGATTTTTTGTGCGTTTTCGATTTTGTGCTGAAAATTATAAAACGCAGTATGCCAACATCGATTCGACAGCAAACTTTGGATTTAAAAAAAGCTGATGTATAATATGTGTATATAATGTGATAAAGTGATTTATTTATCCATTGTGCATACATTATTAATCAATCAAATCAATTGGCTGGAGCTGCATATACCTAAACGAGAACATGCAACCAGCGCCTTATTTGACGCAAACCGGTTGAATGCCATTATCAGAGCAATAATCGTCTGAATATAGGTGTAAGTTTGTCACGCCAATACACATGACACATTCGTGAAAATAAACAATCCGAAAGAGCTTATGACACTGCTCGTTAAACTTTTTGAATTAAATCAATAGAGAGGATAAAGACAAAATATTAAGTACATACCTTATGTATTATGTACTGAAATATCCTTAACAGAAAAATAACATAATACAGAAGCATTCCTTCAAAATAATGTGAACAATTACCACCCTGTATTATATGTAGGGTTGGTATGTTTAATATAATTTCACTTTTAATTAAAAAAATTCTTGGTAGGAAAGAATTATATTAATCCTTTTTTTTGTTTCCACAATTTCATCACGGGATCAGAACCTGATATCCCAAACAAAAGTATTTTCAACTGAAAATTATGAAAATATTGGTAAATTTTGTTCCACACACCTGACCCTATAAACGGTACATACCGCTTATAGGATCGCGAGAGCGATAAGCTAACCACTAGTCCTGTTTAAGAAATATCCTTTTGTCACTTCATTCTTCACAAAAGCGATTACTCAACTTAGTAACAAGCAGGTCTTGCAAAACAACTTCTGTTGAGATAACGCCATTAGGAGGCAATAAGTTTCACATTGGGAGTGAACTTAATTTTAAAAATCTGTTATAGTTGAGTGAATTTTGAGTTTTTTGGTTTCTGAATCTACTCTTTATACGATTTATGCTTTGAATGAACAAAGCTACATAATATGCATATATGACACAGAAGATATGATTACTGGTTTTATTTTCCCAATCTAATTTATCGATTGTGCATCGCAATGGTTGTTGAAACGACCTTATTATTAGTAATGTAAGGTAAGTCGGACTCAGCGTGGCTCACTCCACCCACAGCTTTCGTAGATAATTTCAATTGATAACAACTGACAAATACTCAAGCTAATGATAAAAATTTCATTGCATTACAAAAAATGGAACGGAACAATTCCAAAAATGGCTCGCTCCAATCCACTGATTATTATAACAAATGCGAATTGAAAACTTTAGGCGCACAGGAGAAAAAGTTGCGAGAATATTTACAGAAATTACGCAAAAATCCTTCAACGCTCGCGCCGTATTCCTGGGTTTTCTTTGTTTGCTGATTATATAAACGCCCAGAATAGAGTTGTATCGCAAGGGTGCGTTCTAAATAAAGAAATTAAAAATACATTAAAGCCCTAAAAGTATTCAATGTCTTAAGATTTCATAAACACGACCGTTATTATTATGTAATCATGCTCGATATAAGAAATTTAAGAAAAATAATATTACAATATAATATCCCCTTATCGCTGTTTGAACCGGATCCGTTTTCGCTCATTTCGTAAAAATAAATATATATATATATATAGAACAATCATTTGAAGACTGCGTAATAGTGCGTTCAATAGAATTAAAAAAAAAATACAATTGTAAACGGTAAGGAACCAAGTTTTTCCCACGAAATTGTTACAATATTAACGAAATTCAATGATAAATCTGTTTTTAATTTTTTTTTTCATTTTTAGATTGGAGTTTTATTGAAAAGTGCGAGTATAAATTAATTAAGTAATATGTTTTAGTGCACGACGTGTTCAATATCATATATTTAGACATAAAAGTTAAGTCTTAGTTCGAATGGATTGCAAATTTGAACGTAAAACAAGTAAATCTTATGCTTAATTAAATCATGCGTCAACATAATGCACCGCGATTGCATACGTTGCGATTTGCAATAGCCAATTTAATTTGCAACTACAGTAAAACTCCAAAATCATTTTTCAAGTAGCCAAGAAAAAATATATTTTTTTAACCTGTTTGCTAATATACATTTATAAATAGATAATTGATGCTGCTGAATATATTTAAGGCCATCGATACAGATATATTGAAGTGGCAGTAATAGATAGCTAAGGCTAACATAACACAACGGCTCCAAATTTCAGCAACGAACGAAAATAGCATACGAACCGAAATGCATAATGACGAAATCGACGATAAACTATACACGAATATAATTTCGAACCCTATACTTACGAGATGCGAATGTGTATTTACTAACACGTAAAGCATACCATTAGTTGCTGCTATAAATTTGCAGCCCTTTTGCATTATTGTTATGGTATTCTGCGATGCGGAATAGGCGGGGTCGGATGCAGTGACGATGGGCGAGGAACCGGTAGAAGTTGGGCGGATTTACTCTCGGTTTCATCTCATCGAATACCGAACTGCACAATCATCGCATGATAGCATGTTACATATATTATTCTCTCTCTATGGAAGTGCATAACAGGTATGCAAGCGCAACTCGTTTTCTGTGCCGCCGCTACATGAGAGAAGAATCACAGATGGAGATTTACCAATCGAGCCAACAGCTCGGGTTTTAAAACAACGGACGGAATGACTGTGACAGATTTACTGGGCGACAGTGTACTACGATAATTTATTCAAAACGTAAAAAACACTACGTAAAAACGCAAGACTGTGGTTATACGGCACTACCTCTTATCCAACGGTTAAAACCAAATATGGCTGATGTAAATCAAAACACAAACTTTAATTGGTATATTCAAGTTGAGGCATTTATTTACATTTCAAGCGATGCAAATGACATTATACCGATAACACTATTGGCTAACTGAATTACTTTTTAAAAGAAGGCAATTTCAGTGATATACAATTTAGAAATAGGAATATCTAGAGTGAAGACTGAAGGCATGCAAAATCAAATCGTTCAATAGGGATAATCGTAAACATTGGTAGTTGTTTGTAGCGGTAAGTTCAAATAAGAATATAAAATGGAATTTTGAGTAATAAAATCAGACACATGCATTTATCTGTTTTACAATTAATATTATACTATAGGAGACTACATAATAAAAAAATTAAGTCTTTGTCAAAATATTCGTTCGTAAAATAACGATCATTCGTATGACCAAAGCCCCCTATAATTAAGATTAACTTAAGTTTGCTTTGGTATTACACATTAGTCATTGTAGGTTTCAGTGAATATCTAAGAGACGAATTGATTTTGCAACATTGATTTAAAAAAATGTGATAGTATCTTTCTCAACGAAGAAGGCATCCCCGGCGACAAGCAATGCCAAAATCTAACACCGAATTATTTAATCATCAATTTCTATGACTGGACAATAATACCGGAGTTCAGTCACGATTTTGTTAACAAGAAAAAATCCAAACAATTCGGTTCAAATGTCAGCAATGTTCAGCGGCTGAACGTTGAACTAAGCACGTTCGTTCGAGACGTCCGACGATATTTGGTCAAGATCAAACTCATTATAATACTGTACAGATAAGTAGCACAAACGAATAACCAAAAAAGAGACGTGACACCGCCACATACAGTTGGAGTGTTTCTAATACACAACGCATTCTCGATGGTATCATGTTTCACGACATCGATGACAAAAGAGCAGATTACACACATTACACACAATATATAGAAAGCAGTAAATGTTTCATAACACAAAGTGAATACCTACCCAAAGTTAAACGAGGCAATTTAAGACATGACTCCATGAGAAGATACAACATCAATGTCTGGGCCTGGGCCATCAACAGCGCCTGGGCTATTTATTCACTGCGGATACTACCCATACAGGTTATGAACATTGCCAGAATAAATTCTCGCTTCTCAGAAGACCGCTCAATACCATCCACATGATGTGTTATCCGGCGGATAGATAGTTCTTGGGATCGTAAGAACATGCACGAGATAAGATAATTGGAAGCGCTTCTTCGTAAAAGACAAAGGTTGGTACAGACAAATTCTGAAAGATTACTCAACTCTGCAGAAATGAAAAAGTCAAATAAAAAATGTATTGTTTGCAAGTATAAAACGAGCAATCAATGAGATACAATTAACAGTACAGAAATATTCCGTCAAGTAAATAGTAAATGAATAATTTGAGTTCCTGGAAATATTTGGAGCCATAATAGAATCAATTCTTAGCGCTTGGCCAGAGTGAACGCGCGATGGCGGGTGGCTTCAATGTGGCCATAGTGGACGTTGAGCGTTTTCATTTTAAGTTTTAAACAGTTATAGCAAACCATGGAAAACTTTAAAAAAAATTTAATGTATTATATGATTTATGGCCATTTGGGTTTAAAATCACTTTTGGTTTAAGCACAACATTCTCTAAATGGTTTTATTATGTAACTAATATCTGGAAATGGACTGTTTTATCCTTTGAAGTATATGTAAAGAAACGTTTTATATCATTGCAACGAGCGAAAATGAGATTTTGTCATAATAAATATGTTCAATATTTCTCATTTGTTTGACATTTATAAATCATAAATATACACTGTTACCTGAAATAAAATATTTTTTAGAAAAAAATTACGGTTCTATGTTAATATTAGTTGTTTTTTCTGTAGAATTAAAATTTAATTATTGATAATCAACTGCAGATGTGTATTCATCCACAATGCTGCTCGTACGTGTACAGGACTTGTAAATTCCTCGCTATCTATACTTTGCGTAAAAATTTTAAAAGTTAATATTGCGTGTGCACTAGACGCCTGCGGTAAGCTCATCCTGGGAACAGTTTCCCGCTTAATGCTCGTTCACCGCTTCTACATAGCCTCTCGTGCCCGCGCGTTTACTACGGCCACATGTATGGTAAGAGAACAGTGCCCTACGAACGGTCCCGCGCGAAGCTACCCGCTCGAAACAAGACGCGCGAAGCCCATTCCCTATGGCCACGGTAAAGGCGTGCTATGCATTTCAGCATGCAAGAGTTACAAGCGTCTTGCCCGCTCCACCTTAGCGCTTCCACTTTGGCCGAGCACTTCGTAAATAATATTATACATAGGATGGGTGGCTTCCCGTTATTGAATTTATTTCCCATAGAATTTCCTCTCGAAATACAAAAAAAAACTAAATATTATTGCGATTGCTTGTGTTCCCAAAAAACCCAATTCATTATTAATTTGGAATTAAAAATCAATTTCCACAATGCCGTCGCTGCACAAAATAAACCTCCAATGTGCAAAAATTCTGTTTTGAAATAAAGACAAAAACAGTTTTGAAAAATCAGAATGATTTTTAATAAAATAGTAATGCAGTTTATTGGAGAAATATTAATTACACTCTCACATCGGAGGTAAGTGCTGCACAATTTTGGCTCATTGAAAATATTTACTATGAAATAATGAAATTGTAGCATTTTTTTTATTTTGCTTTTTTACTGTTTCCTCCAAATTAATACCTGTTTGTCTTAGTCAATAAATGCTTCTGTTCCAATGTATGTATATTTAAAAAAACAATATGGCTACTATTTACTCATAAATTCTTCTTATACAGTTAGTGGATAAAAGTGTTGTAAAAGTTAGAGTAAGAAAACATTACATGTTATAAGTAATAATAGCAGGAAACAGTGAACAAGTAATACAAAACAATACTACAATATCATTATTTATTATACGATGATTTGAGAAGGCTTTAACTTTAAAACAAAAAGTGAAAGGACAATGGAAGTTTTTGTCAACGATGCAGAAAAAATCGTAGATTATTTTTACATCAAAAAACCATTTTCGTGAAATTGGCACATTGGAGATTTATTTTGTGCAACAACGATATGTGACATCACAGGAACGATTTACGACGAACATTATGTTCCATCATCCAATCGTTACACTAATTAACAAATGAAAATATCATAGTAGTGCTTGAGCTAAAACCTGAGCTACTAATCGTTCTGTGCAAGACGACTGAAGTAATGGCATTATTAGATAAATAAGAAACGCACGTCCGATAATAATAAATAATTAACATGCTGAAGCAAAACATATGGCGGACGACATGCCCTAAAAGGATTCACAGATGCCGCCTCATTCGCATTTATATAGTGTTTAGGAATAATATTTTATTGAACCATCATGTCGCGTAGAACGTTGCGATATCATTAGGGTCACACGTGAATAATTTAACCGATGCGATTGATTCAGCTCAATTATTTGTGCAATACAGATCCATATTTAATGATGGAATACCCGAATCTAAGTGAAGCGAATTTCGGATTGATTCTACAGAATTCATCGCAAGGAATATATTAACCTTCCCGTTTTCATCCTAAAAAAATCACTTCGGATCTCATGAAGTCACATTTCGTTACCGTGTAGGTTTTGTCATATATACGCATTTATTAAACAAAATGACAATTTCAAAGAGTGAAATATTTTTTTATGTATTAAGTATTAAGTAATTATTTTAGGTCATATTTTGTGTGTAAAACCTAAAATACATATCAAACTATGCGAAATTATTGAAAGACGTAAAAATCGAAAATCTTCATAGCAGAACAAGCTCGACACGTGTTTCGGTGCCGTTTGATACCAAACGTTTGCGTTTGTAACAAAACGGTTGCATACGGTACGGTCATGCATCTCGGATTGTTACTACACTATACTAATTGTCACTACGTATTTTTGATTTTTAATTATATGTAGAACTAGTTTATTTCAAAAAAACAAAATCTAAATTTTTTTGTATCACCTATTTCACAAGTAATTTAAATGTTTAAATGCCGAAGTAACTCATTGTTACACCATGAATATGAAAGGGTTAAAGGAATCCATAGATTTTTCTTTAGATGAATTCATTGGGATAATCAATATAGAATTACATTTGTTATTTCTATGATATAAATGTTAAGTGTGCGCTTCATTATTGTCAATAAACGTAATAAAAATCATAGATTATGAAATAACTCATAGCTCGACACACTTACAAACGAATAAGTAATGTAGTTTACAGCGACATGGTATGCATCTATTAAAAGCAGGAAGCTGAAAAGTTTGGAACACAAAACGAGAAATTGAAGGTATCGAGACTATAACAAAACGTTCAAGGTAAAATGTAATGTAGAAGGACTTCGCAGTTGGACAACATTCGAAAATAGCCAAATTCGTGGAAAAGAATCTGTCCTTTAATACAAGTGTAACTTCCGACAGGTATCCTCATTGTAAAATTTGAGGATAGTATATATTTATTAAATGATTGTCGACATCTCTCAGCTGTTATCGTACGTTCACCCTAGAAACTGCTCAGAAATAGCCACGCGTTGGCCAAATCAATCAATTATTTGCTGAAAAACCAGTTAAAGCTGGCGAATCACATTGAATATTAATATTATCATAAACACGATTTTAATGATATCTTTGAAATCATGTAATAAATGACAAACGTCCGTTATTACATCACCGATAAATCAGCAACTTGGCGAGTCAACGTTGTAGTCAGACTTCAAATTAAATGTGGATACACGAAAACTGCAGATGGCTAAATAATGTTAGTTGCATCTGTATTAGAGTTATATATTTTTCAGTTTTTATGGTTTGATAATCAAATTCACCAAATTCACTTTAACACGGTTTTAAACCAAAGAAAAATCCCACATTGCACTGCATTATGTGCACCTTGTTTAATTCCAGCGTGATTTGAAAATTATTATGACATGTTATGAAGAATCATAAATCAATATAAAATCAATGAAACATAAGATGGACATTTTATTTAAGGTACACTAAATAATTATGTTGTATGATATATATAAAACGTTGAAAATATATTTTTTAATAATATATATGCAATATGAAAAATTAACGGTTTTTCATTGCGTATTATTAGTTGGAACCTATCTACCATTTATATTTTTTGCACGGTAGTCTTCAGAACGTATTCCCCGTTCAAAAGAGAATTTGGTGTATTATTGTGGCATGATGTGGTGTGCTAAAAAAACAGTCGTACTGTGTATTTCAAAATAAAAATGTTGAAAACAATGCGTTTAGTAAGTGTAATCGAAATTAAATTGATGTATCAAGAAGAGAAGACTTCGGAGAAAATAAAATAAAAACCTGAGAAAAAACTTCACTACTAAAATCACAAAAAATAGTTATAAAAAACAACGTGTATTCTTTTACTACGATACAACAATATTGTAAGTAGTATTATGTTGGCTTCGCGTTGTATATTCACGTAAATACATAATAGATTATGACAGTAGGCGAGGAAAATAGCTCGAAGGGGAAGAAAACAAGCATGTTTTGTAAAGTTAACTTCAAAACATGGCTCGTTGCCAATACTATAATAATTGTTCTTGTTCAATACGGCTGGCTGCTGCTTTCATTTGCTAATCAAAATTCACATCTTATTTCCTAGTCGACTAGCCAGAAGCAATACGCAGATTGCTTTATAGATCGAAAGAGCAATACAATAGACAAATATCGATGAAAACAGTAATTGTATTAGCAAAGAATAATTGCATCCCCTCAGTATACATTGCGTACTTTACTATCCTCCTACATTATTTTACCATCTTATAAAGACAATTCAAAATACAGACGGTGAACATGCATTACACCTCGGAAAAACCATACTTTTGTGCTTTTGTGATTTTGGGGTTATGATGATTAATGATTCCATATTTTCTGCCACGCTGTTCAGTAAATTCGTTTTATGCCTATGAATCGTACAACGTGCGTAAATAACTAAAAACATATTTGTCATATCCCCGATATGTTTTAAATTGGGAGCAATGCGTCGTATTCCACGTCAGCAAATCAAGTGTCAAACCTTCTCTCACGTAACAACATTTTAGAGGAATATAAAGAAATTAAATGAAAAGTGAATACGTTATTCGTATATAAAGACTAAAGGTAAATTTAGTTTATTTTTGTTTCCTGAACAAAAGTAGTTTTTGTGGCTCCGACGTATTGCATATTCTCCATCGATATGTTGTTTTCAGAAGCAATACTGACAAGATAAGAAAACATAAAAATATTGTGCGGACCCAGTTATTCGCATATTATGACCGAAGGTCATGGTCTGGATTTTCAAGCTTTTTCGGGATGAGAAAAATAAATTTGAACAATAAATCCGGTCGGGTTTGGGTAACAATTGTGATATTAAGACTCGGTCAGACCCAGACCGGACCGGGCCTAAAGATGCCGGGTTTGGACCGGGTAATGTTATCAAATTTCGGCAGGTGCAGATCTCAAACGCGATATAAACCAACTGCGTCCGGTGCCATTGGTGCCAATTGCAACATTGCACATTTGATCTCACCAACCAGACATTAGGAAGGATTGCGCTGAAACTAACAATATCATTCAGCGCGCCTAGCAACCGGGTCGAAATAAATCCGACGAAACGGCTATGCAAACGGACGCGGCAGGAGCCTTCGAGAGATTTGCGGAGGTTACGAAATGATTGGGCAGGCCGGCCGAGAGACTCGCGTCCGAATAACGTCCGTACGTCACTCCGCGATAGTTACACATAGGATAATAAAACCAGACGCCTGTTTGTTGATATTTTAAGCAAGTCCTCGGACACGCAAAATCAGGTGACGATTGACAAGTGAGATTATTAAACACCCGGGTTACTGCATACACGGGGTACGCCATAAAGACATTGTAAATCTAGCACAATACTTTCAATTATTTAATCAATATAAACTGATGTCACATAACAATGCTCTTCTACATCGGCAGACGGCTTTCCCCTTTTAACAGGACCACAAGTGTAAGCTTTATTTAGCTAATTTCTCTCGCCGAGTCTCATGTTTAGGATCGGATAGGTGTGAGTGAATTTTAGATATCACATATAAAATGTTATATTTATATCTAGTAACTATTTACACTCACATTTGTAAAAGCAACGTTTTAAAGATTTATATTTCATCAGTTAATAATGCTCGCGATGAGCGAAATCGGTTCTGATCGTAATAAAAATATGGAAGTAATACAAATCAAATTGTTTCAGTTTTTTTCAAATAATGCCTACCATCAAGAATCGACAGCTAAACACCTTAAAAGTGACAGAAAAATCAATTTACGAAACTGTCAATATTAGGATTCGAATCCGTGAAAACCCAACGACATTCATTGTACACTCGGCAACAGGACCGGCTTAATAATCAAATATATTTAAATGAATACTTGAAAATTTCAAAACATTATTTTGTAAATTAGTGAAACACTGAAATTTGAATTCATTCCGTCATAAAAGGCTGCAGGTTCCCCACCACAGTTCTAGACACGCACTAGCGGAATGGGCTATTCAAGAGATGTTTTAAGTTGGCCATGTAAATATGCGATTCAATAAATACTAAGATGGCAGGTGAAATAAAATAAGTGAATCAATAGATTACGCTACAATTGGGACCAATGTAATACAATACAGTATAATAAAGTATGTACTAGGTACTGATGAATAATGTCATTATCTTAAGTACGACAAACTACTGTTATATTTAAATACTAATGGCTTTTTCAATTTCGAAACAGCTTTTATATTCCGTATCATTTAATGTCTTGAAATAACTATTACGGCATGATAATAAGTAATAAATTATTTGAAATATATATCCGATTAAGAAATAAGATTTAATTGACATCATGATACAAATGCGCCACATGTGTAAATAAGATATTCGCGAAGAAATACACTCCCAAAAACCTTGAAGAAGTTTCGCTCGGCTGCTTCGGAGTAACAAAAAGCTGCGTGAAATAAGCGAAAACGAGAAGTCTAATCCAATTCAACGAAAATATCTCACAACAAACGACGTTTGGATTGCATAAAGAAATCCAAGGCAGATTTAATAATATTTTTCATAAATAACTGAAAGTAAAATATATGCTACAGTTCTACGATTTAATAATGAGAGATTGAATATTTTTTTGTTGTTAATGATATCATACGTTACTAGTTACACTAGCTTCCTAGAAGACATCGCAACAAAGAGCCAAGATATTTCTTTTCTTAGCAAAGTTATGTTATAACTGTATCAGAACGAGTAATGAAAACCTTGGGGAAAGGTTGAAAGCTTCAAAGTGAAAGCTCGCCAAGTAGAACAAAAAAAAAAACAATTGATTCGTTTGAAAACGCTATTTCGCTGAACGAAACCGGGCCCTATACAATTTAAACAAGCCTACAACTATTTAAAAAAATTAGGCACAATTTGTTTGTACTACTTCCACATGTTTATAATGTTCAGGACCGATTTCGCTCATCCAGGCATTATCAACTGATAAAAATATAATCATTATAGGACTGTTTATATAAAATCGAATGTTAACAATTAGAAGGTATATTAAACAGTTGGTTCATGAACTAAGACAAGAATTTACAGGTTATCGAATAAATTATATTCTCAAATTATAAGTACTACAAGTGTATTTCCATATCAGTATGTAAGTAAATATCGATTTAATAAGGTGCTAACTGTAAAAGAGAAATCTAATTCAGTTCGTTTCATACGAGATGTGTAGTTGGATTAATTCTTTGAACTGTTATTACAATAATTCTCTACCATATTCATGAAATAATACGAACATAAAATATTCAGTTAGACGTCTTGCTATACCACAACATTTTAACGAGTAAATTGTAGATAATTCGGGATGCGAGGGCGGACGGGCGAGTGGGCCAAGGGCGACGGACCGCGCCGAGGCTCGGCTTCAGTCGACCAAAGGAGAAATGGTTCGATACCCACTCCGACGGCCTGACCCTGTGTGCGAGCAGCCGCCGACGAATAAAATTGCTCTTTCACCTATTACGTGACTTGACGTGAGCCACATCCAATTAGAGAAGCTATTACGCCCGTATCTATGCCGGCGTACACCTCAACGCATTTCGTTTTCAGTCACACAACACTGCACATCGGGTACTAAACAGACGCTGTATTACAACCTTATCGACGTGGGAAATATAAATTAATGTTAAGACGAAAGGTGTGGTTAAATTTGAAATATAACGAAATAATCAAATCCCTTTGTGGGAAAAGTTCAATATTCTAATTGAATACAAAACCAGACTTTTTGTGCGCACCTATACTGCACGATATTATTACCAAATAATCTATAACAGTGTACTTCAACCTTTCAACATCAGCGACCCGGTAAAAATTGGAAAAATATTTCGTGGACCGGCGTCAACCAGATACACATACATACATACATAGTCAGTTCTCAACTTACGACAGCTTTAAATAGATTGGAAAAAAATATTTTTTCTCTTCAGTTTCCGATAAATACAAAGATTAAGTGCGCATGATTTTATATCTTCCAAAAGGCGATTATTACCTCTCTACGTGGATCTTTCATTTTAAAAACACAAAAAAAACAAAACGCACGAACGCGATAAAATAAGTGTCGTAGATAGGCGAACTGACGAAATAATAGCATTCGGTGGTCGTGCACGTGTCTACAAATAAGTGCTACCAGAGACCGTTGAGTGTTGTTTTTTTTTATATGGAGTTAGTCCCAACAGTAGAAATTCTCCGAATCGTGTAACGATGTGGTCGGGTTAAAGTTTTCGCGGACCACAGGTTGAAGAACACTAATCTATATTACACGGAAGATACCTCCGAATGGATGCAAGTGGTCAAATAATTAGAGATTACCGGCACGATTACATCGCGACTATTACGACACGGTGAATGTGAAAGTTGTATAATATCACATCACTATGCGCACTGGAGATTTATGTTAAAATACTCAAAGCTAATTTGTATAATATGCGGTCACAGTATGTTAATATGGAAATGTCTTTTTCAGTAACCACCAGAACGTAGAAATCGTTGGAGAAGAAAAAGAAGACGAATATAAAATATTTTAATCTATTAGACTCATACTATTTTTATATGAAAGTATTACGAAAAAATTTATTTCTCTTAAAGATTAACCAGTGGTCAGTACTTGCCTTCTCCTATCCAAACGAGAACAATCTGTATCACATATTACAGTATTCTGCCGCAGACTGATCACTTTACATTCAATTTCGAATAGATAGATGATCTGAGGATGCTACTCAAAGAAACGATACGCGAGCAAAGCTTGATTACCCAAGTGGATGGAATAAAAAAGCTATTAATTATCATTCGGTGACAAAACAGACCAAAAAATAAATACATATTTTTTTTTTAAATTTTGTAATACGTCTTTAAACATATTTTCTTTATAATAAATATAAATATAATATGGAGATTATAAACACATACTAAATCTGTTATCGCGTTTCATTTACCGAATACACCTATTAATTAAAACTCCGTTGAATATGTATTAAATTCATTGATAGAAACGACAAAAATATTACGTGTCTTATTTTACTAGTGTTTTTTTTTTGTCACTGTTCTGTTTGGTCCAGTTACCGCATAAGCCTATAAGCTATGATATAACCCCGCTGGAAATAATAAACTCTTATAACAAAATCGACATAATATAACTTTTATAAAAGAGGAGCACAGTACAGTGGTGGTGGTCCAGTGACTTTTATAAACGGTGTTATTTCCCTTTGACATTTTCAAAGCCGGCATGACGATTTGTTAAGCGGGCTTCATAGTAATTAACGTAAGGAATATGGTTTTCTTTTTTAGACATGGGATTGTATCCACTTTCGAAATATAAACTATCTGATGACACAACACGTACTGCATTATAACATTGCTAAGAAACAAAATCAGACAGTGATGCAACCAGCATGTCTGTTAAATAAACGACAATACTGAATGTCTTTTTATGTACGAGCATAAAAAAACATCGTTTTGCAGCCAAATAGTTGTCGCGAGAGTCTTATTGGATATGGTGCTTATTGAAATAACTTCATTCCATGGCAGAAGTAATAAGTAATCCCATATATGCCATCAATTTATTTTAACTAAGTATCGACGCTATCAACGCGTAATGGTGTCCACATCTAAGCATTTGTGCGCGTTATGAGTCATGATTTGCTCAGTTGTGGAGTTTAATGATTTCTTTTCATTCAACTCTTTCATTATCAATTCATTGAAGTCATTAAACTCCACACCTGAGCAAATCATGACTCATAGCGCGCACAAATACTCACATGTGGACACACCATAAGACTAGAAGGATAACCTATGCTGTCGCTCAATCCTGATAGTTGTGCAAAATTATTACGATAACTGAAAAAGCAAACGTTCGATTCAACTTATTTCAAAATGCGCACATTTAAAACGATTGACCTTTTTCTCCAAAGCGAAATGATTTTAATAAAAATAACTGTGACCGAGATGACAAATTGTTATTTTCTTGAAATAAATAATACCATTTCCAATAAATTCTTCTAAATAGACAATAGTTAATTCAGTATACGTAACGTTGGGTAACGCCGGGAGCTTAAGAGGCTCTATCTAGTCTAGATAGATCTAGTGATGATGCAAGAGGTGGCTACGTTGCAAGGTGAACGGCCAAACGAGGGTAGCTGGGAGGCGTGTGGAAGCGGCGAAATGGTGGCACGGGGCGGAAAAGTCGACAGGAGACGCCCACTTTATGCGGCTACATCCGGCTACGTGGAAAGTACCGTAATACAATATGAAGGCGAACTTGCGAAACCTAATATGCAAGAGGTGAAGGGAAGATAATGGGTTGTGTATCAATGATTTGTAGTATGTGTCACTAGTTATATGTATAATTAATTTAGAGTACAGAATAAAAAATGAATGAGACATTTTAAAAATAATAAAGAGGGAAGCAGTCACCAAAGAAATCTAATTGGCCATATTTTTCTACGCCCAGACAGTCAAATATTTTTTTTAATTATTGCCCTCATATTCGGTTACTCAACTCAAGATCAAATGGTTTAATAATTGTACAATTAGATATAGGTAAATAGGATTAAAACAAGATTATTTTCATGGCATGAATAATCAAACCTTAAAGGGACAAATAATACACTATAAAACTTTGTTAGATGCTGATACAAAACAATATTAAATCACTTAGTTAGCTAAGTTAGCTTCAACAAGAAACAACGTTTTAACAAATTATTAAATAACTAGAGTATTAAATTCAATAAGACTAGGGCTTTGCCACCAGTCAAGAGTAACCTTGATACGAAAGATGCGCAGACAGAAAGCGGGAGTGTGTGTGTACTGAGTTGTGATGTGCGTTACAGATATGCAGATAAATCAAAAAAAAAAAATATATATATATATGGTAATATAGTTACTTCATCCATATAAAAGAGAGGAGAAATCATTGAAATAATCTTGCCTTGAGCTGTGCTCAATTCGTTAATATATTTTACGGTTACTACATAACATTGCTTCGTCACGACCAAATTGTAATAAAAGCTCAATTTGACATTCTGACGTGTTTGATGTTTTTAAAGAGAAGTTAATTCGAAGTTGTTATCCATAGGAAGTCTTCGAAGAGACTAAGTTTATTCCTCTTTCAGAAACGAAAAAACTTAAAAAAATAGACGAGAAAATCCGTAACCGGACCAAACAGAACAATTCGAAGATAATATTTTTGTCGTATCAATTATTTATTGAACATATATGTCTATAGACATGAGTGACTTCTCATCGTGTTGATCTCGTACAATTTTCCGATTTTCATAATTTTTGGCGAATTATATATTTTTTTTCAAACAAATTTTAAAATATTTAAAAAAAAGTGCTTTGTATTATATGAAATATACAGTATGGCCATTTGCAAATATTTGTCTTTAATATCTACAATAAACACATTCTAATTGCATATAACAGTTCATTACACTTTTTTGTTTTTATAAATTCCTAAATTTGAAAATTTGGATTATTGAGATTTTGTACACTTTTGTATATTTGATATTGAATATTTGATATTATTTGATTTTGTAAATTTGATATTGAAATTCCATCAAGCACCCTCAGTCGATGTCTTAAATTCCTAAATGTTTTTTAAATTAATAAATATATTATTTATTTCTTATATGTTCAATAAATAATAGACAAAAATATTATTTTTAAATTCTTCTGTTTTTTCCTGTTCTGATAAGTCATATTGTTTAGAAGTTTAAAAACATTTTCTGACATAAATCATCTTTACAATTTCAATCATTCGCGATAATATAATTGTTATCATGATACGTTACCGTCATATTGAATATCACTATATACAATTTTAGAGCAAAAAATTCTCTTTATTGTCAAGCAAATTATTGTGTAATTGGGTATATTTTACAAATACGCTGGTAGAAGTTTATGCGCTATTACTTTCTTTGGCGAATTAAAAATATTTCTTGCCGCAGCAAAATCAAGTGAAATGGAAAAGCATATTGCGAGATAGAAAATCAACGTACAGCGTGACGCGTGCAGTGTAATAACCGCGCAGCGATTTTAACAATTTCGGTGAGCTGCGGTCCAAAGCTGAAAATATTGTGGTTCAAATTTTATAACACAATTTATTATTCACGGCAGCCTTTCAATATGTAATTCGGTATAATAAATATTAAGTGTTTCGTTATATCAATTTATATCAGTTACAAAGTGATGCCATAAATGGTTTTAATATTGTCAATAAATTCATACGTGAAGCGGTGCTGTATAAAGCAAATTGTTTTGAAGTATCAAACGAATTTTATATTGACAATAATTACTGTCGCAACCTTCTGATAACTTAATTAAAATAAAATGTCGTTGCTATTCACCTGTATTGTTTCACTACTATTATTATTGTATTTGATAACATTCCATCAAAAGTTTGACAGCCGTTGAATAAACACAAAAAAACTATTTCGGTTTACAAGTTTTACATTGTTGCATAGGAGAGCAGAGTTTCACGATATTAACCCATTGTCATGCCGATTTCTCACGGTAATAAAATATAAAGAATTGTACATGGCAGCTCCTGTTCGCTAGCAATAGAGTTCAGGGTCATAAGGGTGAAATATCAATCTGAGAAAAAATGACAATATAGTTTATTGTTACGGAAGATTTATTTCACATTGTTAACATTTACTTCTATTTTTAGTTTTCAATTAATTTTCAATCAAAGGAAATATCCCAATACTTCCTAGACACTTTCTGAATTGGTATTTTAATATATATGACGTCATCGTTAAGTCATAGAAAGCTAGAAACTAATCCGCTTCGTTACCTTTATTTTAAGATAAAAAGTATGATGTAAAAGCTCCAGAAAAAGTCTTAAGAAAATTTTATGAACGCTGAATCATTATATTTGTCCGATTACAAGCCACAATGAAATCATTTTCAAATCAGGATACTTTTTCGTACACTTGTCTATGCATAAAATAGGCACTGTGCGTATTCAACAACCCTTATCATCGACAACCTATGCAAATAATATTTGTTCCATCTATTCGTGAAAACATAGTCGTTTCGTACATTTATTGTAAGTATATTTTGTCGGCGTCCGTGGCGCAGTTGGTTTCGTCGCTGGCTACGGTTACGGATGTCTCGGGTTCAATTCCCGGTGCGGACGGTTTTTCATAGATTGATCATTAAATCGATTTATGGATTTCTGTTCGTAGTCTGAGTCCTCCCTTCCACCAATCCCATCCTCACGGGGCGTAACGAGAGCGATTAGCTAACCACTAGTCCTTTCATAGCCCTATCCTTCTATCCCTACTCTCTTCGAAAAAGAAAAGAGAGGTTGAGCAACTGAGTGACAAGCAGTTCTCGTAGAAAAAAAATTCTGTCAAGATACCTCCATTAGGAGACCATATGCTCCACATTGGGAGCGGACATGGAAAAAAAAAAAAAATATTTCGCCCAGTAGGATTCTTTCGCACGATCGATTTTAACAGCTTAACGACCACGCTCAAGTATATCGATCCGTGCACCTGATACCAAGCAAATCAGAGAAAATTTAAATTATATCCGCTGTTCGCAAAATTTGAAGCAATTTTGAAACCCAATGTCAGGTTTCGTTGAAATAAAAATTAATATGAAGTAAACACTCTGATGAGTAAAATCATTTAACTTTGTATTTATATTGACGTATACAGAGTTTGTTTCAGGTGCTTTCTCTCAAGAAATGTTGAAAATTTTTAACCTATTACGATCTCCATGGTTTTCCAATTATAAGCATATGAATTATTTTTAAAAAGTAAAAAAAAAACACTTGGATACACATATACATAAATTTATTCTTCTGAATATATGTATATTTAGCACGCTTGACATATTTACGAGCTCTCAAGCCATAACTAGTCACTACAAAAACTACTATTGGCAACATGTTTCCGAGACATTGAGAGGCATTATGTAAGCTTCGAACCTTTCTTGAAATAAAGGAAAAAAGCTCCACTCGAAAATGTAACATGTGACCTCAACAGCTGGCATAATGTTGACCCGTAGCGAAACACGCAGAAGTGCGGGAATGGTCGTTAGAGGTTGTCGCAAATTTCCGCACTAGTGCGTGATTGGTCGTTAACGTGTTAAAGAATATCAAGACATTTATCAGCATAGCGGAAATGTATCACTAACAGATTCGGCAACGTAAATGTTACGGTCGACAAAGATTATCGAACTCTTCTATAATTGACCCCTACGAGGATAATTAATGTTGCCTGGCAATTTTGCAAGATCTTACGACAGTAGCAGTCTAAGTGTTTCCTGTCGTCTTCCAACCATCGATTCATTTTGCATTGGGCATATAAATTAATAGCGCGACAAACAAGACATTAAATTTATTGGCGATATCCTGTCACAATTACCGGCACCGCCCGTGAGCTGTAAGTTGCCTGTAAAGTAATACCTAGCAATATATTGGACAACCTTTCCAACATATATATTATAAACTATCATGCAGAAATAGTTTTAAAATCTACAGTGGAGGTCTGCGCGGGCGGAAATTTGATAAAATAACCTGGTCCGAGCCCGAGTCTCAATATCGCACTTGTCACCCGAACCCGACCCAAGCCCAGCCTAATTTTTCTCAGCTAAGAAGAAACCTAATTGTTTTACATGAACAATAAAATATACTAAGTATTGTGCGTATATAGTTGAAACATATTTTTTAAGAATCAATTTTGTTTGTTGATAAACGATTTGATTACCGCATGGCTAGGTCATGACCCCGAACAGAGTGCAACATTTTTTGCTGAAAAATTAATTCCATACCTGTGATACGGCCGTGCCCAAATCACATTAGTCTTTACCCGTCCGAACCATACAAACATCTAATTTACAGTTTCTCCTGCTAATTAAAATTTATCAATTGCAGATTCATTTTAAATATCAATACGGCGAGTCATTAAATATGCTCGGTTTTTATCATTAGCAAACGAAGGGGAGTAGCAAA
Organism: Himalopsyche phryganea; assembly: GCA_022494535.1. Taxonomy (NCBI): domain Eukaryota; kingdom Metazoa; phylum Arthropoda; class Insecta; order Trichoptera; family Rhyacophilidae; genus Himalopsyche; species Himalopsyche phryganea. Next base: position 894,408 of record JAGVSL010000129.1, read on the forward strand.
ACTAGTTCAGGTTTTTTTTATACCAATGTTTGGTTGTTTCGACACGGATCGTGACCAAACTTGAATGTAGGCACTTTTGTGGGATCAATTTTGTTTTTATATATCTATAAATGTGATATTGAGGCTCGGGCCTGATGACGGGTTCGGACTCGGTAATTTTATAAAATTTCGGCCCTTGCAGACCTCTAATCCAAAAGCACTTCAATAAACAGAATTAAAACACAAACTCTTTCTTTGCTTGAGTACCGGACTGAGCGCTGCTTTCAACGCATGCCGGGTACTCACTAGTTACTTATATTTAATAAAATTAAGCTACCATTGATGAAGGCATATATTTATAAAATGTTGAAAAATACTCCATCTTATCGTTACAATACTCTATATTTTATATAATATACGATAGTATATGAGCCTGTGAAGAGCACAAACTGATAAATTCACATTTTTGTCAAAATTAAACAAAAAAATACGTACATAAATATACTATAAGTCATTTCACACAATATTTAATTGACTTGCAAAATCTGACAAAAGCATACGAAAAATAACGTTTAAGCATTTATTGACATGCAGAATCAGGCAAGTTTAATAGTTACAATCAAATGACGGTATGTCCAATTCTATTTCACTTATATTTATTACAATTAACGGTTTATTGGGTACCAATAATATCCACACGTTTCCTAAGTGGAAATATGTACAAAACGATGGGAAAAATAAACTGTTGCTAAAACAAAAAAAAAGGGTGAAACATAAAAATGTGTTACGACTATTATTATATCGATGTTTGCTTTGAAGCGCCACATATATACACATATTAGTATGCAATGTACACTGCATCCAATGGTCGTTGGTGCATTATTTGTGTACTAGTAACCGTACCCGTCATAGGTGACGGTATTGAAATCGAAATACTGAATGTCTAATGTAGCTAGTATGTCGGAGCTGTGTGTGCATTTTATTTTATTACCACCGCGAACGCTTCGGTCATGAGAACATTTCATAACTACATGTGATATGTGATAATAATAAAACGTCTACAGAGCGGTCTGGGCTATTATATATAAGATTATTATTACATCAGAAACGTAACAGTATAAATCTAATACGCCTAAAGTTCCTACTTGACCATTCCAAAATAGTGCAATCTCTGCTATCAGTTACCGAAATGAAACCGCCATTGTACCGCCGATTAATAATGATAACGATCAATCAACAGCAAGACTGGTTAGTCCTCGGAGACATTGAATCCCACGCCCGTGAATGCACGAAGACCACGAAAAAGAAATATATAGCTATAGATAAACTTCAGACAGCGTCGGGTTTATCGATCCCGCAGTCTTATTTATCTTTGGCGTTTATTTCAACATCCGGTTACGTGAGTGCTTCTCAAAGAATCTTGACGGAAGGCACTCGACATCCAGAGATGGTCGCGGCATTCTTTTGAAAAGTGCTCAATAAATAAATTTAACATCAGCGTCCTGATCCGAATAATAATCAACCATAAGTAATTTAGAAAATATCCGCACATTCATGGCTGAGTAATTTTATAATATTTACAATGTTCGTGAAGGAAGTTCTATAAGAGTTTATGATGTCTAATTTTTTGAAAAACAATCTAGAAAAGAGAGCTTGCGAGTCCCACAATATTCCACACTAGATAGGTATATGAACCATAAGAACAAAAAATACACATTTGATAATACAGCTGATGGGCTGACAAACGTTCGAAAAAAACAAAAACAGAAGTCAGAAATAAGCTGTGCTTACTTTTGAGCGGGATGGCAATTGTTGAACAAAAACGATCTATCGAGGTAATATTTTGGAGGTGAACACAATATTTAAAAGATATATCTGGGTTCCACTGTAACACATTCCAGATATGCTTATTACTCCAGCCGAGGTCACAACAGTATTTTTGCTGATCCGCATCCAAAATGCACGACGACAGCTCGAAGTTTGTGATAAATAGGGATATTAGATGGATCGCGAATAATATTTACGATGGCGATTTGTGGAGGCACGAGCAAAGATGGTATGACCGCGGACGACGACCCCGCCAAATAAAAAGAGTTATTTCAGTCGGCGCGAACGGAATGACATCATCGCCTAAGAAACGATGTGCTGCAGTGAGGTACGACAACCACCTGTTGCGGGATGCCGACAAGCGAAGCCTCCGCGCTGCGAGATGCAAATTTGATGTAACACACCGTGTAAGTCGCATTGTAACAACGCGAAAATTAATAAAGAACTGGCGCGGAGATGCTCCGTTGCTGTGTTTTGGACGAATTAAATCACAAGTATTTAATTGAACTGAGGTTTCTTTTTTATGCGCGTATTTACTAAAACATAATTGGATGGGCAACGAACGGAGGAAAACGTGTTTTGCCGAACGATTATCTGTTCAGTATTCAAATACATGGTCGTTTTAAAAAATGACAGCTCACAAGAAGCAAGCAAATTTCTATAAGGATTCTATAATGCTAATGATCATTACGGATAGGAAAAAGGTAGCAGATGATTCACGATACTTAATGTTAAGAGAATTTGAATCAATAGCTTCATTAAAATTGTTATTACACGTGGTGAGATTGCCATATTCATTTACATAGCGTGTATTTTCAGAAAAATAAAGTTCAGAATTCTAGTAATTTTCAACATAAACTGATGTGTTGTATATTCTTGATTGTATGTATATTATTGAAAATATTATTTAACCTAATGCAGGGCGCGTCACCTGTTATTTCTTATAACTCATTTCGTGGCACAAATCTGCTGCTTTTGTGCTTCATTGTACGAATGTGTAAGGCACATTACGACGTATTATATTATAATTACGAGGTATATAAATTGTATACCTATAATATTTTGTTTTCCAAGATCAGCTCCCTTCAAAGATGATATCTTTATTATTATTTATTTGTTTTTTCTCATCTCACAAATGATAAGACTCATACAATAAATTATTAAGTGTCAATTACAAATTAAAATGTGTTAAATTTGGATTATTGAGATTTTGTAATTGAAATTGGATTGACTCAGTTCGAGTCCATTCGTGTGCTCGAATGCCTGAAGATGCCGAAAGGCGAAACCCGGGTCGTTGGTGACAAAATACATGGAAGTGTACAAAATCTCAATAATCCAAATTTGATATTGAAATTCCATCAAGCACCCTCAGTCGATGTCTTAAATTATATAAAATGTGTTACTTTAATTAGTTCGTGGGCTATGGCTACGGATGTCTCGAATTCAATTCCCGGTGCGGACTGTTTTCATAAGTTGATATTTCAATCGATTTATGGATTTCTGTTCGTTGTCTGAGTGTTTGTGTTGTCTAAAACTCCCTCCTCACCCATTCATCCCATTCCCACGCGGCGCAGCGAAAGCGATTAGCTAACCACAAGTCCTCCCCTAGCCCTATCCTTCTATCCCTACTGTCTTCGATAAAGAGAGGTCGAGCAACTGAGTAACAAACAGTTCTCAAAAAAACTTTGTCGAGATACCTCCATTAGGAGACCATATGCTCCACATTGGGAGCGGACATGGAAAAAAACTATAATATTAATCCTGTTGCAGCGGATGTACAGTGGGCCCTGAAATCTAATTTACCGCCACACACATCTAAGATGGAGTAGATATATATTTTTATTTCTAGATTGTTAGTACACTTTGCTTTCAATTCACTATTTATAATATGTCATAGAATAAGTATAGATCTTGCGCGGCATAATTCGTTTTTTACAATTATGAATGGACAGAAAATTTATCACGCTGAGATACAGATTGGAAACAATCAAAACATAAACATTGATATTTAGTATCGCATATGTAGTATTAAAATCAATACGGTCGAAATCACGAATCAAAAAGCTACCGTTTAATTTTATCAGAAGTCATAAATATTCTATAAATTATCTCATATCTCAAATCGCGATGACATAATACACTACATAAATATGTATATTTCAATGACATTCGCCCACCCGTTATTTTCGATAATAATATTTCGATCAATATGTAAATGAAATGCGACGTTTTTTAAATATAATTTAATTAATTAAGTAGCCTTAAGAACAAAATTCCTTGGTTTAACTTGAAAGGGAAAATGCCAGCATCTATATGAAGAGTAGTCGTAATTATTCTGATACGCATTGTTTATTTGTATTCAAAGAAGTACGGCCAATCTGGGTAATTTTAGCCCAGTTCTGAGGGTTTTTTGTATTTTTATGGTTCGCCATTGCATTTATGTGTAGTACTGTTCTACATAGAAATGTATGTCTTAAGATGAAATTTAACCAACATAAATAGATTTATTGTTATAATTTTCCATGTAGTGGGCCAATCTTACACCGATGGGCAAACTTACCCAAATGCGAAAACATTATGAGTATTAGTGTAGACAAATTTTCAAATATAGATTAATTAAATTGCCGGATGAAAAATGAGCATATTCATTTATTGTTTTACCTAAAAGATTGACATAGCGTTATAAGACAGATTTAAACTTAGTTAAATATAATTATTTTTTTCCATATCCGCTCCTAATGTGGAGCATATGGTCTCCTAATGGAGGTATATTGACAGAATTTTTTCTACGAGAACTGCTTGTCACTCAGTTGCTCAACCTCTCTTTTCTTTTTCGAAGAGAGTAGGGATAGAAGGATAGGGCTATGACAGGACTATTGGTTAGCTAATCGCTCTCGTTACGCCCCGTGAGGATGGGATTGGTGGGAGGGAGGACTCAGACTACGAACAAAAATCCATAAATCGATTGAAAGATCAATCTATGAAAACCGTCCGCACCGGGAATTGAACGCGAGACCTCCGTAACCGTAGCCAGCGACGAAACCAACTGCGCCACGGACGTCGACAATAAATATAATAAGCTTTGAAAAACACTCAAGTGATTATATAATATCAATATGATTTTCATAACAGCCTTCAAATGAGAAATTAATATCAAGTAGGTTGTATAGATTCATGAATTAATTGTAAAATTAAGATTCATGAATTAATTGTAAATTATGTTTGGCCTAGACTGATATTCCCGACAGCAAACCTGTCACCTTGTAACGACAAAACCATTATCATGAATTAATAATATAAATCGGTTTGAAACGCAATGAAAGCTTTTGCCCGCAACCGTTTGTAGTAGTGGTGAACTTTCGCCGAACTCGAAAACTTCCATGAGCTTTTCGCATTGTAACTTCCCCGACCTCTCGAGGGCAATCGGTTCTACATCCGACTCGGGCGGAGGACAGCTCGCGTGACACTCGAGTGGCCATAATTGGCACGGCACAATTCCGGAGATTCGCCGCGACATATTTGCTATTCGTGTGTTGCTTTTGTTCGGAACGACAATATATTAGTAAGAGGCGAGAGCGCGACATTACGGAAATGAATGAGTCTCACTGACCTTAGAGCCAACTCATGATCGTCCACACTCTTGGAACGACAGTTATGAGCGGAAGCAGAATGATATTATTTAATAAAGTTGCCTAATTTCTAAGAAAACTTTAATTTCAATGTTTAAGCTTTAACCATGTCTACTAGTTATTTATTAATGAAATGATAAATTATTCAAATGAATGAATTGAAGGTATTTATAAAAATACACCATTCGTGCTTATGAGATGTAGTTGGATATTTATTTATTCGCCCGTATTGCGACCCTTTTTTAAACTTATTTTTGTAAAACCGGTATTATTTTTATCAATGCAGTATTGGCATACTTATCTCAGGCTGTACAGACACTTAGAATTACGTTCAAATACATATCTTTCCGTATTTGCGGAGCGATATGTCACGGGCAATAAAAAGCAATTTCGCAATCTGCTCAACGTCTGTATCGCTTTCACGTAGATGGGTTTATTTGACATGCGAGTGTGGAGCAAGACGTAGGCGCATTTTCCGGCTTTCCGCTTATCCGTCTACCTATACCCGGAATAAAGTGATATAGCTTCGGGCCGGTCTCTCTAGCGTGCATTCACGGAGCGACTGTGGAGTGGACTATGAAAAATATACGACACACCTTAAAGGCTCAAAGCGCTTGATATAAAAATACAACAATGGTTTTCACGTCATTAAAATATCTAGGACGAAACATTTTTACTTTGAATTCTTTTGAATTTCGTGTGAGTAGAAATAGCTGCAGTCCAAAACATACCCATTAAATAACCATCGACAATATTTAAGCCCAGTGCAATAGTAGCACTCATAAATTCGTCAACGATAATTATTAACGATAAGTCAAGAGAGAATGTAAAAAAATCATAATAAACTATGCGAATTGTGTAATGCAATTTTACAAATATTATGTTAACGAATTATAAAGCTAAGAATTTCGATAAATATGTATGATGAAATATATCAGGTCTCGAATGAAAGTAATCTATGCAATAAAAAGAGACGGCATTCCAAATCAAATCAAGTTCAAAATTAAACATTTTATTCCACCGAATTCATAAGTGTGAGATCAGTAAGCTTATACATGAGGCTCGACAATGGTTAAATAAAGATCAATATCTCCTTCAATCGCCGGACAAACACCAATACTTATCGTTAAACGATTTGTTCGATAAACTTTTCTACATATACATAAGAACAACAACTATCTTCAGTTTTATTGATGTAATCTGCTAAAATAATAGTATGACCAAACAACAAGACAATAGCACGCAAGCGAATATATAATACACGGTGTCCTTTCGCTGCCAAGCCGTCTGGAGACCACCAGGGAGTGCCTACAGCTGGCAGTGTGGGAGAGAGGACTGCGCCACTCCAATTGCGGAGGAGGCGCACAATACGACGCCCCATTGACTACCTGTTCGGCGTATTATGTCAATCCGTCGAATCCGGGTGACATATTGAAGAGCATCAGGAAGAAACATCAACGTATCAATCTCAAGAGTGCTGCTACCATGGTGTAATGGATAAAATTGGATTGCTGAGGCGTAAGTGGAACACCGATATTTCGTTTATGAGAAATCGTTCGGCTTCATTACGTTTGTTTTAGACATAAATTTAGGCTCAGCCGACATTATTAGAGAAATTATTCGAATTCACTACATTTCATATGATTTCTACGTGAATTTAAGATACGCGACTCCTTTTAATGGCAAATCCATTTATTTAAACGTCATAAGATTAAAGTTAGGTACCAAAATATTTACCGAACACTAAAATTAACCACTTGTAGCATTTCTTATAAGAAACAGCCATCAACAGTTGGCATTATTAGAGATATTAGAGCAGCGGTTCCCAAAGTGATTCCTACGGACCCCCAGGGGTCTGTGGCAAATTAAAAATGTTTGAGGGTGCGTGGACAACGTCGGAGGGAACAAAAAAGATATAATATAAAATAAAATATTGTGCAAGTTGAAATAAATAGCATTAAATAAATTGATAGCGATTTGTTGGGTGTTGGAACACTACAAAATCAGATAATTCTATACTGATAGAGCAATTTATGGTATTATCCACCAATGACGAGTGGAAACCAATGTTTGAACAAGGGTACCACAGATTCTGGTTACAAAAATTGATACCAATTTCATATCCTGCGTTATGGGTCACTAAACAGAGGCTGTTGATTGCTTTCTAGTCTTCCTAGCGAGTAGAAAGTGGATTTAATGCAGTTATGAACCTCATCATACTTTAAATATCAAAATGATTTATTTATATTTTATATTTACATCACTATTTACCATTCATCACAATTAATTTAATAGTATTTCTATTATGCAGTTATGTAGAATTATTTTTCTTCGGGGTTCATGGGTAGATTTTTCTCTAAGAAGGGGTCCATGGGCATAATAGGTTTGGCAACCACCGCATTAGAGTGACTAGTCAGGAATGAACTTAGAATGAACTTTACATATCTTATATTGAGAGCTAAAACAGTACACTTGTAAATATATTAATTTACAGTAATATGATGGTAATGCAATCTTTGAGGGTATGAATATACCTAGGTCGAGTCGCTTTCTTCGAATATCACGCAAATTGGTTCATCGAATTAGCGTGTAAAGGTAATCTCAACAGATCTCCCGGGACGGGCGGAGAGGACGGGTTCGAGAATGGGGACGGTTTCAAGTTTAAGGGTGAGTGGGCGCTCGGTGACTTGCGAGAGAGGACGACTTCCGGGAAAGTCTTCGGTTTGGGCGGGAAGCGGCGCCGGCGCCAGGCCAGGAAGAGGCACCGCGACCCGAAAACACTTGTCGACTATAATTGAAAGGGTAGAAAAGGGTTTTTCCGAAACTGCCAGGTTGAGTTTTGTAATATTTCAAAGAAATTTGTAACTTTCTTTGTTTACAAACTTAACACGAATCATCGAACAGGCGATATAATATAAATTGCATGTACATACCTATGTTTTCATTAAAATAAAGTTTTTATTAAATTTGAAACACTTTTCATTCCTAAGTATACGCCTTTTGCCGTTGGCTGTCTGTTTGATTATTTCTTCCCAAAGAATGGTAAAATAATTTACAAAACGAAATTTAAACTTTCATGTATTGTTAAAGTTCACTATGTCGATATTTGGTATCTGCAAAAACAATATTGTTCCAGCAAACATATTTAGTGAAAAAACGTTACGCAAAGACAATTTCAAATTCATTATTGTTTTGCCAGGAATGTTATGGGTCGAAAATAAAAGGAGAAATAAGCTTGAAAGCGGAATTGAAAAAAATAATTTAATTATAGAATATTATGAATAAGAGAGATTCCTGGCATATGAGGGGTCTAGTACAGGGGTCGGCAAAGTGCGGCTCCGGAGCCGCATGTGCCTCTTTGGCCCCTTAAGTGCGGCACTTTTTTAAAAGTTTTATTTTATGGTAGACATTACGTTTCATCTAAATCGGGTTAATCGTCGAATACCAGGGGAAAGGAAACACAATTTTTTCGATGTTAGAAGAAGTCATTTCATTCGAAAAACTATTATCCCTTTTTGCTTAGGATTTTGAAAGGGAAATATTTTTTAAATATCCGAGCTTGCTGAAGCATCGCCAAGAAAATTATTCCTCTATTGACTAGCACAATTTCAAAACAACCATTTTAAATATTAGCGAAACATTTCTGAGCAGGTTTCAGGAATTTAAAAACAGTAGAGACGTTAGCATTCGTCAAAAACCCTTTTAATGCTATGATAACAAATTTGAAATTTTCTCCTTTTGGCATTGACAATGCTAACTTTTTAATACAATCGCTGAATTAAAAAAAAATGGAAATATGGAGCGATGAATTTGACGTCTTTGTGTTGATTTAGAAATACTGGACAAGAACAAACGTGAAATTTGTGAACAAAGAGTTAACAACACAAGTGTTCTGCTTTGAAAGACCTGGAGAAGAAAGACATGATCATGTTCAACTCCTGGAATAGTATTCCTGTCTCTTATGATTAGCTGAAAAAACTCGCGTTTGCTGTTCTTTCCCTTCTAGGTTCTACATATTCATGCGAACAATCGAAGCTGAGAAGGTGTCTTATTGACGACAACCTGGAATCGTGCCTAAAAATTAAAAACATACAAACCTGACATATTCAAATTTTTCAAGGAGATGCAAGGACATTGTTTGCATTAAGAGTTTGTCAGTCATTGTCATGATTTAAATTTATTTTTTATTAAAAAATAAAATAATGAATATGAAATCAAGTTTTATTCACCGTTTTATGTACCTACCCGTAATTTAATGAATGTCTAAAATTATAATAATGGTTTACTAAATTAATAAACAGATTTGGCTGTCAAATTTATTTTTAATTATTGTAATGTACATATTTGGCTCTTTGGCGAATAAGTTTGCCGCCCACTGGTCTAGTATATAATCTCCAACATATCCAAAAAATAGGAATAAATGCAGCACTGTTCTTCGTGTTCACACCTACCATTTAAATTACTAAATATCTTTCTAAACTTACAAACTCGTGAATGTGAAAATTTTGTTCATTTTCAGAACTCTATCATGCCCTTATAATTTTCTAAGCTGATAATCTCCACTCTAGTCAATTAGAGTGCAGCATTTTAGTGTTATAGCCACCAGGGTTTGTTTACATATCATGGTGTAAGCCTCTGTTCTATGCATTCGTAACTGTAGCATGAAAACTGTTTTTTGGGTTTGCCAAAAACATTCATCGATGGAGATTCTGAGGTATGATACTAGAGCATTCATACATTACACATTCAAAGCACACTAAAGAGACGTAGCCCTGTGTGGTAGAAGAAGTTCGCCAACTTCAATTAAATACAGAGGACAAGAAGTATACATAGACCAGTGTAAAAATCTAATGAGAAATTTACTCGGACACTAGCCACTGTCGTGTTTTCCTACAAGGTTCCCGTAAAGAGATATCGTCTGGTGTCATACCTATCTTCTCTACCCAACTCGTGTAAGCCGCTCATAAAAGCTCAGCAGAGTCCAGGCGGCGGTTATGCAGTCGTGTAGTGTGACATGAATCAGGCTCGCTGTTTACAAGCGTCAAGTGGTATCAAGTTGCAGCGAGGAACGACGTCGGCGTCGCGGTGTCTCGGAACAAGAGGGCGGATGCAATCCCAGGTTGCAATATTTTATAGGAGATTTTCTCCAAAGAGCCGTCTGCAAACAGCACATTTGCGTAACGTTTTACCATCAGAGCGATTAGAAATATTATCAAAGTTTATTCACCTATTTATGTGATATTATACACGAAAACAGGTGAAATGGATATGCCGATGTTATCTACACTATGAATAACTTTGTGACTTTAACAACATTTTCACATGCATTCCGTGAAATGTTTTCCAACACAAAAAAAATAAATACATTGTCATTCAACCCTTCATCATTCATTTATGTTATTCATGTTATCCTCGAACAAGGCAATAGACAAGAACGTTTACTACTAGACTCTCAGAGGTGGGGTACGCCGTTTATACTGATTCCAGAGTTTTCATTCACGAACAAAATAATTTCTCTTTTAAAAAATATAAATGAATGCGGCCTATAATGAAAAAGTCGTGAGATATATAATTGCTGTCTTCTTGATCGATGTGGTACAAAACTTATGTTGCAACTTTGTTCATTCATTGCACATTGAAAGTATACCATAGCCTTTCGCATACATCTGTTAAAAAAGTAATGTGAAAGACTTATTTGAGAATAATCTAACGCTGTTGATTGCCTATAATACATTGAAGGAATGACATGGTGTTAAAGACACTTAACATCGTTCTACATGGTGATAATTCCGCATCGCTAATGAATGAACGATCCGAGTTAGCACAGTGTGCACGGGCCGCGATCGCAAGAGTGATTTCCGAGCGCAGTGCGGCGGAGGTATGGGGCCGCGCCAGACGGATCGATAGCGGGCAGACAGGGGGGCCGCCGCCGCCCACCGGCCACCGCGACGGCTGCGACTGCAACGGCGGCCGAGGTGTGCACGCTGCGCCCGCGGGCGGGGCGGATGCGGCGCGGGTGCATTGATGAAAGCTCAGTGTTGCGTGTACGATGGGACCCCGTCGGCGAGCAGACGGAGGGATTATGATTGACAATTATTAGCGTGCATACATCGCGTCGTGTTCAGTGTACTCTGTGAAAGCAGACATTTTTTTCACATAGTGATGCCCACAGCTTAGACTGTTGCTCTAAAGTTCATACGAAAAAAAAAATTCGTATGTTACAAAAACATGACACAAAATTTGAGGTAGGCTTGCTTGATGGCATAATTAAAAGACAAATTTCAAATACATACTATTCGCCTAGTCTTCGTACATTGAATATAACAATAAAATTTAAATGAAGGATTGTTTAACAAAAATATAAGTGTTGAATTAGATTTTAGTCTCCTGTTTGGAAACTAGATTAAAAACTTGTTTCGCCTCTTAAGTAGCATTATCAGGCTATATGAATCTCAAGATTTGTATGAAGATCTTTTCAAAAAGGTTAATAACTAAGCAATGAACATTTATTATACTGAAAAGTAAAATTTAATTAAATTGATTGATTGATGTATTGCAAATGCCATCCTCAGTTTAAATACTGTTGTATAACAACTTCGTTATGCTTGATACCTCAAAGAATGCTCTCGCGGTTTTGTATAAAGATGGGGAGGATCAAGTGATAGTTAATGATTCAAAGACAATCATTCTCGTATGGGGTTTTTTCTTAAATGTTTTCCCCACACAAAGCCTTCAGTTGACAGAATCTTTTAGACATCAGTACGTAGCCAGCTTACATGCGGGAAAGGGATATAAAGACTTAGTCTGTACCCACCCTAGCACTAACTTTAGCCAGGAAACTAGGAGCCCGCTTCGCGGACTCCACATAATAGTTTCAGTAGGAAAGAAGAGGAAGGAAAAAAAAAAAAAAAGTGATAGTTAATGAATTTTAAACGTCCATCATATTGTATCTTAGTAATTCGCAAAACAATATTGTTTTTTAACGAACGTCAAACATAAATTTATAAATTCATAGTCATTGAAAGAAATCGCATGTGCGACCATAATAAACTTTTTCATCAGAAAGGTGAAACAAGTTTTCCGTGGAAAACTGTTTAGCGTCTACTATATTATTTAGGAGCGGAAAATGCATTAGATTAATGACAACAAAAGGAGCTTTACAAAATGAAAGCGTCAATAGAATTAAATCGTCGTATAAAATTTGGCATACTTATTTAAGAAAATGAAATGAGACAGGTGTTTTTGATAATGGTTGAACAATTTAATAGCTCAATTGTTTACCTATTTCATTACTTTTCTTATATTATATTTTCGGCAGCATTTTTCTTTCAGCACGAGTATTGTAAGCAGAAATCTTCTGAGTACACTTTTCGTAATGGATAAATTATTGAGGATTTCCACAAGCAAATCTGGGAACTGGAACGAGTAACATTATAATAAGGAAAGACGTAATTTGTCAGATAATATAAGAAAAGTAATGAATAATTTGTCAGATATCTAATTAAATTCCGATTATTAAAAACTTGTTACGGTAACGGATATTAATTGAATAAAATAGAACACGTATGTATCAAAGAAATTAAAATATTAATTGAATATTCATTTATATAAGGAAAGGACCACTGGAAGCCGGTGAATTTCCAAGTAGAGCGATTTAAAGATATCTGTATTTAGTCTAGTTAGAAAAATTGCGAATTGCTTTTAAGAGGTAATTTTACTAGACTGTGAAATGGCAAGAAATATATAAAGTTGATCTATAAACTATACTTATACTTTGGTCCAAGTTCTCAATCGGTTTCTTTTGAAAAAACACGGTTAATTAAATTTATTCAGTATATTATTCAAAATCTCGGCAGTTATAGAAAAATGTACTCCCATGGCCAAGTCATGTAGCTGGGCCGTCAATCGTTCGAAAGATATATTTTAGCAATGCTGGTGCGATCGGATAGAGGGGGATAGAATCTAAAGAAATCAAATTGAAAGTGCAGCAAAGATTACAAACAAAGCAAAGATCTACATATACTGAAAAAAAATTACATACCAATACAATTTTATCTGAAATCACTCGTGTCCATAGAAAATCTAGATGCCATATCATCGCACAACATTAAATCTCTTCCAAGCACCATGGTGGTTCCACACTCGTGACCACCCATGCGATAACCAATTTAAATTTGCTTTCATTAATCCATTTTATGTACTGTATCACGTATCGCGGAAAATAAAATTTTCGCAAATTGTTTTGTTTTCAGTGTTCTATGCATAAAAATTCAAATTTGAGATAAGTAACGGTCCTGATAAAAAACAAAATATCGGTGAAATAAAATATTTAAAATCAAAATTCAGCAACACGTTCAAAATTTCAATGCCATGTGTCAACCTGGCAACATCGATAAATATCGTTATTTGAATCCCTTTCAGTGAGAACTTGATATGGAACAGTCGGTTATATCTGTGTAGTTTCTAAAATATGATACAATAATTATCACGTATATAAGACGACAGTCAAACATATGCTATACTAAAAACGTACTGAATTCTTTAATAATTTCTATGAATGGAATTAAAATTTTAGGCGGGATTGTGAATCTGTAGAATACTATGAGAAATATATTATATTATAACACGAACATGGTTGTATTATCATAAAATATTCGTGAGATATTATAATGTTAATTCAATGTTTCTATATCAACCGTCGTAGACAATTTCGCAAATACTACATCATTGTTCATAGTTGTTTGAGAATGAAATTTCATAATGAATAAAAGTTAGTCAATACTAAAGGTAAAGTCAATATTTTGAACCAAAGTGGTATTTATCTATTAAACTGTAATTCCTACGAAGCTAGATATATTGGACAAACAGGAAGATCTTATAATAGAATATCTAGCTTGTGCTAAAAAAGGAGACGATTTGTCTACATCTGGAAACCATTTGTTTCTGAATAAACATACGTTTGATATAACACAAATTTTTTAAATCCTGCATTTAAATAATAAATCTTTTAAGTTAGATAAACAAGAGATATTAGAAATAAATAGATATAAATTTTTACCCAAACCAAATTTATTGAATGAGCAAACCGTCTTCAAACCGATTCGTTAATTTGAATTATACCTATAATGTAATTTTTATATTTTAACTTGTAGGAATTGATTCTTTTCTCTTTCATTTTTGTTTTTCAGATATAAAAATGTGGTGGATTCTCCACTTACAATGGCTGTTTATTATTAATATTAATTACATATTTAATATTTCATTTTTTTTTTAAATATTTCAATAATTTATTCTTAAAATTTACCCAATCGGCTATTTGCTTAGTGCATTAGTAATATCATTTAAAAAAATTGCTCAGTTAATAGACTTTTAATGTAGCTATAATTGTGATTTCAGATTAGTATTTATTGATTTGTACGAGGTCCTTAACATTTTAATTGGTTTATGTATAATTTGTTTAATAATCAGTAATTTCTTGTCTTAGTTAACTAAACCAATTGTTTTATATACCTTAATTTTTAACACTCAATTTTATATAAATAGGCCTGTTATGTTTGTATTTTTATCAGTTGATAATGCTCGTGATAAGCGAAACCAGTCCTGATTATTATAAGCATGTGGAACTGGTACATGCGAATTGTGTTTTATTTTTTTAAATATAATGAATAATATCTAAAATTATGTTATATTTTACAACTAAGAGGCAAAAAAAATTGTTATATTTTGACTGACATAACATATCGTTTCGCTGACTTTGCACTTCGCTAGAAATGTCAAATGCAGCTATAACAACGGGAACGATGTCGCGTGAACCATATTTTTTTAAGTGTTTTAATGATAAAACATATCAATGAAAACAACTTACCCCATTATCTTTGTCGAATTTATATGACAGAAATTTGACCATGTAAAATGGGGGTTCGCCACTTTGCCGGGTGTGTTCGTGGAACATATTTGCCCTGCCAAATGTTTGACTCACGAGAAAACATAATTAGGAACGGTGTTATTTGCGCGGGAAAACGCAGACGAATCGATATCGGAGCGTTCACACACGTAAATAAACAAGCCCCGCTCCGGCTGCCGCGCGCCCGCGCTCGCCTGCGTCGCTGTCTGACACCACATGGCCCCGATGATATTGCGTGTGTATTTAATTTACATATATAAGACATCAATACGTTAACTACGCGATAGTTTCTTGAGTAATCTATAAAATTGAATTTATCTCTATTATCCGGCAACGGGATATAATAGTGGTCAGTACACACACGAACACGTCTTGACAACAGCTGTCTGTCCAAGAATTCTATATTCTTTTAAAGAATGCAAAATCAATATATGAATTCAATTTTTTTAAGCTGCGCGTGGTTTTGAAGCCATTTTTATAATTAACTTACCTAAATTATAAGAAATGAAATGATTTTCACCAAAATTTTTCAAATTCATCGATTAATTTCCTCTTGTATTTCTTCTGCCCACAATATGTTCCGCAATCATTTTTCCGCCCGTTTTTCAATAATAAAGTTACAACCTGGCCAGATTAGATTCAAATTTACATTAAAAAAACCACTAACTTCAATATAAAACAAATGTTCACAACTTTGTTATTCCTGTAGCTGTGTTAATAAATATTACACGTGTCTAGCTTCTTTAAGCATCTTCAGACAAACTTTATCGCAAGGCGATATTTATTTCTAATGTAAATAATGATTTTAGTTCTCAGCTTAAAAATGAAGGGTGGAGTGAGATTATTTCCTGGACAGAGAGGGTAAAAGACAAACAATAATAGTACGGATTACAAAAGTGAATTACTAGGGAATTAAATTGAATAGTGGCGGTTCCACCCCACCCTTCATTTTTATGTTGAGCATTAGAATTATTGTTTATATTAGAAATAAATAACCTTGCGATAAAGCTGTCTGAAAATGCTTCTGAAACATTTAGTAACACATTCAGTGGCATAACAAAGATGTCAATTGTAATTTCACATTAAAAATAAACCTCCACAAAGTTACCGCCAAGTACGTCGAAAATAAACTCATTTTTAGTACATATTTTCGTAAATACTGTTAAAAACCTTCCCCGTAGAATATTCTCATTCAGTTCCTTAGAGTCTCTTATTTGCTGTGCTTTTTCACGGCTTGAACGCATGAATAAATACGATTTTATGATACCGGGAGACGACCATACATTGCCTTTTGAAATTGGTACCTATAGCGAATTCGCTCATGTATATGGATCGAAGGAAAAAATATTTGATGAGAAATGAATATATAATGCGTAGATCGGTACATAGACAGGGTGGATGGGCGGGTCTGGTTTGGGCGCGAAAAACGTTCGACATTCAAATTACAAACGAGCGAGCGAACGCCTGCTTTCCCGCCCGAACGGAGGAACTGGCAAAAGTGAATAATCAAATTTGGGCGGGAATCAAAAGCAGGGGCGCCATTGGGTGTAGGGAATTCTCGTTCTTCGTCGCACCCGAAGAGTTAAGCAATCTTTTGTAAAAAGTTATTCCACATCAATGGAAATGTAAAATTAAACATTAAGCTGTAATGATCTTAAGATCAAACCATCGATCAAATAAAACGAAATAGCCGCATAAATACATCGTGAAGGCTCAATGAAATTCGTTTTATGCAAAGAAGAGGGTTTATGAGATTTAGGCGACTCATTTAAAATTCAACAAAATAGCTTATGTCTACGCAATAACCATAAACGGATGTTCCGTAATATTTTCTTGTGATAAGAGCCATGGTTAGCGATAAAATTTGAGTTTCAATTCCAGACTGGGTCCAATTTCAATCAATTTAACATCTTTACAGGTATGTAAAATCATCGGTACGTGTACGGTATGAATGGACGTTTCTTGGAATTTTTTCGGATGACTCCTTTCAATATCTTTCCGGTTATTTAGAGAAATTCCAAGTCTTCGCATCATCGCGGTATATGTAAAGTAAACAATCTTGTTAATAATTGATGCAATTTTAACCAATGCGCTTAATAAAGATGTTTTATTATTATAAATATTCGTAATCAATTCAACGCAAAATTTTAAACGAAACACAGAAATTAAAAGAGGTTCCAGGCCTAAAATATTAATACATAAAAGGCGTAATGCAATTGATCAATGTCTCATTAATTAAAGCAATTTGTCAACCCTGGTCGTCGGTTGCCATAGCGCTGGCAGAAGTGTTCGTGAGGTGGGAGGGGTGGCGGATGAGAGGGTGGTAATTGTGACGGCGGGAGGGTGGAGGCCGCTAACAGGTCTGCCGCCCGAAGTTACCTCCATATTGATTCGCCAGGAATGCCAGCCCTGCGGGGACGAGATAACATCACGTTTTAGGGGTGCCGTTTATGAAAACATCATCGTTTCGAGCGAACATTGCATTCGATATTAATTAATAGCGGAGTAATTTGGCGGGAAATTAACTATCGTAAACTGGTATCCAGACCCTAACACATTTCGAAGGAATCAATAAGCGACTGATTTTGTCCGAGGTACTCGGCTGGACAGTTAAAATAATAAAAAATGAAATAAATTGTAAAATTAGTGAGTAATTACGCAAAGATTTATCACAATTCGACTACTCTTACGCTTTGCCACTGTAGAATAAGCGCCAGAGGCGAGTCACTGACGCCGGCGTTGGGAAAACCCGACCGAATGCCGTCGCGACGCTCAACTTGGAAAACTTTACTGACTCGTGTGAACACTCTAATATAATAAAACAAATACTGAAGCCAATGCAGTAAGACATCAGTTAGTTAAAATACAATTTTAATAAGATTAGACAAATAAGTACTAAATTTCTTAATAAGCGCTTATATTATATTTCAAAGTAATAAACGGGTTCTTAAACCAGTCATGTGTAATAATTTCGGATAAAAATGACAATGAAAAAATGAATAAACACGATAGAAGATTTATTACTATTGCGGATTATCGAAGTTTTATATATTATAATAAATAATGTAATTAACAAACGAAAACAGTCCAAAAGTAAAAGCATTTTGGTAGCAAGCTACTACTGATTAATAATTTATACGAATTCTGCTGGTAATATTATTCATTAATGATTTACGTAATATAACTTACCAAAACAATGCGAACACATATTTCGAGCATACAAATTCCAATATTAATAGACAGGTTTTACCGAGAACAGGTTTTGCGTGATGATAAACTAATTGAGATCGATCTAAAACGTATTTGAATCGCCATTTGACTGCTGTTGCCATCTCGGCGAACAACATTTTACAATGTGTAAAATTGCTCTAAAATAATAATCTGTTTTATAATATCACGTAATAACCAGGACCAATTTCATGAAAAAAACTAATTGTATGTCGTCATCGGCGAGATGTTTTATATCTTCAACCAGGTGAAATAGTTCCATAAGAGTCATTGAGCTCTTGATGGAAGACGTTTTGATTAACAACCTAAGTTAATCGCACTTTAATCTATAACGAGTTATTTGAGACTTATACTGCCCTGCTAAATAAAAATACAGTATTTGCATGTTCAACGATTCGTCAGAATCAGACTTTCTATTTTATTTTATCTTTTTTTTTATGTCTGGATAGCGATTTTTTGGGATAATGTTCAAAGATGGTATGTATATTATAACAGGTAAAAACACAGTGTCTTCACAAAAAAGTCTGTGTTTTTACTTACAAAGTCAAGTTAATTTTAAATAAGAATAAAAACATTGACTTTTTTTAGTACAAAATAAAACTTTTACTGGGATTTTTCTTAGGCAAAATATTCCAAATCCTGCATTTTATCATACTTACTTTAATTTTGTCATTTTCTGTAAATACTGTGTAATTAGTTAGCAGGGCAGTATAACACTTCATACAATCAAATGAGCTTAAATCACGAATGACAAAATGGGGCATCGGCCGATGCAGATGTTATAAAAGCGAAAATGCTATTTGATATACATATCGAATTGTGGAATGGAAAAAAGACGTAACCCACAAACAAAAATAATAGTATATAGCCCAAACAAAACGTGTATTAAATTGCATACATTGTGATTATCGAAAAAAAAATATTTTGAAAAGACTCAGGGATAATTTCTTTTGTCTTTCTATTTTCGATATCTCTACTATATAGCATAAAATACATGTAGAAATTTGTTTGTTTGTATGTCTGTTGGTCACAACTCCTCCCAAACGGCGTACATAAGCGACGAGAAATTTTCATATGTCATTTTGTCTGAAATTTTTATTTTAGCGCAGTTGCCCTATTTTCAACTTTCAACTCTCAACATTTAACTTTTCACATAAACCTGAAAACGCTATATTTTTGACGTTTCAATGCGGGATGAAAAATGTAATAATAACAGCTCAATACTAATATATTCTGCAAGCGACAGTTGAGATGGTAACGCGAGCGTAGATATTGAGTTTCATATTTGTGATTTGGTAGAAAGCGAGGGGTAAATTCGTACAAGTTGGTGTGCATCTGGAATCGTCATTGAGAACTAGCGTATGACTATGATCGTATATTTAATTTGTGGCGCTACACTAGCCACTATTAAATGCAGATGAACGAGCTGTCTATCGGGAAGTTCTGCGGCGCCATAACAAGAGTGCAGGTGGCAAAATTGTCATATTTTATTTTAGCTGGTTTTAATTCTAACATTATTATAAATTGGTGGACTATATTTTGTGGGTGTAAGTGTAACAAAAGAGGTACGGTTGACGGTGATATTTGAAAATTTCAGCATTAGTTAGTCAACGTCTAAATTTAATAACCTAATATAAGCGTTCACCATCTTCACCATCCAGGTGAAGACAGGTAAAAAAAACTAGTATATATGTGTGTATTAATATTATGTATTAACGCGTTTATGTGAGCTATTCACAATATTTTTTGGTGTGTGTTACGTCCTTTTTCCTTTCCAGAGTCGATATTATTCATTTCATGGTTACAATCAAAATGCCAAGTATGAGTAATTTAACCAAAGACGATGTTGACTACATTTTATTCATTCAGTCAACATAAAAAAAACCGACGTATAACAATATTAGATAAAATCAATAGATGTAATTTATCAAAGATCAAATCGGGAGTAGAAAATGCTTCGCAGCGGAAACACGGTTAGTTGGACCGGCCATGCTTTACGAACGAGCTTTTCAGAGTTCATTTACCGGCGACGGTCATTATTGAAAGCGTTCAAGCCGAAAATCATGAAACTGAGCGAATGCACTAGCGTTAGCACGGTCGTTCATTTCCTGAATAAGACAAATTGCAAATTATATAGTATACTCATTGCCGATTTACTATCGCTTTTTGTTTCCTACTTCTGGCGCATATGACTCAGCAAAATATCGATGAAACAGAATTAAATATGGTATACGTGGAGAAAAATGCAAGGCAAGTTAAAAAGCCACCATGAATCCGCGTAATCAGGCATGCGATAAATGCATTCATGTATATATTAGACTACAATCCAATCGATATAATTTTATTGGAATGCAGAATTTTGGCCGTGACTTTTAAGTTGAATCCTAGGCATATTTAAATTATGACAGTACATTAACAATCGTACAAATACTTAACACACCTACATGTTTTTCAATTTGTACGATTATAAATCAAGCATCAATACAAATACACGACGAAAAAACATCGAATACTGAATTAATTCCTTGGATTCTTTAGTCACATCACTCGTCCGAGCGTTGCCATTGTAAAGGCTGGGTATGTTGTTGCCCTGAGAGAATCTTGTATCAGCGACAGGAGATTTCTGTGATAGATTCAGCTCAGACTGACATCTTTAAATGTCGAATCAGGTTCACCATTTTCATTAAAACAAATAATAATGTTTGTATTTTAAAACAAAAGTTACAATTTCAATAAATACTACCTTAAATATCAAAATGTGAGATTTACATTTTATTTTTAAATCACCATTTACCATTCAAGACATCAAAACTAAATTTATAATAGTTATTTCACTTGGGGGTTTATGGTCAGGTTTTTGCTTTAAGAATGTGTTCATGGGCATAACAAGTTTGGGAAACATTGGTCTAAATTGAGACTATCTAAAAGCTAAATCATGGCTACATGTAAGCATAATATTTAATAACTTAATAATCTTTACAGCATAACTTACAAATGTCGTTCAAATGATAAACGTATCAAGAATAATTATATAACAACATTCCGGTGTAATGTTGGTTTATTTGTGCATAATACATAACATTAGCATGTAATTATTCAAAAATTGAACTACAAAACGATAGACTTATGGCCCATCACAAGCTGGAAGGTCAGATGGCCCATGTCGCAATATAAAAACGATTCGAGTACAGAATAACTACAGAGGTAATTTCGATATTATTCGTCTTGTGTAAATGGATGACGGTGGCTTCTACGGCTTCCGTGCGAGGGGGGGGGGGGCACTAATACTGAAACTAAATAATAAAACAACCCCCGACTGCAGCCTTTAAAATAATAAAATACTTGGCACGTACTCAGCGAGCAGTCGAGTCGATGAAATGATATCGATTTATGACTTACTTTGAGAACGAACACATGTAAGAACGATGCCTTTCGTGAAAGCATTGAGTTCATAGAATCGATTGCCCAACGGGGTTGAGTAGAGTAAAAATGAAACGCTTGCTAATTGGTGAAATGGATACGTTTTAAAAGTTTGCATATTTCGTTTTTAGCGTAAAAAGATGAATACAGATATAACGAAAAATGCACATAAATACAACTCTATCTTTGTCGTGATGTCATTCAATCGAAACGGAATATAAGGTGAAAATCAGAACGCACAAAGATGCCCCGAATTAACAATTACATAATAAAATAAACGGTCAAAAATCGGTTAATAGATCAAGACCAAGGATTCCAACTATCCGTCATTATCAACTATTCGAACATCGAATAGTGAATCTAAAACTATTCGCATATAAGATTGGTTTCTTCAGTATGAAAATACTATTAAAAATTTGATTTGCATAATTAATGGTATAACATTATATAAACACACATTCTAATACCGTTCCATTGTATTACAATATTTAAAATTTGCAGCTGCGTCGGATTACTATAACGATTTTCAATTACTTAAATAACGTCATGTTTAAAGGTTTGTTTTAATCCGAGTCATTCTTCAAACTCAAGTATTATGATAAGATAAAGTGCCCGAGTTGGGTGAAGGCAAAAGAGCCACTACCTAAGTATTCATTATTGTTCTTGAAATTTGGGGAAATTGGTAATCTTTCGTCGATTTTGTAAAACATACCATTAAAAATCATTAGAATAGTTGCTCAAATAATCGAATAATTAAAAAAGGGGACTCAAATATATTCGAATATTCAAGCTGGAATCCCTAATCAAGACCAGTGATGACGATCAAATCTACGAAAGCGGATCGATGATGATTGGTTTGGATTATTCTTTGTCTGTTACGCTGAAATACAGCAGCATAAGTGCATTATTTATTATTACTCAATTTACCGACTTCAAAATATAACGGTTACATTTTTAATAAGTACATTTTTAATTATTACTTTCTTTATTCAAATCTTTTTAAAAAAAGTGATATTACTTTATGCGAGTGCCCAGTGTTATGAATTCACTGTCGCCTTGTTTTACAATCAATAAAATGTACTTGATTACGTGTCTGTAAAGCGTTTTTAAAATGACGGTCGATAAAAATAACATAATCGCAATTATATAATAGACAACAGCTGTCTGTTGCAGAATCGGAAAAATACAAGCGAGACATACACGCCTGATAAAGATTTGCAAATCAAATGAAGAAATAGCGCCAACAAAGGTTGACTCGTAAAAAAGTAGCTTTTTTACTTGGGTTCCGATTGTAATGAGGACGCCGAACCGAAATCATTTCAGACAGCTCCGTTCAAGGTCTCTCCTGTCTGCCGAGCGAATACATAGAATAATATTACCATCAAGTAAGTGTATGGGGCTCTTATTCATCGTGATAGCATAATAACAAAGCTTTTCAGAGGGCCTGCGCCTTCCCACGGAATAGTATTATGTATCCCCAGAGGGGATCTGCAAAAGACAAGTGAAACAAATTTCTGACTCTGGGAAAATGGGAGCCTCGGGTAACACGTTATCCATATAAAACGAATACTTAGATAGCAGTAATTTAAATCGTGTATCCATAAATAAGTGCAAATTCACGAAGTAGTTAAATCTTCAAATTTAATTCACGTCAAACAAAACGGTGATGTTTATAAAGGAGGCATGGAATGAAAATATTTCAAATGCTTTATCATTAAACTATTATTGTTGATAAACAAGCGTATAATTTGTAATTCACTTTGTTTGTATAAACCGGCGATAGGGATGTCTCAATGTCAAGATGGTGATAGCAGGAAAATGTGATTAAAAAATAATACGAAGGTGTGAGATATTTATGAAGAACGCTTGCCATAATGTTTTGGATAGATAGGTCTTTCGTATTATACAGTAGTCTTTTTTTATACGGTAGACACGTTCCACAGAAAACGGGATACAAGATACGTTGGAGATACGTTCAATAACTTTCTAAAAACGCGTTAAATCAAAGCAATTATGTAGTTACAAAAAACAAAATCGCACATTTTATTTATAAAAATTCAAGAATACAACACTGACAATCATTCTATTAGACTATTTTCAGTACCGGGTTCGTACATTAGAACACTGGTCGTAAACCTGGTCCTTACCTTCTACTACTGGGCGGTAAACGTTTCCATGATGGGCGGTGGATAATTTAGTTTTTTTGTTAACAATTCACTAGGTTAACCCCGTTTTGAATCGGATTTTACACATTTGATTAAATTATGCAGCCTATTCTAATAAACAGTGATTATATTAAGCGGTACCTACAGTATAAAAACAAAACCGATAGTAAGTATTAGAGGTCGGCACGGGCTGAAATTTTGATGAAATTACCCGGCCCGAGCCCGTTCACCTCAGGCCCATTCACCTCAGGCCCGACCCGGCCCGAGCCCGAGTCTTAATACCACACTTGTTGCCCGACCCGAAGCCTAAATTTATATATCTCGGCCCGAAAAAAACCCGATTTAAAAAAATACAGTCGCATAAAATTGATTAACGTACCCTATCCAACCTTTTCACAATAATTATTTTTTCGGCACACGGAACTGTCGACTATCTAAAACGAATAGAAAACAGATACTGAATAATATCACACTGTATTCGTTTACGAACTATTTAAACTTACTATCTGTGGTGATTAAACGAACAAAGCATTGTTTCACCGATCAATAGCAATTTTATGAGCTCGGTTTCAAGTTACCAAAATGTAAAATGAAGTCTCCATATTTATCAAATAAAAGACCCTATTGTGTCCAAATTATTTTATATATTGCCTTTTTGTTATCAAAAGTGAAAACAGTATTGAGTTATCTAGTGTACTCATGATCCGAACATAGTCCGAAATATTTTTCTGAAGAACAAATCCCTTACCCGGACCCGGCCCGAGCCCGAATATCAAATGTCTCTATCCGCCCGTGCAGACCTCTAGTAAGTATACATCTTTTTGTTTAACAAAAATTTAAAACCAACGAAAAAGAAGTATGTAATCATGTTTCTATCGCCAATTTGTAAGGTACTAAATTTCTCATTTTATAACCATCAGATGTGTATCAAACAATTGATTTGTGATTACGAAATGAAGTAATAGATTTTAAACGAGTTATAAATAAATGAAAGCAGTTTAAGAAAGTAGTTGAAAACAATATATAACACAATTAGTATGCAATCTGCAGATCGCGTACATATGCATCTGGTTTAAGTGGAAGCGAAGTTCTGTACCGAGTCCTGATGATCTATGCAACGTCCTCGTGGTGCCATCATCAGGTTGTTGGCACGAGGCAGGGTTAATACAATAATTCGTTTGATATATCGTTAATATGGCATAAAAACGTTTAAATCAATACTTGGCGACGTCGGTGACGCAGATTGTTTGTTGGATAGCTAGCTAGCAATATTATTATCGGCGATGGTACCGGAGCAGTTGACTGAAAGAGCATCGCTTACCTGACTAACGACAATGCAAATCGAAAAAACGTTTAGTGAATTATCAATCGGGACGCATTTGGAACACGAATGATTTTAATAAATAAAGAATGCACAAAAAGAACGTGGAAATGTTATAGTATATAATATGAGGTAGTAGCAAGTTTAATAAATAAAAGTTGGTGCATATCTAGCATCGATGTCTCAATAGAAAGTAAACTCGAGATAATAATTTATCGTATACCATGACGGTGTTAAAAGAAATGATGACATTAAGCATACCGCATGTGCTCTCTTATCCGATAAGATCTATTTGCCCACTTTGATACACAAGAAAAATATTTTTTTTCGGTAAACGGAATTACTAGTACTGACGACTTCGACTACCTAAACATTAGTCTTTAATCAATGGCGAATTTTTTTACATTATTTACTATGTATACAGACTTTAATGTCAATGCGAGTAAAATCAATGTGCTCTGCAACAGTATCCGTCCGGAACCAGACTACTCTCTGACGAGCGCGGAGCAAGACATCGAGAGTCGACGGCTTCAGGTACTTGCGGGTACACATCACGGGAGATGGCAATAAGCGAAAAGAACTCGCGATCCGATTAGGGATAGCTGGAGCAACCTTCAGCTCAATGCAAAAAGTATGGGACTCACGATTGTACTCGTCAGAACCAAGTGCCACCTATTCAAATACATTTTGACGGTGCTGCTTTACGGTGAGTCACGACACCTCACCAAAAAAGCACAAGGTAACCGAATACTGTGCTTCGAAAACAGATGCTTGCGGCGAATACTAAGGTTACGGTGGTTTGGATTTGTCATGAACTCGAAGGTAAGAGAGAAGACGAACCAGCCCTTTACTGCGTCTAAAATAAAAAGGCGACGAGGGACGTTGCTTGGACATTTACTGCGGATGCCCCAGGGGAACCTGAATCCTGCCTGTCTGCTCTACCAACCGGATGGGTTCCGTCGCTCTGGAAGGCCGCTGATGACCATCCATAGGATGTACTCGGCGGAAAGAAAGAAGACTGGCGAGGGACAGAGAATCTCGGAGGCACCGTGTGATGGCCATATGCTTCGAGTAGGGAGCGAATATGGTTTAAAAAAAAAACAGACTTCAAATAATGCTCACACACAGGATTTGTCAAAATGGTTATCAAATTACAAAATAAAAATAAAAGCAGTGATTTCATGGAAGTGTACAAAATCTCAATGATCCAAATTTGATATTGAGGTTCCATCAAGCACCCTCAGTCGATGTCTTAAATTATGTACATATTTGTACTTAAAACATTAGAATTACTGATTTCCAGGATATCCAAATACCACTTTAAGAGAACAAAATAATAGACATAAATGCTATAATTTGTTGCGTGTCAGCTGTATTTTAAAAAATATTTTTATGATAATGAGATGATGTTCATTTTGAAGTCCCACATAAAAATGTTATCTTCATAGAAATGTATGCCATGTCGATTTGTTGGTGGCGATTCGTGCTATCGCCAGCGTATTTCCCCCATCAGAAACATACATAATTTAAATTGGATTTTTACAAAAAAAAAATACTTATCTTTGTTGTGTATCTAGCTTTTCTATTGTTACTGATTAGAAAATGCACTAAAAATAAAACATGTAGACCACGCGAAGTAAGACGGTCACATAAACTAAATAATGATGATCGTTGGCGTACTTGAACACAGTTCGTATTTAAATTTTAAAGTTATTCTTATCCATCACACAAAAATATTAGCATCTACTGAAAATGTATAGCAATTTTGTCTATTGTCCCATCCTAAGTATTTTCGTTTTTAAATTGTAGCTAAAGCCGATATCAAACTACGAGGTTTTAAGGGCTAAAATAAAAATGTTGGTGTTTGATTTTGACGATGTGAAAAGGCATATATACATACTTCATATTGGACGAATGCAGTTCACAATGATATTGCAATAAAATATTTCATAAGACATCTTATCAGATAAAGGTATAGGATAAATGTACTGGTAGCTGACCTTTTTCAATAAAAGTGTCCAAAATAAGAAACGTATAGGGGAGATTACTCTAAATTTTAGAGTTCAGACAAGTGAAACCATCTTTTGTCGGATTGAATAACTAACACATCACCATATATGTCATTGGGGTGTCATAGCGGCTATTTGAAAACAACACTTTATGCAAAGTATTTTATTTTGAATTTCTTAAGAGAATTGCTAAAGATATCAGTGAATGTAAGCGTATGCTACTTGATTCAACCAAGCGTGGTCTTACAGGAAGCTCTGATTAAAGGTTGTCACGAAAGCCTCTGATTAGGCATGGTCAACCAATAAAAAAAAAAGTGGTCAACTACTGGAACTTTCAATTTTATAGATGGTCAACTACTGAAACAAAAACATGGTTGTTAAAAATTGAGCACAATTTATTTGTAACAGACCCTTTTCTAATCTTTATCCTAGCATATTAATTAAGACATTTGATTCATTATGAATACACTTGCTTTGTCATCATTCGGTCTAATGCTAAACGTTAAACGTTAATCGTTGATTTTGTTGAATTTTTCTCTTAAACGGTCAACTACGATTCTTAAAGTTTTATCTACATACATTACATAATATCATATCTTTTAAATATTTTTTTTATGTTACTTATACTTTTAAATGATATTTATAACATCTGGTAGGTTTAGAAGCAGGCTCCAGTGATTTATTCTGTAAAACATAAATAATTCGGATTTATTTTAAAAAATAAAACACAATTCGTCTGTTTATAATGATCAGAACCTGTTTCGCTCATCACGAGCATTATCAACTGATAAAAATACAAACATAACAGGCCTATTTATATAAAATTGAGTGTTAAAAATTTAAGAAATTACTGATTATCAAACAAATTATACATAAGTGTATAATAATAATACAATGTCTTTACACCAAGAATTGACAGTTAACACCTTAAAAGTAATTCGGATTTAACCAACATAATTTTACGCTTCGGGCGACATACGCAACTCAAAGCCGCCTTTTTCAGGGATGGTGTCTTTTGCCTGAACGTCGGCGATATTACATTTCAGCGAAATTGGCACATTGATATTCGCGTTTAGAAAATAAACATTGCATATATGACTGCACTTAAGACTCGCATACATAGGTACTAAACATGCACTGTGTCAACTTAATGCGAACAATGCACAACTGTGTCATTTGATAAGGTGTTATCGCGATATTATAATAATAGTTAAATTAAATTTGCTTTTTCTATTGTAGATTAGATTGGATTCAAACTAAATCACATCTGTAACAAATTTAACTCATATGGTGAGCTTGACTCGGCGATACACTACTTAGTTTGAAAATGATTTTTGTCATGCAGCGACATTGAAAATGACTGTCGGTACGTTTATAATAATAATAAATTATTTAAGGATAAGGTAAAATCAATAAATTAATGTTTATAAGGATTTCAAATGGTTAGTAATGTTATATTCACTTAACTGGAACAAACTGCTTAATCAAAAATATACAATAGTTTCCGTAAGTTATCGATGAGGAATTTCTAAAAAAAATCAGTTTTAATAACGGTTGTGTCCCAACAGCATGTTATGCAACTGATAGAGGTTGCGTGTTGGATGTGATTGTGATGTTCATCCTTAAAATAAAGATTGACATATATATATATATATAGAAACATTCATTACAACCCAACCGTTTTCTAGCAACAATCAAAAGTATATTTAAATAAAAAAAAGTCATAAATTCAAAATACAATAGACTTGTTAAAGGGAATCGGCAGTCTTGCCCGAAAAATGGGCAGGTCAACGATTTAGACTTTCACAAGTACGGTTGATTCACGTGAATTATTGCGTACAGCATATTTTTGATTGAAACTTACGTTTAAAAAGGGACAATTATTTGGCTTCTCAATGGACATGCTATGCGATTAGTGTTGGAAAAATATTCGATTGGCGTAAATTTAAATGTGTTTTTACTTTTGATGAGGAATAGTATTAAAAATCCGCATTTTCCTCACAAGCCCTTAGCTAGTAAAATATATTAAACGAACGTAGTCCGTTCGTGTAACATGTAATAATATCGGCGGTGTTTTGGCCAATTGATGTAACCGTCCAAATTGAAATTGTTCAGGAAACTAAAAAGAGTGAAAACATTATACGGTGAGTTGCGTTATGAATCTTCGAAACGCACTCCTGTACATTTTCATATTTGAAGATACGGGATTATACGGGAATGTCGATATGATGGTGGCCTACATTCAGTAGCAGGGTCAGAATTTTTAAGCCTTAAACGATTGTAAATTGATGTTTCTCTTCCAAAAAGTCGTCTATTTATTTTTATAATTTGCATCATTTGGCCAAGACCTGCTCTGTAGTCTTTAAAATGAGATCGAATCATTAACTAATTTTCGTTTTATTTGAGGGATACATCAATTGGCCAAAACAGAGTCGATATAAAATAAGTATTACGAATAGTAAGAAGTGGACACATATATTTTCAATTTGATAATATTATTGCTCGCCGATGGCATGTCAATAATCAGCTGTGCGGAATACAAGCGATAAAATAACGCGCCAAAACTGTTATCTCAGTCGACAAGCTTTTCGATAAAGACGCAATATCGCTTGGAAATAAATAATACACAACACAAACGTATTTTTTAAAAACCAATACCAATGTGGTAGTTGTAAAAGCTTCACTTTGTACTTTTAACATAACGCTACTCAAATTTTGATACGATTCATTTTCATGTGTTTTAAAATCATGTTAAATCTTTACATGAGAGATTTCTTCTTAATTAGGAATAACCATGCAAGCTTGCTGGTTCGTTCCTATGAAGGCTATGAAACGTTATTTCATCCAGATTAGGGCTTCCAATTAACCGCCCAAAACGACTACCCGGTTTTCGGTTTTTTTTTGACGAAAAAACCGGTTAACCGGTTTAAACCGAAAAATACGTTTTAACTATTTTCCAAAAACCAATTTTGGTACCATGATGTAATAGTGTAACGATTGAAAAAGGAGGTATTTTTCTTCATAAAATTTACGAATATGAACTAATAGTTATGTATTATACCAGAGATTCCCAAGCCCGTGCCGGCGGACATGGCGCCCGCTTACCGATTTGTGTGCGCTCGGCGCTCACAGAATTATCGCGGTAATTCTACAGGAATCGGTGTAGAATTACCGTGACAGATTATTTATTACTTCAATTTTATTTTCTCAAGTTTATAAAATACTCATTTGATAAAAATGTTATTCGAACTCATTTGTCTGCATAAGTAGAAATGTTTATGTTGTCTGGCTACTCTGCTAAACACTGGATGCAGCTTTATGATTGTTTACTGACAGGAATATCATCAAGCTCTCCTTATTAGGAGGCACTGGCCAATGAAATGCAATGCCAAAGATCACACTGACTTTGAGATTGATATAATATTTTTTAATATATTTAATATATTTTAATAATTGACATAATAATGTACTTAAAGGCTGGGAGCCCCTGTATTATAATATACAAGTGAATTAAATATACACCAACACAAATACAAAATACAACGCACCATAACAAAATATTTTATCAGAGGCAAAATACAATTGGTAATAATTCAATTATTATGTTAAAACATTGATGAGAAATATACACATAACGCAAATGCAGACAAGACAAATGCATACATAACAATTGCGCACGAAGTAAAAGAATACATATTTTGTATGTTTTATATTTTAAAGAAAAATAAAAATATGCTAGAATTTTATATACTTATATAGGGATGAATATTAAATAATGTATTACGTTTTCAATGCAGTAAATACTGTTATTTTATTAATTAGTAATCTTGATAATTTATAGTCTAAATTATTTATATTTCATTATTATGTAACTTAGAGTATATTATTACAAAAACAAAATAAACTAATTTACTCTCAAATAATAACTGACTTAAATTTACATTTTGCCTTTGCATCAAATTATTAATGTCACTTTCATTCAAAACTATTTTTCATTGAATGTATAAATACCAATATTATTTTATATTAATTGAGTGGTCAACGTCGTTGGCTTCGGTTGAGGTCATAAAACGATTTTTTAATCGATTGATAGATTTCTATTCGACAATACAGTTGCCTCCTATGTCTAAAACTCCCTCCCACATATCCAATTCTTAAAAGGAGATGTAACGGGAGCGATTAGCTAACCACTTGTCCTGCCCTATCCTTCTATTCCTGCTCTTTTCGAAAAAGAGAGGCTGAGTAACTGAGAAATAAAGAATTCTTGTAGAAACAACTTCTGTTGAGATAAACTCCATTAAGAGTCCATATGCCTCACATTATGGTTTTATTTATATATAATTGTTACTGTAAGCATATGGCTTTGGCGCAATAATTGTAATGTGTGTATTATATAAAACCAACAATAAGTATTTAAACAGATACCATAATAATTATTAATGTGTATATTATCATATTTATCATAGGTACTATGATTGTATGTTCCAAGAACATTATTTTGCAATTTTAAACCATTTTTTCTTTATTGCTTAAAAACTCTAATGCACCTTGCATCTCGTGTTTCATTAAACTACGAATATTTGTGAGACATTATTATTATTGTTCCTTTCGCACTAGCCAACACTTACAAGGGATTATGTATGATTTATGACACTTATTGTCGGAAATACCAAAGAAAATGCTTTACAATTGGATTTTTGTGTTTCCGTTGACTTTATGGAACACATGTTTGTTTATTTAAACTTTTTATTTTCTCAATAGATAATAAAACACACTATCCCGTTTGGCTTAGAAATAACTATACCTTTTTTTACACAACTCTCTCGATTGTTTTATTGGGTAGCAGTTATGTTAGATGTTGATTCAACATTAAAAAACATCGAACGACGAAATATCATTTTAAAAATATTTAAGTTGATGTAATGGGTGTCGACGTCCGTGGCGCAGTTGGTAACGTCGTTGGCTACTGTTACTGATGTCTCGGGTTTAAGCACCTGAGTCGAGAGCTCCATAAATCGATTTCTGTTCGAAGGAATGGGTGTATGTGGTGTCTAAAATTCTCTCTTACCAGTACGACCCTAAAAAAGTGGCGTACTAAGAGCGCCACTCCTGTCCTAGCCCTACCCTTCTATCCTTACTCTCTTCGAAAGAGAGGTTGAGCAACTGAGAAACAAGCAGTTTTCGTAGAAAACTTCTGTTGAGATACCTCCATTATAAGGTCATATGCTCCACACTGGGAAGCGGACATGGTAGAAAAAAATGCGAAATATAAGATAAGCAATATTATATTCCTCGTTATAAATATTTTTTACAATACCAAGCTTAGGTAGTAAATTAGATCTTTCTTAAAAAATCAGTAATCATGAAAATTTATAAAAAAAAATTTGATTATAAATAAATATTTTTTTTATAATAGTACATACAAAGGGTATTCCAAATTTTATTTGAATCTGAAAAATAAATAATAAACGTAGATGTGTCGTAAGTTCAATAAGAGCTATCGTGGAACAGTAGTTTTATTCTCATCGAAAATATAATATGAGAATCCTTTCGAATTTTGGATATTAATTTGTATGTAATGTCAAATCGATTTAAAAAATGATTGTTGTTCATAATTTTACCTCATTTATATTGCAGGAACTAGACAATTGAACAATATTTATATTTTTAAATAACTGATAACTCTACATATGAATAGATGTATAAAACCCTATTATATTTAATATGGAAAGAGAAATTTCTAGAAAACCCGGTTAACCGAAGAAAATAAACCGGGTTTCGGGTTTTTTCAAAACAGCCAATAAACCGGTTAACCGGTTTCGGTTTAAACCGGTTTGGAATCCCTAATCCAGATAATGCTGAGAGGTTGCATTCTAAATAACGTACCAAGAGAAATAACCATAACATATCTCATTTCTCACAGAAATCAATATCGATATTATACATGTTACTCTTCCGTAAAATGCTATTGATGCGTTGGTTTGTCCATTATTGACATGAGCAGATCGTATACTTATCAGCATGGATATAAAACTTCGATTTCAACAAAATTTGGAAATAATTATAGCCTCGTTAATGTGCAATGCAAATGTTTAATCAGCATCACATCAATATGTATTTTAAGAAAAATAAATAACTGCATTATTTTAAATAAAGATTGGTCAATCAATGTCGTTGGCTACTGTAATCACGCGTTCGAGTCCCCCCGTGCGGACATACTTTTTTGTTCGAAGACACGGACGTCTGTGGTGTTTAAAATTCCCTCCCGCCCATCCGATCCCAAGAACGGGGCGTTAGCGATTAGCTAACCACTAGTCCTGTATTAATCATATCTTTACATCCTTTCTCTCTTTGAAAAAGAGGTTGAGCAACTGAGTAGCGAACATCTGCTGAGATACTCCATTCATTAGTCTATATACTCCACATTGAGAGCAGATATGGATATAAAATAAATATAATAAGGGTATCACACCGTCAAATCTCGCTGGAAGTCCACTTGTACAATTATATTTAGCTAATTTTACATAATACGATGGAATATTTACTATGGCGCTTGCACATTCGTAGTAGATGATTAATGTGGCCACCTATTTGATATAATTTAATAAATGTGTAAGCCGACCTCATTCCATTCAATGCCGAAACCAATGAGAAATTGTGTCTCTGCCGTGCAGACAATTGAAATTTGACGTTTGACATTTTACGAAAAAAAAATACCACACATTTTGCAAGTTAACAGGCCGTGATGTGTAATCTGTGAGTAAATCTCGTTTCATTTGGTCATGGTTTGCATTATACGAACAGAACAGACAGATAACGCGACCGCAATACAAATAAGACTAGTTTGAAAATAATAATAACTTTGACACAGCCATTATTATCATTTATTCAATATTACACTAAAACATGCAGGTATTAAGAATGTCAGTAAATATATCAATATTTAATACACACGCACCAAACGCATAAAGTGACGTTTAATAATCAACGGCTTCAAAATCCGACACAAAAAAGAGATGGTCTCGAAATGGGCACTCGTCAATTCTACTTCAAACGTTAATAAGGGAGAAATAGATAGCATCGCGCATCATGGTCTGATGCGTGTGCGACTGTGTTGCTACCTCTAGCGAACCGTCAGAAATACTATATTAAATTGGCAGCGATCAAAGACCAAATGTACATGTTTAAAGATTGATTCAATAAGTTGCTGTTCTAAATACATTACATTCACTTTTAAGGTGTTAACTGTCAATTCTTGGTGGAAAGACACTATATTCTAAAAAAATATAAAGCACAATTCATTTGTACTACTTCCACATATTTATAATGATCAGGACCGGTTTCGCTCATCACGAGCATTATCAACAGTTGATAATGCTCGTGATGAGCGAAACCGGTCCTGATCATTATAAATATGTGGAAGTAGTACAAATGAATTGTTTTATTTTTTTTAAATACATTACATTCATTCAAATGTCAAAATGACGGTCATCAATTAATTGTGTGTGTCTATTCCATATTTTAATACACCAGTTTCAGTCCGTGTTAATTTTGTAGTGCCCCGGTAGTTAAACTAAAATTACTAAAACCAATATGTAATTATTCTTTTGCCAATAATATTCATACCAGTATATGAACAATAAACACATTTCAAAATCTTGATCAACCATGTTTTACTCACAAAACCGCACCATCCCAAAACTTAATTTTTAAACAAGTAATTCTGTAACCTAGAGTTAATGTGTATTTCATTATGATATGGTTAATACCTCAGTATCCATTTATAGACGGTTATAAAATATCTAGAAGCCGTGAATCGGGACTCATTGCATATTTGAATAAGCAACACGACACTCTGTCAACATCGATTTGTCAATAGATAAGAGGTGTTCGGAAAAATTTACCAAGCAAAACATCATTTATTATGTTAATGTATTATTTCACAAAATAACGTAGTTCGATCCCATATAAATAATATACTTACTTAATAAATCGACTCTACCAAGAAATAACGCAATCAACTCGAAAACGACAAATTTTCAGGGGAACCGAAAAACAGTAAAAATATATTATTATAACTGTTATAATATATGTCAATTAAGTGTATGTTTATAACACGTACTTAGTACTATATTTTACTAGTATCTCGGTATGGATGGTATTGAACCCATAACACATATCACAAAATCGTTCACCCCCTCTCATAAAACTTCTAATTAGGTTAGTAATATCCAACCCCATATAATATAACGTCATACTATATGAGCGAACCCTAATTATATTTGTGTGTTTTTTCACCCCATTGATTTATTCAATGCATTATATGTGTCACTTAGAATAGTAATGGCGTAACTCCAAAATTACGAAAAATGAGTTTATACCTCAAACACGTTCAAACGATAATGGTTTAATAATGGCGCACCTCCATATATACTCCTAATTTCTTTAAAAACTGTTTTTTGTTTTTATATTCCCATATTAAACGATATTTTTCAGAATAATAGTGAAGAATCTTTAATATCAGATTAAGAGTTTAAGAGTAAAGTATCCGGATAGACTTCACTACTGCACTAACGTTTAATCACTTTTAAGGTGTTAACTGTCAATTCTTGGTGGAAAGACATTATATTTAAAAAAAATAAAACACAATTTATTTGTACTACTTCCACATATGTATAATGAACAGGACCGGTTTCGCTCTCACGATCATTATCAACTGACGTAAAACTAACGTTTAAGTTCTTCAGTTGATTGACAAACAGTTATTAATGGTGGTTATTTGAGCCTAAGAACATTTTACAAAACCTTGATTTTCTCAAAACTTCAAAACTGGAGTTACACCAGTACTATTCTAAGTGACACATATATGGATATACCTATAAAATTTCAAATCTGATGTAGTTATTCATTTCGATTTTCCAACGTTGCTAATTCGCTTAGTTGTATAAAAAAATATGGTTTTTATAAGCACATACCTAATAATAGTGAAAAGTGTTATTTGGAAAATTAAATTCTTTTGAGATATGTCAGTATTATTCGAAACAATATGTATTTCACGATTTTTTTCTGTTACGGTGCTATTTCACGAGGCAGTCCAAAAAGATTACCTAGCATATTCAATGTTTGTTCGCGACGCCATAAGAAAATATTATTATGCAGAATATCCAGTGAGCGTGGCTCATGTTTACCTGAAATCGAAGAATATTTTTGCACGTTGGATATTACAACAGAATAAGGTGTCAGCAGCATCGAGTTGTGAATGGTAAAGATGTCGAGTAAACAAGAATACCAATGGCATTAATGCTAGTGGTTTATTTCCATAACATGCAAGATATTAAATATTATAAAGGATCTCGACTATTCATTAACAAGTGTATGGAACTTTTTGTAAGGCGAATTCGAGACTAAAAACATACCAAATCAACTATTACGCGTATTAATATTTCAGAAATCTTATAATGAAATTGTGCAGCATTAAAACCACAATTCCTTGATATAATCCATTCAACTTAGTAATCAACCATCACTTGACTTGACACAAGTGTTTCTCGTCTTATTCATTCAATACATGGAATCGGTATTTAAAAGAAAATTATACATACTAATAAATCACTTTTAATGTCTTCATTCCCTATTCATGATGGACGCTTAGTGTTATCTACATATATCATTATTTTTAAATGGCTCACTAATTTCTTTAAAAAAATCACAATTTGTTATTCTGGTTAATGAAAATTTACGAATTATTTAAACTCATTATATTTTGCTCAGATAATGGAATTTTAATGTGGCTTTATCGTTGATTCCGCACCAGCTTTTATTGATTTTATAAGAGGTCCTCAACTTTTTAATACTAGACTATTTAATTTCGTTTACATATAATTTGTTTGATTACCTGTAAATTCTTGTCATAAATCATAAAGCAACTGTTTTACATACCTTGTATTTGTTAAGATCCAATTTTATATAAATAGTGTTACGTTTTTATCTTTATCAGTTGATAATGCTGGTGATGAGCGAAACATGTGGATGTAGTACAAAAAGGTATATTTTTAAAATTCTAATAAATTGTTTAAATATATTCTGTAAGAGCCATCAACTCATAATTTGTATAATCAGTCCTTTTCGAGTGTATAGTTACTAATTTGAAAAAACATGTTAAAAACAAAAAAATATTGTTATTTGAAGAATATATAACAAGCTTTTTTAAATATATTTGGTTCGAACAAGAATTGCAGAATATAATAGTAAACTATGTATAACATGGATCAAAGAATTTCATATATTTACCGATTCTAACGGAATTTCTCTCTATAAAACTATTGAGACATACATATAAAATATATAATATAGTATTCCAGTTAAAAATGATGTTAGCTCAATTATAATCGGATGTTACAGGTGGCAAATCTATATACCTATTAAATGACTTTAATACAATATTTGACCAAGGACTTTTATGACCGTATGCCGAATGAAATAATCTGTATTGTCGATAAAAATTTGCAACAGACAAAATGGCATGATCACTTTTGTAACGAAAAAGACTTTTCTCAAGATCACCATTTTACATCAATGTGATATTATGTAATTTTCTAAATTTGGTTCAATGGCAACAATACAGCGAGTGTGCCGTCAGACATTTAGAAATAATCTTTTAAAAGTAGATCAATAATCCGAGATAAATTTGTTTCATATACATTTTACAAGTCTTGTCAGATCGAAACGAAGAGCGACGATGCCCAAGGTCGGTTCTCGCCAATATCGCCGGGCGAGCCGTCAAACGTAGGGGCTATCAATTATTTCATTTCGTATTAATTTACTGTATGAGGACTTTTGTTTCACTTTAAATCATTACAAAATCGTTGACAGATAACAAAAGAACGTAAGTAGAATGAGAATAACTGTGCTTTTATTTTTAGTTGTTCCATATTGTTTAAAACACGTCAATGTTGTTTCACTATCAAAAATTCCATAAGGCATGCATGACATATTTTTATTGAAGTTTTTCAGCTAATCAATGCCAATGATATCGCTTTTCTAAGTGTCTTTGAGAGCGTGATACCAGATGTATTTGTCAGATATCCAGGACAGGTTACCTTCAACATTTAGTCTGAACAAAATTTCCCAAATTGGGATTTGTTTCTTTTTTTCCGCTACAAAGTGGAGCACATGGAGCTACTTGTTATTAAACTTTTTTGGAGGATAAGAATAGGATTGAGTAAGGGAAGAACTAGAATTTACCTAATCGCTCTATGTATGCCTCGTTTATGGGACCGGATGGTCGCGATAGAAATTAAACATTAAAAGAATCAATGTATGACAGTTTTCGTTCGGGTATTCGAACACGCGGACACCCTCCACCGAACAGCTAGAACGCTCAAGAGCGTCGACCACTCGTCTTAAGAATCATTATGATTGTTTTAAGTGAGTAACCACATTGTGCTCGAAAATAATAATAATATGGTTATTTTCAGAATAAAAAACGAGAATCGTATTTCTAAAACCGTTGGTAGCAGCCCTACCGGAAACATGGCGGACCACATAAACCGAAAGGTGCTCGCTATTTCGTTTATTCATCGCGCGACCTTCGGGCATCGTTTCGCGACTTGGTCCGTTTGCGCCCGCAGGCGTGGGCAATGACACGAAGGCTGACGGTGATGGGCAATACGAGCGACATCAAAGTGATCGCCATCGCCAGCGGATATACGCGGACCGAGAGCATCGGCTGCGACAAAGTCCGACTTGCACAATGGACACGATAATATTATCGACGCTGGAAATATTACAAGTAACAAGTTAGAAGTAACAGAAATCTATTGCGCGAACAACACAAAACATTTCCATATTAAACATCAGTCATCATAATAAACACATCTATCGTGTAGTTTTTTTTTTTAGCAGTATATAGCAAACGTTTGACTACGATATAACAGACTAATGAGGGCCAAGTCCGTTAAATAATTAATACCCGACGGTTTAGCTCACATCAAATCATATGCAGGGCACGCGTTAAAACTTGTATCGCTGTGTGATCACGTGCTTTTCGTACGCAGAATAATCTCTACGGGCGGCGAGCCTTATTACATACTAGATCGTAAATTTTGTAAAATCTTGACTAATCTAGTTAAGAGTAATGATAGGATTTCTTTTAAAACGAAGACAAGTTATATAAAATGAAAACATCACTGAAAAAAAGAGTATCTACTCATGTAAGGAGGGTGGCGCTTGTAACGACAATATGGGCGACGATGGATGCAATGTAATAAATTATTACAAATAGTAGGCTGGCGTACACTGCAGACTGGTTTTACTCTCTGATATCAGAAGGTCGCCTGGCTGTACTTCCCGCCGTGGAATTTAATTATCAAACAGGCATATGGGACGTTTAGCATTTTATCGTAATTTATACATTAATAATAAGGCGCCCAATTTATCATTCAGCAAGTAGTGTATTTAATATAGATCGAACAAGGATTCTATCGGTCACCTGGAAGATTCATTGTTCTCGGAAGGTTTGTAATCTGCATAGCTTATCGATAATACTGAGAATTTGAGAATACATAAGTCAGCATTCAACACAGAGCACATCGTATTATAACAACCTTTAAGCGTAAAACAATTCCAATAGCTTTTGGTAACAGACATGTCTTCTTAGAATGACGGGATTGGATTATACTGTGTATGCCTCCGTTTCGATTTATTTTTATTAATAATTAACTCATAGCACTTTTATAAACCACAATGTGGAGCATATGGCCGCCTAATGGAGGTATCATAACACAAATTATTTCTACGTTAACTGGTTGTTACTCAGTTGGTCTTTCTTTCGAAGAGAGTAAGGGTGGAAAGAAAGGGCTAGGGCATGACTAGTGGTTGGCTAATCGGTCTCGCTTTCACCTCGTTTTTAGGATCGGATGGGTGGGAGGGAATTTTACACTTTTACACCTTCGAATAGAGACCCGACAGCATTAAACTATCAAGGTTAAATTGAGTCAGTTATTTTCTATGTATTACAGAGAAAATGACAACGTGTTATAAATTGTGTGAAATACCAAGAGGGCCTAAGCCTGAATTATGAAATAGTGGCTCGTAAGTCACCTGCGGCTCTTCGAACACGCATGCGCTCGCATGAAAATTAAAGTTGGATGTTTTGTATGTGCTTACGTAAAAAAAATATACTCGAGTGTGAATCATTTCAAGAGTATATTGAGAAACCACATAAACGAGACTTGGATTAGTGCCTAAAAACGTAATGCAAAACGTAGTAAAAATATTTTAAGGATCATTGACCAAGGAATGCAAAAGCATTGTTTACGTTGGTTTTAAGGAATCAATCAATACTGACATAATTTTACTAAATTTACATTTTTAATACCGGAAACCTTCTTCCCTCAACAATTCACCGGAATAAACATCGATTTGTTGTTCTCAAAAAATTCTAAAGCATGGCGTTTCTTACATTTGGCTGCTTTAGATCAAACGTGTAACTGAACCTCGTCTACGGGACGTTTATCGCGAAGAAGCAGAAATTGGGGAACACATTTCACAAAAATCAAACATTAACGCTTGATATGGTACCTAAGTATATCCAACAGATAGGAAACAGGCGGAGTTCATTTGGATGATTTTTTATACACACATCGTACGTAATAGACAATATAAGCCGCACTTCTAAATATGCACAATGATTTTAACAAAATTATTATCATTAATCATGAATATTTTATTGCTAAGAAGTCGTCTCAATGTCAACA
This sequence comes from Himalopsyche phryganea, assembly GCA_022494535.1. NCBI lineage: Eukaryota > Metazoa > Arthropoda > Insecta > Trichoptera > Rhyacophilidae > Himalopsyche > Himalopsyche phryganea. Next base: position 935,647 of record JAGVSL010000129.1, read on the forward strand.
CAAATATGCTTGTTTCATATGTTAGCAAAAAATTCGACACTGCAATTCCAAGAACTTGACGAGTTTGCAAGTGGGTTTTTTGAAGTGATCCGATTTCAATAAAATAAATATTGACAAGTGAAAAAAGGTTTTCGGCTTACACGGTTAAAAGTTTGATTCACTTTCATATACCTAGGTATGCATTCATTCATCTACGTCACTGGTCGTCTACCAGGTCCGTACCGCGCACTAGTGGGCAGTAAACGTTCCATGGTGGGCGGTGGGTAGTTAAGTTGTTTTGACAATTCGCTACGCTAACCCCACGGCCGAGGGTAGGGGTGCATAAGGATGGGGTAATCTTGTATATTTCTCTACCTTCACCTTTTCTTTACTTTTCTCGCTTATACTTATCAGAATAAAATAAAAATTTGTCCTGTTCTGGCTTAGCGGTCGACTTTTGACTTGTTTGTTTGTAAACACAGTACCTGGATTAGATTTGTTAGAGTAAACGTCACTCTTGAAATCGAACCAGATATTAAATATAATTTAAAAAAGGATTTTAATAAAGTTCTGCGATGTTGGTGTGCGGGAAGGAAAGTTTCTTATAAAAAATATGCAAAATGGGCGGTAGATATAAAAGGGTTGACGACCATTGATCTATTGTAACAATTTCGTACAAGTATTCGGTTTTTGTTCCAGTAGGAATTTATAAAAAAAAAACACAGATTATGATTCATATAATAGTCATCAGTTGAAAATGCTTCATCGGAGAGCGGTCATGAATGTGGCATAAATTTGTAGAAAAAGTACCATAAGCTGTTATTTAACGTCGATTTTTTACTTTTACAAGTTCATTGACCACAAAATCATTAATTTCATATTGAGATAAATGCTGTTAATGGAAAATAGATGTGTTTGAATACATTAGCGGTAATTTTATTTCTCGAATTTGTGATAGAGAAACGAATGATTTTCTTCGCCAGAAATTATTATATGAAAACATTAAGCGACGATAAAATATGAAATCCCAAACTTCCTCGTACGCACCGCATATTTTAAATTATCTCGACGGCATTCTGGTGAATGTAATTATCGAACAACGAGAAGACGAATATGTATTTTTTGATTTTGTTTTAGAGTCTCGTCTACCACAAAAATTGTTTCAACTACAAGAGAGTCACAATGCAGGCGCGCGCGCCGTCCGCCCGCGATGGTGCCGCGTACAGTCTCGAAACACGGGGGTCAGGGACACCGCCGTGAGATTCCTACACGGTCAGTGAGGCGGGCGGGCCTCAGCGCTGCCCCCCTCCAGAGTCGGCTCGGCTCCGTTGCCCGGTATAAGATCTAACCATGCGAACGACCGAAGGACCGAACGAGAAACAACTGAAGCAGGGCCAGATTTAAACTACTAAATAGCTCACAAGCACAATTTCGATGATACCTAACCAACCCAACCAAGCTACATAGTTGTTATATTACTTCATAATCAGTCTTGGTGTTCATGAAAGTTTATGGTAAATGAATTATAGACAACTGCTATCCATGATACATATTGGCGTAAGTTGTTATGCTAGTTAAAAACAAATAGTACGTTTGTTAACAGCGCGTGCGTGTATGCATTATTTGGTTAAATCGTCATTGTAATATAAAATTAATAGCCATCAGTAGCATATGACGAGACATTTACTCAGTGGTTTTCAAAAGAATCGAAATGAACTTAAGCAAAGTTTTCGACGCAACCAACTTCCATAGTGCATACTGTACTGTGTAAACACTGATGATTCACAAATAGTTTTATTATCGATAAGCGTGTATGCGTATGCTACTATATCGACGCCCTCAAAGAAAACACAAAGTCAAAATACTAAAGATGTTGCGAAAATTTTATTATTTTATAAGAGTCTCAAAAAGATTGGGAAGAAATATACTTACCTTTGAGAGAAGAATAAAGTGATAAAAGCAACTATCATGGCGGCAAGTATACATACAATATTAAATTATAATCTACGTTATTAATTAATCGTATGACAAATCAGACACGCGAAGAACAGTTTTAACATAGGAATTTATATTTTACCGCGACTGTTTATAAAGTTAATATCTTCCATCAGTAATAACAATATTGAGTATAAATATTTCATTGGTGCAATCAAATAAAGAGCACGCCTGTTTGAGTGTTCACGAAGAAAACGTGTAATCCAAAAACGTATGGAGGAGTCGGTCATCGATAGGTGATTATAATCTAACATTTAAAATTATCCTATTAGAATATTAATTAGTACGAATTGTACTTGACGTTCAGAACTGAAAGTTGTCCTGCTTCTAGCAATATGCATGCGGACATTAATTATAATCATTATACCTAAAGCGTAATTCAACCACAAGCGATAAAGTAAAGATTTTCTGTTTAAAAAGTGATAGTATGGTATCATATCACATAATATGTAATAATAATCTGAAAACAGCATATGTACCTATACTAAACGAAAATGGTCTACTAGGTATTGCCCCATCGCTCGCCTCTAGATTCTCTGCGTTGAAATAATAATTCAAATCAAACAAAATTTCACCTAAAACCGACTCTGTTGTTAAATAATTATTTTGTTTTATGAATCAAAATAATTACAAAAATGGAGTGTGGGCAGACGCACACAATACTAAATTATGACTCTGAAATAAAGAGTAACCGAATAGAGATACGTAATAATAAAACAACTCCGTAATATTGAATTTATGAAGAAACTTATAGACTTATTAAAGTCTTGTTCTGTCATTTTCGGATAAAATTTTAAAATATACTCAGACGTGATTTATTATTATCAGATTTTTTAAACATGTTAGTTATAAGTTCACTTTTAGTAAACTATTATTCTTTCCTTATACCTTAAATAACTTTCCTGAATCTTTTCTTGGATATTTTGGCGTGCCACGTAATTGTCGATGAGTAATTTTCGTAGCCATCATATTCCGATGATGTGGATGCGAGTGCAGTGCATCTAGACGTGCACAGGTAAGGGCTTGGTTACATTGGTAAACAAAAAGAAATGAGGGCCGTGGCGCACTTGTGCGGGCGATCGCTTCCTACCTGTTGCTCTTCGCCCCCCTCGTTTCCCGGATTTATGAATCTTATCTAAGAGAAGGGGGGCGAATCATTGTTACGTGTATAAATGACTCGAAGAACCGTCGAAGTGAAAACAAACCTTTTACAATCATATTAAAACCTTACGGCGTTATACGACAACGAAAAACCACAGGACAAATTTTTAAAGCCATAATAAAAGCAATAATTTGTCAATAAATAGAGTATTTATATGTATGATGCGTCAATTTACTTGCTTACAATCTATAATGATTATAAATATACATAGCACACATGTCCGGGTTCGTCCAAAAAATAATTATCATACAAATATAAGTCGGATCATGTAAATGGAATATACATTCTTAAGTATATGTATATAAACAAAAAATTTAGTCAATTAATTGTTTGTATAGTTAATATCAAATCATGTTAAGACTAATCATACTTATAATTTACATAGATATTAAGTGTTTCAACTCTTTCATGTTTGATCAGGTTGACAAACTGAATAGAATTAAATGTTTCTAGAAACTCAACAATTCGCAGTTGGGGCCTGCTTCCTTTTAAAAACATAATATGCACTCTCGATCACATGTGAAAAAAATTAATCGATAAAATTTGAGCTAAACTAGTCATTAACTCGACAAGTCAGTGAACTTATTCGATAATACTAATTAGTATTGCAGTAGTCAAAACGGGATCTCCATATTATCGGTTGCAACGCGGAGAAGATTTTTTACTGAAAAGATGTATAGGATATTTTACCATGTCTGGGCCCATGTCTTTTACGTCAGGCGCGAAGAAGAAGTCGCTCAGTGGTTTCATTCGAGCGGCTGGAGTCACGAACACAAAGAGTATGCACAGATCACGATCAAATAAAACACCGAATATATACAACGGAATGAATTTCAATATAAATAAAACAATGACAGACAGTTCAGTCGGCGATACTTATTGAAACTCCACTTACGACACAATAAAGCACAAAACTTGAGCTAACTTCGTATCTTATCACTGTATTAATTTTATTTACTAATTCACAAGTCGAGGGGGGTTATTTTAAATCTATTATTTACACGCCCAGCTCTTCTATATACAAAAAAACACACTTTATTATTCACAATTGATTTGCCGCACTGTCGATCACACCATTTTCATATCTTTCGAGCACGCTTGAAATTGACGTTTTTTTTTCAATTTTATAAAGCGGCGAAGAGAGACGCGTTACGGGCAAACACGGAGGCCGTGTGTTGACTGGATGGTTCGAACAAAAGACGGACGCGAACGCTGGATTGCTGCGGTCACATGACTGCGGTGCGATTTTATACCGACACAGAATTCAATTCTTATAGGAATCTTGTATTCACGCGACACCAGCTGTCTTGACAGAATAAATATTTTTATAACAGGGGGATTTTTATGTCCCGGTAACGACAGTAGTGTTAAAAATAATAAATAAACCAACATCTTTAAATGATAACTGAAGCAATCAAAAAAGGATACATAGAACACAAGACATTTAATAAATTACGACCAGAAGTAGCACTTTATTATTTTACGGAGGCAATTGATTCGAAGTCAACAATGCTCAAACCGATGGTTAATCTTAAAAATATATACAACAATTAAAATAACATAATGTGATATAAACAAGATGTCAACGAATGGTTATAAAACACATAAAACCTCATTCAACGAAAATTGAAAATCAGTCTATTTTAAAAACAAAAGTATTTCACATATTCTACGACATTTTAAACGCTAAGTAAAAAAATTGTAAAAACAATTCCGTTATTAATTTAATTAGTAGTGCTTCAATTGGTTCATAATTGACTCCACGAAACAAAAATTGTTTTCCGCGAAAACTACTCTTACTATTAAAGATGGTTTTTTTTTCTCGTGTTTTACTTAATCGACTATTTTACTATAATTATGAACTGATGACATATTTAAAGATTTCCATTTTTGATACATCGTTGTTTTGGGACGCTTCTGTCATCGCTGAGCCTCGTTAATCATATGGGGCGTTACTCAACTGATTTAAAAATAGAAACAAAGCATTCACATCTACCCATGTTACCGCATTGTCATTTGCGTTTGGCGAATTTCACAAAACAGGTGGTGAGGGGTTACACGTAAAAATCGACGAAAGTGTCGTCGTGCTCGGTAAAAGCAATGTTGGTAGAGATTTATCACAGCAGTGGGTTTTCGGTGGAACATGTAGACAGAGTGTTTCACAGTAATGGTTCTCAATCGAATTGCAGCCACTCTTAATCTCATCATAACGGAAAAGTAAGGCTTGATACAATAGCGATTCTTGGACGGCATATTCAGAAATCAGTGGACATTCCCAGCATTTGACGGTAAACCATCGCTACCATTTTATCAACCGCGACATGCTCGCTAGCACGCAACAAGAGGCGCTGGGGGAGTCAAAATTGCGATGGTTGATGAACCTTTACAGCCTTCGAAGCGAGGGTCGAAGGTTAAGGTATAGTGGTGAAACATAATTATACACATACATACACGTCTGCATTGTGCAGCCTCGATTATCGAGTTATGTGGGGTGTTATATACCATAGAGGACTTATAGCAGCGAACGTTTCGTGTTTTGCTGTCTGGTACAAAGCAACGAAGTACCGAACTTTTTCTCGGTTTCTTTTTCAATAAAAGTTTCAACCAATTAAACAAACTTTCCTCCATACCCGACAAATATTGTAAGTCAATTTATTTAGAATAACATATAACAAGAGTTAGCATGTCGTTATCGTACACAGTGTGTATTGAGTCGTAGTTTACTAAAGACTAGTCCATGTCACTTTTAATGCATTAACTGTCAATTCTTGATGGACATTATATATTAAAAAATAAAACACAATTCATTTGTACTACTTCCACATGTTTATAATGATCATGACCGGTTTCGCTCATCACGAGCATTATCAACTGATGCACGTGATGAAACCGATTCTGATCATTATAAACATGTGGAAGTAGTATAAATGAATTGTGTTTTATTTTTTAAAACTAGTCCATGTTCCTCATATCGTTTGAATAAAGATGGGTTTGGATACAGCGTTAAAAAACGAATGATGCCTTCGCTACCGTAACGACGTGACCAAAGAGTTCACGCCACATGTATGGGAGTGCGCACGCGCCGTATGGAAGGGGAGGAAGACGCCATTCGGTAAAACAGGCGGCAGCCTCGTCTTCATGTTGGATAGCACCTCGACTACCAACTTCGAACAGAACAACCCAAACACTTGTACTTTCGTTCTAACGAGATAAAAATGCTTGTTTTTGAATAAAACGAAACACAAATCCGACGCAATGTTATGATTGCGCAATCAAAAATCTATATTATGAAATAATATTTTTTATTTCAAAGCCATAAAAATTGTTGAAATGAAAAGGTTTTCATTGATGAAAACTCATAAAATGGAATATAAATACAAACGCATTATTTTAAAATACGTAAAGTAAAATACATTCATGGAGCGCGAAGTGACACCAGCGCGCGTCATGGGTAATATTATACAGTCACCCCATTCCGCGTTTAAAATGTCACTTGGTTTGACAAACGCGATTTAGACAACTTCTCACTGTTATAATTTTGGTCAATACGTTTTACCACACGTTACTCTTTTCTTCCCGAAAATGTATTACATTCCGATAATAACAATGCAGTTCTGAAGGAAAACGAATAGGAAAATGCCAAATTATCGTAGATGAGAATCAGAGAAACCGATCATTTACGCGAAATATGAATGTAATATCGGGATGAAAAAGACGACATAATATATTATGTCAAATGATGATTCTTCGAACAAAACAGAGAAAAATTTGAAAATTTTACATTAAAATATTTTGTAATTCGCATAAATTATCGGTTTCCTTGGTTCCAATGTTTGTTATTTTGACAATTTCCGATCCGCAATTAAATTAACTACCTTGACATTGTTTTAGCAGCAATAAGTAATTTTTTAGGCAGACAAATTGTAGCATATTTACCATAATTTCATACAAGAAACAGATTAAATTAATTTACATGGCAGAGAAAAAAATACATCGCGCTTCCGCTAAAAAAGAACCATAACTCAAAAAAGTATGATTTTGAGTTAAGTATACAAATATACATAATATAAACTCTCCACCTGTTAAAAAAACATTATTTTTTCAGCTTTTCCTACAGATAGTTCTGTAACGCTTTAACAGCGATACATTTTGAATGCAATTTGTGTTAAAACATTTTAAAAACTCAAAATTTTCATGGATGTAATGTAAAATAGCATTGCTCTAAACCAGTGGTTACCAAATTGGTTCCTACGGACCCCCACGGGTCCTTGTGACCACTAACGGGGTCTGACAAATCTGGGGGTAACGTGGACAACGTCGAGGGGCCGCGAAATGTATTATTCAAAAAAATATTTGTGACACATTTTAATTATTATGAAAGTTAAAATAAATAGCAATATAAATAAATCGTTAGCAATTTTTGCATCCTGCATTATGAGTCACTTTACAGAGGCTGTTGATTGTTTTCCCGTCTTCCTATTTATTAGAACGTGAATTTAGTGCATCCATGAACCTCACCACAAATGAAAAAAAAACCGACTGAAAATTAGTGCTGATGGAGAATTACGAGTAGAACACAAACATAGATCGGAACATAAATCAATTAAGTTCACCCGTCTCATTGAAAAAAAATGTGCTTTTGTATTTACATCACATCACCATTCAAGATATCAAAATTAAATTTATAATTTTTCTGTTATGCAGTTATGTAGTGTTTTTCACTTGGGGGTCAGGTTTTTGCTTTAGGAAGGGCTTCATGGGCATAATACGATTGGGAACCACTGCCCTGAACTATAAAGGTCTAAATCTAAAGCGACACGAGAAAAAAGCGTTATTCTACAATTAGGTGGTTTTATGACTCTAATGAAAAATCTACATTTTGATATACGACCATATTTTATCGGAGATTCGATAATTATGTACCTATCTCGGACATAGCAGTCATTGACTTATTTTCATTCTGTACTTATTATGATATATATTATATTTGAAAACGAGCATTCTTATTTTCGGTTCTGAAATTTTAATGAATCTGTACCTACTTAAACCGATAATGTCATGAAAGTAAAATAAATGAAAGACAGAATAGTATGAGAAGCCCCAAGCCAGAATATACACCGACTAGTTTTATCGTTGAAGGGTTTTTTTTAAACTAAGATACTGTCAATATTACCAGGTCGTCTAATCTCGCCCGTCATTCCTTACCCCTCACTGAAATGGTTGGGCATTTGACCTACGGCCAATACAAATCAAAATAGTACACAAGCAGTTCATCGATATGGACTGCTGTTGTACAGTCGATACTGTGGAAAGGTAAAAGGACGTAACTCACACATAACAAATTTTACAGGAGCCACGAAAAACGTTTTTAATGATTTTCGGCCAAAATCAAAATATTAATTAAACACAACCTTGAGTTGCATGAAGACTAATAATCTGGGGTTTTATTCAACCAATCTGTTATTAATTTAAGAAAAACCAACAAAAGTGATGATTACGCCCTTTTTCCCCGACAAAAATTATCAGCACCAATGTAGTTAAGCAGCTTACAGCCTTTTTCTTTACCAATTTAAAGTGCTTTTTTGAATAAACGTATAGAATTATGGTAGCTAGTACACTTCTGCATATATTTAAAATAGCTTTCTTAGGAATGCATCAGAGTTAATTAACTGGGATTTAGATTACTATATATAATAAAAAGTCCCTCTTTTTTTCAAACTTAAAATTCAAATTTTGATACTAATTAGACATTTACATCTTACATCCTTTTTATACAACGTGTATTAAGTTGCATACATTGTGATTATCGAAAAAAGCTATTTTGAAAAAACCGAGGGTTACGTCCTTTCTCCTTTCCACATTCGATATGTTTAAGCTCTATGTTGGGAGTGGGAAAGGTGGGCATGATATGATGAAATAGTAAAAGTCCACGCTGCTATATTTTTTAATTAGGTGGCTATTGTGTAGCTTCCAACGTTAAAAAATAAAATGAAAAGCACAAAATGATATTCTACTTCCTTATGACATTGAAATAATGTTAAATGAATCATAGGTATATTATTGCATGAAATATTGAGTAAACTTGTATTTCTTGGCGGAATGGCAAATGTCGAACACTTTTGGATCACTATTCTCTTCATCTAATAAGCACGTTATTTATTAATAATTAAATTTTATCACTAAGCAAAATCAGCATTTATATTTTAATAAAATGTGAAATGATGAGCTTTTGCAAATGCAAAAAAAAAACATGAATTTGTAAATATTATATTTGTTGTTTTATGTACCTGACTTATATTTTTTTGTTCATAGACTGACTTTTTTGTATCTGAAAAGCAACACCATGCATTTAAGCGTTAAAAAATAGCGTCTATTCCTGAAGAAAAAATCAATCGATCAGAGTAAAGTGAAAACGAAGGCAAATAGTTCATTTTTAGAATACAACTTTATAATTCGTGGGTTAAATAGTAGTAGGAATAAAGATGATTCCTCCAGCATTCATACAAAAAAGGAGAAATATTTTATCTATTAAGTAATATCTTTTTATTTGAAAGTCTTTTCTCTTTTAACTTGACTATAACTTTTGAATAGAATGATATTAAGGATCTGATATAAGGTATTGTCTTAGTATACTTAGGTTTAATGATAATTTCTTTGCTCCAATTGCGATGGTTGAATTCATCACAGATATGCACTTCCTTGATCGATGTTCAGTTAATAGATAAAATGATAATAAATACAATTGAACCACCGGGGTCAAAGTACATTTCTGCTCACATTGAATGGTTGATATACCTACCTACCATCGTGTGCAGTGAATTTCTCTCTTTCTCGCACAATCACATGTAAAGTGAAGGGCGCGAGTGAGACACAAGAGCATGCTTTTGTATCCTACTTGTTTATACAAAAGTGAGGTTGTGATAGAGATACATACACCGCACGCCGATGATATCTACCAAGTCACTTTAAAATCAGTTTCATATAACTGTTCTCTTTTTTTTGACTTAGCGAGTACATAGAAAACTTGTATAAACGCATTAGGTTTATAGTTAATCTTAAAATAATAATTATGAGTTATCTATTAGGGATAATAAAATAATATCCTGAAATACTACACACTAATAATAAGACACGTCAACTCACGGGACTGCGAACTCCTCCGATGTGATTAAGCCCGAGCTGGTTCTGGTTCTGCTGAACAAACTGGCCCGGTGTAGGCCCGGTGAGAACACCGGGCTGGCCGAGATGGAACATTAAATGCTCGGCACCTTTATTTACACCGTTCACTTGCTGCATCTGCTGATGCTGGTGAAGCTCATAGAGCCCTTGCTGGTGGGACTGCAATACTAGACCTCCCCCCAAGCCCGGGTGCCCCTGTATGGTCGGCAGAAGACCGGAAGATAAATGGGCATGTCCCGCTGTGCCTAATCCTGCCTGTGCGGCCGCCAGCATCAGCTGCTGCTGCTGACTAGGCTGCGAAGTGACCGACTTGATCTGGTTCATCTGATTCATCTGGCTTGAGGGGGTGTTGCTCATTGCCGGCGGAGGTGGGTACTTCCATTTATCGTGGTTCTGTGGAGAACAGAAAAATACTTATTATTTTTAATCTACAGGGAACGGCTATCTATGAATAGTTACTTCTTGAATACATATATATGAAATTGAAAAGAATCCTAAATTATTTGTAATCAAAAATTTCAATTATAATTTAAGTAACGCAGAACAATAAACAATGTATTTTAATTATTCATAAAACACTTTTCAAGAACAGCTGATTGTCATACACAATATTATATTTATTTATAACGATTATAAAAGCAGATAACTGCTGATAAGCCAATGCGCAGACAAATAATAGTGGTAGATGAATACCTCAAGCAAAAAGGAACATTGTTTTATATACATATTTTTATGTACCTACACATTGTATAGAATTCTTGTTGTAAAATAATAATTGGTCTATTGAATAAGTGTCAATCATAAAAGGTTATCAACAAGCACTCTTGTGTTTACATTCTGTGTGATGACTAATGTCATACTACACTAAAGAATACTTCTTTCTCTAAAGGATGATAAATAATAATACTAATAGCAAATGCAATAAAAATGACCAATTTCACTAAAATTCTATTGTAATCATTAAGACCAGTAAAATGCCATATATATTAATTAAACCAATTATTAGCAAATTTAATAATGCTTAGATAAATTAATATATACCTACCTACTACAGTTTTAAAATGATCTAGTGTATAAATATGCATGAAAATAGATACCTAATATAAGAATGGTTATAAATAAATCATCCAAAATACTTTTGAATATTTAATGCCGTGTTCTATTTGTAAAAATCGTAAAATGTAATGCAACTAGTCTATTATTTTTATTGATAATATAATATTCTTCAAGTTTTGAAACGAAACTTATTTATGGACTCCTCATCATCACCAATCTACCTATTCTTGACGTTGACTAGTTACTCGTCGAATTTAAATAATAAGATCCTCAATTATGTAGTATGCAGTGTCAGTGGCGGACTGGCCATACAAGCCAGGTGTCCCGATGGCAAGTGGGTCCCGCTCTATATTAGAGGCCTTCAGTAATATCAACTAACCTTTAAACTAATTCAAAATACGTGTATAAAAATATACAAGATAAAGCACTTGAGGTATTTCATCAATACACATAAATATGTTTTCTTCGATATACACAATGAACTAAGATTATTTACTTATTCTCTATGTCTGTTTGCAACATGTGAATTTTTGTAATTGTCAAGTAATTATTAGTACAGTACATAGGAATTAGTATATAGGGTAGGGGCCCCCCTCCCATTTTTGGATGGGCTCCTATTGACTCCTGACAACCAATATTTTTAGAGCCAGTCCGCCACTGTACGATGTAATCATGTGTGATATCAGACAATACGAAAATGATTCTGAAATATAGCTGAAAACTCATTCAAAATTCGCTTAAAACCACTGCGTGTTTAGAAACATCAACAAAAATTGTACCAAGTTGACTTACATGCTTTACTGATAACTGTCAAATCTGTCAAAATAGAAAATGGCATTTAGACACTGTAATTACTGGGTGATATTGCGAACTTTTGACACAGCGACACGTTATTAAATAAATAAATGTTATCTTCTAAATAAATGATATTGCTTTGGTTATGAAGTAGTCCTAAAAAGTACGTGTGTTTTTACTTACGTCAATGACAGTGTCGTCTCCCAGCGCCCATCTCTGTTGCTTGGGCGCAAAAGGTGGGAATTCTGGATCTTGGGGCGTCCTTTGGAAGACGTAACCTACGGCAGCGTCGTCCTGCGACCGGCCGGGGGCTGCGCCTCGCGCACCCTGCCCGGACGGGTCGCCGCCGCTGTCACCGCTCGCTAACCACTTCATCAAGGCGGTATCAGAAGTTAGCATTCAATTTACCCCCTTAATTCTACCGCCGGCAAAATATTCACCGCTTAATAAGTTTGGCTATTCTTTTGCTGTGTTTCCGACTCGAAAAGCGCCTGTCAAAATTACAAAACCGAGCGTTAAAATAAAAAAAACTTTTTGTTTACAGCGCTGACTTATGGATAGCTACCGCCCTGTGGTATGTATACAACTCGATAAAAATGTATGCCTGACTGTCATGACGATATTTAAAGTAAAGTAATGATAGAAATGAGACAAGTCTAGCTCTGGGCAGATATTTACTTGAAATACGTTATTTTGAATCTAGAGAACAATGACAATTACTTATACCAAAATTTTTAAAAATGCAAGAAACAAATGGCAGCCGTCCGTTTGACAGCGGCAATAACACAAAGAAAATTTGTCAGATTCGACTGTAAATACGCAACTATTTTAACAAATGACTACATTATCTCACCCTAAATTAATATGAGATCTTATTTAACATCAATTTAACGTATTATCCCTGATATTTGACGTAGAAACGTCGGCGTCGGTACGTTAAAAATATTCTTTCAAAAACACACAAACACTGGAAGAATTACACAATCGACACTCACAGAATTAAGGAAACACACAAATATTATCACTATCTGTACACAGAACTATTTACAATGTCCTTAAATTATACGATAGATTGATTACGCCATTTAAAACCGTCGATGTTTACCGATTCAAAACAGACGACCAAAACCTTTCAGTGTCTGTCCGCCATATCGGCTCGAATGCGCGCGCACATCTGTCATGGACGACTTTAGGAGTTTGTCAAAAAAGACGTCGTTTATATGCTCCGTCTCATTTATCTCTTGAACTAAATGTGAGTAACGACATAGAACATATGTCGGATTACAATTATCTATTGACATTTTAAAAAGCGCCATTTTCAAACACCATCTGTTTAATACCACCGTTTTCTTTCATTGGCTTGAAGATTATAAAATTCAAAACAATCACTAAACTATATATATTGTATGAAAATATTATTATCTTTGTTGAACAACAATTATTTTTTTCTGTTTGTTTATGGCATATACGAAATCTTTTCTTTTTGTCGAATAGCATGTTAATTTGTATGGTCATGAAATAATATGCTTTTTTTAGGCTGTTAAAAATCTATTTCGTAATAAGACAAATTAATGTGATTTAGACACATAATGTTGAAGAATTTATTTTTTGTGGGCGTACGTCACAAAAATATGTTCGGTTTCGTTGACAGATCAAGATTTTTTTTATTTTCAAATCAATTTGCAATTTTTTTTTTTCGTTTTATAATATTATAGTACATTAGATGGTATGATATTGAATTTTTAATAAATTTGCTGGCATTTCCAAATTCAATAAAATCATGGACTTATCCAGCTTACTAGGTAAATTTTGAAAACAGAAGATATGATAAAATACTCAATATTTTCATCGCTTTATTTAAAGAAAATATTTGATTTCAGAAGTTCTCTCTTAAAATTTGAAGTTGTTGATTTAATTTCGTTTTTCAATTTATTTGATATATTATGTTACATAAAAAAATATGCAATAAATAATCAGTCAGCGGCCGTGGCGCAGTTGGTAGCATTGCTGGCTACAGTTCCGGATGTCTTGGGTTCAATTCCCAGTGCGGACGGTTTTCGTAGATTGATCTTTCAATCGATATCTGTTCGTAGTCTGAGTCCTCCCTCCCACCCATTCAATCCTCATTGGGCGTAGCGAGAGCGATTAGTTAACCACTAGTCCTGTCCTAGCCCTATCCTTCTATCCCTACTCTCTTCGAAAAAAGAGAGCTTGAGCAACTGAGTAACAAGCAGTTCTCATAGAAAAATTCTGTTAAGATACCTCCATTGGAAATATGCTCCACATTGGGAGCGGACATGGAAAAAAATAGCAATGTGACCAATAATAAAAACTTAATAATTGGCAACAATTTCAACATGCACATTTCAGTAAATTCTACTTTAAAATATAAAAAAATATTACTTATCTGAACTCGCTCACGTCCAAGCAGAATATGCTTTACCTCTTTACGGCGGCATCACTATGGGCAGGCTGGTTCTACACTTTGGAAGAAGAAACAATTCATGTTCAACAGAAAATAATTAGAAATATAAAGTTTGACCCTCAGAAGAATGGCAAACTTTTCAAACAAATATGTGGTACAGATATATTTCTCATGTGGCATTCAAAATATTAAATCTGAACATGCCTGTAAGAAGGTCAGTTGAATAAAGCTAAGTATTGTATTCATACTGCTTGTTTTACTTTTCATGGTACCACAAGAAAGTCTGAATCTTACTTAGCTCTTCGTCCAAGCGGATGGATTTCCTCGCCGAGAAAGGCCACTGATGCCCATCTATCCTAGGATGAACTCAGCAGAGCTAGTAAACTCAGCGATAGCTTGGAAGGAATCAAAGAGGTTAGTGGGGACAGAGAATCTTGGAGGCAAAGTGTGTTGGTCATATGCATCGGAAATAGTAAAAAAAAAAAAAACAAAAAATCTTCAAATAGAATATTCTCAAAAATTTCTTCCGAGCCTTTTCCACTGTAAGGGTATATTTCGATTATTTTAGCGCCTGTATCTTCTCTCAGGCCTGCTTCGAACTTGATTAATGTACATTGATAATTTAATTTTTCTCCCGAAAAGACCATGGTGATACGGAGAATAAAGATATATTAAAAAATTTTGGCACCTGACCCCACCCGTTTCTATTGCCACATATATAATAAACATGAATCTGAGAAACCTATATAATTATGAGCTGAATCCTCAAACAATGGTTTCTCTATTTACAAATGACCAATAGTTACTTGCTTGTGTATAAAAAAAAATGGGTTAATATTCGGTCGAAACATTGGTAAAGGCATGGTCGGCGTCCGTGGTGCAGATGATAGCGTCGTTCGCTTACGGTTACGGATGTCTCGTGTTGAAATCCCGGTGCGAACGGTTTTCATAAATTCATCTTTCGATCGATTTCTGTACATAGTCTGAATGTTTGTATAAAAAATTCCCTCCCACCCATCCCATCCTCACAGGGCGTATCGAGAGATTAGCTAACCACTAGTCCTGTCCTAGCCTTATCCTTCTATCCCTACTCTCTTCAAAAAGAGAGCTTGAGCAACTGAGTAACAAGCAGTTCTCAAGGAAAAATTCTGTTGAGATACCTCCATTAGGGGGTCATATGCTCCACGTTAGGAGCGGACATGGATTGAAAAAAAAAAATATATATTATTCAATAGCTGCTTTCCATTGGCTATCAGACTTTTTCGGTGTGTGGGCCAATAAATATCTTTTAGTCTTACCTGGAGACCGGCTTTATTATGTAAATATTTAAAAACGAGTTTCAAGGATATTGTAAATTTTAAATAACCAGGTTTTTTTCATGTTGAGAATAATGAATCTGGGCCTCCGGTAATGAGTGTGATATTAAGACTAGGACCCAGCTCAGGTCGGGCAATTTAATCAAATTTTGGCACATGCAGATCTGTATTAAATACATCAAAATACTCTGACATGCTCGATATCAATATCAAGTCTAATATTAGTCAGGCAGTCCGTTTGAGAGTAAATGATCCATAAGGTAAGAACATTTTTATGTTGATATTCGAAGATGCATGGAACGTATATCATAGAAATATTTATACTGAATGGGTTTCAAATATACTTACACTATCTTAAGTTTTTATTCATATTCCTTAACTGCGGCCACGCGTACAAAATGATTCCATCAACAGACATGATAAATGCTTTACTGACTCGTGGGAAGACGTTCTGGCACTAAATACATACCATGTTGAGTAAATCTATGTTAAATATTTACATATTATCGATCACATACAATTTAATTATTGCTGAAATATCAGAAATGTAACAACTGTTGAGATAAGGGAAGTTCTAGATAAGGGAAGAATTTTTTGAATGTATGAAAATTTAGTTATTATATTCATATTTATGGGTTTAAATCGAGAATTTAAGTTTCAATGAATTTAGGTTTCACCAGATGGTTCAATTACATAGAATACAACATTTATTGATAGAATGGGAAGAAAATGATATGTGGAAAAGTGAGTGTGGAGGATGAATAAAATAACAATGATAAAATTTTATAATCAACTTTTTATTTTCGAGGTGGTTTTATTCAAAACGCAATTTGACCACGACACATGGAAACTTCAAATCGGTTTCAGGATAACTGCGAAATAAAAAAAACGGAACAGCTCAAGACCAACTTCGTTTAAAGCTAAAGAAACAGGCACCTACGGTCATTACCTTGTTCTTATCACTGACATTATTTTTAAAGTGCGCAAGACCATTGTTATAAATTGTTATTCACACATAAGCACTGTCTAAATATTCCATTGGTCCAATGATCACTTCACCCACAAAAAACAATTATTAACATTGCAAACTTTAGCACCATCTGCAATGACATGAAATTAACGCTTTCATATTAAGTGATTTTTTTAAGAAAATTATATAAATCTTTTGAACAGGTTTTTGTATGTTCCTATTACCACAGTCTTTATAAACTCTTATGAGTTTTACATGCATACTTAATTGATCCATACGTTTTACACATTGATAGAGCGATCAATCTACAAAAATGTAGGTGGAACTTAGGCGTACATAAAAATGTACTCAATCTTGCAACATATACCTCGAGTGATTATGGGTTTTCATTTGAACGATTTATGGTGTGACGTTACAGGACTGGTCTAGGCATTATTCGAAAGAAAATCTTTCTACAACTATTCTCCTCAGAACCTATGGTACTGGCTTATAAGAGTAACTAATCATCATGAGAAACCATAACCACAATCGGGACGGAAGTTCTCCCTTTGCAATATTTATCATATTTCCAATAATAATTTTAAATGAATTTGGTAGTAATTTATAATCAAAGCAATTAAGTTTGTTTTTAATCAATAATAACCCATTGAAAGTGTGGTATAACATATAACCAGATAGATGTAAAAACAAAAAAAAATGGCAACTAGATAGTATCAATACACAAAAATTAACATATACATATGTACAAATTAACAAATAACATACCCGACATAGTCCATTATGCATGAATCATAATATAAGAAAGCTTTATCAAGTAAGGTAAAGTAAAAGCATATAATTTTGTAACAAAAGAAAAACATTAAACTCTTAAAAATCTTGTAACACTCAGGTAAACGCAAACTTTTTAAATAAAATATTGTAGTCTGACACCGATAAGAGGAAAAATGCAGTAGTTATTTAATTGCAATTTATACAGAACCAAAGACCGCTTGAGGTTGACGCAAGTTTCAAATTCACGATCCACTATTGCTCCAATATGATTTTTTCCCATGGTGCAAGTCAGTAAACAACGGGATATCAATAATATTGAGCAAATTGTAATTGGTAATAAATCGATGGTGAGGATCACAAACCTCAATAAGTTATTACTTGATAAAAACTGATTTTGATGGGATTTTTAATACAAAGATGAATGAACTGGGCTGTATTACTCTTTGTCAGTGTACATAGATTCAACTGGTTCATTGAATTTTAAATACCATAAAGTCGAAATCGATAAAATTAGACATGAAAGGTTTCTGATCTTCGGCATCGAATATCGTAAAAGTTTTGTCTTAGTAAGTTATATAAAAATATCTTCAATTTGTATTGCAAATAAAATATTCTGAAAATAAAAACAATTTGAATTTATAATCTAGTATCCAGTGGAAAAATAAATACAAAACTTGCTGGTTATCAATATGACGAAACCAATAAGACATAGAATTTGTTTGTAACATGTAGCCAAACCTCAGTGTCATTCTGAGGGTTTTCAAAATTTTATATTACTTGAACACTGTTCTTTATTATGAATGATTTGGGATAATTTGTTCATATCTTGGATTTAAAAATGAGAAATTGATCCTGTGAATTTCTATCATCGCGATAAAAAAAGTTTTTATAATTTATTGTTGCGACTTAAAACAGACTGTATTTTTCATCAGAGACCTCTGTTTGATCGGTCATATCTTTACAATTAACTCTTTTAATACTTTGCCTTTTAAATTCTGAATGAAAAATGCCCAATAAATGAAGACACCTTTGATATGTATTGGCTTTAAGGTACTAACAATATAATAAAATCATCGGAGCTCGCCGATAGGTGTTTTCATGAATGACATATGCGCAACATAAACAAGAGTAAATTTTGTTTTGGATTTGATTTGCAGCCACGATTAAGAGCCAAAAATATATTTTCAAATTAATTTGCTTGCAACATAAATATTTTAACTGAAATCGGGCGAAACGTTTCGATAAAATTGTTAGTTTCAGGTTTTTAATTTTGTACATAAGAGAACAAGTAACATAAAAATCGGAAAATTTAATATTCTTGCTGGCATTATTTACATAGTGAAATTTGCCATTATCACCAGCGATAAGGAAAAATCGTAAATCACGATACATATAGGTAGGCATCAATGATATGTGACAAAATATAAAATTTCATGCTTGATACCTATATAAATTAACTCTTTACGGTGGTCCAATATACATAAAGTGAAATATATAATAATTTGTACAAGGGTATATTATAATCGGGTTGATTATATTTAAATGTTTTTCTTCAATAAAGAGAACTAGTTTGAGCATCGACACTCTATGATCGTAATAAATTTTAGTATGAAAAATAGCTTTCATAATTGATTCATGTTTCTCCGGTTTTCAGCTAAGCTTTAAAAGCATTCAAAACAATGCCAGCAGGTATTCAATTTTAATAACGATTTGGGAGCATAATGCAAATAACAGATTGATCCGAATATATATGCTGAAAAATGTAGAAATATATTGGCAAAATATAAATTAACATGCAACTGTACTACAGTACTACTCGAGTATCAAATATAGATATATATAAATTACATTCCACTAACTGATAATTTTGTACATTTTTTTTTTACTGTTAAAAGACTAAAATCATCAATTGAGAAAAGTCTAATCTTTTTTTCACAACGGAGCACGGGCGCTTCTCTTTCACTTTGTAAAATGATCCCTCACTTACTGAAAAGTTAATATTGTTTTATAACTTGAAGTCGAAATCGAATAGATCCGACAGTCCCTCTTCCGCGTCCAACGAAAATATGTAATCGTTTTCAGTAAGGGGCGGCTCCAACGACAAGAAAGGCTCGAAGTCTTCGTGGGCGAGGACGTCTGAAAATTAAAATAGCAGTCGAATGAAAATGAGGTTCTCCGCAAAACCGACCGCTTTATATTATCAACAGGTAATGGATTAGATTTCAGGCAATCAATTCACATTAAATAAAAATACACATAAATAGATACCCAACTAAAATTTTTCAATTTGTTTGATAAAAATATTATGATTTAAGATCAATGAAAGCGTAGAATAAGTCATTAGGTAGGTCACTTCTACAAGATAATTAAGTCTTGATTGAGATGAAGCAAATATCAACAAGATTATACTTTAAAACTTTTTTTGTGTTTTAAATTTTACATAATCCTAAGTCTATAAATAAAGATTAATTATTTCATCCTACATTAATAAAACCTATATGTTGTTATTAACAGATCTGTGAAGTGTTGCTATACTCGTAACAAAAAAAATTAATTGAATTCTCAGTTAGGGTAGTTTTTGAAAATATATAATGAGAATTACAAAACAATAAACAGAATAGTAAAAATTTCAAGGCTTACTGATTTAACAATAGAAGTGCAAACAATGCCTGATAATCTGTCACAACTTGTCCGATAACCAGACAAAATTATTAAAGAAACACATGTTAGGTTATAGTCACACAGTATAATAAATCATGCTCTGCGGAGTCAAGGATATCTTTGTTATATTAGTTTTAGGAAGTGGTGAAAGCGTTTAATATGGATGGTTGTTAGACATTAGGTGGTTGTGATGAAGAGAAGCATAAGAGTGAGGCGTGAGCTGAATCCCATGGTGCTACAGCCTACCCAGAAACACTGAAACAAGCGAGTGCAGCCCGACACGGGGTCCAACTCTCGCGCCAGCCCTGACTGACACCGTCCGCCTTCCAAGTCGTAACCGAAACCCAAAGCATAATACTCACATCAGGAAGATTGCTGTACACAAATGATTTAAAAGGAAAGTGTTTGCATGATCACTTCGCATCGTTCTTAACTTGGCGTTGAGTAAGTTTTTAATTTGAATTAGCGTTTAATATTTACAAAAATACATTTATGCAGTACCTATAGTACCAATTCTTGAAATTGAACATTAAGATGGTCAGTGAATATTTATTATTATCACATAAACATCTTTCAGTTACCAGGTATTGTGATATAAATATTAACAAAAGGCAAATAATAAATTATATGCTGGTAGTATTGCATAATAAAAATCACCTCAAGATTCTTTGTCTCAGGTCTGTAGTCATTCTGTCGATGGCGCAAAAATCTTGTGCATTAAAATGTTACCCTTTTCCCAGATTTATTTATAAAAGCGATATACATTCAATACAGAATGCTTATAAAAAGGCAAAATTAGCCTGCCAATCGGAATCTTTTCTTCATCACATGTTATTGCGTGCAAATTTGTTATATCATTGTTATTAAAATTCAAGTACATTTTTAATCATACCAACAACACACATTAATATTATATTACAATGAATGGAAAATAATGTGTTAAATTTTCAATAGAGGCATGAGTATGGATGATGAAAATAATTGCTAATATGAATACCAATTATTTTCGTGTAAATTTATTAATAAAATCGTTAGCTTTATCATGTCACTATCAATAGCCTGCCATTATTTTACAAACAAGTTTGTGACTCCCGTTATGTATCAATTAGTAGAAACAACATGGGTTGGAAATTTAGGATTGAATTAATATTTGTTAGATGGCGGTGAAGGAAAATAATGGTGCGATTAATCTGTTCACAGTATACTTAAAGCAACTGAAAAGACATTCAATAGGATTATCCGTTTTGTTAGTAAATGTAAATAGCATTACAATTAACATGAGCCCTCGAAAAGTGTAGGCAAGGAGTCGTAACTCACAACTCGGTAACAAAAGATTGCTACATTATTTTAAAATTAAATGTTTATAATTGCATATACTTATACTTTTCCATTCACTAAATACGAGAGCACGTTTGGGATTTTCAAGGATGACTTTTACCCACATTACCATATTTATCCGGGAATAGTCATTTTTTAATATATACCATTGTGTGACATTAAAAAGGATGCATATCACCGGGTTGAATTTCTCCATTGCCAGTAAATCGGTTAACAAGAATAATATCATGAAAGAATTGTCTCTGAAACAATCTTTAGAGCATTATTCGATTGTCATACATTTAAAGAAAATTACTTGTGCATCACAGAGTTTTGCTTCACTTTGCTAACTCATTTACCTCAAATATCTAAAATTAAGATATATTCAGTATATAAAATATATTGAGATAAAATGTACTATTGCCCTATATGAATTTTTAAGAAACATAATAATTAGTTGGCTTAAATTGTGGATCTAAAAAAAAAAAAAAAACTAGTACAAGACTGTTTAATTGTCATTCGTAGATACAATCGATGCTATGTAGACTTTTTCTTCAATTCAATCGAAAATTTTGAATGCATAGAATCATTTTTAGTCAGATTTATTACACAAAAATTTGCTCTAAAATAGAATCTGCTAAATAATTTTATTATATTAGAATATATCTGAATCAGTACAAGCCCAAGCTATTATAGCTACAAAGCACGATATAATTGAGCTCAACCTCTATCGCCAGATGATGTAAGAACATAAAGATCACTGTCGTTAAAAATCCATATATAGAAGTTTAGTATCAATTAATGGTATTGGGTGACATAGCGCTTGTTTCTGGTATATTACAGTGATAATTAATAGTGTTCTCTCATCATAAGAAAGCAATATAGACCACATTTCATACTATCCATAATGGCACCGACCGATTATTAAAAAGCACCGAATGTTTCATCACTGTTGAAATACCTCAGTGTAGAATAAAGTTCATGATGCTTGCAATATCCTCCGAGCTAGAACTCTGACTGTGATGTGAGAGAATAAAACACAAGTCACAGTGAGAGACCTAGCTGAGAAAATATTAATCCCTCTTTCTTCAGTTGTATTGATCACCAATGTTGACTTGACGTAAGTATTTGCAGTAGTTGTCCTTACGCAAAGGTTAGTTGCATTCAAGCAATTTTGATTATTTCCAGCCTTTATTATATAAACGGGTACTCTTCAAAGAAACATTATTGATATAGAAAGCCTACACTGAGTCCCAAAACTTCCAAGAGCCGATTTGCAAATGACCAGGTTTTTGGAGACAGGAAATTATTTCAGTTCACATAAAATAAGAATTCTCATTATTCAGGCATATATTTAATTGTAGTTTTGTATTTAATTACTATTATCATAGGCTTGCCAAAAATTAGGATAAATATAGTACACAAAATAATACACCACCGTGCAAACAAAAAAGTAAAAGGCTGATCTGATGGATAAAACCCAATTCCGTATTCGTTATCAGCCATCCTGGATTAGAGCGGCATTAAAACACTTGGCCAAGTGCATTTGAAGGAAATCAACTTGAATCCTTCGCTCAACCGATTCAAGTTATATGAATGAAAATAAGTAATCAATAAGTAATAATTAAATTTCAGTCATACCTACATATTAAAAGAAAGATCTATTGCAGAGCAGGATGTAAAATGCTTCAGTTAGTTAGATTAAGAAAAAATGGATTGAGTAATCACCTGACGAGTGCTGATCTTCCGTCTGAAACTGAAACTTATCACCTCCCATAGGCCCAAAGTCGTCGCTGTCGGATATAAAAGCGCTACGCAACCGACACACTTCACTGATGTCAGATTGGGGCATCTCGGCGAGGGGCTCTCTCTTGATGTCCTCAGGTCGCAAGAGGGACACCTTTTCAGTCTTTGTCTCTGTGAGCATGGAGAGGGTGGGCCGCGTGACGGTTTGCTGGGGCGGCTGCCACTTCTGGCTGTTGCCCGCGCCGTCCGACGGTTGCCTGGCTAACGTCTCCGAGAGGTTTCTCTGAGCGGCGCCCACGATAATTTTCTTCTTCAGCACGCTCATCATTTTGGGGCTCAGCTTCACGTTCGAGTAAGGAGATCGGATCGGCCTCAGCGGACTCAACATTTCATTTTGCTGCTTGAGGTCGTCGAAGAGCGGGGGCAGCAGAGACTTATTGTCTTCCAGCAGGGGATCCAGAGGACGGTTCAGAGGCGTGGTAGGCGGTGAGCCTTTAGGACAGAGGTACACTTCTATTTCACCAACGCTCGCTTTCATAATTATCACATATTTGTTATCAGTAGCACGTACCTGGAAAAGTGATGTTCAACAATTAATAAAATGATGGACATTTAAATGCAGTGGAAATTATTGTGAATACAGAACTAAATGATAAAAATAAGAAAAAACCAATACTACTGCAAGGATTGTTCTATGCCTTGTGACAGTTGTAAGGTTCTGTTATTTCAGTTGTCAAGTATTGGTTATATCAGTGGTTCCCAAAGTTATTGTGCCCATGGACACCTCTTAAAGCAAAAACCTGACCATGAACCCCCAAGTAAAATAACTCTACATAACTGCAAAACAGAAAAATTATAAAATTAATGTTGTTGTCTTGAAAGGGAAATGGTGATGTAATAATAAAATATAAATAAACATTTTGATATTTAAAGTATGATGAGGTTCATAACTGCACTAAATCTAAGTTCTACTAAATAGGAAGACAGGAAAGCAATCAACAGCCTCTGTACAGTGACCCATAATGCAGGATATACAATTGGTATCTGTTTTTGTAACCAGAATAAGTGGTATCCTAAAAATACAAAAAAATACAAAGTATTTAATTTTTTTAATGATTACCCTATCATACTATCCATTTAATACTTAGAAGAAAAAAGTGTAATATACATATTAACGTAAATATTCAGTTTTTTTAGTTTTCAGTAGAATTCGTAAAAAGTCACTTATGGGATTATAACATTAGGCCAACGATAAATAGTTGTGATAATATCTAAGTGCAAATTTGTATAGAGGCATACTTTTGGCGATGGCGTGAATCTGAAATAGTTATCAATACCTAGATAATCCTTACAATACCTAGTTAAAGAGGATAACATTCAAATTGAAAAATTATTCAGATTCCTCAATTTACAACTTAATCCTGAAGTTTTGTTTTTCGGCTGTTGAAAATGACTATAAGAGGAAAAGATTTGAGTTTTTAAAATGCCTTTGGTGTACGGATTGAATTGTTTAAGAGTGAAATTCATTGAACACGACAAAATATTCAAGCTCAATGTTGTCACATGTTAAACACATGTTCCACAGTATAATGGACTCCTACCAGGCGAGTGGCAACTCAAATAATTCCAGTATTGCAGAATACCTTAATTGATTCTAGTGACTATCTAGCCATGGACATTTTCTGTATCAGAAAATCCAGCAGCGAGAGTTCAATGACCGACACGGAGTTGAGAATCGAGAAAAATGCTTACTTTCAGTTCAGTTTCTGGCGGAGCTTTGATAGGAATCACAGTCTGATCTTTAAATTTAGGGATGTTCTTGAGATCAGTGTACGTTATGTATGCGAAGCGCTTATCCTGCGAGAGATGCCGCAGGTCTCGGGTAGCTAAACATAAAGCTGTGTCCAGTTCTGCCTCTTGATTGCTTAATTTCTGAATGTGTCGGTTCAGTTGTCTCGTTCGGGCCGCTTTGGATGTTTCCTCTTTACTGCCTGATGAATTATACTATGTTAATCTTCCTCTCTAATCTCCGACAGTGACTAGAGCGTGGCAAATATCTTGTCACATAATTTAATAATCTAAAGACATCTTAAAAAAATTCACATTTCTTGCAATATAAAATTGAGCTTGAAAATGCTGATTTAACACAAGTTCAATGATAATGATATTTACCACTTTTCCACTGGATGTTATTTTTTGATTTTTTCTCTAAGATGCCGATGCCTTCTAAAACATTCGTAATGTCGTATATCCGTCTTTTCTGAACTTCCAATTTTTCCGATGCCACATTTAAATCCATCACTCCATCGGGAGATGTTTGCAACAGGTGGACGAACTTTTTCGTCAGCAAACTTAGAGATGTGTCGAAACGGCTGTGGAAAGATAAAAATACAAAATAGAAGATTATTTATACATTTTCACATACGTAAATGGAATTTCAGCACTTGTTTGATACGTAAGATGAATTGTTCCATTAAACAGCCTTTGATGCTATATTATCATGATCGTGATGCCGCAACCGTAGGCACACAATAGTTTAGTATTGTTTGGGTAAGGAAAAAATTGGACCTAACTAACAGTTTTCAGATACTATTGAAAGAAAGATAAGATGACTCACTTTCAACACAGAACAATCCAGAACAATACAGAGTAATCCATCACAATGCTTGAAAACATTAATGAATATTGGTTATTATTACAGCAGGAGAGGTATGGAAATTTAAAAGTTACATTTGGCAGGAACAACTTAATTTGTGGAATGCATATTTTTTATAACCCATTAGTACTAAATTTTCATCAATTCGGTATTTATTTCTAGAACACAATGCTTATAGCTGCTAAATACCACCGTTAATCTTGAGATACCTACTGGGATGGGGTGGTTATTCACGTCATATTTAGTTACTTTTATAATTTGTCTTGCTAGTAACAAAAAAAACATACATTTATCTAAGATACCATTAATTTTGGAAGATGTAGTCATTCTTTACTTGACCCACAAACTGATCAAAGGTTAGCAACAACAATCAACCTGAAGAAGAGAATATAATATCACAATAGACATAGACGCATCACTAACCTGGATCTTTCGGTATATTTCTTAATGGGGGTAGCAGATCTATAATTAGACGAATGCGATTTACTAGATCTTTTTTGTTTAGGATTTTTGAAATCAGCTTTAAGTGGGACTATGGGCGGCGTTCTCGATGCTCTGCCATTACCTTCACTCCCATTCATATTAAGTCGTCTCTTAACAGTCTACAAAAAAAGACAAAAAAAATTATGAATAACTGAAATCTGTCCATTTTTTTCATTATATTGATGACCCAGTTCCATAGACCAAGTCAAAATTATGTTTGATTATTGCTACAAATTTAACTACTGATGACCATCGAGTATGTTTCAATAAAAAAGATGATATATATGACATATAACTATGTCACTTTTTTAGTCAAAATTTTAATCAGTGATTTCTCTAAAACTAACAATCCCTAGTTGTAGCTCCACGGAACTTGGTAGTCGATAGTCTTATCCAGCTGTAGTCGGCATAGATTTTGCAGTAGATTGTGTGAAAAAGTAAAAAAAAAAAACAAATTTGAATTTGAAAATGAATAATGTCACACCAAGCATAATGAATACTTATTAAGAAATTATTGTATGATTATTTTACTAACTGAATTCCCCTTCTTGACAAATAATTTAGATTTCATAAGTAGCTCCCATACTTATTGGGTTTGGAGACCACATTATGACAAATTTGAAAATATATCTTATGTAGGACCTCTCTTGCTCTCTCTCTCTCTCTTACTCAATTAACACCCCAAATCCAAGCCCAAGCTTTTAAAGGAATAATTTGTAGACTAACTAAAAACTATGTTAAAAAAAAACATGAATGTTGCAGACAAAAATGCATACATTTATTTGCAGGCATGCGGTGTGTAGAAACAAAAACAGTAGTGTCCACAATATATCAAAATTGGGTTAAGTATGTAAATGTTTCCAGTATATTTAAACAAGCTTTGGGAGCCATTGCTTGTATACACGATTTCCCAGGAAATCAAATAATGGCATAATTTAATTTTCCAACCACCCTGAAAAGCAAAAAGTTATCAATGTCGGTTGACCAATATTTTATGATTTGATAATGGTTTCTGAATTATACTTAAATTCGCATTGGTATTGCAGATTGTTGTTTCAATACAATATTCATAATAATTAAGCATTTTTTATGAAAGGGTCAATGTTGAAAAAACATAAATTTTTATTTTTTATGAAAGGGTAGGAGTTGGGCAAATCGGAAACCGATCTTATTGAATTCAAATTAATGTCAGTGGAAACTTCAAAACGTGGTCTAACAAATCAGTATCATCAATTTTGAATTGTATGTATAAATGAAATTATAAAACCGTGGTCTTTATACTTTAATTAGTATTTTTGTTTGTTCTCAGAAAAAAAAAATGAAATATCCATTACATGGTGTCTGTGTTGGATCATCAACAGGCAAATATCGAATAGGAAGTCAAACTCCATTAAAGAATACGATCAATAATGTTAGAAACATGGTTTATTTTCGGGAGCCCCCTTTGAAACGGCAAAGCTAACATTTACTGTATTTAATATTTTGTTTTCGATCCAAACCAGTTAGAGTTGCATTATACGTGTGGAAGTAACATAATGCGCAACACCTGGCATTTTTTTCAACACAAAGCACTGTTAAAAGTGCGGCGCAAGTTGTCATAGGTTTAAAAAGAAAGGGAGAAATTATTGCTTAGCACGTAAGAATCCTTAGTAAGGCATATTGTGTGAGGGCAAACCCCAACAGAAGATAATTCACCATGCATGCAAGTAATGCAAGCGTATAGGTGAACGAATGACTACCTCCTTGCGATAAAATGGGGGGTTTTACTCAGACAAAGATGCGAAAGCTTAGGGGTGACCAGGCCACAGAGGATTGCCAAAATGAGGGGTGTGAAAATCCTTCAAAGTAAAACAAGGAAATATTAATTATGGATGACATTCTCTCACAATACTCTTATAGTCATGACAAACAAATGTGATGGAGAGGTTTATTTTCTATATGCAAATATAGTCAATTTTGCACTATTTCAGGACTAAAATATTTTCATTTACATAATGAATTTCTGGAAACATTTAAATTTTCAAGGACTAAATCTCATATGATTAGCTTCTTAAATGAATACTTACAGTTAGCCATTAACAACAAAATTAATATTCATTAGCTTCTTTTTGGGAAAAATCAGGTGAGTGAAAACCGTTTTGTAATTTGATCACGAAAATTACAATAGAAGACAGTACTGAGAGAAGAAGTGTAAAAGAACCTTACATTTTGAATCAGTAAAATTTTCAATAATCTGTAAAAATTAGGACTAAATAATTCTGTAGCTATGAAAGTAATTGTAATAGATGTGCAAATGCATTTCATTAAAATTTTGCGGACGATAAAAACATTACAAGAATTGTTATGCAATCGAATTTCCCCAAAGGCATCTTCAAACTTACAGAACACATGAAATCTCACAAGTAAAGTTGATAATTAAAAAATTGTAGAAGATGACATATCTGTGTGTGAAAGGAAAAGGGAGTTAAATATATTAAAATAACTACAATAAATACATGCGTATAATATAAAAAGGAAGAGTCGAATCAATGTCACTGAATTGGTAAAATTCATAAAATTTTATAGATCTACAATCTTATTTTGGCTCTTCTGAAAAGTATTAATGTTAGCCTGAACGACCCTTTCCTTTCGCATACAGATATATGCTAAGTAATTTTGGTTTTTTCTGATAGAAGTAATATTATATGACTTCGAATGAATTGCTTATTCAGGTATGTCAGTCGATTTAATACGAAATTTATTTTAATTCACAATACAACTCTTATCACAATCAAAAACATTGATAATTATTTTCGCTAGCATAGCAAATCAAGATAAAACCAGTATAAAAGATTATTTTTTTTAAATATGGGATTGATTATTCATCACAAAATATAATAAAAATGATTATTGAAATGAAACGAAAATTTCTAAACCGTTGGCATAGTTTTATTTTGTAATTTATGTCACAACACTTTGGCATTGTTTTTTAAGCTGAGGATTAAAATGCCAGCAAAATTGCTTAACAGTATCAGAAATGATCATTTTTAAAATTTGTATTAGATTCTACATGCACTTAAAATGGTGAACCCTGAGCGAATGTAACATGAATGAGCTGGGACAACAGTGAGTGATGCACGAGTGTGCACCACTAACTGGAAAATAGTATGACACACGCATACGACATGCACACCTTTGTGTGTTGCATTGACTGCTGTGTGTGTCAGCTGCCACACACTACTTACTTGCACAAGCTGTAGGTAAAAATACAATAATGGACACAAGAATTTGTTAAACACTTTGGCCATAAATAAAAAATGAGGGCAATGACATCCATTCAATGCATTTTGAGGGGTTGATGGGTATACTATTGTTAGGATCAAACTTCTTTTTATTTATCAAGAATTTAGCAGAGAATGCTTATACAGGGACGAGGAACCTACATCCTTTTGAATTTAGCGAAATATTTTTGCTACATCAAAAATTGCCAAAATGTCAACTGTAGCAATACATTTAATAAACGTATTTTTTGGCTTAAAAAAACACTAATAGTTTGCTATCTCAATGGCCTGTTTTTTGGGTCAAGAAATTGAAACATCACAAGGATTCAAGCATTATAGATACAAATCCATCAACCAAGACAGGCTTTGTGTATATATTGGTTCTAAGCATAACTATATAACAATCATGCATTTTCCATTTCACTCAGTTAATAAATAGTTAGATTTTTTAATGGCAGCCTTATTTAATGTGGCCATGAAAAGGTTCCTCACTGCACATGTTAATCCATAATGGTATACCTTTTCCTATTTAGATTTCTTAGGATAAATTTTCAAGTCAGTATATTAAATAAATATTTAAATCAACAGTCTCTAGTAACTAAATTGAATTTAGTTACTTGTGATGCACATTTCAGATCATTTAATTATCCAGGAAGAATCTTGGATAAATGAAGGGGAGCAAAGATAGCCATTGGGTGAGATGAAGGCAGGGGGACCCCATTGGGAAAATGGTGAGGGTTGCAGAAACGAAAATGCTTTGTTCACAGGGGAAAGATGTGCATATGCATTGTCAGTGTGAAAGCACAAAAAAAGAAATATTCAAAAGAAGTTCCCCACTGCCTAGTATAATCTTATATTGTTTAAAATAAATAGTCGTGTTCCTGTTTTAAAAAAAATAGGATAAATGCTACACATAAAAATTTTAATTCTGAATTTACTATTGTTGAACTGTAAATTTATTGCCCCAGTTCATGTTTTTTAAACTGATGAGTGAATTTTAATGTGAGAAGAGTTTAATGAATAATTAACATTTTACATTTGTGTAGATAATTCAAATAACAAAAGAGAATCTAAGTCAGTCAACTGTCAAATTTCTATAAGATGACGATTAGGTGATTTACATATTTTTTCCATGTCCGCTCCCAACGTGGAGCATATGGTCTCCTAATGGAGGTATCTTAGCAGATTTTTTACGAGAACTTCTTGTTACTCAGTTGCTCAACCTCTCTTTTTTCAAAGAGAGTAGGGATAGAAGGATATGGCTATGACAGGACTAGTGATTAGCTAATCGCTCTCGCTACTCCCCGTGAGGATGAGGTGAGTGGGAGGGAAGACTCAGACAACGAACAGAATCCATAAATCGATTGAAAGATCAATCTATGAAAACTGAATTGAACCCGAGACAATCGAAACCATAGTCAGCGACGCTACTAACTGCGCCACGGACGCCGATATATACATGCAAAATAATCGTTGTAAAGATGTCATTTTTTTCGACCACTCAACTGAGACATGCAGACAAGAATAAAGACAAGATCATAACGACAATTTTGGCCAACTGATGTGGACTCTCAAAAAATACGAAAATGATTTTATGATTGGATCTCATTTTAAAGGCGACAGAGCAAGTCTCAGCAAAATGATGTAAATTAGAAAAATAAACTGGCTGCTTTTTGGATGGTAAACATCGTTTTACATTGGTTTTTGGTTTAAAAATTCTGACCCGACCACTTGATGTCAGCCACTATTATATCCACCCTGCCTACGTATAATCTGCAAATATGAGAATTTACAGGAGTGCATTTCAAAGATTCATACGCGACTCACCATATAATGTTTTCGATAAAAACAGGTTTTACTCTCTCCTGAACAATTTCAATTTTGAGGGTTACATCAATTGGCCAAAATACCGTTGATATAGTTATTTATTATTATATAGACCATGCAGGTAGATCTTACCCAAACACAAGAAAGCCTAAAAATACGTCAAATATTTAAAGATGGCATCTCGACCGTTCTGTGTAAGTAATATTGATGAGTTAGTAAATTATTTTTTTCCGTATGGATCATTTAATTGATTTTACTAAAAATACGTACAAATCGAATGAAATTATGAATATGATCATGGCCAAATGCAAAAAGTTGAAGGATAAAACAAAATTTTGAAGATTGAGCATTATAATCTCTAATGAATTGAGCAACCACCTACTGAAATATTTATAAAACAAATTATAAGTCACAACTGTGATTTCAACACAGTAGACTAATCTCTTATTTGTACATAAAAGGAATCCGTAGTAATGTTTAAATAAAACCACCATATTTCAGAATGGATACTGAAGAAGCAGCCGAGGATTGCAGATCATGTTAACATTACAAATAAATTTGTTGTATTCTGAACGATGTCAGAATCAAGAACTAAACAAGTATTTCCTTGATTATAGGACATGTTTTTTTGGTGTTTAGGTGCCTCTGAGATTGGGGTGCATCTTATAATCGATGTTTGTTACAATAAAGTTTCTTTTGTTTTTATTGATATTTAAAAATAAGGGTGCATCTGGGAAAGTCAATGAAATAATATACACCTATCCTTTTTTTGTCCGGATTCAAAATTGCATGGTCCAATAAAATGCGATTATTTATGTTCACTTGCACAATTTTATTGCATGGAGCGTATCTCCTGTGTAAAAAAAAAAAGGATCGAGTGAATTAGCTCCCATTAATTCTTTAATTCACTTATTTCCGAATAGTATAAATTTCTTGATTTTTACACTGAATTCGCTTATCTTTTCAGGCAAAACACAAATATACAAGGTCATTCAAGTATATCATCAATCTAGAATGCAAAGCTCGTAAATACATAAACAACTAAACTGAAGATTACTAAATAATTTGTTGTAAATTTTCTACAAAAAGTGTCCACATCATTGTTTTTTTCCTTCTGCATAACATAAAAATATTTTTTTGAAGTATATATTTACAGAATATGCAAGAAAAAATATAAATACTAATTCTAGTTTTCTGTATATATGCAATTATGAACTAAGCCCTCTTAAATGACATTATATATCATGGTCCATAGTAAGTTTTGATAATATCTGCAAAATTTACGAACACGATCTCCTCCTATACTTAAAATATAATATTAATCAAAACGTATAGATGCCTAAATTAATTGAGAGATGGTCGGGTCAGTGGTCTATTGGTCACAACGTTGGCTTTCGATTGCGGTGCTCACAGGTTCGAATCGCAGAACAGACAGTTTTATAATTTGATTTTTCAATTGATTTATGGTTTTCGGTTCGTAAGCATTGACCTTTGTCTAAAATTCCCTCCCATTCATCTGATTCTACAAACGGTGCATATCAAAAGCTATTAGCTAACCACAAGTCTTGTACTCGCTTTATCCTTATGTTGTTACCCTCTCCGATAAAAGGAGGTTGAGCGACTGAGTAACGAGCAGTTCTCATAGATAAACTTCAGTTGAGATGAACTTCATAAGGAGCCCATAAGCTTCACATCGGGATTGGATATGGGTTTAAAAAGATTAAAGACGTAAGAAATTGAATCGGTAAACTCCTACACTTATAAACATCAAACAAAGATTACAATCTATTTGAATGATTTTTTTTAAATGTGTGCCTCAAAATTAAAAATGGGCCGAAGAATTTGAAACGATAAAATTTTCAAATTTTGATATGTTGCCATGCCATTTTATAAGTGTTTATTAACATAACCAAACCTGGATAAGCAATTATCAGGAATAAAATATGGAATTAGCACCAATAAAATGAACAAAATGCATTTATAAAATCATAAATTCAAAGTTCAAAGTAAATAAAAACTTAACCTACAACTATTCTGACAGACCATGTGCACATAGGAAAAATGCACTTTACTTGAGCACACACACACAGTTAAGAGTGATAAGGAGTCATTCTAAAAATAAAACTGGATCAAAATTAGCTATCCAAAAATGCAGACTATATCTTTGAAGTTTTTCATTACTGTTTAATACAATTTTAAATCCTACTCAAAACGTTAACCATAAAATGAAATAGCAGCAAGGCTGCTATCTACAATATATTTGAATAAATTAACAATGACTGAAGACCATCGGTAATAACCTACATTTTAACAAAAGAAAACCATAACTATTTGCGTGGAAGGTGTAAAAATGGATCCAACAACCAATTGCACGTTATGTTCCTGTGTGCATCTTGAATGTTAACATTGAGTTACCAAGATATCCGAAATGTCTGGGTACTGATTAGTTGGTAAATGTGCTTTCAATTGACTAATGATTACTACTTGTAAATGTTAACTTTTAGTAATATGTTGTTTCAGATTTATCGCTACTGCTTGCAAAAAAGATGATTATAAGAGTGAAGTTTCTAGTTGACAACTGTATGTGCATAATTGATAATGGTCCATGTAAAATAACACCAAAAGAATAGGTCAGGCAAATAGATATAATAATGATGTTATATATTCTGCAATTATAAATTACCTATAACAGAATGCAACATGTCATTCCCCTATCAGTGAAAATTATTCATAAACCCGAATTTGATGATTTGAATAAATTAAAAAACAAAGGAATTCAGAATTCTATAGCTATGTGGGTAAGAATTAAATAATATAAACTGGGTCACAGAAAATTATAATTAGGCAATGATTTATTGTGGAATATATTTTCAATCAAAGAATCTATATACATCTTAACAGCTAATGGTAAGACATTGATGATCACTAACCTCGGAAGTCTTAGGGGGTACGAGGGGCGCCTCTCGCATTATCTGATGCTGAGGCGTCACCCCATAGACGTGGTCGACCAGATGATAGCCCACTACATGGCTGGGGCTGACCTCCTCCGCGAAAGTCGTCGGCTGGATGGCGGGCTTGGAGAAATTGGCATCGGGGGAACCGTGCACCACCCTCTTGATGATGGGCACGCCGTATTTGTTGACGGTGCAGTCCATCTGCCCGATCTCCACCGGGGCCGCCCTTTTAATGCCGCGAGGCATTTCTTGTGTAATCAATAGAAAAAACTCATTACAATTCGCGTTGGATTTTAAAAATGCATACGAAACAACACAATGCCAAAATTGGAATCGAGTACGTAGTATTCGATCCATAATTTCAGCGTATAGGTTGGAAACGCAAGTTACACGTTACTGCGGCTACGCCGCGTGAAAACTTTTTGCACGTCCTCGAAAACAGATAATTTAAACCACAGTTTACAATATAAAATAGATAAACCGTTAATAACGAAGTGTGCTTACGTCATTTTACTACCAAATACTGTAGGAGCATCGTGTCTACGATTTAGAAAAACGTCTTCCACTAAGAGAGCTAGAGAATATAAATGTTAAATATGCGACAAATTCAATGACACAATAAATATCAACTCACTTTTATTGATGGTGGTCCGATATCAGACTGAATTTGCTCCTCTGCCGTAGATCCGTACATAAGATTTTTGGAAAGGCGGTCGCTACATTGTCGAGAACTAGAAATAAAATGTCCGCCGCTATGCCGCTTGTTATGTATGCAAGAGACTTGCAGCTGTCGGGACGCCCAGAAATAACCATAAATGAGAAGAAAACTAATCGATGTCCAAGAATGTTAAGTATTCAAGGCATTTCTTGAATTTAGAGCCGTTTACAATGAATTAAAACCCCCAGTTGATCAAGATTATCCGGCACATAGAGACGAAACTACGCACGCAAACAACCGTTGCAGGTGAGCTTTTCTGAACATCTGGCACCCAGCCTGTTGTAGCGGTGGCGCGAACAAACTGCGCATGCGCAATAGAACCTACCCTTTTAGAAACCTTTTCGTGGACGTTATTTGAATTTATTACCGAACTAATGCAATGTATTTTGTAATTAATCGTGAAAATGAACTTGTGAGTATGAAAACCATGTTTACAATTGCAATTTAGGAAAAGCTTTATCGAGAAACTACCTAACCTTAACACTGTCAATAAACGTAGATATCGTTGTAAACAAACATGGCGTAATGAATGACAGGATGTTATACAAAATTTGGGGATATTCAAAAAAATTAAATACAATAGTAAGAACAAAAATATATTTTTCAACATAATATAAGAAATACAATTATATGTCAATTATAACAAATATTTCATACTGATTATTTTGTGTTTTCTCGACTATTTGCATTGCGGAATAAGTGATCGCCTTGACTTCGGTACCTTGGGGGTGTTTTCCTATTGTGAATTCCTCCCCATAGCACTTGCAACGAATTTTGAATTCGCTAGTATTAAATTCTAATATTTCCAGTTTGCGACAAATCATATATGGCTCAGCAGAAAACAAAAAAAGTAGTTCATCTAAAAATCTATAAAGAAGACCCAACATATCGTCAGCCTCGACTTCAATTTCTTGACATAATTTTATATCCACATATTCCAATTCTGTCATGTAGCCAAACATTGCCATTCCGCATTGTTCAAACGCTTCTTCGTATGTCTCACCCCATGAATGCAATCTGAAATAAAAGTCACATGTAAAAAAACCATTTTATGGTAATGTCATTAGATACATAGCATTATCTAATGCTGTTGATGAGATTTTGAAATTTATTTGTTTTATTTATTTCATGATTAAAATATTTTCTTACTGTACATCTGCTGTATGGTCAAGATCTGAAAAAGACAAAATGTATGGATTAGTCATACTTATAACAATATTTAATCCACAAAATAATTGTTGAAATTTTCGAATACTACTCATTTCAAATTGTTACTTTTGTTTCTACAAGTTGGTGAGATTTACCCGCCAAAAGTTGTACACGCACGCCCCACACATACTATTCTCGGTGAAAGTGTGTGTGAATGAATACGTATTTCGTACATGGCGCATGCGTACATGGTCGCGAATATTGCACAAGTCGATGACAAATAAATTAAATTTTAAATTTCAAAAAACGTGTTAAATTTAGTTATTCCTTACATTCGTATTGAATTGAAGGTAGACGAAAGTTGTTATCAGGTGTAAATTCATGGCATTCCATGATTTATATCGGTATTTTTGACAACTCTTCCAATTTATAATCCGTAGTGGTGGCGAGACTGGTTGCTTTATAGCCAACAGCTGTAAATGTGTGTAGCACTGCGACGATATTTATTTTTTTCATTTCCTATATAATGGATACTTGCATTTTCCAATATGCAAAGACAGTCATTCAAGTAGGTAAGTAATAAGTTATCGTTCATTGAGAAAAACAATTTTCATAGTTAATGTCTTGTAAGCAATAACTGTTATGAGGAACTTAAAAAAATTATTGATATCTTATTGTGGCTTTATCTTTACAATGTCTTTTACAATGGCTGCGGAGTCAAAGTTGTAAAAACGAGCGACTCCGACTACTTTTTCTATAAAGTGCATTTTTTCATTTCTACGTGTATTAATGTACTTGTTTCATTTTTGTTTATACACATAATATATAAACTAGTGAGTACCCGGCATGCGTTGCAATGCCACTCAAAGAAAAAAAGGGTTTGTGTTTTAATTCTGTTTATTGAAGTGCCTTTGGATTAGATGTCTGCAAGGGTCAAAATTTCATAAAACAACCCGGTCCGAGCCAGTCATCTTCAGTCCCGGCCCGGTCCAAACCCGAGTCTCAATATTACACTTGTTACCCGAACCCGACCCAGATTTATTTTCTCAGCCCGATTTATTTTTTAATATAGTAATTCATTTATAATTTTCAAACAATTTTTTTTCCGAATACCTTCACGAGTGTACGCACAACAACCCACCAAAGTTTGATCGAAATCGGATGAATGGTAAAGGAATGCATAGAGGACAAACATACAAACAAACTTTTATATATATGTATAGATATATAATGCCTATATCTTCTTGTCCTGCAGTATACATATATAGAATATATTATATTTATAATATGAAAAATTTGGCAATTTGTCGGATTAGGTGGTTAGTGTTTAATTGAAGACCAATAATTACACATGAATAGGAAAAGTAAGAAAGAAACTTGAAAAAATTGGACTTTTTTAGTCATAATCTGAGTCGGAGTGGCAATCGAATTCGGAGTCGTAATCGGAGTTGGAGTCACGTTTTTGGACAACTCCATACCCCTTGGTCTTTTCACTTATTTTGTTGGCAAAATATAGCTTTCTTCCTCTTGTCTTGTGCCTAAGAAGGGTGGCTGGAAGAAATTACTCTGAAATATGCAATATAATATGAAAGCAGTGGTGTATTCGCACGTGACAGGATAACTATTAATCAGATGTGTACTTTTATAAAACGATGATGCTTTAACATTCACTCATATGGTTAGGTATCTAAGATCTAAGGAAAGTTGCCGTAATTGTGGTGTGAAAACAAATTAGCCGCTAGCTAAATGCACCCCAATTATTTACTATTGAATGAATACTTATATTGAAAGGAATATTATGATATAAAATATTATTTGTTTTTAAATTAATTAGTGGATGCTGATAGTAAAATAATCACATGGTGGTATTTCATTACGTTTGAAAGGTTTTGATATAATATTACACAACATGCTCATCTTACTGAAATAAAGATGCATTACATTACCAAAAAATATGTAAAGATCTTTAAAGTCATCAAAATTTTCTTCAAAACTACAAGAATTTATTTTATTTTCTAGTTGGAACACAGTTCCGTGATTCTCATTAGAGTCGTGGAATTTTATTCCAATTGGAAAACATGATTGTTTTTGTCTTTTTTTGTTTTGCATGCATCATAAAGCCTTTCAGACCGCCCCTTGCTATATCCGTTGATGTCAACGGTTTTTTTTAAACTGTTACCGCTCCTTACTCAGATCATATGGTAACCACACGGTTACTCCAAGATTTGCTGTCTCCCGTCAGTCTTCTTGTTTCCTCCAAAGTCATCTCAGCATTCCCAGCGTCCCATAGCTCATCCAAGTGCATTCTATGAATGGTCACCAGTGACCTTCCAGGCTGATGGAATCTATCCGGCTGGTAAAAGAGACGGGCAGGATTCAGGCTCTCATCGGGTATCGCAGCACATGTCCAAGCCAAGGCCATCGTCTATGTTTTATTTTGTGGGTAAGCCTTCTCCCGCGAGTCCGAGCAGGATAAGAGGCTGCTATGGTGATGTGTAGTAATCAGGGGGTTTTAAGAAAACCAGGAGATTAACCCTACCCTTCTGAGGCATGAGCCACAAGAACTCTACAGATTAGCTCACCTTGGCTTTTCTGTCAATGATTTCCCTCCTTTATCCAGAAGACCGGTTTTAGGTAGCCCTGTTTAATGAGCTGTTAGGTACAGCCGAAACTGCTTTGCGTGATGATCACCGCGGAGAAGCCAACAGATGGATTTTCTGGGTTAAAATTTCCCATCATTTACCATGTGCACATCCACTGGCATCAATATGCTCACATGCGATTCACCAAATATTGACTACCGATATTAGAGGTATATAATATGTATTATACATACACAAAAAACACTTATTTACGATTCGCGACAAAACACATAGAGTAGACTCCCAATTATTTATTAATAGTGGGAAGAGGTGGCACGGGTAATCTGAACTATGGGGTTTTCTTTTTGAAATATTACATATATTGTACATTTATAAAGAAGACAATTATGTTATAATGTTCAATTCTCATTATTTATTAAGACAATCTATGATTTTGATTTGTTTGCAGAAGTACGTGCACTTATAGGACGCGTTAACATAAAAGCGAGCTTCATGTTTACTAAAAGCCTGTTACTTTTGAAAAAATAAATTCATGCAGCGATAACCCGCCAACCAGATATTCCACACACGGATAATCTAGAGTCTACTGTAATTAAATTCACACACATACATAACAATGTCGAAATTTATAAAATTTGCCAAACATTTTATATTTTCGCTCCAACGCCTAATTCAAAACATGTATTTTGTATAAAAAATCTTCAAAATTTATTGTTCAAGCCCTCGTCTGGAGTAGCTCTATGGCATTTTTTTTTAATGAAGTGTATTTATTTTTCACTACTGTTAAGATTCCTCACATTTTTCAATAAAAATACTAAAGATATGTATAATATTACATAAAGTGCCTTTTAGAACTCCCTCTGTCCATGATACAATAATACTATGCTATGCGTGAATTGGGCCCATATAATGAAAACAAAATTTCCCACTAACTTGGTCATATTATATTATAAATTGTTGGAATTCTTTTGAAATTCTTCAGACTCGTTTCTATTTTTATCATCAGCAAAATTATTTCGTTTATGCTGAGCAATTGGTTACCGTAATCATAGGACTCATAGTCTTTCATTTTTTTTAATAAAAAAAAGATTTGAGTCGAAAGCAAAACGGTTCTCGTCCATTTTAACAGTGTCACTTATATTTTTGGAAATACAGCAGCTGCAACCAAACATAATACGGATACATTTCAACACATAAGAGCGCGCTTTTCAAATCTTATTTTGTAGTTGTCAAACTTCAATCATAATATAATTGTATATTGTCCCACTGATCCTCTGCTTTCAATAAATCAAACACAAAATTTAATGTCATGAATGTAATTTTAATATTTTAATATTGTAAATCAAAGAAATGGAGCAGGGTTATGACTGCGAGAATTTTTTTATTATTGCAATTGCAAGAATATTACACCTGAGCTATTTCTAAGATTAAAACTCATTTAATTGAGTGTTGTAAGTACAATAAAACTTTTTGCTTTATAATGCAAGTGAACAGAATGCGATTTTGTCAGCAAGAATTGCGTTGGACGAATGTCGATCTTCCAGCTTTGTTTTCTTCACGAACTCGGTTAAGTACGAGTCGAAACAAAATCTGTCAGTGCCCTCTCTTTTCTTGTTACCCCACTTGGCAGATCCAAACACCTTTTCCGCTGTTTGAGTGTTACCAAGTGTCAAGGGATCCACAAAATTGTACCGATGATTTACAGTTTGATGGCTAAAACTACCATTAGCCTCAATGTCTGCATATGCCTGCCAATACTGGATTATTTTGGTCCAAAGAGTCACAAGTATTTTGGACCAAAAAAGAATGTAAGACAGTGTCTTATTTTCGGAAAA
Source organism: Himalopsyche phryganea (assembly GCA_022494535.1). Lineage (NCBI taxonomy): Eukaryota > Metazoa > Arthropoda > Insecta > Trichoptera > Rhyacophilidae > Himalopsyche > Himalopsyche phryganea. The sequence continues at coordinate 976,504 of JAGVSL010000129.1, forward strand.
AGACGTACATATTTTATGACTTTGAACTAAAAAAGAAGTTTGATGTTTAATATAATTGGAAAATAACACTTATATTGTAGCATAATTATTTAGAATGGCTAATTTCCTCATTCCAACCCTTTTAATAAAGTATTTATCCTAGTTTTAATATTTTGTACTTAAATTTATCTTTTAACACTTTACTTAAATATTAATTAGTTCCACATATTTACGTTATAAAGTAAACACTGAGTTAATAAATATTATGCTGCACAAACAATATAATAGTAGGTATTGTTTTATAATATATAATTTTTATGTCTACAAGCAGTTAAATTATGTTGAAAATTGAAATTCCTCAAATTTCGAGATCCAACGTAGACCCTTACCATTATCGATATAGAGTCTGAAAGTTCCTTAATTTTCTAGCATTACCCTATCTGAACAAACACGTTCAAACATATTTTTTGTCGAATTATGTGAATATTATTAGGCTAAATATTTTTACTCAACAAACGTCCTTGATTTAAAATAGCCTTTTTATCGTCTGTTACAATAGGAGTTTTTTTGTTTTTAAATAATAATAAAATGGATATTAGTTTCAATGCCATAAAGAGGGCTAACATCATTTTGCTTGTCTATTGAAAATTGTCATAATCGTCTATGGTAAGTCCATACCACTTTTGTGTAAAGTAGAGGTCTGCACGGGATCAGACTTGGCCCGCAGGCCTTTACGCGGGTAAATACAATTCAGATTCGGGCCCGAGTAAGGAATTTAATTCCCAGAAAAATATTTCGGACTATGTTCGGGTCGTGAGTCAGCCATAAGACAATGCTATTCGTGATTTCAATAACTTTTTCCCCGTGTGTTATGAATATCGTCGAAAATATGGAAATAACAAATATTGTTTGAAAAGGATAAATGAATTTCTATATTAAAAAAATCAGAGTTTTTTGGGGCCAAGGAAAATAAATTTGTGGTTCGGGTAACAAGTGTGATATTGAGACTCGGGCTCGGACAGGGTCATTTATAAAATTTCGGCCTGTGCAGACCTCTAGTGTATAGTGTATAATTGACACCGTTAAATGTACCAGAAGCAGCAATATTATTATAAACAAAGTCAATAATTGCATGCCTATTGACTTGCTATGTTATTGTCTATGCCCATAGAAATTGTGCATATCACACCTTTACCAAATGGATTGTGCTGAATTTTTAAATTATTTAGGTATATACTCGAATGAAATTTATTTTATATTGGTGTCATTATAGTGTCACTGAATAAAGGCATAGACAATAATTTGGTTATTGACTTTCGAGTTGTCAAAATTCTGACGTCAATCTCACATTTGGTATGAAAATCAGATGTTAATTGAATCTAATTTTTACAATAATCAGTTTACATATATTTAACGTTTTTCTTCCATTTAATGAAGGTAAGTTTATGTTAAAGATATTTCAAATCAATCTTGAAAAAATCAGGTATTTTAATACCGTGCGCAACCTAATTTGTATGCAGAAACTAAACATCGAACGTTTTTGAACTTTCCACTAATATTTACGATTCAATTAGTTTGCAATAAATATAAATAAAATAATTTTAGATGGATGCTTACGCTGTTCTTGAAAATCGAATTGAGCAGCTGGAATGTAAATTGGGGTTTCCACCTGAAGACTTGAATGAAAAAACGGTTGTCGAAGATCTTTTATCTGCCGAATCGGTTTTAAGTAGCGCTACATCTGGCCGTGAAAAAATAGTGGAAATAAACAGGCGCTTGGAGGAGCTGAACAATTATCTCGATCCACAATATATTCATCAGGTAATCTATTTTCAATGTACATCAAACCATCTACAATTTTAACTGAGCTATATAAGATTAAAAAAGTATTATATATTTGGACATTGAAGTTAAAAACCAGGCATTTAACTCAATGGAAATAGCCATGAATCGTAATTCAATAAGAAAGTATATAATTATTATTATGTTTCATGCAGCACCATAGACAAGCCCCTTTAGCTATTATTACCAACTTTAATTTGCTACCTACAAATATATCTTTTCGAATCAGCTTAAATGGTAACTAATATTATTTATTTTAAAAAATAAAACACAATTCATTTGTACTACTTCCACATATTTATAATGATCAGGACCAGTTTCGCTCATCACGAGCATTATCAACTGATGATGAGCGAAACCGGTCCTGATCATTATAAATATGTGGAAGTAGTACAAATGAATTGTGCTTTATTTTTTAAAATATAATGTCTTTCCACCAAGAATTGACAGTTAACACCTTAAAAGTAATATTATTTAGTAAATAGTGAAACAATAATGGGTTGATGGAGAAGGGGGCGAACAAGCGAGACAAGAAAATAAAGCACCACATGCGTGGGGCATGTGAAATTTAAAGTGACAGTTTATGACTCCGTTATTGCACATTTTTAAAAATATTTTTCCGCATCTTCGTAATTTTAGGAACTCAGAAAACGTGGATCCTCTGATTAGATATATTATTATGTTTATTATTTCTGCGATTTTCCTTTGATGCAATAAATAATGATTTGGGCTTATTATATATTTACTCTGTTGATGCTAGATTTTTGTTTAGATGGTAGACGGCCTGACATGACAGTTAGCAACATGTCATTGTTAAACCATTATTCCAACGTTTTCTTTCGTTATTCACAAATATTCTCCGTACATTTTGCTTCATAAAAGATTGTTCTACTCTAAAACATTTCATTTTGAATATTTTTAATTGTAGAAATAGCATTTTTACTGATATTTATCAAATTCAGAATTTATAACATCCTCATCCTAAATATTTAAGCAAAAACTCTAGATATTTGACTCCGTTTTAAGAAAACGATCAATATGGCTGTTGTAATGATGATTTCAAGCAAATATTTAAGGTAGTTTTAAGATATCGACTGAGGGTAATTGATGGAATTTCCTGTCCTTACAAAAAATGATGGGCACTGAATATTTGTAATATATTTTTCAGATAAACGAAGGAAAGCTGAAGACCAACTATGTGATTACAAATGAACCATCCATTCGGCACTATTGCCAATGCATGCAGCTTTGCCAGGAAAAGTCTTGTGTCCTGGATTCGGAACCCATCTCTAATATTAGTGATCTAACTAAAAGTCTAGAAAAGATGAAAGCTGTTAATATAGAAAGCAAGGAACAATGTGATCATGTAAGTATACAATTTACTATGATTATTGGCACTTTCTTGGTGATTAAATGATCTTTCAGACTATGCATAGATAAAACAAATTTAGTCCAGTGATTGAATTGGCATTGACCCAGCCACTTCCAATTTCTCTCTATGACTACTGACATAGGGCTCTGCCTGGTCCATTCCCTAATCTCTGAGATCTTCACAAAGTCAAACCACCTCATCCCCAACATCTAACGCAAGCATCTCTTGTTGACTCTCAGTCTACTGCAAAGCAGCACTGGTATAATGCAGCATTGATCGATAGCATTTTGTTTTTACTGTGCACAAACTGCATGTCCCATTGAGCTAAACGTGGCTTTAGCTACTACCGTTTCCAAAGTATCTGAAGCTTTTGACCATTCCTATGATCTTTCCCGACATATCTTTAGTACTAATTATCAAATATTACTGATGGCTATTTTAGTATCATACCATCCTTAGCAACATGCTTAAAAATGTATTTTTGTTTGCTTATATTATATGAATAACTTAGACTGAAACAACTATATACCAACCTATTATCTTACCTAATCTTATCATATTTAGATCAATTTAATTAAAAGTGATTTATTACCAAGAATTTCAAATTACTCTAGTGCATGTCCTAACCTTATTCAAGTTGTCATCCATTTTTATACAAATTAAATAGAGCAAATGTAATACGGTGACATAAACATGTTGAGTAATTGATTCTTAAGAATAATAGATACTTGGCGTCGATAAAAGGTGTCAGATTTATTGACGTTTGGACAATGATTGAATGGACAGCTGTGTTAGCTTATAAATATATGGTATTGATTCATCAGATTAGAGTGTTCCATGATAAACATTAATTTTCAGGTGGAGAAATGTGTTCAACAAGCGATGGAGACATACAATCAAGTATCAATGTCAGTTATGGAAAATTTGGCCGCCATCAGTAAAAAAATTGATGTTTTGGAAAAATCCAAGTCAAAATGAAATAGTTACAGCGATTATAGTGGATTTTATCAATATTTTTTGCTTGATATAACATTCTGTGTGCTTTGTCCTCAATATTACTCAAATAGCCCATTCTCAATGGTTCAGTATTTCATGAAGTAACAAAAGAAGCATATTTTTGAATACATTTTGTGAAGATGTTTATTTTCATTGTAAATAGCTTCTGAATTTACCGAGGATTTATTTCTGTATTTTGTTTTAGTCTATTCACTGGAAAGTTGTAAAATATATATTGAACTATACTTTATATCAAATAATTTTATATTTCATAACTTCTAAAATAGCACCTCAACATTGAATAATCTTATATATATATTCTTTTTGATGGTGTCATATTTAGGAATGAAGCGGAATGGATGTGGTGATTTTGGAAATTCATTATACATGTTATATCACTTGTTGTATAACTAATATTAAATGTGTCTCAAAAATTTATCTATAACTTAGGTTCTAATCCCTTAATTATTTACGTACTTTCAAATGAAGAGTGCAGGAGGATTTCATTTGAGAGAGGAAGGACTACTCACTATAATAATTACATTTTAAGATGGGGAGGATCCCATCGAAAATAAAATTGAAAAGAGTCACCCTATTGCCCTATTTAAAACATTATTTACTAATCTCAAGTATTGATAAGTAAATTTTGTTTAAAGTAGTAAGTAAATAATGATGTCTGTAATAATTACACACTTTATAATTACTTTCAATTTAAACTTTAAATTTTCAGAATCAAAGAGTGTCAAAAAAAACAAATTCTTGTCGCAGTTAATATTAAATAATTTTTATTGTATGCTTTCATTATTTATAATATTTAATTATTATATTAAACATAACACCAATATAACTTATTAAACATATTTTCTTTAAATTGTACTCTTTTATTTAAATATTTGTTTGAGATTACTGCTACAATAAGTTATTTTTGGGTAAGTGGTTTTTATTAGACTTTTACAAATGAAATATGCCAAATTAAAACAGGTTTTGTTTTGGACTGGCTGGCATTTTATTTGTGAGCCCTAATTTACGTTTTTTCACCATCCTGTCATGTGTCCTTTTCATTTCGAGGATTTCTTTCATTTCCTCTTTGTCTTCCTCCTGTAGAAAAAGCATTTAAATTTAATGGAGACATCAAATGAATATCTAATCAAAACTATCAATCAATTATAGATTGTAAAGCTTGTAACTTCCCTTTTCAAAACAATACTATAGTCAAACGACTCATGTTTTTAAATAATCGCTTACTTTTGAACTATGCCTGCAAGCATGTGGCAAGTTATCAAAATGAATTATTCATTTCTCAATTAAAAATGAATCTTTTCCATGTTAGGTGTTAAAAAGCAAAAACTGATATATTGCATGTAATTTTTTGTTTGATTTTGACAAAATGTGGACTTGCTTTTAAACACCTCATGTCTAGGTTGTTAGTCTGTCATTTCAAAAACAATGCAAGAAATTTCATAGCCATTGATCTCAATGTTCTGTAACCTTTAAAAAAAACCAGCTACTGTGGCGAAACTTCGGATGATCAACTCTAATCAAAACACAGTGTCATGCCGAAACAATCTTGATACATTTGTTTTCGTAAAAATTGCTGCAAGATTTAGTTACGGCAAGATCTCACCGATTGATTTAAACGTAGCACTAACGCACGGCGGCCATCAGACATGGGCTGCGAATATGTGAGCAGATTCCGGAGTCTCTCAGTTGGAGGCACCCCCCTTTCCACTACTAAGACGATCCTCGCCCATTGTCTCTGCCACTCGTTTCTCGTCTCTGCTATCTTTTGGTATGTGTTGCCCATCATAGCAATCAACATGTTCACCAACAAGATTGCCACAATCACCATGTAAATGACGAACATCAGCTGGAAAGAAAATATAGATCATAATTATGTTATTTGCCTGTACAGTAAATATAAAATTGAATGAGCCATGCATCGATTAACAACTGTCTCTGAAGTGTACATATAAATAGGCTTAGGGAAAATTTATCTTTCATGACTTCCCACACATCTGATTCTAAAAGGGGTGTGTAGCGAGAGCGATTAGCTAACTACTAGACCAGTCCTAGTCCCATCCTTCATTTTTTACTCTCTCGGAAGAAAGAGGGGTTGAGCGACTTAATAACCAGCAGTTACCGTATAAAAACTTCTGTTGAGTAACATTCTAGGAATAATGCCTACATTATTCAACATCAATCACATCAGCCTCCGTGGTGCAGTAGTCAAAAAATTGTGTTTTACCCATTTCAAAATAATGCTGATATAGAGAATAATGGCAACAAATTAAATGGTCAGAATTTAAATCAATTTTTGGTCAGAATAAAAATATGAACGTCTGAATAAAATTACTGACGGTCTGAATAAAATTATTATGCGGTCAGAATAAAGGGTTAGGTCAGGTTATAAATACTGACCATAAATTATTTATTCTGTCCTCTGTAATTCCGACCGATACATTATGACCATTTGATATAAATTGACCAGAAAAATGTGAGCCAAAAATAATTGTTGATTCAGGCTATGATTAGTAAATAAGATACATGTGCTGCGAATGTCGTAAATATACCTTCTCTTATTCCACCCTGCATAAAATGTGTTTGCATGTGTTGTGAGTGAGCTTAATTTTTTATATCCAAACCTTAGCTTCTATTTCATGATCAGTTCTTTCAAACGCTCCGTAATAGTCTCCGAATGAAGTCATCGACATAAGAAACATAGCCATTATACTTTCCATTGGGCTCGGCATCGGATTTGAAATGGTATCGTCCACACCTTCTGGAGTGTTTGGATTATCGAATGATAAGAAAATAATGTAGTACGCTGAAATTATAAACATATACATTAATATACGAGGCCTGAGCCAAATAAAATGCATCAGATGAATCAGATGTGACTTAGTGACGGTCTGAGACTATTTTTCCAGAGTGGGCTCTAGTACATCTTCACCATATTAAAAAAACATTATTCGTGATTGAAATTTGGCCTAAAATGTTCAAGGAAAATTCCTCAGACTTCGTTGCCTGCATTATAGTGCGCAGAAAGTAAACTAAAATGTGAATTTTTTAAAGATCTTTTATGAGGTGCGATCCACTCAGTTATGAAATTGTCCTTACCTTGTGAAAACCCCATGACAAAAACCAAATAAATGCACACGAACCGCAGAAGGTCTCCCATTACCATTCTATATATCATGACAACGAAGGGTCCGACAGTCTTAAAGCCTCTGAAACATAAATGCTTGTGAATTATACCTGACTGCGGAGAAAGGATCGAAATCAATTAAGTTATATATGATGACTGAAAGTTAAAATAAAAGCCTTTGATGTTTTGAATTGAATTACGTTTTTATGAATAAGAGAAGTTGATCCAATACGTAACTGTAAATTAAATGGCAATGTATTACCTGCAGTAAAAGAGGAAATATGGAGCTGTCGTCAGCATAATGATTACAGCAACATGATCTTCCGCTTCATCCATGCACGCCAATCGTAGCCACGGTAATGCTAGCATCAATAAGCAGGAAAACAGAAACATTACCCGAGACGGTGCTGTCATCAAGTTTTCAACGAACATGTTGTATCCGAGGAAATGAGCTTCACGCAATGCGGCGATGATGTACAATATAGAACCCAGCCAAAGAGCAATTTCAGCAGAAATTCTCACCTAAAATAATAATATCAATAAATGATAAAAAATTATAGCAACATTTTCTCTCTATTCCACATCACTTTAATGTTGGAATATTTTTGACAAAATCAAATTTTTTCACAGAAGAACTTTGATGTATTGTTTTAGCGCACCGACCATTAAAATTCCACGGAATTTATATTTGTTGTTCAATTGATCGTTCAAAATAAATAATATATGAACAGCTTAAATGAAATGTTGTTACACCAACAAATCCGAAATTTAAAATTATCTATCAAGCTATAAAAAGGTTTATATTTGTTACAGTTTTCTCTGTAAAAGCTTAGCCAGTTAGTTACCTTAACAGTTTTTTACCCATCAGGCATGATTTAAATTTCCGCAAGATACACACTATGTTTGTATTCTTCATAATTTCTCAAATAATATCCTTGCGAATTTTTGGCATGACACTGAATTTTGAGAAATAAAAGTGAATAAAACTCTGCTTCGAAAGAATATGTCTAGAAGAAATTTACCTAATAAACTAACACTTAAGCTTTGAACAAGTAAATTAATAAAATTCAACAAAGCAGCTTGAATGACAAAATCATGATTGTGCTTTAAATGTATGACATTGTGTACACCGATAATGGCGCATCGTTCTCTCCATCTGGTGTAAGCAATCAAGAGTCACATTCAGAAAGTTGATACAAATCAAGTTGTAAGTTATTGTTACTGTTGGCTAAAAGAAGTAAGTAAATAATGTTTAATGTATTGTCTAGTAATGCATTAGCAAAAAATAAGGTGAACGAAACAATAATTGTGAAATCCGTTGATACAGAAAATATTGATAGAATAGAAATGTTCGAGTATAATTCAAAGAATCAAATGAACATTAAGAAACAAGTAATCTTCCAACTTGGTATTAGAGTAGGCAATGAATCACAATACGACCCGTATAATCTATATATATATTTTTAAATTAAAACATAATCTACCAACCCTGGCTTGGTATGAATTTAATTGCATCAGGCGACATTCTTCCGTTAGATCATCCCACCATTCCTCCATTTCACTTTCAGATGTATTGTCAACTTTTTTGGGCTCTAAAATGATAGTAATACATTTGTTAGATTTGCTGTTAATATGCTACTTGAAATAAGCTATTATTTAAATATTCAGACTTGATAACTAAAATGGCATATTTTCTTAAAATGCCATATTAAAATATAAAGAAAAAAAATATTTGACATTGCATTTAATAATTGGTAATGCTCCAAATGTTTACATTTTTTTAATCCACATGATTAAGCCAATGGTTTTTTTAAGCTACTTGAGATCATCTCGAGGAGAAACGATACCAATATCCAAGACCTCCAGTTGAATTTAAAAATAAAAAAATATGATATAGACCATAGAAGCCGACAGATTTTGACATGCTCTCAAAGCATATGTTAGTAGGGGGCACCTTGTATAACCAAGCCTCGGGCAGACTACTGCAGTAGTGGGTTAATGTAAACAGTGGGTAAGATTGAGATAGTAATATTACCTTTCGGTAGGTAATCTTTAGAAGAGCTTCCACTGTTACTGCGCAGTTTTTGACAGGGAATGGTTCCGTTATTTGAAGTATTTTTTGAATCGTTATCTGAGCAATTAGGAGGTGCAGAGTGTACATTTGATCCATCACGGGCTGTTCTGACAAACTGTGATTTCACTGACTCGTTAGCTGTTTTGGTTCCATTACCAATACTATCTGGCAGTATTATATTTGATGAAACTGTGCTAGATACGTTCAAAGTAATATTTGTCAACAGCGGCTTGGTGGTAGTGTTTCCAACGGTGGTATTTGTCGTGGGAGATGACGTCTTATCTGGGGGACCCGGCCGCAATGTAAAGCAGACCAGTGAAATCAAAAAATAAAATGCAAATAAAAAAAACTGCCTGTAAAATCGACGCTTCACAAAGGCAGTCCATTTTGTTTTTAGTAAATCTACTAATACACCATCCATCAACTCCAAATGTTCGTCTTTGTCCTAGAAGCAGATAGAAATAGCAAAACTTCCTTTATTAGAAGCATCACGGAATTTTCAATAATGTAACCTACAGAAACTTATCACTAATTTTAGACAAGAATATTTCATTGAATGTTTTTCTTTCAAGTATTTATTCATCATGAATTTTTGATTTATTGATTGAATTGGTTCTTTTTTTTCATTTGATTCTTTACTTGATAGAACTCCATTGTAATATGGTAAAAACATCAAAGTATTTAGTTCTATAAAAATTCACACTATCTTCAGAATTATAGTGTGAAGCGGAAATAACTCTAAAAATACGAATATTTATAATATCATACATATATAGGCTTTAACTTTCTCTACCAATAGACAACAAAGCCATTGGATTTAAATTTGAATTTGAATTGTTGAGATTTTGTACATTTACATGTACTTTATCACTAACGACACGGGTTCCGCCTTTCGGCATCTTCAGACATTCGCGCACACGAGAGAACTCAAACTGACAAGATGCCGAAAGGCGAAATCCGGGTCGTTAGTGACAAAATTCATGGAAATGTACAAAATCTCAAAAATTCAAATTTGATATTGAAATTCCATCAAGCACCCTCAGTCGATGTCTTGAATTATATAAAAACCGTTGTAATTTAAATTTATAAAATAGTATAGCATTTCACCAAAATTAAAATATTATATCATTTAGCTGTTGTTACTGTAGTTAAAGTGAATGTGAGCACCGCTACAGATAATAACAGGTCATGATTTCAATGGAAATGAAATACGATTATGACAATGGTGAACTGGAGTAAATAAATAGTTATCTTACCCCGAAAACCACTAAATTCAGAGCAGAGTCCTTGCTTATGTTTCCAGTTTCAATGTCAATTGTATCAATTTGTGATAATGGATATGCAGCGCATGTTATACTACCGATTTGCCAGTAAATTTCCCGCTCGATGTTCATAATGTGGAAAAACATTTCAATTCTGGCAAGCTTCGCTGCAAGGGTAAGTGGGGTGAGATGGAGTACATTTCTCACAGCTAAAGATGCTCCTACCTCATAAGCCATGTCAAATGTCGTCTAGGAATGAAAGTATTCATAAAATTAAGGCCAAGGTAAGAAAGTAAGATCAAGAGGTATATTTTCCATTGCTTTTTGCTGTGAGACTTACCATTTTTTCATAAATAACCAGCATATGAAGTACGGTATTTCCATTTGTGTCTTGACTATCAGGATTAGCACCTCTGGCTAGCATCAAACGATAACATTCTTCTTGTCCAAGGCAAGCCGAGAAGCTTAATGGATATTCACCCCAATAAACATAACTAAAACAGGTTAACATAAAATTTCAATTGATAGCTTCGTTAATCCACTGGTTTTGTTACTAGGTGTGACACAATCCATCAATATATAAAATAGAGTAGCTTTGTTTACTTAAATAAAGGGTTATAAATAATTGCACCTTGGGTTAGATAGTATTCAGTTGGTACACTTGAACTTTTATTTCGATAGTTTTCACTTTGTGTTAGATAGTATTCACTTGGTACACTTGAATTTTTATTTCGATAGTTTGCACTTTGGATTAGATAGTATTAACTTAGTACACTTAAACTTTGATTTTAATTGTTTCCACTTAGTCACGGATTCTTTTAACAAAGTGAGTTCAGTTGTAGTAGGTTATGTTAATGCTGGTCTGGTTTGGTTTGTGTAATGTATTCTAATGCATGGAGCAAAGACAATATAGGCAGCCTAATATAGGGTAGAAGAATAAGTGACATTTCATTACAGCTTCGTGCAACTATCGATTTCAAAGTGCGAGTATTTATATTGAGTGAAACCTATTTTATCTATGTGAAAATATTTTTTCGTAAGTGTAATATATTTCTTCAATGTTAAAATATATTTTATTATGTGGGATCACTTTATTTTTAGTGAAAGAATTTTTTTTTGTGGAATGTATTTGTTGTAAATGGAAACTATTTTTATAAAAGTGAATATGATCTAAACAAAAGTGCATTTTATTTTTAAGCCTTAAAGAAATAGCAACACTGAATATAATAGTTGAATTTAATTCAAATATTAGGTAAATAAGATAAGTTTGCTAGAATATTGACAGCATTTCTACATCTCTATGATTGGTGGACTGGAGTAGTTAACTTACACAATAACACTACTTTACTTGCGAAAATAAGTATAATTGTACCTTGCTTACTAATTTTCGAGGGATTGATAATACAATTATTGTATTATTTGCTAACAAAAATTTTAATTGTAAGTTGATTTGCTTCATCAATAGATGTCACACCTAGCTTACGAATTTTCGAGGGATTAATAATACAATAATTATTGTTTTATGTACTAATATAAATTTCAATTATCAATATATTCGCGTCACCAATGGATGTCACACTTGGCTTACGAATTTTCGAAGGATTAATAAAACAATAATTATTGTATTATTTCATTTATTAATTTATTTTCCTCATCAATAGATGTCACTCTCAAATAAAATTTGGTGTAAGTCATCCTTTTTGATCATGAGTTCTTTTGGAGGTGTAAAAAGACAATACCGCTTTCTTAATAATCAATACATTTTATATTGATACTCTAGCTAATTACCTTAGAAAACACAAAAGGAAAAAACGAACGCATGATCAAAAATGACGACCTACACCAGATCAATAATTAATAATAATCCAAACCGTTATTTTCTTTATTCGGGTTTTGAGGATAATCATAGATGTCACTCTCAATGAGGATGACTTACACTAAATCTTGAGAGTGACATCTATTGATGAGTCAAAAAATTAATAACAGAAATTTATATTAGTAAATAATACAATAATTATCAGGAACCTGAATTGCTATTTTTTTGTTGCGGTGTTCGTACCGGTTCTTTAAAAAAAAATTAGTATTGGCGGACTAGAGTGGTGAACCTATCAATTTACCTAATTTCGATTCATTACTTATCAATAACACTACTTTACTTGAGAAGATATGTATTACTGTACTAAGCTTACGAATATTTGAGAGATTAATAATACAATTATTGTATTATATACTTATATAAATTTCAATTATTAATTAACGGCTTGGGTCCCTCATAATTATTGTATCGTTTACTAAAATAAATTACAATTTAAAATTTTTTGACTCATTAATAAGATTTGTCCCTCTCAAATAAGATTTGGTGTAAGTTATCCTCATTGAGAGTGCCATCTATTGATGAGTCAAAAGCTTATAATTATTCCCAAAACAGGAATAAAGAAAAAAGCGTTCTGGTACATGATAAATATTGTATTATTTACTAATATAAATTTCAGTTCAAAAATTTTTGACTCATCAACAGATGTCTCTCTCAAATAATATTTGGGGTAAGTCATTCAAATTTAGACTGACATCTATTGATGAGCAAAAAAATTCACAATCATCCCCAAAATCCGAACAAAGAAAATAACGCTTCGAGTACCTGATGAATATTGTATTATTTACTAATATAAATTTCAATTATTAATTTGTTGACTCATGTCACACCTGGCTTACAAATTTTCAAGTGATCAATAATGCAATACTTATTGTGTTATTTACTTATACAAATTTCTGAACTAGTACTGATATCTATTGATGAGCTCAAATATTAATAAATTCAAATTTATATTAATAAATCAAACAATGCTTGTTGTATTGTTTATCCCTAGAAAATTCGTAAGCTAGGTGTGACATCTATTGATGAGTCAACAAATTAATAATTGAAATTTTTATTAGTAAATACTACAATATTAATCAGGGACCCGAACCGTTATTTTCTTTGTTCCGGTTTTGGGATGACTATAATTTGTTTTTAATAGATGTCACTCTCAAACTGGAGGACATCTATTGATGAGTCATAAAACTTATAACTGAGATTTATATTAGTAAACAGCACAATAATTATATCAGGAACCCGTTAATAATACAATACTTGTTTTATTAATCCCTCAAAAATTCATAAGCTAGGTACAGTTATACATATCTTCTCAAGTAAAGTAGTGTTGCTGATGAGTAATGAATCAAAATGATGTAAACTGGTAGGTTAACCACTCTAGTCCACCAATACTAAATACCTTTTTTTACCGAACAGGAACGAAAACGTCAATGAAATTATAAAAATTAAATTTTAATTATTTATTTTTTGACTCATCAATAGATGTCACGCTTAGCTTACGAATTTTCGTGAGATTAAAAATATAATAATTATTGTAAGATTTACTGTCAATTATTAATGTTTGCGCTCATCAATAGATGTCAGTAGTAATATTAGTAAATAATACAATAACTATCAGGGACCCGAGCTGTTATTTTTTTTGTTCCGGTTTTCGTCCCGGTTCGGTAAAACAAATATATCGTTTCAGTTCCGGATTTTGGTTACGGTTTTCAGTTCAGCTCGTATTTAAAACACTTCTAAGGTGTTAACTGTCAATTTTTGGTGGAGAGGCATTATATTTAATAAAATTAAAACGCAATTTGTTTTTACTTCTTCCACATGTTCATAATGATCAGGACCGGTTTCGCTCACCAAGAGCATTATCAACTGATTTTTCATTTTATATTTTTTTTATCAGTTGATAATGCTCGTGATCGGCGAAACCAATTCTGATCATTATAAACATGAGGAAGTCGTACAAACAAATTGTGTTTTAGTTTTTAAAGTTATATTTTAAAAATGCATTAATTAAATTAAAAATTTTGGGTGTAATTTATTGATTAAATCTGGCTTTTAGAAACGAAAATTTTTGTCGTAAATCGAAATATATATATCGGTTCGTTTCCGTTTTCGTTCCGGCAAAAATAACAGCTTTTTCGGTTTTCGGTTCGGTTCCGGTTCTTTTGTATTATGCACCACAATATATTCCACTGAAAATTTACCCTTCATAGTTTGTAACTGGCTGGACATTCACCCATTCGTGATCCTGAGAATCATTCCTGGAAGGCTTCTGATCTTCAGGGCACATGAAATTTCCAAAACATCGTTCGTGGTAATCTGCTCCTGCATCTAATAAAAACTTCACCATTGATGGATCCTCATTTACAATGGCAATGTGGAGCACACTCTCCCCTGGAATTCATTTATAATTTTATCAGAACATATCATATCAAATATTATGAGGACTGACATACTGATTTTTAATAGTTTTAACGCCCATAAAGATACGCACCTGAATATTTCTTTACGAAAATGAGAATTCTGACATTTTTGGAAATGTTTTATGGGCAACCATGGACATGCATTGTTTGTGAAACCAACCTGTCAATGGTCATTAAACTAGCAAAAGCTTTAAAACTCATCAACATTATTAATTCAGATTTTGATATTTACCTGATGGAAGTGAGTGAATTGTGACACATGCTGCTTATAACATTTTCAAATAGATGGTATTGCTCTTGGTAATTTTTTTTTATTGTTGTAAGTATTGATTTTTGTAAGTTTTGAAGTGTATTATTTCTTTAGTAATAAATTGAAATGTGTATGTTATCGTCAGCAGTCAATGTCTCAAATATCTTTATTATTTGACTATCATTAATTGTTAGCAGCAACCTTAGCTAACCTGACCTATCCTAATTAAACCCATCTGCTCTCTGCTAAGTTGCTTTAAATGATTTTATGTACCATATGTTTAACCCTACATACTGTATTACTTACCATAGTATTCATCACTGA
The DNA here is from genome assembly GCA_022494535.1 of Himalopsyche phryganea. Classification (NCBI taxonomy): domain Eukaryota; kingdom Metazoa; phylum Arthropoda; class Insecta; order Trichoptera; family Rhyacophilidae; genus Himalopsyche; species Himalopsyche phryganea. The sequence goes on from JAGVSL010000129.1 coordinate 992,041, forward strand.
TATAGATGTCATTAATTAGTTTTGGATAAAATCGAAGTAAGCGTTTGGCAAGATCCGCATGAAGAGATGTGGCATTCAACAAACAGAGATGCAAAATTGTCTCGCCTACAGCTCCCCTCTCCTGTAAAATTTTTCATTTGTAACTACGTATATTTTTGATCAAATTTTGTATGAATCTTTTGTGTTTTATATTATATTCATGGGTGTTCTAAGACTAGCCTGGAACATTATTTTATTAATCAATCCACATTTAAATAATATATAGAAATTACTACTTTTAGATCCCAACAGATGTCTCTGTATGCTGAAGGATTCCGAGCATATTCTGCAGAAGAAACGTCAGGCCAATCCTTTTCTATGTCAAAATCTTCATCGGGATTTTCCATTGCTCTTAGAACCGGAAGCTGTCATATTTCAAATAACTTTACCAAAAGAAGTAAACGAAATTACTTTTTTATGCACATGCTACAAAATTGACTTTTTTTAACAAATTTTTTTATTGTTATGCTATAGATAGATCTTTGTTGGTTGAAAAGTGTAATAGAATAATTTAAGACATCGACTGAGGGTGCTTGATGGAATTTCAATATCAAATTTGAATTATAACGAACTGAGTTCGAGTACATTCGTGCGCTCGAATGCCTGAAGATGCCGAAAGGTGAAACCCGGTTCGTTAGTGACAAAATACATGGAAGTGTACAAAATCTCAATAATTCAAATTTAAATGTAATAGAATAGTTTTGTTACACAGGTCCTGTAGGCTAAGAGCCAATATCACATATATCACAAGGAAAATAAGAAGGCTTCCCAAGACTCAAAAGATAATCGTTTATTAAAATTTTTTAACATAATTTGTAAGTTCGAGCGAAGTAGATAAACACAGTAAAACATGAAGCGTAGAAGATGGGTAAAATTGACGAAGGGTTAAACTGTAGCGGTTAACCCTCGTAGCGATCGAAGATGTATCTGACAATTTATCATATGTTCGGAGGCTCGATTCCGTAGAGCCGTGTCAATTTAGAACCGATTCAACAGTGGAGGCAGTGCTTCACTGGAAAGATAGTTTCAATAGGCTAAAATCCGTAGAACCGTAGCAGGTGAGAAGTGGTCGGTCAGAAGATAGATTCATATCGCTGAGTTTCGTATGACCGTATCAACAGTGGAGGCAGAACTCCGTCAGCTAGATAGTTTCGAATCTTTAGGGAAACAAATGTAACAAAGTGGAGGGCTTATAATGCCCTGAGTGGACGTACCACAGGCGCTTTTTAATATGTAACAAAGCTTCATCTATTATTTACAGCGAAAAGTTGATGACTGGTTATTATAAATATAGTAACATTTTTTTAAATAAGCTAGCGACATCTCTATGTAATTGTCGCACGTTATTCATTCTGATAAAACCTTTAAATTGTAATCAGGTCGTGTCCAAAATATTAAAATCCAACTGATGTGACCATAGTAATTCAATGCTTGTTTCAGTAGGTAGATACGGTATCTAATGTACATATTTTAATATAAATATAATGTAATTTAACAAAGACTTGCACAGCAATAATAGACATTTTTTATTATGATATATTATGTTTGCTGTGTTGTCATTTCGCCAAAATTTTTCGTTATTTGGCGCATTGTCAATTATCAGCTGTAATGCCAAATAATATATTTCAAAAATTACCAACATGGACATACCGTTTTATCTATCTACATACCTGCTTATGACGACCCCTCTCCTTGTTTCTTAGTAAAACCAATTGCGATATTGGCAAATACCTGCCCTTGCCTTTATTGTACAGAAATGGTTCGACTTTGGTTTTTATTGCGTGGTCTATTTCGGCGTACTGCTTGCTTTGTGCAGCTCTTTTCATCATATCAACTAGAAGGCCACCACCTTTGGATAGTAAAATAACTAATTAAATGTCAATACACACATCGCACTGGTAGATGGCTGATAAAGGAATCTGTCTGCGTCTCTGTTTTAGTGGAAAGAGATTTACCCTAGCTATCAAGGTAAATATGCCTTAGTGTCAGCAATTCGGTTATTTACTGAGATTCGAGAAAAGATGCTTGCATCGAATACTGGGGGTGAGTGGCCATATGCTCCATGGAAGAATATGGTCGAAGAGAAGATGTCAGAAATTCAATTGCAAAAGCAAAAACACGGCTTCTTTCAGGCAAAACAATTACCTCCGTTTCCCTCCACTGCCCTTGATAACGTTTGACAATATTACCTTGCTTACATACGTTAATATATTTGTTTAATTCTTATAAACTGCTATTATAATAATGTACCCTGATTGAGCAGAGATGATCTAAAATATGCTCCCTTAAAGAAGCAATAGATTGTTATAAAAGATCAGTCTATATTATGACATTTATCAAACTCGCGAAAGACTCGTAGCGACGTAGAGACCCTCTTGTCAGGCATACAAATTATTAATATTTCAACAATTTCAATTGCCTAAACTTGTTTGTTTGTTTTTATTTTAAACATCCTACAGTTAAGAAGCACCCAGGTTCATAATGATGAATAATGTGATTGTAAACACGAGAAAGAGTTAGGTACGATAATGCCTAACTTCTAACTATGTGTTAGATCTTAAAAGATAAATAAATTCATAAGACACAACGTTACATAGAATCGTTATGTTCTTATGAATCAATTATTTTAAGTGGGCTGGAGTGACTAAAATGTTTAGGAAAACAAATTCAAAAAGGAATGAAATTGCGTAGGGCATAATATGTTATCTTAAACTTACTTTATTTTTATGGTTTTTAATAACCTTATTATTTATTTAGTATGGATTTATTGATAAAGGGTTTTGCAGATATTTTTAATCATAAACAAAACATATTTACCTTTTAAATCCACAAGTTTGTAAAGCTGTTGGGTCGATGTTCCGGCTTGCTTCTTTACTCCACTGGTTACATTGCTCTCGGTATTTCCCATTTTAAAGTGTGGAAATATTTATATTGTATAAAGAAATAAAATAACAAAACGGCGTCTCCTTTTAATCACTAAACATAGTTAATTAATTCAATAGTTTTTCTGAAATTGTGGTCTCTTTTGGTTGGAACTTATCGAAGCTTCTGAATAAGTAAATATTTTCAAACGTATACATAGTGTAAAGTGCTGTCACCACATTTCTTAAAATAAAAAAGGAACTTTACTATTTTTTCACTAGTTAGGATGTCTTCAATCTTTGAGGTATGTGGAAATTCATTTGTTAGGTAAAATAAATGGTAACTGTTATTGTGTCTTGTTTAACTGAATTCTCTCCTTCTAGAAGTATCGTCAGATACATTTATATTAAAAAAATAAAATCGAAGACGTAGGTATTGCATGATATAGATCTTGTAGTTATTGCAAATACTAGAATTCCAGTGTGACGAGAAGGTTACCGTTTAACGGAGGGGTGTATAGAGGGGCTTTAACCCTTTTAATCCTAGCCTAATTTTCATGGTATATACAAAAAATCCTGCTCATTTTTTCGCAAAAAAACCACAGTTTAAATGTTTTTTTTTATCTTCGCTAATATTTACTTTCTATACCAAATTTTTTTTTTGTGGGGCTTCTCCATTAATTAATATTCATGTATAGGTTCAAACATCAATAAAAAAACAATAAAATATTTGTATATATATTTATTTATAAAAAAAAACTTAAATTTTGAAGTTTGTGTCATTATAAACCTAATAATGATTTTTTTTTAACAATATTAAAATCACATGATGATAAAATTGCTTCTGAGTAATTAACAAAAAAAAATCTGAATTACATTTTTATTCTATATTAAGTTACTAAAATATATTGTTTGGACTAAATTGTAGTAAATTGGCCAAAATTTTTGGTTTGGTAATAAAGCGCTTTTACATATTATCATATACTTTAGAATGCTAATTATGTATTTTTTTAAGATTCAAAAAAATGAAAACTATCTTACACAACTGAAAAATATATCCAGGGATATTCAATGGAAAAATAATAATAAAATATATATTACAAATAAAAAATTACATTTATTTACATACAAATATTTTCAAATGTTAATTATAGGTATGTTTTTAATATTTAAAAAATGGGTATAGTTAATATGAAATATTTTTTTGGGATTTTCACCTCCCAACACTAGTAATTTGTATTTAGTAGTGTAATAGTAATTAGTACTATCATTGTTTATGTCTTACCCACTCCCCACGTCCAGTAGAAGAAAACAAACACACCCTACCCTTTATTTTTAATTTAAGAATTAGAATCGTTGTTTACGTAAGAAAAATATTACCTTGCGATATATCAGATTATATTGCATCTTCAGACTAACTAAAGTTAGTCTGAAGATGCTCTTTAAAGAAAGGAAACCCGTTACATTAGTAACAAATCCAATGGATTAACTATGTGATCAATTATTTTTTTGTATTAATACACATGTTTATTTTATGAATAATTATGATTAAATAATCAAATATTTTTTTATTATTTATGGCTACAAGCCCACGTATTTAAAAAAGAGAGACCCCCTATATAATTTAGGTATCTACCGTTTTTGTTATGTCATGGCAACGTTACACTGGATATCATTGATCAAACAAATTTTGGCCAACTTTGTAGGTGTAAATGAAAATATAAAAAAATAGCAGAGCATATAATGTATAATAAATAATCAAGATGTGTAATGTTTGCGTAATGTTGATATTGAATATTTTATGTTCAATCATAAACAATAAAACAATATTCCAGAATAGTAAAAATAATAATTTTTAAAACGTATTTTTATTTCAAATAAACAAATCTTCCTACAAATGTGTTTTTAAAGACAATTTTAATTTTAAAAATTAACGACACATTAGTACATTCGACCCAGCAATATTAAAATAAATGATACATCACAGACTTTCTTTTTTGAATGAAAAGTCATAAATACGTTTTTTTTAAATGGCTATAATATTACGAAAACACTGAAACATTGGTTATTACCAGTGCTGTAGTAGAGGGTATGCGTTGTGTACGCTTTGTTGCATTTATAGATATAGCGTATACACTCTAGTTAAATCAAAATATTCGACCGCCAGACCAAAAAAAATGCTTTTGCAATAGATTATATCGATTATGTTTTGGCCAACTGATGTAATCCTAAAATAAATACGAAAATGACTTAATGATTGGATCTCATTTCAAAGACGACAGATCAGGTCTCGGCCAAATGTAAAATAGAAAAATAATTTGACAGTTTTTGGAAGTTAAACATCATTTTACATTACATACAGTTTTTATTCTCTCCTGAACAATTTAAACTTTGAGGGATACATCAATTGGCCGATTATTATTGCAAACAAACTGTAAATGTCCGAAAAAAAATACTCGTTTTCTCAATGACATTTCATGTGTTTTTCGACAACGAATAGATTGTTTTTATCTGTAATATTTTTAATACATACGTATTTTTGTGAATATCTTCGATCACCGTATATCAAATTATTTCTTACAAATTCTTTTATGACATGATATGTTTAAATCTGTTGATCAAATCAATAATCAATCTAGTGTTTCAAATAATTTAAAACGAAATGTAATTTTTTTTAATGTGGAGAACGGCAAGATCAATATAGACTCGGCTAGCACAATGCCGGCGTTAACAGATATTGACTAATGGAATGCTGTTTCATGATCGTGGTGATTCTCCAGTCCTTATGAATAAATAATAAAAAGCTTCAACCATACTGAGAAGTGATGCGCCAAAAAACAGTCCAGCCAACCCTCCGATCGAAACTGGAATAAATGTAAGAGAAGTGACTTTTTAAAATAATTATTATAACAATACTAAAAGTATTGTAATAATGATCGATGACAGTACACATGAGTTGTATATAAGCAAAAACGCTACTGTCCACAAAAAGTCAAAAATTACATGAATATACAAATGAGTCGCAGAGTCGCTGAACAAGCTCCTTACGATTTTTTAATGTAGGTATGTGCTCTATCGAAAAATCTCTCAATTTGTCCAGTTGCAAGTGTAAAATTTCATTCTATTTCGTCATCTTTTCAAAAAAAAATAATTCCCAAACTTAAAAATGCCGTTTTTTACACGATCTCAATCCTCATTTTACACGGTCGACGCGCTCCGAGAAAACGACAGTGTAAAAGAATATTTTACTTTCCATTATACACCGAAAGACAAAATAATTTAAATTATACTTAAAACTATCATACTGCCAAAAACAATTTTTCGTGATTTACTGAAAATTCTAAAAACTTTTGGGAGCGTGTTTATCGACTCAGTGACTCGAATATTCGCCATATTTTTGTGTACGTATACAACATAACAGATACAATTTAATATCCGCAGATAAAAATGAGTTTACATGCAAACTCACCACTCTCCAGTAGAAAATCATTAAATTTAGTTACTTGGATTATATTAATATATTCTATAACAGTTCACTTACAACTCAAATGTTTTTATAAAATATAAAAAAATATCGCAGTATCGGTTTTATTTTATTTCTAAAGAAATGACTTTGAATTGCAGTGGTGTTTTTGCTTTTACACAACTCATATTCTAATATCATAAATACATCATATCTAAATATTTTAAATTCATTTGTTATATTATATAGTTTGACAGACGCTTGATTGTTTACACCAGGGTTATTATACCTCTCGAGATTGAGGACCGCGTTAGTCAATCTGTAATCAAACATCAATTATGTATTATATATAGCGAAAGCGAATAATAGCTAAATGTATTGCCAGACCCATCATTCTATCTTTACTCTCTCAAAAAACGACTGACTTTTCATAGAAGAACTTGTTAACATTCTTCATTAGGATTTCATTTGTTCCACATTGGGAGCGGACATGGTAAAAAAATCTATCTCAGTTTTACATACTTATTCCACATTTTTATAATGATCGGTCCTGATTAAAACTTATTGCCAAGCATGTCTTAAGGCTTTGCAAGTTAAACAGGTTTCCTAACGCGTCCTTCTTCATACAGGGTAGCTAAGGCGTGTGTTATTTTCAGCCCCGCTGCATATTTTGAAAATTTCACAAAATTTGGGATTTGAGAATTTAAAAAAATCGTTTTATTTTTATAAATACAGTGCCTTTCCACCAATGATTGATAGTTAACTACTTAAAAGTGATTAGTTTTATCATATGGCGAGACTTGACGCTGCAGATTACGAAATGTAAATACTCGGCTGTACCAAAACATGATGCTTATCAGTAAGCATTATTAATTGGAATATAATATACCTGTGACAAGACACGACGCTGCAGATTACGGAATGCTTGCAATAATAAGTGCAAATATTATTTGACCAATATCCGATATTCTGCTGACAACGATATTCTGCAACAGGTAGACGCTCATCAATGTCTGACGAAACTAAGTCACACACAGTCAACGCGACAGAATAAATAGACAAACAAGAGATAACTGAACCAATTCTGTATCGACCGCCGAACGCAATTCAATAATCGTCTATATCTGTTGTCACTCGCTGACTGAACCTTGGACTGCATCAATCGTCATAATCAAGATCATTCGTATCTACTGCTTAAACAAGTCAAGCAACAACATTGGAAACATATTCCTAAAATCATATTTACTCACCGACCAAATCCAGTTGAGTTCTTACAACATTTCTTCTGTATTGAATGTTGGGTATATTTACCATTTCAATTCTGACTTTTACGTCGTCGATTTCGTTACCTGCATAAGTCTGCAAAAACCATAGTGAAAAAATAATATTATTGGTTATTACATTGTCTCATACATCAATCAATGGCTGTCCAAAAGCAATTAAAAATTAAAGCAGTGTCCAAACTTTGTTAACACCTTTTCATCACAATGAAATTATTCAACGGTCTGCAAAATTGAATAATATTTTTTACCACAGACGAAAAAACAAAATTTGTAAATAAAATTATTTTTATGCGTTATTTTAAATTTATACTTAAAATGCAAAATTAAAAAAACGACCCTTGAATGTTCACTTTAATAAAATAAACATGTTTCCTCTTTCGAAATAAGTGCAAATTTGCATTGTAAATATTTTAAATGCAGATTGGCTCGGATAGACTGATGCGAAAGCAATAAGGGCGACAAATAAAATTGAAAAATATTGCATTAAACATAATACACAATGACGCTATCACCGTGTTAAATGGCAGCATCTTTTCGTTTGTGATAGCCTTCCTTTCAAATTTAAAATTTTGAGGATAATCGAATGATTGAAATGAAGAGTTATATTTTTAGTTCAAGTTGTGATTTTGATATTAGTTATATTTCGTTTTTTTATTTAATATGTTTGATTATTGATGTGAAAATTGGCGTAAGATCTCCCATCCTAATCTTGGTAGTCTGTTCGGACCACCCTGTGCTTACCTTTCCTTCAGAACACTAGCGTATTTTACAACTTGACTGCTATGTAGTATATGTGACGTAACATATTATGTACCTTTAAAAAAACCTCTTTCAATTCAATTTCTTCACAAGATGGCAAGCAATGTTCGCAAAAACCTGCACTCTCAGAGGCGATCATTTTTTTCCTATCTTCGGCTGAAAAATTCATTATTTAGAAATGATCAGTTTTATAGAAGGGGAAAAATAATATTTTTATGATGGTGAAAACATCGTCACTGAAGGCATCCAATCCCGGACCCTTTTTATGACTCTAAGATTACGGGATTCAGAATTTCTCAATCCCGAATTAAATTGTACATTTGAAATTTAATTTTTGTCCATTATTGCTTGTACATATGATTTAATTTGGACATTGGAATGGTTGTTTTTAATGATTTTAAAACAGACAGTCATTTACAAATAAAGAGAAGATCGTTTTATATTTTATTTCACTTATTATTAAGGTAAGTTTAACTAGATGGTATCCAAAAAGAGGACATGTCCTTCAATTCGACTTTCAAATATAGTCCTCCATCCATTTAAGAAGCGGTCTTAATTTTTCCTCCATTTCAAATTGCTGTTTCGAACGCCTGTTACGAAATATCAAATATAAAAAAACTTTCATGAACAAACCGAGGTACACGTTGTAGTTAATCAGAAAGCTTTAATTTGATGTATGAATTATCTTTTAGCATTTACAGTGAATCCCAAAATCTCGGGATTAATATTCAGACAATCCCGGAATTACGGGATTGAATAATTGATTAGGATCCCGGAATTGGAAGCCCTTATCGCCACCCATTGGTTTGTCTTCAGCGTATGCGGTAAGTCAGTGATTCCCAAACTAATTATTCCCATGGACCTCTTCTTAAAGCAAAAATCTCACCATGAACTCCCCAAGTAAAATAACTCTTCGTTACTGAATAATAGAAAAAGTATAAATTAAATTTTGACGTCTTGAATGGTAAATGGTGATAAAATATAAATAAAACATTTCGATATTTAAAGTATGATGGGTTTCATAACTGCACTAAATCCACGTTCCACTAAATAGGAAGACGGGAAAGCAATCAACAGCTTCTATACAGTGACCCATAATGGAGGATATAAAATTGGTATCTGATTTTGTAATCAGAATTTGTTGTATCCTTGTACAAACATTGTTTTCCGCTCCTCATCTGTGGATTATTCAAAACATTGCTCCCGTATTATTATGGATACATATATGGAGTTTGTGGGTCTGCTTGCAACTGCTTGCTTGGGTCCAACACCCAAAAAATTGCTACCAATTTATTTATTGCTATTTATTTCAATATTCATAATAATGAAAATGTGTCATGGATATTGTTTTATGTTAAACCTTTCGCGGACCCCCTCAGCGGTAGCAAAGACCTTTGGAGGTCCGTAGAAACCACTTTGGGAATCACTGCGGTAAGTAAATAAGCGACTCACTGGTGTGTCGTTAAGAAATGTTTTTAGGACTTACATAATTCATATAAACATGTTAATCCAGTGTGGTTGCAGAATAAATCACTATCTAAAAAAAATGCATTCATTAATTTATTTATTTTTATAAAATCAAAATCTATTTGAAAAAAGCTATTTATAGTATGTATTAAGTAGGAGCTTACATCTTACATCCCGGAGATGATTAACACATTTGCATTTTTCAAACACCACTTCAGTTTCACAGCTAATCACACATGTAGAGTATCCATACACCTAAAATTAATTAGAAATTACTAAAAATTAGGTTTTCAAATTATTTTTAACATTTTAGCCTATATTAACGGATTATCCCCAAGATATACGACGGTGTTTTGGCCAATTAATATAACCCTCAAAATTTTAATTGTTCAGAGAGTAAAAACTGTTTTGATCGAAAATATGATATGGTGAGTCGCGTTATGAATATTTGAAATGCACTATTCTAAATTCTCATGTTTGCAGATACGTGTTTATACGCAGGGAGTGTCGATATAATATTGGCTTACATTAAGTGAACGGGTCAGAATTTTTAAACCTAAAACCAATGTAAAATGATGTTTCCCTTCCAAAAAGTGGTCAATTTAATTTTTCTAATTTACATCATTTGGCCGAGACCTACTCTGTCGTCTTTAAAATGATATCCAATTATTAACTCATTTTCGTATTTTTTGAGGGTTACATCAATTGGCCAAAACATGGTCAATATGTAGTTTTGTCATACTAAAAAGTAATTCTTTTAAACGGAAATACAATATTAAAGAATTGTAATTTACGGGGAATGTTTTTCCAAAATCGCCTGGAGTAACCTCGTCTCGGAATCTACACTTCCTTAAATTCAAATCAAGTCCTCCCACTTCCGGATCATTGGAAATTTCGATGATCTGAAAACAAACATGGCCATTTTTTTACATTGTCAATAGTTGACTTTATACATAGGCGCTTACACGCGCGATTGGTTGTTGTGTGTGCTTTGAAGCGAAAACCCGCTTGAAAATGAGAACGTTACACACATTTTTACTCGTTTTAAAGCATAGAACTCTCCCCCCTAATCACGCGTGGAAGCACATGTGTGTAAAGCTGGCTTATGTTTGACACACCCGGTCGGGCGAGGGTGGAGGTAAAGACGGTAGCAGTCCTCTTCTGTCGACGTCGGCAAAGGATTAACACCTTCCAGAACCATTCAACAACGAAAAACACCCCTGTCGTTCCAGATCAATATCGCTTATTGCATTTGGTGTAGTTAGTAACAGTTACAAAAAAAAGTTTAAAGATACAAAGTTTGAATTTAAAAATACGAAGTGAGTTTTACGAGTTTTAAGTGCTCTACTGCACACCATACCATAACTCACCTTGTCCCATAGAAAATAAACGTTATCCATAAAAAGCATTTCCAAAGTGCATCAAGTCCATAAAACAGTACCAAAAGTCATCTTTGTCCATGAAATTTCTTTAAATATTTCAAAAACTGCGTATGGTGTTTTGATTATGATATATTCATCGCAAGTTTATATTTATTCAAATTTGATTTAATGACAAAAAAGTTAATTTTTAAATTTAAAGGTGCCATACACGTTTTTTGTAAATATCTCAAAACAAAACAAAACATAACGGACAAGGTCAACTTTGGAAATGTTCGACTCAGGTATAGTTACATAAAGTGTTTGAATTATATAAAAAAAAATACTTGGAAGTAAAATATAGTGTTGTCCGCCACTTCAAATTGTAGGTCATCAGTTTTTCCATACGGTACCGCTTCTCTGCCGTGAACATACACCTAAGGATAATTATTGTAATACATTTAATACATTAATTTAATAATAATGGGGAAACATACATAATCAAACTGTAAAAATATAAAATTATAAATTATTGAGTAATAGTGGTTTTTATAAAATTGCATGCAATAACTGTTCAGCCGAGTACATCGAACAGGCAGGTAGAAGTTTTAATATAAGAATTTATGTGAAATATCAAAGGATTATTTTTATTTTAAATTCGCAAATTATCTTATTGTAAATAACCATGATTTTATTAAAAATAGGAGTATAGAAATACTCCACCGAGTAAATATAAGGCAACTAATTATTTTTGCAGTAAATAATTCGATAAATGGTCAGTAAATAATTGCCAAATAAATTAAGTTTAGGTTAGGTTTAATTAAAAAACCGACCATTTTATATAAATTACTGACCGTTTGTTTTATTAATTGACCACGTGTATACCGACCATTTATTGAAATGGCTACTGACCATTTTGATTAATTTCTTGACTATTTATTATTTCTTACTGACCAAAAATTAAAATAGTTACTGACCTATAAATGCGGGCCTAAATATAAAGTTGTAAAAATTCTGAAGCATTTTTCATAGTTCCAATGAAATACTATATTATTATTGTTAAGTTATGTTGAAACGTGTATTCCATACATAAGATTATATTAATATTAACTGAATTGATTCGATTGTCAAATCCTCAATTTGGCTAATATTTATAACGGCATACAACATTTCAACGTTAAAACAAGATTTTCCTTGATCATGTTAAAAGGACTTGGTTTAAACCAATTCTAGTACGACGACTTGTCTGTGCGAACTCTTGAGTCGTGGCCACGCGCAAAAACAAATCATTAAACTCCGCACATCATGACTCATAGCACGCACTAATGCTCAGATGTGGACACACCATAAGAAAACGTCTTACTTTCAACTCGTCGTATGCGAAAAACGTGAGTAAGCCAGGACCAGTCGAACGATTCACCTTCATAACTGGAACAGTTCCTGATAACCTAAGGAATAAAACAAAATATATTGAATTCACTGTAATGATTATGTTTGGACAATTTCTCTTTCGCAATGATAATGTACAAAATATGAATGATAAAATTGTGACCTGCTTTGAAGAGTGTTGAACGTATAACACGTCCCATATTCGGTGTCGATTGGCAAAAAGTATTCGCAACAATTGATTGGATTTCCAAGCCACTTACAAGTATGGATTAGACCAGAACAAGGCTGACGAATCTACAAATAAATGACACAAAAGTATGCATTATTTCGTTAAGAATACACTTTTCAAATGATAAAAATTTACATGTCCAAGACTTCATCTCGTATTTCCGACCAAACTAGAAGGAAACATTTGTATATAAAGACTTGCTTTAAAAATATAGATTAGGCAACATATCATGAAAATGTCAAATAGAACACAAGGAAATATATTTTTGAAAAGACCTCTCGATATTCAGTATTTCAAATTTCAGCTTTGAACTGCTGATACGCAGCATAAATCGTAAGCCCGATGTACTACACATACTTATGCGGCGTCGCACTTACTTGTGTGCGTGTTGGCGGTGTATATAAAGACTCGCCGCAGCCATTTTGCTTGCAAAGTCGTAGAATAAATATTTTTCAGCTTCTTCATTTCCTTAGATTTATCTTAGCGAGAATGTGACGAGTTTAGTTAAATTCTTGATGTGTTTGGGATAACTAATTTATATTTTACATAATTCTCCATTGTTTACTGTTGAAATTGATCTATTTTTAGCTATAGTGAACGTTTAAAAGATCTATTAGCTGAAAGTAAATTCATGTGAAAACGGCCCGCGCTATAAGGGTTAATGTATCTTTTAACAAAGTCAAATTTGATAATGTAAATGTCTTAATGGAGTATGTATGCTAAATTTTGTAAACCTTTTCATAGAATTGCATGGTATTTGATTTAAACGGCTCTTGTTTTACACTTTAAAATATTTGTGTCAATGTTTAGATTTTACCGGTTAAATATCGACGTAATTTTTTTCATAAAGAATAAACATTTTTTTTCCATGTCCGCTCCCAATGTGGATCATATGGTCTCCTAATGGAGGTATCTTGACAGATTTTTTTTGTACGAGAACTGCTTGTCACTCAGTTGCTCAACCTCTCTTTTATTTTTTTTCGAAGAGAGTAGGGATAGAAGGATAGGGCTATGACAGGACTAGTGGTTAGCTAATCGCTCTCGTTACGCCCCGTGAGGATGGGATTGGTGGGAGGGAGGACTCAGACTACGAATAGAAATCCATAAATCGATTGAAAGATCAATCTATGAAAACCGTCCGCACCGGGAATTGAACCCGAGACATCCGTAACCGTAGCCAGCGACGAAACCAACTGCACCACGGACGCGCCAGAATAAACATAATAGTTGAATATATTTGGATTCATTAATTGGCGAAAAACGCTTGTCTGTACGTATATGCTATATCAGTGGTTCGAAACCTATGGGTCGTGACCCAGAATTGGGTCGATTGGAATATTTAGTGGGTCACGAAATATTGCCAATAAAAAGACATTCATTTTCTACATATTTTCTTTACAAGTGAACAATTGAGAAGTACAATATATAGATACTCTCAAAACTTATCCAAAGCCAAGGTTCACATTAATAAGATCTAATGTTGTCATTAATATTGTATTTTTTATTATTAAAATAAATTGTTGTTTTATGTGTTATTTTATTCTTATTATCTTGAGTCGCAAAACCAAAACCTTTAGATCAATTTGAGTCATGGCACAACATGTTTAAGAAACGCTGTACTATTTACATATAATATGTGAAAAGGTCCTTACTGCATCAGTCATCATTCTCCAGTCAATAGAACAGTTATAAGTGGTGCCACAGCCTCTTTCGCAGAGAGAGCAAAAATTGTCTCCAAAGCACATGTCACAAAACATCTTCTTGTAGTTAAAGTCTAATGCGTTCATGAAATCGGCTAAAAACATAATAACTATAAAAAATATGAAAAGTGATATATTATTACTGTGGGAGCTAATCAATACAGATGGCATAGCAGTACTGACAGGAAACATAGACGAGCAAAAATGCACACCATCATACTGACGAAAATCGTCAATACTCTTTCACTTACCGTCGGCCGTCCAAGCCCGTCCATACTTCCAGATATGTTAAATACCACTCAATTCCTAAAGTAAATCTCTTTAATTATACAAAATTAAGAACACGATTCCTAAATTACAAAAGGAATTAAGTCTAGAGCTGTATAACAATTGGCTAAAAACCAGGGCATAGAAAATAATTATTATATTGATTTGTTCTTAGCAGAATTACATTACAATAGAAAAATATTTAGTTCCAAAAAATATAAGGTATAATTGATAATTATTGCGGCGTTAGTGCACACTTTAGTGAATATTAGCCAAGTATTGGGTAACTGCTCCTAAGACACTCTTGGTAATCATTTTAAAGCGCTTAACGCTTTTGTGTTACGGGATGCGCTCAGTAACATGGCATGTGATAGCGGGTACAACGTTGAGTATCTTGGGGAGATAGAGATTCGGTGATCTTTCGGTGATTGTGTAAAATAGTTCAATAAAAAATATTACGAATAGTATTCGAATAGTTGTCAAAATATTCGGATACCGAATAGTTAAAAAAGGGCCGAAATTCGGATATTGAATATTCGAGTTGGAATCCCTGACTTAATCCGGAATAAAAATAAGTATTAAATATCGATGAAAGATCTCACGGAATTTTCTGATGAGAGCTTTCAGGGTCTTCTGGTATTGATATTTCTCGCAAATGCTGACAGCGGGAAAAGCTGTTTGCCACAGAAGCCTTCTAGTATCTGGGGTAAAGCTCAGGGCGTCTTCTTGTGCACTCTTGATGGCTCCACCCAGCATTTCCCTAAGACCCCACGCGCAAGCGACCATGGCGCAGAACCAGAAAATTCTGGAAAATGTGACTTAGTGAATTTTGAGCCATTGAAGATTGTTCGGAATGTATTGGACTCGTTTTGCCAAAAAAGTAAAGTTTTACGTAATTTATACTAAAATGTTTCTATTCGAAATTGAATGCTATTTAAAAGATCCATGCCCAATAAGTGGTTAAAAAAAGGTTTGCTATCTGAATCTTATAATATGACTAGTTACCCGGATTCAGTCTGAACTCAGATTCTGATTTTATCTTCCCCAAACCATTAATCAAAGAGGAAGCGACTTAATTTCACGACACAATCTGACTAATTATATTAGAGATTTTGGGTAACGAATATAAATGCTGGTATTTTTACAGTTACTATTTACACACATTCATATCTTAATAGATATCTATTTTTAAGATATTTAAATAATACACTGTTAAATAAATTAGCAATATAAGTAATGTAACCAACTAATAATAGAATAGTTAATATTGTACCAAGCATAAAATAATAGAAGTTTACAAAAAAAAACACCAATTCTCCCAGTGGTCGGCCCCCAAAATCCAATGGTCGGCCTTTCGTTGTCCAGTGTTCGGCCATCACTATGAAACTTCATGAATATCGCGAAATAATTTACTGTTCTACAACAGTAAATTATTTATCTGTCTACACAGACCAATAAAAAACATAATGATGCAAAGCATGACAATATAAAGTATATTTTGTTAGCGATCCCCATACAAGATGAGTTTGTCGAAACTTGCAAACTAAAAATGTGCCTTTTTAAATTGTGTATTGCATCATATATGTCAGCATAGTGCAGATATACATGGCAAGTGGCAAGACTACCTACACGAATTTTAAAAAATCTGTTTTTTTAAATGTATCCACAATCATTTATGTTTTAAGCTCAAAAGGCCGATCACTGGTGACGGCTGACTTTAGGAACACTCGCCCTTGTATTTTAATAAGCAATTACTAAAAAAACTGAAACGTTTTCAAATTATATCGCAATGGTTTTAGCTTGACAAAAGCGACTCTGCACGTTTCTTGAATATGTACTGTGACTGTCACAGCGGGACCTGAACACTGCCTGGCTCTTCTACAATACATGTATCCACTATTATTTAATTTTGAAGCTCAAAAGGCCGATCACTGACGACGGCCGACTTTAGGAACAGTCGCCCTAGTAGTAAATAAATAATATGTTTTACAACACGCTACTCTTTTTCTTCCCGAAAATGTACTAAATGCCGATAATAGCATTGCAGCTCTGTAGGAAATTCAATTACGAATAGGAAAATGTTATTGTATCGTGCGTGGGAATCGAGTAAACGGGCAATCAAATTCGCTGTTTGATATATTTTCACCGTCTGAATAGGTAAAATATATTTTTACGTAAAAAAAAAACTGATTACTTTGTCACGGCACCGATTGAAGATGATTTTCAAATAGTCATGTTGACGACACAAAGTTGACGATAATTATTATTTTTTTAAATATTGAAAAAGAAAGTGCTATTTACCTGCAGCCGAATGAGCGCTTCTTTTCAGTGACATATCGAATCCCGTGGAGACTACCATTATCACCGAAACATAAAAACCTTTTAGAAATTACGCGAAGTAGAAGCTCTAGGTTAACACGGTTCAGAGTCTTCATGACATAAACCCCGTAACATACGTCAACTATGCTCTCGAAATGCTAAACAAACAATGTTATAACAATAAAATTGATACTAATAACTGCATTATAATAATTATGAACTTTTTGCAATTCACCTAACTGAAAATTGTCGCAGCGTTTGTCATGTTTTCCCTTTTTTAATATTGGAAGTAATTTAACACTTCATTTACCACCGTATTGATATTTTTATTGCCTAAACATAATTAATTAATTATCGTTAAACTTAACAAAACTAATTATTTATCTTAAAAAATATGCAAAAGGTTTGTAGCCTTTTGTAGCCGAGGAGAATGCAGTTGTGTTCGAATTACTGAATGAAAAGTTTCAGACACTATTTTTTTAATCGATTTCCGGATTTGTATCCAAAAGCATCAATGTCTGTGATGTTTTCCTTATCCTATTCTGAAATTGGGGCGTAGAAAAAGCGACTAGTTAACAATAAGTCCCTTCCTAGCAGCATACTTCTTTCCTTACCCTCTCCTTACCCTCGAAGAGAAAGCTTGATTGACTGACTTACTTACCACCTGTTCTCGTAGAAACCAGTTGTGTTGAAATGCTCCATTATATATATAAAATTACAGTTGATAAAGTTGTTATTACACTGATTGTGTGACACGTGCTTCAACTCCTTGAGAAACATCCAAGAATAACTATCGTAAGATCTTGAATTGTTACGTGATTTAATTTAATTTTAATATTTAATAAATACATACGCTACAATTTCACAGCCAATGGAGTGACAAAGTATAAAATTTAAATTTTATACTACAAATAAACATACGCTCTATATTTTTATAACTTTGCACTTCAATACAGCGTGTCAGTGTATTAGTATGTACGGATCCCGTGATCATAGGTCTTGGAGCCGGATTGTAAAATATAAAGTGGCAACCCTACAACCGTATCCATCGAAAAGTTATAATACGTAGTCCGTAATATCACATTGGGAGTGGATATGGCTTAAAAATGCATGTATTTTCTTCTTCAGATTCATGGTATGCGATAATGTGTATACCTCATAAAGCATTTTAAGTTGCAAAATGACTTGTCAATCTTTGTGTTTGGAGACCACCGATTTATTGAAAACATTCTTTGCTCAACGTTATAAAAACAAAAATTGAAGTTTTCTCACGAAAGAAAAATTTAAATTCATTTATCTAAATTCGTTTGAGGTCCATAGAATAGACGATGACCATCAGATAATAATGATTATATATCGGATATATTTCTAGGGAGTGTTGTATCTACAAGTTAGCATCGGGAAGTATAATCTGCAGAGTGCGGTTTGTAGATAAAGATAAGAAGCTAGTTTCCTACATAACGGCGCAAAGATACGAATTTAATAGAAAAAACAAACTTTGTTTTTCTTGGTTTGCCAAATATGACAGAATATTTTAACTGACCACAATTTGGCCAAATATCTACTTAGCTACCATTTTAACAGATAATGCAACAACGTTATGGAATAATTTGAAGTCAGCCATTAACCCTTACAGCGCGAGCCGTTTTCGCACGAATTTATTTTCAGTCTATCGATCTGCTAAGTCGCTCACAATGGCTAAAAATAGATCAATTTTAGCAGTAAAAAAATAGAGAATTATGTGAAATATATATTAGTTGTCCCAAATACATCAAGAAGTAAAACTAAACGTATTCTCGCTAAAATAATCGAAGAAAATGCAGAAGGTGAAAAATATTCTACGACTGCGGTCAGTCTTCATATACACCACCAACACGCGCACAAGCAAGCGCTTAGCCACATAAGTATGCATAATACATAGGACTGACGATTTATGGTGCGTATAGGTAGATCAAAGTTGAAATTCGAAAAACCGAATATCGAGAGCAAAAATGTATATCCTTATGTTCCACTTGACATTTTGTGGTGTGTTTCGAAGTGTCACCGAAGTGTTTCCTTCTAGTTTTGCCGGAAATACGAGATAATGTCTCGGGCATGTTAACATTTCCAGTGCGTTCATTGGGTTAATGAAATGATATATAAGGGGTTTCAGGCAATTGGTCATATTTTGCGATCAGAAAGATACGAAATACGACCATTTTTAATTCAGTATTAACGGAAAAAAATGATAACTTTGGATAATTTTAAACTACATTTAAACCGAGGAAAGCGGGAGATTAAGGAAAGTAACGGGCAGCTCTGTTGCGTCAGCAGTTTTGGAGAAACGCTAGTACTGGCTGGAACAGGCTGCAGATTCCTCGGAAGACCTTCAAAGCTGTTCCCCTCTTCTTCCGACCGGGGGGATTATGGCGTGAAGGAACGTCGAGTACTAAACATAGGGTAGTATGGAAGTTGGAATGTCATGAGAGGAAACAAAGCGATTGTCGACGACAGCGCCATATTCTCCACATAATTAGTGGTTATGATCGACGAAGAAGAAGACAACAAGTGAAATATCAAATCATGAATTTTAATTTTATATTGAACGTTAATTACCACAAAGTAATACAAATCGAGAAATCTTTGATATTATTAAAAATACATTTCTATATCGAAGAGAAAATTATTAATACAAGAGCAGCTGAATTAGTGAAGTAATCGTCAGTGGAAAATATGTTTCTTGACGTTTATTAGTGTGTTAATTATTGTCACGTGACGTTACATATGGAAGTTTATCTTTTGCACGCCCAAGCTTTTACATGGTTAATCAATTCCATTTAGAACAATACTCTGAAAAGCACTTTTGTCTTTTACAATCTTTATCACACACGAAACAAATAATTATTTTAATCATGCAATTAAAAATTCGGATAAACGTTTATTATAGACATCTATGTATAACGTAACGAAACATTTTATTAGTAGCGTATGTTTCAATTTTATGAATATAATAATAAATCATGGTGATGCAACTTCCGAATTCTTCTCAGAGATGTCATGCTACAATTTTATAAATGACAAAAAAACAAGTGTGAGAAACGAGTACCATCATTGGTCCAATGAATTATTTTGCTAAATTAGATTTGAAATATTACTACATTACAATTGTTAAGACAAGAAACTTGATTATATTTTATCGCATGTGTTGACGCAAGATTTAAATAACGGATTTGGGTGTATGTGCTAAAAATCATAATACTGTTCGATTAGATGTAAGGGAAAGCTGGAGTTTTCGTTTACAACGACATTTATTGTTGAAAAAAAATAGTGAATGATTTTCCTTACATTACTAACAGGTAGCGAGTTACGTTCTTGAAAGGTTACCTACTTTTTAATGTATCTCCAATAAAACGCATTAATTTATTTTGAAATCTATTTCAAACATTTAAGAATAATAAAAAAGGCTTCTATAACCGAAAACGTATAACAATCTTTATAATCGTTGTCCTCATTGGTGAGGGTCACGACATCCGCAACAACTCCATCTCGCTTGACAATCCTTTACCACTCGCTCCTGTTCTGAGGGCCATCGGTAAGAAGAGGCCCGGGGCGTGTTTCACTCGGTCAGTCCAACGAGTCGGGATCCTTTCGCGTCCCCTTTCACCTTCAACTATTCCTGTGATGACGAGTTTCTCAAGATTGTCGGTAGGCTTGCCGGCGATGTGGTCAAAAAAGCCGAGTAGGCGTCTTGTATATACGAGCAAGAGTCTATCCTGGATATATATAATTTATAAGTGATTATAATATTTTATTCCATAATTTTATATTGCGACCGGCGTTTTCGCTCACAACTCTGTTCTAAATTAATTTTCATCAGTTGAAAATTCCTGCAATGGGCAATGCCGGTCCTAATCATTGTATAAAACTGTGCGAATTGACACAGAAAAAATGTGATTTGTATTTATAAATATAATCCCTTTCCACCGAGAATTGACAGTTAACATCTTCAAAGTGAGTAATATTTTATGTTTGATCGTTGCGATCAAACCGTGGTTAGTCTTCTGTGTGGATCTTTAAAGATTTGGCTAGTTCATAAATTAATAAATTATATGTACATCTCGGACGTACAGCTACGGTTACGGATATCTCGGGTTCAATTCCCGGTGCGGACGGTTTTCATAAATTGATCTTTCAATCGATTTATGGATTTCTGTTCGTAGTCTGAGTGTTTGTGATATTTAAAAACTCCCTCCCACCCATCCAATTCTCACGGGGTGTAGCGAGAGCGATTAGCTAACCACTAGTCCTATCCTAGCCTTATCCTTCTATCCCTAATCTCTTTGAAAAAAGAGAGGTTGAGCAACTGTGTAACAAGCAGTTCTCATAGAAAAAATCTGTTGAGATACTTCCATTAGGAGACCATATGCTCCACGTTGGGAGCGGACATGGAAAAAAGTGTACATCTAAGGAGTAGTCGATGATGTTGATGTGTCGCCAAGGAAACGAATAACAACAGGAATTATGTTTATAGCAAATTATTTTTGACAATTGGTTTTCACGTTTGCATATTACATGTCGATTAGATTCTAAATGTAAGAGATTGCCACCATGCTTTACGACGATCTTGTTTGAAAGATTAATAAGTGCACCTGGTACAATGGGAGAATCTTTTATCTCGTGATTTAATCTGGCACTAGGAAAATTGTCCACGTGCCAACTTACCCATTGCATAATGTTAAATGTACTCGCCTATCTACGACTAACAATCTACGCATATTTCTTGAAGTGCAATGTAGTCGACGACTCGAATTTCTCAGGGATAGTAAATTGCAATCACAAAACACTTATTTATATTTCATATTCATATTCTTCTGAACTTCTCAATAAACTTTTCAGGAGAGATGATTTATCACCTTTGCATTAATATGCAATACTGACGTTTGCGGTACTATTCTCAAAATGTATTAGAATCCGGGCTCTAATAGACCTCTTCGCCGAAAGTATTATTTTTGCACTTGCTCCTCACATTTCAATTATGCGTATATTTTGCGAAAAAAATGTTGTTATTTATTTAGCTCTTGTGATAAAAAGTTATGTTACCACTGACTTCCTTCCTGTATTACAATATTGGCTATGTCTAGTACCAATCTAATAAACAAGTATCAAGCAAATATCAAAATCAGTACTTTCGACTTAAAGATGTTAATGATCGGCTTTTAATAAATTTGAGAATAGGACCGCAAGCGTCAGTATTTCATATTAATGCAAAGATGATAAATCATCTCTCCTGAGATATTCTTACAGATATATTATGTATGTAGTTATTTATTTCGGTAAAGTTAAGAATCAGCAATCAAAAATTTAAGCTATTTACGTGCATACCTTTCTATTATTTTTGTATGACATTCGACTTACGACAAAGGTGACGAAACGGAACCCCGTCGTAAGTCAAGTTACTCGTGGAAAAATGATGAGAAAATCTTGCGAATTTTCCTAAGAATGTAGTAACAGATAATTCTTCACGATATTATGTTGTTTTTTCCAATAATTTTACTATTATTTATTTAATTAAGGTCACGATAGATAAGCGAGTATTGTATTTTTTATGTAAAGCCGGTTTTCGATTAAATCAATATTGCGCAAAGCTATGTAAGTGAATATTACAAAATTAATCAATAATATAATAGTAATATTTAATTTGTAGATTTACTCCTGAAAAATATCCATAATTAGGATACTATTTTTCTTATTATATATTTCCAGGAGCTTTTTCTTGGATCCTTTTTCGGTTACTCTTCTCTTAGAAAAGACAGATTTAAATATCAATCCATTATTACTCTTATTTAAGTATTATTTATGCCACAATTCAGTGGACAAAACTGTTGACATTGTATTTCTTTAATTATATATGTTTTATTATTTTTTAGTTATCCTGAGTTGCATCGTCATTGCAATTCGAATGCAAATATAAAGATTCTTTCGTAGAGCTACCAGGCCTCTATGTAAAGTACCGGTATAATATTAAATATACAATTCGACGGTGTTTTGACCAACTGATGTAACCATCAAAATTAAAATTGTTCAGGAGAGAGTAAAAACCGTTTTTATCGAAAAAATTATAATGGTGTGTTGCGCTATGAATCTTTGAAATGCACTCCTGCAAATTATCATGTTTGAATATACGGGATTATACGTAGGGAGTGTTGATATAATAATGGGTTACATCAAGTGGGGCCCCCCGGTCATAATTTTTAAACGTAAAACCAATGTAAAACGATGTTTACCTTGCTAAAAGTAGTCAATTTATTTTTCTAATTTACATCATTAGGCCCACACCTGCTCTGTCGTCTTTAAAATGAGAGCCAATCATTAACTCATTTTCTTATTTTTTTTAAGAATTACATCAATTGTCCAAAACACCGTCGATATATTATATAATTATGATTGCTGATGAGTTGCTGTAGGAATTCTTTGAATGTAAAATATTATATTATCTCACAACGATTTTACATGTTCATGGAACTCTGTATTACTTATTAATTGTTCAATAAACAAATGAAATCGCCTCCCATGTTCTGTTTGTTAAAATAACAATTTGGTTTTAATATTTCGTGATGTAGGTATTTAAAAAAACAGTTGTTGTTGTTTTTGCGGTTGTTGTTATTGTGGTTGCAATCAGCGAGATAAGTACGTGCTGTTTTCGTTACTTTTTGACATACCTGAGCAGTCTGAGCTGAACAAATAACGTCGTAACAAGTGAATCCAATAAGTCCACCGAAAGTGAACATTTAAATTTTCATTTTTGTCTCACATATTTATACAATTTGTATGTAACAAACTAACCAATGTATTGCAATTATTCCAGGTCAGTAACAATGCCGATTTCGTCAAGCTAGTAGGCATTTTTAACTGATGAGTGAATCAAACAAAGGTAGTAATTAATAATTACTAATTACTAAGAAACTGTTTGAAAGAACGGTTAGATGTGGATTTTAAAATACAGATCTGTGTATAATGCCAGTAAAATAAATCGTAGATAGATTTTGTTAAATTACAATGCTTTTTAATTTTCCACAATTGATCTAAATTGATAAAAACATTTAAGGTATTAACTGTCAAATCTTGGTCGAAAGGCGTTATATTTTAAAAATAAAACAAAATTTGTTTGTACTACTTCCACATGTTCTAAATAATCACGACCGATCATTATCAACTGATAAAAATAAAATCATAACAAGGCTATTTATGTAAAATTGAATGTTAACAATTACGTGGTATATGAAACAGTTGGTTCAAGAACTATGACACGAATTTACAGGTTATCAAAGGTATACAAACGAAATTAAATAATCTACAATTAAAAGGTTAAGAACCTCTTAAAAATCAATAAATACCAATCTCAAATCATAAATGAAACCACATTAAAAATACGTCTGAGCAAAATATAATGAGTTAAAAATAATTCGGTAAATATTCATTACCCAAAATAGCAAATAGGAAATTTTAAATCAGTAAATAGAGAATTACACATTAGCACATTCAAAGCATTTGACACACCCTGGTTTTTCTTAAGTATAAGTGTCATTAGTGTCCTGAACTGAAATCGGCCTGCGGCAAACAGCAATAATTCGCAGAATACGCTCTTTCTTGTTGCCAGGCGTTTAAGAAGCCCCCGGGCTTCGGCCGCTGGACGAGTTCATTTTTACGGAAAAGGGTAGCTCCAACTTTGCACGGAGTTTTTTTGAATTTTTGTACACAGTCGATGACGAGCTGCCGAGTCGGACGAAGGTGATGTGACGATGTGAACTGTTTGTTTTTGTGTTTTGATTTGCGTTGGATTTAATTTAAATTCGTTGTGTTATTTGTATTATAACTTAAAGTAAATTCAGTTGCTAAGTAAATGTAAATGTAGAATCAATTTTATGTGTTAAGATTTATATATTTGTGTAATGTTAAACCACTGCATCTTGAATGGAAAATAAATAAGTTTTTAACCGGATCTGAAATGGTGTTTGTCTGAGATCAGCCCTTCCAGGACTCCGGATAACCAGCCGCTCGCCTCTCTTCGATCCGGGGACTTCTCACATTATAGGGGGTCTACAAATATAAGATATCTTAAATCATCATGTGCGTTACCAATTTGGAATGTGCGCGTATAGGTTACTCGTGGAACATCTCAACAGAAGTTGTTGAACAAGAACTGGTTGCCAGTCAACACTCAACCTCTCTCTTCGGAACGGATAAAGAAGTTAGGATGGAGCTAGAGAAGGACTAGTATTATAGAATTTTAATTTCTTGTAGGGTGGATCGGTAAAGGGTTCATAATGTTTTTTTGTCAGTATCATTATTTAATAGTAACCATTTTGATGTACTCTTGAAATGTTCCAATAATTTTGAAAACTCGTTTTTTCTTTTATTTTGTTATTTAAAACAGTATTTCCCAAACTCATGGGTCGCAGGTTTTCTGAGGGGGGGGGGACGCGAAAAGTCTGAAACTCTTCCATACTAGGCGTACGATGTCTAAAATTTAGTAGCATATTCTTGTCGCACCGTAATATCTCAACACGCACAGAATATGACGTTTTTATAAAAAAATATGAAAAAATATTACCACAAATATAAATTGGAAAACGATTGAATAGTTCGAATTTCCTTTTCGTGGTAATTTTTCCTTATAAAAGTAAGTCCTAGCTAGATTCTGTGTCTATTTCCTCACTACTAAGTAATGAAAAGACACCTTTGTATCTAATTTTTCGAATCAATTACCAAACGAATATATAAAACCAGGAAAATTGTTGCATCACTTGAATACCGTTCACCCAGATTACAAACATTTTCGAAGAATGCTTTTTTTGCAGGCTTAAAATAACAAAAACAATTGTTTCTAAATCAATTCAAACTGAATATTCTATTATTAAAAACGTCTTTCGAAGTTGCTGTATTTATTGCAAAAACATAAAAATTGGTACTTTTAATAAAAAAATAAGAACAGGTTATGCCATTCAAGGAAGAACTAAAAAAAATTGTTTTGCGGGGGGCAGGGAACCATTTTTTTAACATTTAGAGGGCCGTGTAATGAAAAAGTTTGGGAAGTACTTATTTATTTAATTCTTTAAACACCTGAAATACCTTGTCTTGATTGCTTAACACAATATCAGTGAATCATGAATATAAAATATATATATATATATATGAAAATCACTACGATAAAAAAGACGAAAAATACTATTTCGAAATAAAATTATCAGTGTGCTTATTAATAATTAGTGCGGCAGTGGGGTTATCAAAATAATATCAATTTATTATTCATGAAGTAAGTGAGTAATTCATGAAGTGAGTGAGTTTTTACTTCCCTGTTTACAGGTCGATTCGGTTCCATATACCAGGAGCGCAGAGAGCTTCAGCCAATATAGGAATCTGGGTCAGAAAGAGGCCGACCAATGGTACGGCGACCCGGCTGTCACGTGGTTTTGTTATCATCCGTCAGCTGGGCCAAATATCGCCGATGCGTGTGATTTCGCTAAGACGTACGTCGCAGGTGTGCACCGCTCACTCGCCGCGGAATGGCAAAGGATTGGATTGGGCAAAATAGCGCAGAACAATCTTTAAACATTGACGTAATAAAAACAATTACATACTGATTATCACTTAAAACATCACACAGCGAGTCCATTACAGGGCTCTAAATGGATAATTTTGGGAACCGGAACACTCAAAAAATTACACCAAATATGGGTTTTGGAAAATGAAAATAACATCAATATTACTAATATTTTTTTTAAATTGAATATAATTTTAAATATCTTCTGATAATATACAAACCAGAATAGACATATGTATATTTTTCGTAGAATTTCATTTTCTTACAAAAAGAATTACATTATATTTAGATCATTTAGAACATGTGGAAGTAGCTAGTAAAAACAAATGGTGTTTTATTTTAAAATATAAAGCCTTTCCTCCAAGAATTGACAGTTAACACCTTAAAAGTGTTATTATTACGATTCTAATCAATTGATATAGCTTTTTAAAATATATGTACATTTTTTTTGCACCTGGAAAGATTGTGTGTGCAAAAAGCAAGTGTATATTGAAACAAACTGGAATGTTCATATTCCACTTATTTTAGATAAAGTTAAAAATTGCACGAGTTTCTTCTACAAGCTGAGTGAAGCCGGTCCTGTTTTTAAATATTATTTTCATAGAATATTATTTATGATACATATTTGTTTCATTATATCAATCGTATAATGTCTTTACACCAGTGATAACTGTGGTCGTCGTTCTGGTAACCACATTGTGTGAACATTGGTTCGAGTCCCGGATTGAAAACTTTAATCAATCGATTTATGGATCGATATCCAAAGGCATATATGTCATATTTAGTAACTTACCACCCGCCCCTATTGAATGACTGAAAGCTCCACAAGGAGTCCATATACTCAACATTGTGGGAGACCTTCTTCTTGGGCCATATTCGCTCCCTGTGGACACCAGGCGGTGCCTCCAGGATTCCGTCTTACATGCCAATGGCTTTGCTTATTCTAATGACATGTCAGCATTCCTTAGTTCCGCTGAGTATATATTATTAA
This sequence comes from Himalopsyche phryganea, assembly GCA_022494535.1. Lineage (NCBI taxonomy): Eukaryota > Metazoa > Arthropoda > Insecta > Trichoptera > Rhyacophilidae > Himalopsyche > Himalopsyche phryganea. Next base: position 1,019,746 of record JAGVSL010000129.1, read on the forward strand.
TAGTATCCGATGGTCGTCCAGGACGACGCAAACAGTCGGAAGAAGAGGTAAGCAGAGTTGAGACATCCGTACCGCGTGACCCAGTCAGTTACGATGTCTCTCCAAGACCGCCGACGTGATAGTGCTCTGTCTAAACCGTTCCCTAAAATGTCCAACACATGACAATGTATAATTATAATATAATCTCCTTAAAAATAGCAACGAATTGGGCACCACGTTTATGAAACCGTTAGCTGACTCATCCCGGACATGAAATAGTATGACAAAAGCTTCAATATTATGAACTGTGACGACCAATTCGCTTGAGTTGTTATTTTCATTCTGGAATCCATACAGAATTTGGCAAGCAGTGTGACATTTCACCACCTTCAAGGCGATACAAATAGATTGGCCCAGGCGGACTTGTGGTAGCCTTTCTTGCCGAATACGTCCCACGGACTAACAGCGCGAGCTATTTTTGTACCTGCCGTTAGCAAAATAACTGCTATTAAAGCTTCCACGAGAACAACCATCGGGTTATCCATCGTCCACGAGAACCCAGCAAGAACCGGGGTTAAAAATAATATTATTTCTTAACATCGCTACATTCTTTGTTAATTGCTGGAATGGTATTATTGTACATAACCATAATATAATATAAAAAGCTAATAGATACCAATGTTTTAAAAAATAAAACACAATTTGTTTGTACTACGTCCACATATTTATAATGATCAGGACCGGTTTCGCTCATCACGAGCATTATCAACTGATAATGCTCGTGATGAGCGAAACCGGCCCTGATCATTATAAATATGTGGAAGTAGTACAAACAAATTGTGTTTTATATTTTAAAATATAATGTCTTTCCACCAAGAATTGACAGTTAACACCTTAAAAGTAATTAGATACCAATGTATTCAATTGTACACATTTTAAGAAAATCTAGTCAAGGTGTGCTATGAGATTATTTGATTAAAAATCACTCACATGTAAAAATCCCTTACGCCACAAACGCGCTGTGTGTGTGCTTTGTTAGATAAATCGAGGCAATTATATATTGTAATTGCAAACTATTTCGGTATCACACCATTGTCAAACTAGTATAGAGATAACTAAATACCTATTAAAAATATCACAAAATTCTTGTAGAACTGTTTTACAATACTTTGTAATTTTAGTGCTATAAAGTAACTTTAATGCTAATTGAATCTAGTAGATATATTAATTTATGAAAACCAAACACCGTGATTCAGCGATTACTTTGCGGAAAATCATTATTGATGTAAAAAAACAATATCACTATACAGGCTGTTTTACTATGAGAGACATGTGTTTTGACTTTTGAGAAGTATAGGAATTTATTTAGCTCTGATATTGTTAGCAAACGAAGAAAACTGTTAGGAAATATTTTTTTAACCTATTTAACATTTGGTATTGTCCTTTGACCATAATGTTTGGATACCCATACATTACACTCTCAATTATTTTTATACGGAAGGTATACATTTAGCGTGTATGTTCACGGGATTGATTTACAGGTTTTTTTGAGGAACCAGTCTACATTGTGAATCAAGGGATCACGATATTTTAAAATTATAGTCGTACATTTTATAGAGTTTAATGGGAAGAAGCAATGCTAAAGCTACGCTGACAGTGAAATTTATTTAGAAAGTGAAAGAACAGTTACTAATGTTTTCTTTAAGTTTACGAAATCAAATATAACCGTTTCAGACGCGTAGAATAAATAAAAATTAGATAGTATCAGAAAAACATAGTCACCGTGTACTGTGTGATGCCATATAGCAGATAGTGGAATAGCTAAAATTACTGGAAATTAAAACAGATGTCGGAGCCTCCTGTCAGCATCCGCTCAACACGTTCTATGTAAAAGATTTGCGGACAGAAAGAGAGAGAATGTATTTTGCATTAAAAATTCCCTGTAAAATTTGACTTAGCACTAATGCTTATAAACACACTTTCATCATGGTCATGCGCTGACATCGAGAAGCTTTGTGTGCTGCGTTACAGATAGACAGATAAATAAAGATATATTATAGGGTCATTTCTCCAGTTGTCGGCCAGTTAAGCGACAGGTGTACTTTCAAAAACGATTTTGAGCCAATGAATGATAAATACATATTTTTCGCAGTTATTCCATTAAACAGGGATTAAGTAATGTAACTAATAAAAATACTTAATATTGTAGGAAGCATTAAATAATAGAAGTTTACAAAAAAATGTCAATTATTCCATTGGTCGGCCTTTCGTTGCCCAGTGTTCGACATCACTATGAAACTTCATAAATATCGCGAACGAATTTACTGAAAGTAGACAGAACAATAAAAAACATAATGATGAAAAGCATGACAATATAAATTATATTTTGTTAGCGATCCCCATACAATATGAATTTATCGAAATTTATAAAGTAAAAATGTGCTTTTTTTAATTGCGTATTGCATCATATATGTTAGTTAGTGCAGATATACATTGGCAGGTGGCAAGACTACCTACACGATTTTCAAAAAATCTGTTTTTTTTAAATGTATCCACAATCATTTATGTTTTAAGCTCAAAAGGCTGATCACTGGCGACGGCTGACTTTAGGAACACTCGCCCTTGTATTTTAATAAGCAATATCTAAAAAAACTGAAACGTTTTCAAATTATATCGCAATGGTTTTAGCTTAACAAAAGCGACTCTGCACGTTTCTTGAATATGTACTGTGACTGTCACAGGGGGACCTGAACACTGCCTGGCTCTTCTACCAGACATATGGATTCCGTCACCCTGGAAGACCACTTTCCATAATTCGACGGTTTTTTGGCCAATTTATGTAACCCTCAAAATTGAAATTGTTTTTATCGAAAACATTATATGGTGAGTGAATCTTTGAAATGCACTCCTGTAAATTCTCACGTTTGCAGATACGGGACTATACTTAGGGAGTGTCGATATAACAGTGTCTTACGTCAAGTGGCCGGGTCAGAAATTTTAAACCTAACACCAATGTAAAATGGTTTTTACCTTCCAAAACGGATCAATTTACTTTTCTAATTTATGTCATTTGGCCGAGACCTGCTATGAGTCTTTAAAATGAGATCCAATCATTTACTCGTTTTCGTATTTTTTGAGGGTTACATCAATTAGCCAAAACACCGTCGATATGATGCACTCGGTGGAACTAAGGGTTTACCTGGGAGGAAGCAGAGAGGCTGGCGAGGGATACAGAATCTTGGAGACACCGTGTGGTGGTCATATGGTCCTAATAGGCAACTGATATGGCTGATAATGATAACTGTTAGATAATGGCAACTGATAGATTGTCACTGCGTCATAACGTACATCGGTATTGTTCTTCGGATTGACGAATTGATGACATTCGAAGATACGAACTGAATTGAGCGATAACATATTTTTGATCTTACGTACATTGATCAGTGTAATAGCACAAATATACAATTATTATTAAATCATTGTCAACTAGTTGTGTCAAAATATTAATTATTATATCTACCATTGTTTTCCTATTTGCTCATTGTTCATTTCATACATCTAGGTGTATAGCAGAGATTGATATTGACAGCAGTTCAGCACGATAGACGCAGACGACGAGTCTCAACGTAAGTGAAATGTTTTCGAAAACTTTTGCATAACGTTATCTCCCTCTAATATCCTCCGCTTGTATATCTATTTCATTCCAATTTCGAACAGCTGAGTACCATAACAAATGAGAGGTATCATATTCGACGTAGCTGATAGTGTGAATGAAATAGCGATACAGTATCAATGCAATAGAAAGAGTGTGATATATTTAAGAACGTCGCGAGTTGCTATTATTTTCCTAGCGGTTTCGCACTCACCGGCCGGTCTCGGTTTGCAGTTCCTGTTTCAAAATCAGTTATCTTTTGCCCCTCTGTGTCAGCGGTCGTGTCGCCCCGTTCAATTTTTTGTCGCTTTCTTTGTTCGTACGCGTTCCGTAGATCGATAAAGAATTATTATGTCCTGTGAAGGCGTGTGCATTTCAAATTTATTTCCCGAATGTAACAATGTCGACCGCATCGAGAGCTGTAAGGTAAACTTTAGTATCGCGCCTGTAAAAAATAATCGCCTGCTTCGCTTCCAATCCCAAGTTTTCCGGCAAAAACTTTCAGTGTACCCTGTGAATTATTCCTACAAAGACGTTGTTTTGTGAATGATTGTTCTTTATTGAATGAAACACCGTGTATTAATTATATATTCAACAATTTAAAGTATTTTATTTGAACTGTGTGGATTTTGAAAATAAGAAAGAAAGTGCTCTAATATTTATCATTTATGGTTGTTTGTGTTTGATTTCGTTTAAAACTATGCAATTTAAAAACGAATATAAGATAATATGTGAATAAACTTAATATAAAAGAATAATTGAAATCAAATAGTGTCTTTATAACTTTAAACAGTGTACATTGTAATAAATCTAGAATATTATTTATTGCTAGCAATCAATAGTGCATTGTTGCCGATGGCATAATAATTAATACTCATATTAAAATATTAACGATTGAATTAAAGAATTTAATATTTACATTTAAGGACTTTTATTGAAATCAGGTAAAAATGTCTACCGGCAAGCGCTTGGCCAAGAGGTCCATAATCGGCACCCGTGTGGTGGCCCCCGGGGGCGATGGAATGTATTACTCGGGCGTCATCCACGCCGTGAAAACTCCGGCGACATACCCCGAAAACTCCAATTGTATCAATTTGACTCCAAACACGAGATACTCGGTCCGCTTCGACGCCAAGAAGCGTATGGGCCGAGAGTTCGCCGCCCAGGAACTCGTGGGGCCAGGTTTCAGAGGCACAGCCGGCTTGCAGCTGTCCCTGGGACAAAAAGTCTTCCTCACTTTCAACGGACGTGAGGTCAGCGGTGAAGTTAGGGAGCACCGGATCGACCTGGATGAGGTGGTCGTGGTTATCAGCCCGATTGGATCTGAGGTTTGTACAATTTCTAGTGAACATACTCAACTATTCAATCCATTGATCATCCCAAAACAGAGCCCGAATTCGACCGGAGTCAAATCTGTCGAGAGTGGCGCATTGTTTCATACAAAATAAAAATTTTCGTTCCGTTTAGTATTTTCGCAAAAAATACGTAAAGTTGTACTTAATTATTATTTTCAGGGCTATAGCCAAGTGGTTAATGTCGTTGGATTGGAATACGGAGTTCACGGGCTCGAATCCCAGTATGGATTTTATAAATTATTTTTTCGATTAATTTATGGATTTGTTGTGTTCGAAGACATTGATCCTAAAAGCGGGACTCAGCGAGACGCTTAGTCAAAACCTAGCTGTAATCTGTTATCGTCACTCTCTCCGAAAAATGGAGCTTGAGCGACTATAAGGTCAACTAAGAATCCATATGCTTTATATTGGGTTCGGGCATGATTATAATAATTATTGCCGAAATAATTATGGGCAATGGTGATGAAAAAAAATGTCGATATTTTCTTTAAAATCTTGGAGCGTTCCGGTTTGTCAAATTTTCATTTCGAGCTCTGTCGAAAAATATAGGTATATCGATGGCCATATAAAGGATGAGGGAGGGGGGGTGAGGGTTTTCAATCTGCCAAATATGATGTCAGTTACATATTTCAGCTTAAACATTATTGTGTAAGCTAAATACTAATATGGGTGCAAGTTGCAACATTCTCTTGAAACATTAGCGTTACTCAAATATGGTCAGATAATGGCGCCCGGATCTCATCTTTCAGCCTACTTTATTGGAGTAATGGCAGAGGCAGGGGCCTTTCGAACCTGCTGCTTGCCCCAGGGAAAAGCGTCTCGCTATAAATCCTCGCGAAAGGAAACCAGAAATGCGCTTTATTTCCTGGACATTCTTGGGACAGAAAACCGGTTCACGTTGCAGGTCGTAGCCGGTAAAATAATTATAGTATGTTGGAATTTGTCCATATTTATGTATCCTTGAATATATAATATTTTCTTTATGTTTCACACATTTAAAATGTACGTTATATTTTTTTCTTATAATAAATTCAATAATGTTTTACTGCCTAATGGTATTACCATAAATAATACAACACGACGTCTTCAAAAAAAAAAAGAACTTTGTCAATACAAACCGTGAATCCATAAGAACTTATAAGTTACAATATTTACAGTGATTTTCTCACCAACCGTTTCCCGGTAAACTGCACAGCATATTTCCATATTTTATTTTCACACCAGGAACGATTCCGTCAAGCGAATTACCATTTTTAATAAAATATTCGCTTAACTAAACCGGTAGTGGTTGTGAATTGTCAAATATATATTATATATAGTAATTCCATTGCACAAGGATTAAATATTATAAAACTTTCAAAACTGCGAACGCAATATTCCTCAGATTACACATACTGTTGGTAATGGCTGTAAGCCCCCAGATTGCAAATCTTGACATGTTGTGACCAGTTAAAATCTTTAAACAAAGACACTTTATGTTAAATTATAGAAACAGACGGACAACCCTTGTGTCCCAGGTATCGGGTTCACCGCCATTTATATTTAAATTAAACCAAAAGTTCTTCCGCGCGGCTGACTGATTTTGCTTTTGTCCGTCGACATCAAAGAAAATTTATTTCTACTAGTCGATGGGACCGTTTCGAATTAACCCCGCATTTCGTCAATGCACAGAATTTTTCGAACACACAAGATTCTTTATTTCAAACATAAGTTCGTGTTCATTTTTCTTTCTTTGGTAGCTATCTTATCTCATTGAAATATTACAGTGGACGTTTTTATATGTATTGTTTTTACAACTGACATATGCGGAAGACACAGAACGTACATAAACATAAGTATGTGATTATTGCATTTTTTGTGACATTTGCGATTTCAAGAGCGTACACAACATTAAAAAAACAATTTCAAATCTCACATAATTCTGCGTTAGCAAAAAAAAAACTACGTGACCTCATGGAAAATAAAAACTAAACAAAACTTACTAAACAATTTGTAAATACTAAACAAAGAAAACATGGAATGATATTTACTTTTATTCATTTTTTCTTTCATCACACACTAAGATTCCCTGTCTCTCGAAAATATATTTCTTACATCATGCCAATGTGCTGTGCAGCTCCATCATGCACACCCATTTCATGATTATCAGCAGTCTACAGGGACGACGGAATCCATCCAGTTGGAAGAAGAGGAGATGGAATTCATGCTCTTCTAGAGCAGGGGTCTTTTTAGCCTAAAGGCCACAATGACTCCACCATACTGTAGTTTTTAATTACGACCAAACTTCTGTTGGTACTTAAGTATGGGCAAGTGTCAAGGACATTTCATTGCTTACCTGCTTAAGAAATAACACACAACTTGTTTTTTTCCTATTTCCACATTTTTCTCATCGGGTGCATGAGTTGATAATGATTGCGACGAGGGAAACCAGTACTGATCTATATACAAATGTGAAATTAGTATTAAACAAATTCGGTTTTATTTTTTTATGATCAAATTAATTTTATTAGCATTATTTTTTACCATGTAAAAATCTGAAATGCGCGTAACGTTGTTACGCTGGGGAGTACACCATGTAATAAGAGTGTTAAGCCATAGCGGGTGGTGGTGCGTACAACGTCGATTGCCCCAAGGTATTTAATATAGTTCCTCATTCCATATTTCAATAAAAAAACCGAGAGTAGCAAAGAAAGTATGCCGGCCAAACTGCTTGTGTCGTTTTTTTTGAATTCGTATTTATGTACAATATATACCTATTAATGTATTTTTTCCATGTCCGCTCCCAGTGTGGAGCATATGGTCCCCCAATGGAGGTATCTGAACAGAAGTTTTCTACAAGAACAGCTTGTTACTCAGTTTCTCAATCTCTCTTATTCGAAGAGAGTAGGGATAGAAGCATATGACTAGGACAGGACTAGTGGTTACCTAACCGCACTCGCTATGCCCCGTTTTTAGGATCAGATGGGAGAGAGGGTATTTAATCACCACAAACATTCATGCCTACGAACACAAATCAATAAATTGAAAATCAATTTATGAAATTGTCCTCAGTGGGACTTGAACCCGAGACATCCGCATACGTAGCCAACGACGTTAAACAGTTCTCCACGAAGCCGAGTATTTACCAGACAAAAAAATAATCTTGCATATAATAGCCCAGACCGCTCTGTAGACTTTATTATTAGATTTTATTTTAAAAAATAAAACACAATTCATTTGTACTACTTGTGTTTTATTTTTTTAAATATAATGTCTTTCCACCAAGAATTGACAGTTAACACCTTAAAAAATAAAACTACTTTGGACATTCAGAATTTCAATTTCAATACCGCCATCTATGACGGGTACGGTTATACTAGTAATACAACACTTTCTTTCATTGTTTAAAGAGTTGTATTTTACATTCTAATCTCATAAATCGTAATAATTGAAAAAGTGATATATTTAAATAAATATGTATATGGTTAACTCTTTTTTTTATCTAACGTCGAAAAAAGAAAGTAAAAACTGGTAACATAACTGTTAGCGGCTGATATTTGACTTGCGTTACGAAATACGGCAGGCTTAACGCATTGGGAAAGTTGTCACATATATTATTTTGATTGGCCGACAGTGAAATCTCGCATGCATAGTTATATCCGATTTAAAGCTACTCGTAAATTATTAGATAAGCGATTAATGTCGTTTAATAATATCAAAACTAAACATCTCCTTTGAGTATTTAAATAATAATTCCGACTCAATATTCGCCTCGTTAACATGGATGAAATATTTTCATTGTGACAACGTTTAGGGTATACCCGACGAATTGACATTTATCTGAATTTATTATAGATATCAAAAGTAATATCGCGTATTACGATCTTAAAGGTACCTACCAGAAAATATTGTCGTTATATCCGTGGTCGCGTGGTCAACGTCGTTAGCTTAGGTAGCGGTGCTGGCTCGAATCCCAGTACGGACAGTTTCAATGGGTTGATCTGTTTGAAGGCTCGAACGTTTGTGATTGTATCTGTATTGTGATCTAAAATTTTATCCCGTACATCCGATCATTAACTCGTTAGCACCGGGGAATGTGGAATTCGCGTCGCGGAGATTTTTGTGTAGTGGCGGGGAACGCGTATTCCGCGTCCTTCGATATTGTCGACATCAAACGTTCTTATCTATTAAAATGTTTCGTTATTTTTTTATTGTCTTAACACTAATTGTTCACAAGCCATGCGTTAATGATGTACTCATTTGTTAAAACGGAGATTAGCAAGAGTGATTACCTAACCACTAATCATATCCTAGCCATATCCTTCTAAATATTTCTACTCTCTTCGAAAAAGAGAGTTTGAGAAACTGAGTAACAAGCAGTTCTCTCTTAGAAAAACTTCTTTTAAGATACCTGCATTATCAGTCCATATGCTCCACATAGGGAGCAGACATGGTTTATAAAATACTTATCCGGTTCATTGATATAAGCATATTTTTATTGATACAAAATTTGACCATCTTAATGTCTACAGTGAAATGTGGTGCAAAGATTTAAATATACCATAAAATTTCGCAATATCAAGTTCATCGATATAAGCATACATTTTTTTTTATTTTTACATAGCTTTACCGATTCCGGACAAATTTTAATTTTAGATTCATACAGTGAAATCGGATATGACTATATAAAAGGTGTCAGAAAATGTCTTCATAATATCTAGTTTATCGTTATAAGCGTTCTTTTCTGACGTTACATGCAATCAAAAATTTTCCTCGTCGTAGGGCGAGTGTTCCTAAAGTCAGCCGTCGCCCGTGGTCAGCCTTTTGAGCTTAAGCCTTTTTTAAAATTCGTGTAGGTAGTCTTGCCACTTGCCAATGTAGATGTGTACTATACTGACCTATATAATGCAATACGCAGTTAAAAAAAGGACATTTTTACTTGGCAAGTTTCGACAAATTCATGTTGTATGGTGATCGCTAACAAAATATACTTTATATTGTCAAGTTTTGCATCATTATGTTTTTTATTGTTCTGTCATCTTTTAGTAAATTATTTCGCGATATTTATGAAGTTTCATAGTGATGGCCGAACACTGGGCAACGAATGGCCAACCATTGGATTTTGGGGGCCGACCACGGAGAAAATTGGCATTTTTTGTAAATTTGTATTATTTTACGCTTGGTACAATATTAACTATTTTATTTTTAGTTGGTTACATTACTTAATCCCTGTTTAATGGAATAACAGCGAAAATAATATGGATTTATCATTCATTGGCTCAAAATCGCTTTTGAAATTACACCTATAGCTTAACTGGCCGACCACTGGCGAAATGACACTATATGGGCTTCAATCGGGATTCGTGATTTGCATTGTATCAGAAAGGAAAATTTTATTCCAAAACTAAATTCGTGTTTATATTCAATTTAATATATTAATTAACAATTAGTCATAGATCCTTATTATTTCCCTAATCATATCGTCGACTTTTCATGAATACGTCAACGAATAATTTCGTTTGTTCGGTTTGTGAATACAACTATACTGAGGTCAATGACTTAACAAATAATAGCGCTAACCTTGAATAATAAATTGTAACAGACTCTTCATTTAATCCGTCACAACTGTCACGTCAAATAGAGGCAATCAACTCTGTAAGATCATATTGCATGAAATAACAGCCGTTGCTACGAACTTCACTATGATTTATCCATCTCGAATAGTATAAAAAAAGTATCAGACAACGTGTGGCCCGAGATGGAAACATTAACATTTTGTTATACGTCATACTTGTTCCATCTATTGCCGTTATAGTTTAGTCATTCAATTTTCAAACCAATAAGAAATTGGCATCGGATTTAGTCAACTTACTAGTGAATATTTTAATTTGATATTTACCGTACGTCAATCAGAAAGTGTTATTACTCTTAATGTTTCACAAAATGTTCGCAACATCTCGATCAGTATTAAAAAGGCTTCTTCGAAATGACAACGTAAGAATAGAGAAGGAAACATTTTGCCAGCGTCAAGCTAGTTCTATTTTCTGCCGTTACGGTTAAACGTCATATTTTCGAACTAACGAGAACATGGCTATAAGCTTCGTTCTCCTATTAGGAATTATTTTAATATGAAATTTACCGTAGGGATATCAATTAGAGAGTGGATTATCCGTTTTTAAAATCTCGCATACTAAAGAAAGGACCAGAAAACGCCTGGTCAGAGGTAAAAAACACTCTTTTGTCAGATTTTCTCCCAGTATTTTTTTCTTCTTCTGTATCTTTTACCTCTGGCAGACTGCCCATCACTATTTTTCTTTCAAAACTTTCTGATACTCGAAGTAATTGCATATGTAGGCGTAAGAGTCTCATTAAGGTATCCAGAACCTTATTGAAGTGTTGTTATGCTGTGTTATCCTCGATACCCTCAGCATAAACAGGCAACACCACATTTAAAAGACGTCAACGATGTTTCGTTTCTTATGAAGTACAGACCAGCTTTCTTTACCATGGAAAAATCACAAAATGGCGTGTATATCGATTTTCATTTTATTTTTGGAATTACTATGGTCAAGCGAATGGATTGTGGAACATATTGCTGTTTTGTTTTGTGCTGTAATAAATACGATCCATCAATTTGCGGTTTGCGAACTTTGGCGTCTCGAATTCCCGTCCGAGCATGTGTGAGCGGCTTTATAGGTTGAAACTCTATTGCGTCGATGTGTTCGTTTTTTTTTTTGGTTTTTATTGCTCGGGTTGAATGTCCGCCGCTCGCAAACATTACCGACACAATAAATTCACAATGAATGGCTCAAATCGCAAAGTACCGACCTAGAAACTTTTGGCAGATATCCAGATTCACAATAGCCACCCGGCGAAATGTTTCTCTAGTCTCTTATGAGTGAAAGTGCGGGGATTTGAAATGATTTTCGTTTAACGCACCTGTTGCCAATGTCCATCACGGTGTGATCTGGATCTCACCCCTGAGACATAGTGGCCCAGTTCAATATAAACATATCTGATTCATGAAATATGACACATGGGTTAGGTTTTACGACATCATGTTCATAATTCGAAATATTAGTACATGCTCTTTCCGTCGGATAAAAGAAACTTCTTCTGCTCTCGTACAATAAATTACTTTTAAATAGTCGTAAATTCTATGTTTATCAATCAGAATTTGATGAAATCAAAAAAGTACATATTCGGAATGATTGAAATTAACTTTCAAGCGTCAATTTTGGTGCAATGAAATAATGTTGTATAAATAGCCCTGTGATGATTGTATTTTATCAGTTGATAAAAAGCAAAACCGGTCCTGATCATTATAAACTTGTGAAAGTAGTACAAATAAATGGGATGAAATAATTTGTATCAGTTAGTTCGCGAGTTATATTATGTCACACATTTCAAGTGGACATGACTTAAAAAATATTCAAAACTATGCAGAATCCTTCGTTTTTTTCTGGTTAGAATCTTAACTGTTGAGTTGAAGCTATTATATCTCAGGAATGCAAGGTCAGCAATACAAATTATAACTGAAGAAAGCTTTCTTATTTTTTCAAAAGAAAATTTGTCAAATGTCGAGATGACACTTGACAACACGTTACGAAAGATCGTACGTGTTTTTTTTTTGTTTTTCTAAATATGAGGCGCGGTTTCTCTCACGCCAACGCACAAAGAAATATCAAATTGTAAAAGTATGCTGACCAGTCGAATCTTTAATAGGTCACTTAACGAGGTGTTCTCATAATAAGTCAGGTTTTAAGAACACTCCACTTAAATAAATCTTGTGACGGTTCTTACATACCTTAACTGAAAAATCTACCGTGCTAATTAAAATCACGTTATTCTTATTACCGTATATCTAATGATTACAAGTCTTTAAAACCATTGACAAAAATCTTCTACGAATGCCAACTGTAGCCGTTGACAAACAGTGTTATAGTTTTTCCAATCCTTTTGTCCCTAATATCCTGACGTTATATTGTTCATCTTTAAGGAAAAAAAACGATAAACCTTCAAAGCTAGTTTTGTTTAAAACGATGATGAATTTTTATGTGCTCAACCACATGCAATGTTCAAATATCGTTGAGCAATGGATGCACGTGAATTTAGTCACTTATACTGTTGTATTTTTGTAAAAAAATATAGTTTCAATGAATTTGTGTGTTTTTTCAAACATTGGATTTTGAAAACAGAAACATTTTTATAAAAATAACTTCAAACACCACTTTTTGCATGACAAGTTTTTGTCTGAACGGGAAAGACAATTTTCGGAGATTCATTAGATGCAAATTGATGGGTAAGTCAGACAGAACAGATCTACCGGAGATTTTGCAAATATGGCCCCCAACTGTTGCAAGACCACGTTATTTTAAAGTAAACACTAATTAAAAATACGGAAATATACTCATTAAAAAATACACACTCCTAAAAAACAAATAACAAGACACATATTAGTTGTACTGAATTCACAATTCGGAAATTTAACAAAGGTTTTACAATATACGAGATCTGTAAACTATGAAAGTTAGTGTATAATATCCATCCATAAACTGCAGTCACATAATCATTCATATAAGCATATCTTAGTTATTTTGTGTTAGTATCTATCTACTTGTTAAATATAGGTTTAGGTGTTTATTACTCAAGAATTTTGCTCAATGTTCCATCGCGTCCAGCGGGTATCTGAACTATTGTGACCCATCCACTGAGTGCCAAAAGAGAAATCTCTGAAGAAGACAGGTTATCGAAGAGTTCTACATTAGTACATGCAAGATAGTGCTGTGCCTGCATTGTAATTTACTGACTTTCTCGCAGTGTCCAAGATTCAGTGTCATACGATTTTTATCCTATTGTTCAATCATCATGTTGCGTTGAAGATTTCCGCTTGGTCATTTTGTTTAACGGTTAATTTCCCAAGTCGCTTTTTTGTCGCGGGTTTTTATCGATCTTTGACGCAAACTTAACTTGTTGATATAACCGGTTGCGAATGTTTATTCGGTCATCGTTTCCATCACAAATGAAAACGATGCTTAGCTTTCATTTAACGTGAATTTAATGTCGTGTACTTGCTGGCGAAAAGACGAAACAAGATAATATAAATGAAAATGAATCGTTAACATGTCACCAGTGTTCACAGTCATTAACTGTGTTTTATGCAGTATTTTCTAATTATTGTATTACTTAAATTCTCTAAGATTAACAACATTACGCAAGAATGGCATTTTTGGTCAAACAGATTGCAAAACAGCAATTGTCTTTCGACTAGGGACTCCAATTCGAATATTCGAAATGTGTATATTTTGACTATTCGATATTCGAATATTTGGACAACTATTCGTAAAAAAATTAATGAAATATTTTACAAAGTCGACGAAAGATCACGTAACAATTTCTCCGGTCCTCGCAAATCGTTCCTCATTATAAACGTGGGGAAGTAGTACAAACAAGTTGTTTTTATTTTAAAATATAATGCCTTTACACCAAGAATTGACAGTGAACACCTTAAATGTGAGTAACTTAATGAGTCAATTCATCATATATTTCTAATCATATTCTACCCTTTTCTACCATTATGTTATTTCCGGGTTATTATATTAACATGGATATGCCACATTTAAATTGAAATTAAAAAGAAAGATTACCAACAAACGCGTTTCATATCGCCATTTTACAATATAATAATAATATCACAATGGAATTACGTTTATTATGTTTGTATATCTTCTGACCAAGTTGATATTCAAAGTATGTACTTAGGGTTATATGGCAATGTTGGCATTATTAACCAATATATATTATATAATGCAGTGGTCGTCAACCTTTTAAGCAGTAATTCAATCCAGTGTAAGGATGCAATAATTTCTATAACATTAAGGATTTAAAAAAAGAAATGTTTTAAATCAAACTTTTTATTTATACTGTAGAAAGAGTATATTAACATATATAAGAAAAAATGTGAATTGAAAAACAAGAACTTTATTACTTATTATAATTTTAATGACAACCTTAAGCCTGATGCTGTGAGAATAAATATTTAATGTCTGGTTCAATTTTCTTGTGAACATACAAAGGTCTCCTCTTTGGGTGATGTTTAACCGATTTATTTGCTTGGTCATAATAATATTAACCTCTCACAAATCTAAGTAGGTACTGTATTTACAAACAAGCAAGTCGTAAGTCGACCGCTAAGCCAGTACAGGACAAATATGTTATTTTATTCGAACAGGTATAAGCGAGAAAGGTAGAGAAAAGAACAAAAAATCCCATCCCTATGCACCCTTACCCTCGGCCGTCGCCTTGGCTTAGCGAATTGTCTTCAAAATGTCTTCAAATACATTTTACACAAACAAAAAAAAGTATCCAAGTATCCGACCATGGACACGTTAACCGCCCACTATTGGGCGGTACGGACCAAGTTGACGACCAATGGTATAATGTAATGGTGCATACTGATTTTGTATATTTTGAATAAACCTACCTTCTCGACCGTAAATGTCGTCAGACTATACGGAATTTGACCTTAGGCCACCAAGTCACAATTTGGAATCAATATGACGATGTCGTGTTCAGTAAGTTACTCAGCTACCTAAGTAAACACTATTATCGTTCGGTTGGGAAGGAAGGCCGATTTTGTGGTTAGGTTATTATTTCACCTAAATAGGTTGGTACTTGTCCACGAATTTGGATAAAGTATTTTGTACTCTTGTTATCTTCAAAAATTGGGCCAAAGTCGGTTTGTTTTTGCCCAGCTTCCATTGTTTCAAACGTTGTATTGCATTATGTTTTTGGAAGAATTCTTAAATAACCTAATTTAGGCCTAGCAATTCCATTGTTCATAGCCAAGTCTTGCATTATTACATATTACATTAAAAAATAAAACACAATTTGTTTTCACTACTTCCACATGTATAATGATCAGTACCGGGTTCGCTTATCAAGAGCATTATCAGTTGATGTTCATTATAAATATATGGAAGTAATACAAACAAATTGTGTCTTATTTTTAAAATACAATGCTTTTCCACCAAGAATTGACAGTTAACACCTTAAAAGGTATTATATTCAAATTAAATCGTCCTTTTATTTAATAAAATTCATAAATTAAGCCTACTTACCCAATATATATTACGTATTATCATGTAAATTGTGTAGAACTAAATATATAGAGCCTTTATTTGTATAAGGGCTATGTTGTCGGAGTAAAAGTCATGATTTATGGTTAATCGGCCACCAGGTCCGTTTTTTATAACTGCCTGTGAGTGAATTTGTTTTGTTTTTATTTACATCTATACTATTATCCCGATATTTCTGATATATAACTATTGGTTTTCGTTGACAATATAACATAGAAAGAAACAAGTCTCCGATTTTATACTTTGTCCAAACCTTTTAGCCTAATTGCCACACTGACTCCTCCACTAAGTCCCAAGGGCCAAGACATAGCTAGCTCATCATACCAACATACTGTAGTTTTGATTACGCGCAAATTTCGGTTAGTACTTACGGGTAGTGTCAAGGACATTTCATTGCGGCGTAGATAGCCGATAAGGAGAAAACCAGCTTCTGCTTGATTTATGCACTCATATTAAGTCCTTTCGACAAAAAATTTGGTTCATTGATACTTTAGAATCATTGGATTATTTATAATCTCTGCCTTGATAGTATTGCTTTCTTTGTCTCCTAAATTACTGTTATGTGGAATGATATTATATATCGGTTTAAGTATATAGATAAAAATAATGTATTTGACTGTCACACTCATTTTCTGATCAAGATAAATAGTATAATATGAAATATTTACTGTTTTATTGAATACGTCCTCTTATTCGTGCAAATATTTGAGGTCATAACATGTCATTGACATAGATAACAATAATGCATCGTTATCGTTCCATTGATAAGGGACGACGCCTTAGTTAAATTTATGAGGGTGTCCTGAAACGCTGAAATAACTGTTCAAAAAATTGATATACGGTTATCGAATACCTTTAAATGTATGAATTCGGCGCTATATTTAGTAGGTAGACATATATTATATCAATAATTTAAGACATCGACTGAGGGTGCTTGATGGAATTTCAATATCAAATTTGGATTATTGAGATTTTGTACACTTCCATGTATTTTGTCACTAACGACCCGGGTTTCGCCTTTCGGCATCTTCAGGCATTCGAGCACACGGATTCCCGTCAAAACCCACAATACTATTATAATTGTAAAATCACTGGTATTTCTAAAAGAAGTTGAAAAGCGGCAATTCGCCACTCTGTTAATATGGTGTTTACAAAATAAGGATTAGGGAGATTCCCGAAATTTTAACTCAGGTATCAGTGTGGCTCTCAGACGTATAATATCTTACCTCGTAAATAATATTTGTCGCATTTGTATCTTCTATATAAACGTTAGACACTGTTTACTGTCTCTCAGTTCGAGTCCATCCGTGTGCTCGAATGCCTGAAGATGCCGAAAGGCGAAACCCGGGTCGTTAGTGACAAAATACATGGAAGTGTACAAAATCTCAATAATCCAAATTTATTATATCAATGTTCATAATTTCAGCACATCTATTCATCTTCTGTGAAACATCCAACATCTAGAGTCATCTCCACTGCTATCGGTCCAACACTGCTGTAATTTCACCTTCTCATATAATTCTGAAAGTCGTCCGCCCACCTTTAAATGGACATCTTTGCGAACTTTTACTAGACTTCAGTCTTAATTCCAGTAACGTATTCAAGCTGTTCCCTTCAACCATCAAACCTTATTGTGAAGTATAAAATTCAGTACTTAAATAATTAAATACAAATGACCCGCATTAATTTGACTATTGCATAATTCAAATTTTTAACTAATAGATTAAATAAGTTACCAGTAATATATCAAATCTATCAGTTCGTACATTAACTATGTGACCAGGTACAAAATTAATCATTGACATGAACGTTGACCAGTTACATGACAATAATCTGCTTTATGACCAAACAAATATTAACCCATCACTCTTACTTAAACCATTACAAGGAGCCCGTGTAATTACGCATAATCAGTAAAATTTCAATGCATTTATTCCAACGACTAATTAATAACACCACGTAAGCTCTTTTTCTAAAAACACAATTAGTAACTAGAATGATTTAATGATAAAATAAACATGATGTTTGAAGACGTAAGATGACATGATATTGTCTATCTCTTCTAAACAGTATGTATAGCTAAGCAAAAATAAGTTTTAGTATAGTTCTGACGATGGTGTAAAGCCGACATAGCTATTAACTACCTGATAAAATTTTTGTAGAACTAAATACTTTGTTATTTTATCCTATTATAATGGAGTTCTACCAAGTAAATGCCTATTCAATCAACAAAATTGATCGGTCATTTATTTATAGAAATTCTTAACCTAACCAATATAGTGATGTATTTTCTTTTATGAATATTTCTTATCTTTGAATTGCCGTTTATATATTTAGTTACTTACCAAATAATCATTTGAAAAAATACTATTGTTCCAATAAGACAAACAACTGATTGATTATTAATTAGACTTTTCTATTGTCAATTTACTATGTCCGAATGAATGAGTAGTTTTCTTTAAATGACTGTTGCAGAACACGACCCATATTGCAAAAAACATATAAAATACCAACCTGATTAGATTGATGATAAATAAATATTGCAGAAAAGTAGACCAAATGATATATTGCGGCGATAGAATATATTGCGCCAATATTTGTAGACTGCATGGCGTCATGAAATTCGAAACGGAAGAAGTCAGGAGAACATAAAACTTGTCCGGTGTACGAAATAAATTTTTGTATCTTTGCATAGCTAATCGGATTTAATTATTGCAATTCGATCGAACATTTTCATAACGTATTTAATCATTTAAGTATGTACTCGATAAAAATATGAAAAAGTTACGTCACCTAAATTATTAATATAATAAAGTATGATTTATGCAAAAGAGCAAATAACCTGACACTTTTATTATATATTTAATTATATGAAGAATATATTAATAACTTTATTACTCCATTGTGCTGAAATTTTTTCGAACAGTAATTCGTTTGAAATATTAGTGCTACTTTCTGACATGTTTCATAAAAAATATGTGAAATATCTTAATTTTGTGGAGTTGCCTCGAATTATTTATGTAAATTCAGACACTCAACTGAAATACTTTGTGTAAACAGAAATTACATTGACTTCGGAAGAAAATATAATCTTAGTTTGTTACGACCCTGTAAATGTACTTAAAATATTTTCAATTAAAAAATAGCGTAGCTACAATTTGATGTATTCTTCGGAAATTTTTTGTAGAAATTGTATACTTAATATAAAACTTACGGATCAGCCTTTCATTACTGATGTTGCGGACCTGCATTCTCTAGTTACGCTACTGAATTTATTTATCTACATTAATTAACCGAAATTATTGAATTTTTTCATATTATAGATGCTATATGATTGATTTTATTTGAAGATAAGAAAATTTAACGCAAATTACGTTAGCAATTTTGAGTTATTTAAATAAAAAATAAATATTTTATTACCTCAAAATTTATTTATTACTTATAATAATTTAAAATTTGTTTTTAGTTATTAATTTAGGATAAATATGATAAAAATAAAAGTAATATTATTGCACATTGCGAATAAAAAGTATCAGGCTGGCAGAAGAGATTCGAATGTAGCCGGTTGTAATTTGACTACATTTGTTTCACCGGCCCATAAAACGATTAACTTGTGGTTATTCTAAATTCAAATCAATTTAAAATTCTCATTCTAATTGAATTATTGCAGGCTACATTTTGACAGATGATATCACCCGTATTTAACTCGAAGAAAGTTTATAACGGCTGATATAATTTATATTAATTGTTTCGCATCCATAATGCTGTACTCTCGAAAATATTAAATTATACTTTATAATAAGTAGTATAGTATTTTTTTTTGTTCGCACGGCGCGAATAAGCAACAGGTTGCGACTAAAGATATAAGTAGTACAAATGAATCACACCTGACTATAGTACAATATAAAATCTCTTTTAGGAATTTGGGGCCAATGCCATCGCTAGCTTTTATTTCATTCATTATTTATTAATATTAACAATATGAATTACAATGAATGATAAATACATATTTTTTCGCTGTTATCCCATTAAACAGGAATTAAGTAATTTAACCAACTAAAAATAAAATAGTTAATATTGTACCAAACATAAAATAAAAGAAGTTTACAAAAGAATGCTAATTCTCCCAGTGGTCGGCCCCCAAAATCCAATGGTCGGCCTATCGCTGCCCAGTGTTTGGCCTTCACTATGAAACTTCATAAATATCGCAAAATAATTTACTGATAGTAGACAGAACAATAAAAAACATAATGATGCAAATCATGACAATATAAAGTATGTTTTGCTAGCGATCCCCATACAAGATGAATTTGTCGAAACTTTCGAAGTAAAAATGTGCTTTTTTAATTGCGTATTGCATCATATAGGTCAGTATAGTGCAGATATACATTGGCAAGTGGCAAGACTACCTACAGCAATTTAAAAAAATCTGTTTTTTTAATGTATCCACTATTATTTAAGTTTTAAGCTCAAAAGGCCGACCACTGGCG
This sequence comes from Himalopsyche phryganea, assembly GCA_022494535.1. Taxonomy (NCBI): domain Eukaryota; kingdom Metazoa; phylum Arthropoda; class Insecta; order Trichoptera; family Rhyacophilidae; genus Himalopsyche; species Himalopsyche phryganea. Next base: position 1,040,339 of record JAGVSL010000129.1, read on the forward strand.
ACGGTCGACTTTAGGAACACTCGCCCTATTTTCATACCACCAAAAAAATTGTATTGTGTTTTTTTATATCAGCCTACAAAGAAATAGTAATTATAGCATTGAGCTGTCATGCGGAGGTGAACTAAAATTTGTTTTGATGAATTTTAATCAGTTTTTAACTGTGGAGTGCGGACTATGATCACTTTATTCGTATCTGACGTTTGTTATCGGCGAGCATGGCAGCTATATTTTTTTATCGTCATTTGCTTCGCGTTTTATCAAATTTGTTTTATTACAAATAAGTACGTTAAATGTCTTAAAAGCAAAGGTGGGGAGTGGTTTAAGAAAAACGCGACTCCGACATTGAACAACAAACCGACTCCGAGTCTTATTCCGACTCAGACACAGTTTACAACTAAAAAAAGTCCAATTTTGTCAGGTTATTTCCTGCATTTCCTATACATGTGTAATTGGTTTTCAAATTAAACACCAACCTACCAAACCGGCAAATAGCCAAATTTTTCATATTTTACATATATATGCATATTGCAGGACAAGAAGATGTTATAGGCATAAATAAAAATGAAACAAGTACATTAATACACGCAAAAATGCATTCTATAGAAAAAGTCGTCCGAGTCGCTCGTTTTTTACGAATCCTACTCCGACCAAAACACCGCGACTCCATGACTCTGCAGACCTGTTTATAAGAGTTCTAATTAAATCGACATAGTTATAAAGATATTTTATACGCTATTTTTTGATATTGTTTTCCAAATTAAATTAAAAATTTGTTGGTATATAGGTAATTTTTCACTGTTTAAGGTTGTCATATGCAGTGGACATTTTAGAACTAGTATTACAAAAAATCCTTAACCAATTAAGACGTTGCCAACATCCTATCAAATATATTAATATTTATGTACATCTGAAGTAATTATTCTCATCAATATATATTTATGTCATAGTCATGGAATATTCAGTGTTTCACAACCATTTATTTAATAACGGCTACATCTATTTCTTTGCGTACTATCCTGCCAAAAGGGTGTGCGTTAAATCTGTGGCGTATGGAAAAAGTTTATATGAGTCGCTAAACACGCTCCATGAAATTTTTCAATAAATAAGTTTTTAATGTACGAATGTGCTCTGTCGATAGATCTATCAATTTTTCCAGTTGCAAGTCTAATATTTCTTCCTATTTCGTCCCTTCTTCGAAATTAAAAAAAATTACAAACTTAAAAAATGTTTTTTTACACGATATCGATCCTCGATATACACGGTCGACACGCTACGAAAAAGACAGTGTAGAGCAATAATTTTCCTTATACGCCGGAAGACACAAAATACCTTAAATTATACTTTAAACTATCATACTATATTTGTCAGTATGCATGTGGCGGAAAAATCCGCTATGCTAGTCATTATCCACGAAAAAGATCCACTGAATTATCCATTTAATTTGACTTTTTGATCATCCGCGACAACCTGGAATGGTTTTATATGCTGCTACAGCTGCAGCAAATTTAGACGTACTCAAATTCATATTGATATTACCTACCCAAAAAAAGAAAAAAGGTGGTCCGTCGAAATTAATCCGCAGGAAAGGTTTGGGAAACCCTGGTGAAGAGAAACAGTTGGTATCGCCAATATCAGACTTATATATATGTCTGATAGTACTTTCAAAATCCAATATGTGGAGGATGGATTTCTTACATAAATATATGAATCTTTTTTTGCACTCCCCAATATTCCTGTCACCGGCCGCCACTGTTATCAACTAATGATTTTGAATAAAGTTATAAACAGATATCTTGTCTAACCGAGTGTTAAAATAAGTTAAGGCATTATAAACAAAATAATTTTTATTAGGCGGCATTATACTTGGTAGGCGAAATAACCCCAGCTGACAGTATTCACATTGTAATATGAACAGTCACAAACGTGACATTTTTTTGAAAATAGAACTCATTTACCGCTTAGTTTTCAACTGTCAAATTGTATACGTTCAAATTATTGACATGGCCAATGTCACGTCATTAAACGTGAACCGGTAATACTATTCACTTCATTATTACTATCGTAGTTCGTAGTAAAAGGATTTGAATAAATTAAGCATGTCCGCAGTCGAATTTGAGCATCTCAAGGTTCTGTGGTTGAAGACCTCGAAACTTTTTTTTTTGTCACGCTGTTGTTGGGTGACAGGAAAAACTCTTATTAATAGACCTTTGTGGCGCATACTAATGATTTATTTGTGGGCCGTGACTAGGGATTGCAGTCTCGATCGGCTTTTTCGAAGCCGGAATTTTTAAAATGCAATCCCGGGATTATAGAATATTAAGATAAATTCTAAATTTAAAGACATAGAATGAATTCTCAGATACTATTAAATTATTAAATATAGTTTGAAGATAAGTCTTTTATTTTCATAAAAAACGACGTCAATTATAGTAAAAATTACATTTATTCAATTTTTGATACACTGATGTACATTTAATATTTTCTTAAGGATGAGATACCTACATCTTATAATAATTTGCGACTAAATCTTTTCCCACTTCTGTCAACTACCAGACTACAGTAGACAATATAAATACACATTCCAATACCGTTCCACTGTATTAAACTATTTAAACTTTGCAACTGCGGCGGATTACTCCATTGATAATTTTCAACTAATGCAATGACGGCATGTTTTAAGGGGTTTTTTTAGCCCAAAATCATTCGTCAAACTCAAGTATTATGATTTATAATAAGAAACTGAAAGCGCCCGAGTTGGGTGAAGACTAAATAAAAAAAAAAACACTGCCTGGGGTATTCATTATTCTTCTTGAAATCTAGAGAAATTGTGATGTGATCTTTCGACGATTTTGTAAAATAGTTCATTAAAAATTATTAGGAATAGTATTCGAATAATTGCCCAAATATTCGAATATCGAATAGTTAAAAGAGGGCCGAATATATTTGGATATTCGAATATCCGAGTTGGAAACCCTAATTATGTCGTATCTAATCTTAAATGGTATTTAGTAACATAATGTTGAATCTTGAAATAATTCCGCTACCGTTGTGAAAATAGAAAAAGTGCAGTAATTGTAGGTAGCACTGTTCTGCAGCTAGCTACTCTAATAACAAAACGATTATTCCGTAAGGCATCATGCCCGAGTAGTATGTAGTGGTAATATGAAAGAACTTGCTTACTGGCGCCATATTTTTGATTGACGATCATAACCAGTGTTGCTGTAATCAAACTTTTAAATAAAGCACTCAGCTAAAGCTCAGTCCAAACGTGCATTATTGACATTTGGCAACGGATTCAAAAAACACTAATTAAAAGCAAAGAATATATATCAATCCAATACAGAAAAATAACTTCACTACATTGATGTCATTGAAAATTTGCATCTTTCATAATTTTATATTACTTAGACTCAACACTTTTTAAATCAATAAACTGTACATGATTTTTTTTATAAAGCCGTATTTTCTATTTCAATACTAGTAAAGCTTATTTTGTTTTTAATAATTACTAGGTCCGCCACTTATATACACTGCGGTTGAGGTCAAGGGGCGGTAAAAACATACATTTTACAAAAGCATCTTGTCCATTATATAATTTCGTATATTTCAGTCTAATTCACTGTTAGTTAGTTTTTATGTTAACAGAATAACAAGAGTTCTGTCCACAAAATGCGCTACTTAATTACAAAAATGTGTTCTGTTTTGCATTATCTACTTATAATTATTATAAACACAAGTATAGAATAGTAAGGATATCTGAAAGGATATAAGCCTGATGATGCTTCTCAAAAATGCGAAAAACTTGTCATATCTAGTAATACAATCAGTAGGATAACGTAGTTATAAATTCTTAATTTAATATTAAAAATGAATTTTCTTCAAAGTTAACGCTGATTAGATCCAGTTTGAAGTTTTAAACATGGCGCGGCATTTTGAAATATACGCTAGGGCAGTCAAATTCCTCAGTGCAGGTCTTATCATCGCTTGTGTTCCTAGTAGTAATTAGGTAATGCAAATATTTCATCCGTGGTGAGTTTGCTTTACTCGTAAGTTGGAATTTAAAAGTTCCGATGTGTTAATCTAATAATCTATCTAAACGGGAAAAGTTGCACCTTGATTTAATATAAACACAAATTCCATTTTTTCCGGCTACTCGTTGGTCGCTCATTTCTAAGCATGGTATGAATTGCTATGTAAAGCTGAAACATTAACATATGCGACGGAACAGTTTATATCAGTGCTCGTTAACTGGAAGACGAATAATTGCGTACGGTTTACTAAACGTATCTCTCTTTGTGAGCACTTGACGGCGATATTCTACGGCAAAAGTTAAATCGAAACTTACAAAAAAATGGTTTCAAATGTTTAAGAAAATATGCCATGGAACATTATATTTCAGCAGTGCTTTAGTTGGGGTACACCGTACATATAACCTCTACTATATTCTTAAAAATAGAGCATACTCTTTGGTTAAATCAAAACATTATACTATTAAACAAAAAATATATTTTAAATGGCCTTTTTGGCTTTCGACATAATTCGAGTGCAGATGTTCCAATCGCATCTCGAGCGTTACAGAATGCGTATTAAAAAAATTAGTTACATACTATAGATGTACCGATTTAACTTGGCCGCTAGTGAGGGTGCCACCGTCACGTTAGTAATGTTGCCATACTCAACCAGAATTGAAATTTAAATAAATTTCAAAACTGATATTTAAGCGACAGTTATTAAACGTAGGCAAGATATTTATTTTGCATAAAAAGGCAATTGTGGAAATTAATTCTAAACTGACGATTCTAGTTCCAAATTCGTCGGCGGCCTTCCCTTTTTTTAAACCACAGTTCGGTTTGGTACAATACGGGAGTATAATCAATTTATATGGGATGTACAAAATCAACTATTTTAAAATGTCACTTTATAATCTTAAATTAATCTTGACTTTTGACGGTTTTGTCTGCACTTTATGGTGTAAGTGTAAATTCTTGACGAAAAGCATTATGTTCATAAAAATATAACAAAATTTGTAACTACTAATTCCACAGTTTTATTAAATGATCACGGCCGGTTTCATCGGTTGAAAATTCTTGCGATAAGCGAAACCGGCTCTGAACAACTTAAAATAAAATTGTGAAATTAGTACAAAAAAATAGATCTATGTTCTTTGACTATGTGTACGAATTTCAATATTCGAATTAATTGAAAAAATCATGATATGTTTATATTCAAGGTATTTTTTTAAACGGAATGTTAATTAAATTCAATTTATTTCCGTTTCAACGTATGCTGCTGTGTAGTTATCCGCCTTGACAAAAAAAAAGCGAAGACATGCCACCGTCGTGCGATGATTTCAATCAGATTTCTTATTCAGATTGGCTTGCATTTGTAGTTTGGTACACCTGTCTTTGTTGATTCAAATGTTTTCCGAGGCGCGCTTTTGTATGGAAAAATGTTCCGTTATATAAAAACAAGCAAACGTTGCTTCTCAGTGCCCACTCTAATACAATGGCGGAATTGTTAACGCAACACTTCGCGCTGTAAATTCTTCAACAAGTGTGAAAGTAATTTGTACTTGCAGTTAGAATAGTTATTGAGAGATGCGTATAGAATAGTAATATGTTTGCCCACCTTAACTAGGCTGAGAACTTAATTTAATTTATAGAGGTGTAAAAAAATAAAGTGGGCAATTTTTCTAGTTGACTACTGAATTTGAGACATGAAAATACGTTGCACTATTAATTGTGGCATCCCTGCTTATCGTAGTATCGATAAAGAAAAGTGACTAGCTGAATACAAGCTCACGAAATAGTATTTTCGCCTGCGTCGCTGATTTATTTCACAATGAAGAAACCTTTTTTTGACAAAGAAAATGTTTTTACAATGACTTCTTTAAAATATACTTCTACCTCTATAAAATAGACCTCATGTCTATCGGGTCACGTATTTAATTGCCATTAAAACAAATTTGATAATACAAATTGAAAAACTTTGATAGGGCCCCATGAAGAATTAACTCATTGATGTAAAAAACTAACTCTCTTCAATGGCGTATTTTGATCTGTTGAAGAAGCTTTACCGAGCGAAAAAGTATTGTCTTTGAACAAAGAATTTGTTAGTTAACCCAGCATATGTGATTTCAAAACTGTAATCGAAAACGTATTCTGTGATTAATCCTGCAAGCCGTCTTCCATGTCAGGTCCGATAGCCTTTCGGCGTTTACAAAATCAGCTGTCATTAAGTGGGGTCGCGACTTGTGTGCCACTTGCTTTTGGGTCGCGACCCTATAAAGTTTGCATACCACTGGGGTAACGGAAAAGCCATTCTTGCACACACATAGGAAGTATTACGGTAAAAAAATAAAACTCACTTTCCTTGTTTGCAGGAAATGATTGCACTATTAATTTTCAAAGTTATATTGTCTTCATTATTATCACGTAGACATTAATTATGAGTTTAATAAAATATAAAATTTCCACTTTTATTGGCAGGAAATAATAATTATACAACAATGTGTATTCTTTGTTATTGAAATAATATACACGAATACGATGGGAACAGTTGTTTTTATTTAAGTTTTTTTTTTTTCATGTCCGCTCCCAATGTGGAGCATATGGTCTCCTAATGGAGGTGTCTTGACAGAATTTTTTCTACGAGAACTGCTTGTCACTCAGTTTCTCAACCTCTCTTTTTCTTTTCCGATAGTAGGGATAGAAGGATAGGGCTATGACAGGACTAGTGGTTAGCTAATCGCTCTTAATACACAGTAAGTCTGACGATACTTCTCAAAGAGGCGTAATACGTGTCACCGTTGGTAACAAAACCCAAAGTTATCAATCGAAGTTTATTGTAGTTGGTCAATAGCGGAGTTGGAGTTGGAATCGTGTTTTTTTGGACGACCTACACCACTGAAAAAAATATTTGTTACTCCGTAATTGAACCTATCTAATACTGACGCCATTTTGGAAAGCTGCGAATAATGTGATAACTAATCTAAGGCTATTAATTAATCATTTTACAACTTCGATATACTTGTGAGGCTTGTATTCTTCGTAATTGATCACTAACGAACATTGTCATAATTATTGTATGTTGGATAATCTAGGGCACATACAATATCAATAGAAACCTGATACTAGCTATTCAATCAAAAGCAGGTATGCCTTGTCCTTGCTTCCGTGTTAAGTATATTTACATTTGCCAGATCAGCATCGATGCATAGCAGTAATTCTTATCTGGTTTGTCAATCTATTCCGTAACCCTCGTTTTTACAGTGTTACAACAGCATCAAGGCCGTTAGCTGGTGCTGCTGTGAAAGTATGTTAACCCTTTCACAATCTAGCTCTACCAAACGCTCTAACAGAGAAAACATAATAAAGTCTTTTTGGCATCGTTCAATAGGCTATTATTACATCAGATACGTAATGAAAAAGAGACTTCAAATAATTGCTATGAGATATCTTATCAAGGTACTTGAAGATTTTTAAGTAACAACCAGTTTGAACTGGATAATAGCCAGTATTAATTATATATAAAAACCTGTAAATGATAATTAACATTTCCTTAGTGATGAGTAAATTTATTTTCAAGATGTCGAAATTTTATTTAAACTTTCCCAATCTACTATCTTATCTAATATTTATGTTATTAATGTAATATTAGTATACGGCGGATATAATTAACACAAAAACATATTTCTCTCTGGTGTTATTGACAGCTAGGTATCAGGGAAACATATCCCACATCCGGTATTCATTTATGTCGAATGAAACGGATCATCGAAGCGAATGCGGATATTTTATCGTATTTCTTCTATCGTGTTATGCGTTCCTAATACAAAAGGCAACCAATTCATACGTTTGAATTTATTGCTCCCCGACCACATTTCATGACACCCTGATACATTATGTTTTCTTTAAGCATTGAATGAGGAATAAATGTCTCAATTGTTCAAGAATATTTATGGAGCCATTGTGGTGAAGATTTTAACAAACATCTTTGAAAGATTGTTGGGTGCGCCCGTTTGCACCTGTCCATTGGTTACAATTGACGTTAGGTAAAACTTGTTGTATGGTCGGTTAGCTACTTACCTCCTCGCAATTTATGCAGCCCGGATAGCACGCCCGATTTAGCAAAACTCGTTGTGAATATTTTAATTTTCCTTCGCGGACTTTCTTTCGATTGTGGCAAGCATTCTGATCGTATCAAAGCTTCTTGGCCGTAATAGGAAAAAGAAAATTAATATATTTTATTCATTTGAGTCTACACCACATTCCTTTATGCAATAGCGTATATGCGTAGCAGAAAGAATGTTTGTTGTTCCAATAGTAATTTGGCTGGCCTATCTTTATATCTTATACCTGTGACACAAATTTGTCAGTAGTTGTCAACGGGTAGTAGGGATTCCAACTATTCGAATATCGAATAGTAAAAGTGAAACTATTCGTATAGTTTCTGAAGTATGAAAATAATAATAAAAAATCGATTTGACTAATTAATAACATAATATTTGATACTGAAATAATACATTAAAATTTGGAACACAACGAGCTCCTTTATAATAAAAGTCACATTTATTCAAATTTTAAATCATATAATATTTTCTTAAGCAACCTATTTTTTATAATAAATTACGACTAAATCTTTTTTCACTTTTGTCAAATCCCAGATAAAGGCATAATACGTTTGAGACGAGACACAGGGCTGCAAGGCAAAGACACTTAATACGGGTTCGACGAATACACGGGGTGGAGAGACAAAGCAACACTTCACCTTCCTCTCTAATACATAGGCACAGTCACAATAGGCTACAGGTCGGGCTCCGTTCCGACTCACATTAATGAAACCCAGTCTCGTTCGATCGTATTTATTTTATTGCTGCAGTTTAGGCTTGGTACATACAGTTTATACACGTTCACAATTACAAAAGTTTACAACGGATTCACAACAGATTCAATTACTCATTACAACAGTTTCTACTTTACACGATTTCAACAAACACCTCGTGATTTTAAACTTCAACCTACCCGCGTCTCTCCTTCGTCAACCTACCTCCTCTCACCCCAGCGAACGATTGCTGAAAAGCATATCTTTTCGAAATGCTCTCGAATTTTAAAATCACAGGTTCGAAACCTTCTGGACGCTCGCCCAAAATGGCAATTCAATATTGCTTCTAAATAATTTATTTTCTAAGACTTTTGTTTTTTTTTCTCTTCATTATATATTGTCCAGTCGAACTTTAGAACTGAGGCATCGATAAAATTGTAAGCAATTTTTATCTTGTACTATTCAAATAGTTCCCCAAATATTCGAATATCGAATACTTAAAAAAGCGCCTAATATATTCGAATATTCAAGTTGGAATCTCTAACGGGCGGTTGTAGAATATTTCTTTAAGATATTATTTGCACCACGAATACATACAACATGTACAACGGTAAAGGGGCTGTGTTACTGAAACTTCTTTTGAACCCTTGTTACATAATAATATTCTAATTAATATTTTTAGTCTTTCTTTCGACAATCAACCATGTATTGCGTTATTTTTTTGTGGTTCTCTCCATACTCGTTTTGCGAAACTATTCCTGATGAAAGTCTTAATCTTTGGTTCATTCCAAATTGTATTTATATTAATTTTGTAAACAAGACGTCTTATCATATATATAAAGTAGCAAAAACAAACTTACAACTGTATAAAAATATCCCGTAGATTGTAATAATTCTCGATGCAATAATATCGATTTTATTTTGCAACATATTTTATAGCAAGCGTAAAGTTTACTATTTTTTATTGTCATTCGCTTTTCACATAAAAAACTTTATGCAATACCAGATAATGTCAAAATCGATTTCAATTTTAACGAGACATGGGAGGGGAGCTCGACTTTATCGTCATGGAATTCGCGCTCCGACTATTTCGCAAAACTAATTTCGCTTGCACGGAAGAAATTGAGAATTGAACTAATCGGGTAATGTCAAGATTAGGGCATCCAATCCAGGACCCTTTTGACGATCCCGGGATTGGTCATTAAGTGTAATTTCATGTGTTAAATTGTAAATTTAAAATTTAATTTGTGTCCATCATTGCGTCAACTGAAATGTATATATGTGATTAAATATTTTAGGCATTGGAATTGTTTTTTTGTTGATTTAAAATCAGACAGTCATTTACAAAAAAAAAGAGAAAAATATTTAAAAAAAGCAATGATCAAAATAATTTTATTTTATTTATTGGTTTATTATGGTAGGTTTTACCCAATGATATTCAAAAAGAGGACATGTTCTCCAATTTGCCTTTAAAATATTGTCCTCCATTTCACATTGGTTAAGACCGGCTGTTACGAAATATGAGAAGGAGGCAAACTACAGTAAATTTATATTAATTTTATAGGTATTATAAATCAAACTATGTACATGAACAAACCGAGGTACACGTTGTAGTTAATCATGAAGTTTTAATTTGATATATGAATTTTTTTTATAGCATTTATAGTGAATCCCGATATAATGGGATTTTCTAAATATGAATCCCGGGATTCCGGGATTGGAAGCCCTAGTCAAGATGTATTAGATTTGTTTTCTTTCGTTGGATAATATGCGAATCAGCCGAGCATACACCGTCTGCCATTTTCTGTGATGGAGTCAGAATTAGATTTTGCCTAGAAGAAGAAATAGAACCTGGCCTAATGAGGAAGTTATTAAGGTGTTCAGTGGTCAACAACCACAATTTAATATAACATTACGACTTATAAATCGTTACTATTGATGAACGGTGGCGGAGAAGACTTCAAAATCACAGGTAAATTGTTAATAATTGTATAAGTTGCTATATGATTTGTTACTAACGACTTTAATCATCTTCAGGTCTTCAAGTTAACGAATGAGCTCGAACTGATAGACAGTAATTATTTAATATAGCTTATTTATCGAAGAATAGGGTAATATTGTCAATGTCAACTCATTGTTAATATAACAATATGAAATATAGTGGTACAATATATACTTGTTGTTAAGTCAAAAGAGTCAGGTATTTATTCCATATTATACTGTTTTCAAGATATTGTCCTTTGTTAAACAAGGTTCTATCTGCAACAACTAAAACTGTTCAGGAGAAGCAATTCAAGATTTCAAAAAATGTAACTTTCTGAATGAAATACACATACGTGAATGAAAGAAACGTTTGTGTATTTTTCAGATTGAATTTTGATGGATTTAAGGACAACTGTAAAGTTTTTAAATGCAGATCGAACCTTAATTTTGAATTCGAATGAAACTGCATTAAAAAGTGATTTTTTGAAAAAACAGCGGATAGAAAGAACCATGTTTACCCAAGGCGACGATATACCTAGGTACTAACAAAATACACCAATTCATTGCAATTAAAATACTTATCACAAAAATCTCGTAAATGGATTTACATAAATTCAATCCTCAGTCACAATTAGATATTGTATTTAAAAAATACAATATTTAATTGCAAGATATTGACACAAAAACCTACTGACAAAAACATTTTTGCTAGAACGACGATAATTCGTGAATTTCCTGTCGAGATATTGTATGGCATTATAATCTTAGAACGATATTGAACGAATGAACGATTATTTCTTCATTATATTATTCACCAGTAAATAGATTTGACGATCTCTGCATTGCACTTAAACATAACAGTTACTTATTGAGGTTAGCAGTAATTGAATTTGGCATCAGTGGAAGATAATTTATCTTGCTACATATTACAAATAATTCAGTTATTTTACAAATTAATTTATTAGAGGAATAACTAATGCTGAAGTTGGTCTAAATAATTACGAACCAAAAAAAGCATATAATTATTATTTTTTCATTAGTAATATTTATTGTAAACTTTGAATACGTAAATGAATTTATTTTTGAACATTTTTTACGCCGTTTTACACTGCCTAAGAAACTGGGGTAATTATTTTTGTACAGTGCCTTGACGTGTTTATGGTAATTTCAACAAAAATAATTATGATGTCTTTTTGTTGCTAGCTTTTAACACAAGATAAATGTTTATGTATTCTATTTTCAATATTTCAAGGAGTATAATATTTTAGATAAAAACAGCTTTTACTCTCTCCTGCCCATTTTATTTGTGCGCACGCATGATCTGTATTCCGCTAAAATGGAACCGCATCTCCTATAATAATATGTTTACTGTATAAACAAATGACACTGGTAAATCCCATTGTGAACTCTGCCTTGTAACAATGTATGAAAGATTCGCGCGAGAATTCCCTCGTCAAATTCTCATTTCGTATTTATGTTTCGTCACGCATGTTAAGTTAGGTAGTAATAAGAAATTCGTGCGTATCATTCGTGTTCGCGACTTTCATTCGATGTAATTAAACGCCTCTCCGCGTCGTCTTAAAATGCCAAACGAAGTGAAACAGTATTACGAACAATATCTCAAAATATCGCTCTATTATGTTAATGTAACGGCCGATTACGGCATACTAAAAATTGTGAAACAAAATGATTTTTGATTCGTGCAAAATCGATGCATTCTAGAGGTTGTGATTCCTTGACGTTCTGACTACGTTAATCTCAAGATATTGTTTCGATTACCCTAGATTCTCGTGATGTAAAGGGTTATAAAAAAACGTATTAAATCAAATATATTTTCAGATAAGATTACTGAATGTATCGATGGCCCAGTTCCATAGTACGATAAGTCAAAAATTTTTGATTTTTTAGCCATTATATTTGAACACCGCTATTCTAAAGTTCCACAAAAGTACACCTTGTAAAATGTGCAGGTATTCTCTCAAAAGGTAGATATTTGCGTATCGAAATCGGCAAAATTAAATAATTTCTCAGCTCCATATACATACATATCAAAATATCGTATTGTGGAAATATATTTTTGTGAATCGTGGCGTTCCATAAAGAAGCAACCTTTAATCCTGAAACTATAAACTATTGACGCCCTATTTGAATAAAAAAGTAACACAAATAATAAGCTATTTATTGATTGAATTGGCATTTACTTGGTAGAACTCCATTATAATACGATAAAATAACAAAGTATTTAGTTCTACAAAGTTTTTGCTTAGCTATATATAAAATAAGTTTAAGTATAGTTCTGACGATGGCGTAAATTCCGAAATAGCTATCAACTACCTGGTAAAAATTTTGTAGAACTAAATACTTTGTTATTTTATCCTATTACAAATAATAGGCCATCATTTTTTACGATTCAGTTTAGATGAGTCAAAACTTTGATCGACCATATCTCAAAACTACCAATTTATGGTTGTATCACTATGGAACTAGGCTATCGATTTATGAAAAAACAATATGAGGAAACACATGCCATCAAAATCACTTCTGAATTACGGAAAGTAGTGCGATCTATCGTCCGCGATATACTTCCTGCGGCTGATTTTCCGCGAATCAATATTTAAATGTGAATGATTGGAAATAATTTGGAAATAATGTAATCTTTTCAGTCGAATCCACCTTTTTTAAGAAGCGAATTATTACTAAAACTACTCTTAGGTGTTAATAAAACTGTATTTACTTTTAAGGAGTTAACTGTCTATTCTTGGTGGAAAGACATTATATTTTAAAAAATAAAACACAATTTGTTTGTGTTAATAAAACTGTATTTATATCATTGGAACTAATTTTTGTTTTATTAGTTACTTGAAAATCATATACGTTTAAATTAATGAGAAAAATTGTTGGTATATCCATACATGAAGCTTACTGGAAAACTGAACCACTTTTGGCTGCAACTTTCTCCTTAGGCTGCAACTGATATCTGTCAGAAACAATTTGCGTTTCTCACCGAAAAGCAATATGAATATCAACAAAACCAAAAACCTGGTCCCTTTCCAATTGTGGACCAGTTACGGATGGACGGTCAGCCATTATCTTCGCCTCTCGTGAGATAGCGATGCGATTCTTTTCGATAGATATAAAAGCGAATTTGATAACACCGTAGCAGTTTTTACGTCAATGTGAAGTGAAAACTTGTTTTGACGTATTGCTCGTTTTGTAGTTGCGACCGTAAAAAGCCAATTGTCGGCAACGCGACCGGCAAAATCGCTTTTAAATGGAGCATTAAATGATTTGCAATATTTGGTTGTAAACTTTGCGAATTTGATTGTGTTGAAATACATTCTTTTTGTCATTCAAAAGTTACTTATTTCGACAATACTATTATTATAAATCAACAAACGACTGATATTATTAAGTTATAAATTAATATTCTATACTCAATACGTTTCGGAATATAATTCCCCAATTGAAGAACTTTTTGACAATAACGAACATCAACAACGACATTTTATTCAGTACGAAATATTTTAGTAAAGGTAAAATAAGGCTATATTTAAAAAATAAAACATAATTTGTTTGTACTACTGCCACTTGATGTTTATAATGACCAGGACCGGTTTCGTCCATTACGAGCATTATCAACTGTGTATGTTGTGAACAAATTGTGTTTTATTTTTAAAATATAATGCCTTTCCACCAAGAATTGACAGTTGAATAAGAAATAAGTGTATTTTGTTTAAGTGCGTTCATGCTGTGCGCAAAATATTAGCAATTTCTGAGGAGCTTGTGTAGGTTGTCTTACGGAATATAGTTGATATCAGAAAAGTTAAATAGTCACTAAACACAAAAAACACATCTTTCATAAAATTATTTTACCCGCACACAGTATGCAAACGTTATGGTGCGTCCACATTTGAGCATTTTTCTGGGCTATACGTCATGATTAACTCAGGTGTGTAGTTTAATGATTTGTTTTGCGAGCGTGGTCATGGCTCAAAAGTTCGAGCAAATAAATCATGACGCATAGTGCGCAAAAATGCTCAGATGTGAACACAGTTTTAGAGTGAATTGATGAGGCAAAATTCTTGGAAAGGCAGGGGAAGACAAGAGTATAAATCTTCGAAGTTTGGTAATAAGGCCGTAAGAATTAAAAAATCGTTACTTTTCAGTAGAGTGATATGACTTAAATCCCTTTATGCATAATTTTAAAGATATTAAATGATTATCTATTCAAGGTGGTATCTATATTTATGGCGAGAGACGGAATCAAAATAGATTGTCTGATGTTTTGTGGCCATATATTTTAACATATTATTTTCTCGAAATAATAACCGTAATTGACAAAAGCATCCGTAAGGCATGTCGAATTATACGCAGTATAATTCGAAGATTTAATTTAAAAGTCAAAAGTACATATGTCTTAATGTCGTATGGCAACAATTTAAAAATAATATTCTCTTTTATTGTAGCAAAAAACAATATCTACAGTATGACCGTAATGATGGACACATTTTGTGTGTTGATAAAATATAAATAATCACCGTTTTCTTTTTTTGAAGATTATCGGAATTGAGAAATATTTCCCAATTTATTAATGTCAAAATGACAGAATGGACTCATTTTTTTTCTGTTGTAGTAAGGAAATAATGTTAAGAAATATTTGACCTTATTTAAAATGCTGATTTATTCGATATTGTGACTTAGAATTAGCTCTGCATTGCATTATTAAATATATTTATGTGTATTGCATACATTTTGAAATATATATATATATATATGATTTAATTAAACACCGATATATATATATGTTTATAAATATGAATTTGGTCCATTGAGTTCAAAGCAGTTTATGTAGTTATTAGAAAATGTTAAGTAGTAATGAAATAAAAAATCGACGGTGTTTTGCTCAATTAATGTTCAGGAGAAAGTAAAAACCGTTTTTATCGAACACATTATATGGTGAGTTGCGATATGAATCTTTGAAATGCACACATGTAAATTTTCATGTTTGAAGATACGAGACTATACGTAGAGAGGGTCGATATAATAGTGACTTAAATCATGTCGGAGGTCAGAAATTTTAAACCTCAAACCAATGTAAAATGACGTTTCCCTTTCAGAAAGTGGTCAATTTATTTTTCTGATTTACATCGTTTGGCCGATACCTGCTCTGTCGTCTTTAAAATGAGATCCAATCATTAACTCATTTTCGTATATTTTGAGGGTTACATCAATCAGCCAAAACACAGTCGATATGCATACTATTTTTTTATCACAACAAACCAATAAAATTCTTGTTGAACTAATTACTTTGTTATTTTTAACCTACTAAAATTCTACCGAGTTTAATGCCAATAGAATCAAGGACCGTATTGTAATACAGTTAATATCCAGAATGAAAAGAATATTTTAATTAATTTTTTGTAGTCGCACTATAGGCAGTGGAGTTACTCGAACACCTGTCAGGAAAATAGTAATCTTCTCGATGGGCTATTGAAAATTGAATGGTCGATATATTCGCAAAGGAAAAAAAAATATCTAGCAAAGTGGAACACGTTTTATCTTCGGCCTACGGTGGCGATCGAAACGAGGTGTTGCTCACAAAAATAACTGTAAGACCTTTGCCCACAGATTCCAAATCGATTATTAATATATTATTAAATGTGGCAACTAAATAGCATTATTAATTCATTTGAAATTTGTGTAGAATTCTATTGTCGTTGATTAATTCTTTTTGACTTTTGGTCTACGCTGTCGTGTGATAAAGAATTTGAATACTCAAATAGGATCATTAATGAAATATATATTTATCTAAAAGGAATGAATGTTTGTAATGTTTTCATCTCTCTACACGTATCTGGAAAACGGAGCATAACAAGTTCTTTCTTATTATCATTCGTCTTTTCTTACCTCCTCCAAAGAGTTTGGTTGACACATTGAAAATGATATTATTTCCAACATCTTGTTTAACCCGATGAACGCGCCGGACATGTTTACATTTTCAAGACTTTATCTCGTATTTCCGGACGAACTAGAATGCAACACTTGAAGATATTTGCTTTAAAAAATAACTCAAACCTTTAACTAGAGAAATTAGGCAACAGATCATGAAAATGTCAAGTCAAGAACACAACGAAATATATTTTTGAAAAGAGGCATCGATTACTTTTGAGGTGTTAACTGTCAATTCTTGGTGGAAAGACATTATATTTTAATTGTGTGTAGTACAAACAAATTGTGTTTTATTTAAAAAAAAAAAAAAAAAAAAGAGCCATCGATATTCAGTCTTTCGATAGTCTGCCGATACGCAGCATTAATCGTCAACTCTGTGTATTATACATACTTATGCGGCTACGCGCTTGCTTATGTTTGTGTTGGCAGTGTATATGAACACCCTCCGTAGCCATTTTGATTGTAAAGTCGTAGATTAAATATTTTTCAGCTTCTTCATTTTACTTACACAGTGCTTTAAACGTCAGTGTCAGTGTTTTAACAGATCAACTGACTGAATATAAATTGTGCGAAAACGACTCGCACTGTGAGGGTTAACAAAGCGTCTGCTGTATCTCTTTGTTGCACAAACCTCGGATCAGAAACGGTATTTTTTTGACATCTTAATGAAAAGCAACATATATGTATAATAGCGAATAGTTGCTTAGCAACCGCTCCATATTAAAATAATCCGTCATGTCGTAATAACAATTCCATCTGTGTTGAATTTGCTTAACAACTATTAATATGTTATATTAGTTTATACTATAAAAATTTTCAATATTTAAAATTATGAAACTTAAAACAGTGAAATCCTCATTTCGTGGATTTTACAAGAAGTATGCGTAAAAGAAAGAGGAACGTGTTACATTAACTAATATAAGCGATACCTATCATGGGCGAAGACGGGTTAAAAACTAGTACTAAATAAAACCATATTACGCGAAATACTCTCTAAGATTTTAACACTAATGAATGTCATTTCGGTTCTATTTTTAATGTTTTTGACTTTTATTCAGATATTCAAAAACTAATCCGCCTCGTATGTTAGAAATCTCTGGCGTAACGGACCGGCCTGCCGTCGATATCCCTCGCATAAAAAACGGCCAAGACACCGGTTTTGTTTTTAGTGGCAACACAAAAATCGTTCTGGGTTCTGTCTCACTTCCTAGTTTGCGCAATAATAAGTAACTGTATATATAGCTCGGATTTTGTTCATTATAAAGGCAGCTTTTTTCATTTGTCATCGAACTTGGCGTATTATATTTAAAAGGTGCAATTATTTTAGATTGCTATTACGTGCGACCCGACACAAATATAATTTTATTGTGTGCGCTGTAAAATTTATTGTGCACTCAAAGCGGATACGTTCGCCTGATTGGAGGTTTGGTGGTTGAAATTTGTAACAGGAAAATCGTCGTCATGATTGCATGGTACATGTCTGTTATTCTACCACACAAAATGATTTGAAGAATCAGGAATCCTTTGTAATTAAATTTCCTACAAAACTGTATTGTTATTAGCGAACTTTGGTAAATTTTCGGGTAGATTTTAACTCAATGCGAAGACTGAGACTCACGTTTGTACTCGGTCAGAACTAAGTGCCACATATTCAACGCATGCATTCTGCGTTAAGGTTGCGAGTCATGGCACCTCACTAAAGCACAGGGTAACCGAATACTAGAGCTACTTTATTAGGAACTCGGAGGTAAGAGAGGGAACGTACAAGCCTCTTATTACGTCCAAAATAAAAAAAAAACGACGATGGACCTGGCATGGATATGTACTGCGGATGCCCCAGGGTTGCTTGAATCCTGCTTGTTTCTTCTACCAACTGGATGGATTCCGTCGCCCTGGGAGGCCGCTGATGACCATCCATAGGACGTACTCGGCGGAGCTACGATACGCTGGGATGACCTGAGAGGAAGCAAGAAGTCTTGCGGGGGCAGAAAATCTTTGAGAAACCTTGTAATGACCATACGTTCCAAGTAGCAAGCGGATATGGTTAAAAAATGTCATATACTATAATTTTTCCGGCGAATTTCTTTGCAACTCACGGTTTGTTTTTAAATATGGAGAATGAGGAATTATATTAAATATTTTTTTGCCAGGAATGTATTAGAAGAGATTCATCAAGTTTGGCTCCTTGTTCTCTAGTGTGCTGGAAGTTAAATAATAAATAATGATGACTATAATACTAAAAAAATAAGTTTATGACTTATTTTTTAGGAATTGAGTTGCATTCGCTTTCCATATACGGATTATAAGGACAAATCATTTAAATGGTTTGTTTAATATTAAACTTTTACGTATAATTAGCAAGTCGTTGATTCAGCGGCCGAAACTGTTTCCATGCATTTGTCTTAAATTTAGAGGAATTATCATATAGTGTATATCCATTAAATTATCAAACAATTTATCACTATCGCAGTAATTCGACGCAATTATCATCCGCCAAAACAATTAGGAATTGTCAATAATCTGTATGCTGAGGAATAATATATTCAAAGAGTAATTAGCGACATTAAACTAATTATGAGTACAATGACAGTAATAATAAAAATATGCCAGGGTGTCAGTCGAGTGGTAGTCGGCTTCGGTTGCATTACTCACGGGCTCGAATCCTATACCGGAGAGTTATTGATTTGCGTTCGAAGAAATTTATGGATGTCTATTAGTTAACCACGAGTCCTGCTGTAGACCTAACCTAGAAGGTCTACGAAAAATGTGAGCTTGAGTAGCAGGCAGTTTTCGTAGACAAACTTTTGTTGATCCATTAAATGTCGATATGCTCAACACATTGGAAGCGAATATGGTTAAAAATGAAATAAATGTACACATACAATGAATGATTGGACCAGCATAGTATTTGCTTTATCTATAAGGGACGAACTAATTAATAATACTGTAGATTGGAGAAAAACCAATTGCGTTTTTAAAATCATTATTTTTAATTAGTTTTTTTTTGTAAATTTTAAATAAATCTTATTTGCTGTGTTAAAATTTACTGTCTGTACAAATAATCGACGATTTTTTGGCCAATTGACGTAACCCTCAAAATATACGAAAATGATTTAATGATTGGATCTCATTTTAAAGACGACTATTATATCGACACTCCCTACGTATAATCGCGTATCTGCAAACATGAGAATTTACGGGAGTTCATTTCAAAGATTCATAACGCAACTCACCATATAATGTTTTCGATAAAAATAGTTTTGAACAATTTCAATTTTGAGGGTTACATCAATTCGCCAAAACACCATCGATTTTGAATTTCATAATGCCCGTCGGGCATTATTAATGTGGATTACATTGTTAAAAAAAAGTGTGTCGAATGAAATCGAATGTAAATTTAATTACGCTCCAATCAATAGCCGAATTGGAAACAATGGCCCAAATTGGAAGCAGGCCATTAATGCCTACTGCAAATATCGAAAAAGTGACATGTCATTTTTAATTGCCATTGGTTGCCTTGAACGCATTCTTTCAAATACTACTCTTCCGTTGTAAGTACATACACAGTAGAGGTCTGCAAGGGCCCGGGCCTGGCATGTGGGCCGGGTAAACACAATTTACATCCGTGCTCGGGCCGGGCCCGGGTACGAAATTTAATTAAAAAGAAAATATTTCGGATTATGTTCGGGTCATGAGTCATCAATAAAGCAATACTATTCATAACTTAACTTATGTACTTCACATGTGTTATGAATAGCGTTAGAAATGTGGAAACAATAAGATATATTATTTGAATAGTATAAATGAATATCTATATTGAAAAAAAATCGAGCCGAGAGAAATAAATCAGAGCTTCGGTTCGGGTTCGGGTATCAAGTATGATATTGAGACTTGTTCTCCGGCCGGGCCTGTAGATGACGGGCTCGGATTGGGTAATGTTACAAAATTTCGACCCATGCCAGTCCTCTCATACACAGCTCACGGCATTTTCGCGGCAATGAAACAAAATCTGCGTGTAGTTTTTTTTTTTACAAAAGTTTGTTGATTATCAATAAAAAATTGCGAACCAAAAAATGCTAAGGTAGGAATCACAGTATTTGTTTCATTGCTCAGGATATGTTTTTTTACTGTTAACTGTACTTTTTTATTCGTAGCGCCGGGACGGTATTGCACTTCGCAACAAAAAAAATATACTTCCTGGCAATTAACGTGAAGGATTTTTTCACAAAGGTGTACGCATATATAAAAACTTACAAGTTATTTGACAATTGACATAAGTAAAACTCAAAATTATATTTACATATAGGCTTCTATAAATTTGTCGGCTATGTGGTGCAGTGGTCAACGACGTTGGCTACAGTTACGGCTGTATTGGGTACAAGTCGCGGTGCTGACAGTTCCATAAATTAATTTTACAATTGATTTATGGATTTCTGTTCGTAAGCATGGATGATTGTGATGTCTAAAATTCCTCCCACCCATCCGATTCTGAAAAAATTAGCGTATCACTAGTCATATCCTTCTATCCCTACTCTCTTCGAAAAAAGAGAGGTTGAGCAACTGAGTAGCACGAAGTTCTCGCAGGAAACATCTGATGAGATACCTCTATTAAAAGGCCATATGCTCCACGTCGGAAGCTGACATGGTAAAACAAACATATAATATAAACCATCCATAGTAATAAACTGCAACAAGTAATATATTATACGTTAAATAATAACATATAGTAATTATTATTAGTTGTGTGTTGCGCCTGTTAGTTAGTATTAACTCCTTTTTTAAAAACATAAGAAGCTGCCAATTTCATATCTTGTGTTAAGATGTAAAGTTGAATTAACCACTCAATGAATCACTCATTGAATCACTCAACAATTTGTTTTTGATACAGATTAGTGACAAATCATTATTACATAATCATAGGAAATTTCAGTTTCTAATAATTCAAACTTCCAAATTTGTATCGGACTTCCAAATATTTTCAAGTTATCGTAGTACACCGCCGTAGCAATTGCCGTAGACATCGCAAATCTCCGAAAATATGCTGCTATATTTTTATATTCTCCTTTCTCCCTCGCTCAGATGTAAGAATTATTTACTTTCACTTGCTATTTGGATAATAAACAGTCGTAAATTTTATAGCGTCGTTAACACGTTCGATGCGGTGCACGGAAATCACGGATCCACCTGAGTGTCAATCTAGCGCCGCGCACTTAACTAGCATCACGTCGTTTTTTATTAGGGAAACGAAGCCTGACCTCGGCTTAAGCACGTCGTTTTGTAAACAGCTGTTACTTTTTATTTTCCATTTATGAAAATACACTAGAAATTGAAATATTTCACGGTCTTTTGATGTTTTGGCAAATAGACATTGACTTATTTTTAAGTGCATCATTTTGTAATACTCGTATTTGTTCTCAGCTAGACATAAACCTCGGATTATCGTATGCTAATATGTTTTATAAATGAAGATGATTTGCATTATTTTAGTGTTTTTTAATGGATTCGACATTTTTTTTGTTAAAATATATTCTATTATGTGGGATCACTTTATTTTTAGTGAAAGAATTTGTTTTTTGTGGAATGTATTTGTTTGTATTTGGAAAGTGAATATGATCTAAAGAAAAGTGCATTTGATTGTAAGCCAATTTATACATGGGTTTTCTCTGATGATTACAGTTTACTATCATTTATTTGAAAGTAAGCTTTTGTCTTCAAAATATATTAAGTTTAAAAAAAAAACACAATTTGTTCGTACTAATTCGACATGTTTATAATGATCTGGACCGGTTTCACTCATCATCAATTGATAATGATCGTGATGAGTGAAACCTGCCCTGATCATTATATACTTGTAGCATTAGTACAAACAAATTGTGTTTTATTTAAAAAATATAATGCCTTTGCAACAAAAATTAACAATTAACACCTTAGAAGTGAAAATATATTAAAATTAACAGTTTACAATTCATAATAATGTGAATATCTCAAAAGCGCTATTTCGGACTAAGTACGTTTAATTATAGATAATAAATAAAAATCCTGCTTATATACTAATATTTAAAAAGTAATTAAGGCATTCGATTACCTAAAAGGTCGTCTGGTAATTAATGTGCAACGTTATTAATTGAAATGTCGAACGAATTATCTTAAATAACAAACAAAAGTCAATGCCAAAAAAATCTAATTCGCCTTGAATGAGGGAATTGGTTGTATCCGCTGCTAGTAAAATATTTGACCGCGCATTTTATTTGACATGCGATGTGTTACGTATCTCACAATGGCCGACTCCGCGCTTAGAATATAAACTATTACCGTAAACATTAACTCTCTTAGAATTTAACGAATCGACTTTCTATTTAAATTTAATCAAATAATTTGTAAAGGCTGTGTCAAGAGATCAGATCGTAAATGAGTGTTCAGAAATGGCATATTATTTGACAACACAATGAAAGTAAACAAGGTTACTATAATAAGTAGAAGAGATATCAAAATGGCATTACAGTAATTATTGTATTCGTACCACATACACAACATTGTGTATGTTTTTTTTTTATGTACAATTTAATGTGGAACAATTTCTATTACAAGTAGGGTTGCCAACACAGTCATTTTTACCCGGGTAATCCGTGCTTGGCGATCGTTCTTCAGACTCTTTTTCTTCTTTAACCTTTCCTATGTAAAATAAATCCACGCGCTACGGTGGAGTGTATTCAATACACATCTTGCATTTATGACTGATTATATATAAGTGGTTGATAGCCGGAAAAATAAGAATATTCACAGACATCGCTTAAATTTAAAGTTGAAGACGACACAGTCGACATGAAGTATCAAATCATATTTTATCCATGAAAACATGAAAAAACATCGGCCGACGACAAACTGTTACTGTTATTCTTATTACTATTATTATGTTATTAAATGCGCACATGTACAATGGAGGAATACCTAAAATCTAAACGCAGTATTTATTACATGTATAGAGATATTTTAATCATTATAAGCTATATGCACTAGATACACCTTACAGAAAAAGAAAAGTTAATCGTATTCCTCACAGGTGACGCTCACAGCAACTCCTTTTCTCTTGAAGATCCTTCGCCACTCCGCTGCTCTGATGGCCATCTGTAAGGTGAGGCCTGTGGCGTCATTCACTTGTTCACTCTAGCGAGTTGGGACCCTTCTGCGTTCCCTTCTGCCTTCGACCTTTCTGTGACGACGAGCCCCTATAGATGGTCGGTAGGCTTGTTGGGGATGTGGTCTGAAAAGTCAGGGTGATTAAAAAAAATCATTCATTCGTGGTGGGAGAACACAATACAATACTGGTGAAAATAATCTTGTTCTACCGACACTGCTCTTTGCCAGTATCTTCTACTGAAATATGAGCTGTAAGATGTCATGCTTGCTTCCTCGCAAAAAGGTGTGTTATGTTTTATTGATACCATGAATATATTTTTTTTTATTAAATCCGCCCCCCCCCCTATTCCACAAAAAAAAGATTTTCGTAGTGAGATCGGCACAATTTTGGCAACCCTAATTACGAGTGCTTATTTTTATGTTTATTACTGTCATTGAACTACTTTTTATAAATATAGGCATGATTTTTACACATGTCAAGGACACGTGATAAATTAATTTTGTAACTATGATCACTGCATTAGGATTTTACATTTTGAACGGTGTTTATAATGTAATTTCGCAAATATCAGTGTTTTGGAAGTAGAACACATGGCCTAGCAAATGTTACTTATAAATATTTTAATACACATTGCAAAAACATCTTAATTTGATAGCGGATATCGAATCGAAGAAATATCAAATTTGATATTGCAAAATGCACATCGATATTCCAACTCTCTAAAATTATACATCACTTAGTATCCTAATAGTTCTAAAATAATAACGTAGAGATGACTTCAACAAATCGATTATGTCAAATGATGCTGATAAAACAATTGTTTTATTAATTATTATAAAATAAAAATCACATTTATTTTAATTTGGCATCGTCAATAGTTGACGTTCATTTAATTTTATTATTCATAAATCCCACGTCTCACTTTTTTTGTTCGATTTTCAGAAAGCGTAATTTTGTTCTCTTATCTGGATCTGTCATCTCGGCGTGCACTTTTTGCGGTTTTCGGAACGTGCAGCGCGAATCGCGAAAACGGCGGCAAAAAAGAACAGGCGTAGCGGCCATTTTCTTCTCGCGGAGCGGTTGTGTCATTCGTTGCTGCCGAGAGGAAAAACACGATACCGTTGCAAACGCCACAATAATTAAGTTTCCCCGTTTGCCGGCTAAATAAGATCGCTTTTTGTTGTTTGTTTGTTTGTCTGATTGTTGATAACAATTTCCCTTTCGGGGCAGGCGCGTGGCAAATATTCTATTGTTTATGCAATGTTCGAATGATTTTATCAAATATTTCACGGCGTAACAACTCACTGAAGAAATGGTGGAGATAATATTTTTAACAAAGTATTAAAAAATTCACAGTTTCAATTTTACTTTATTCTCCTTGCAATGCAGGCACTGCTTTAATATTTATTCAATGCAATAAAAGAATGATACTCAGTTTTTGTTTATAAATGTAACATAAATAAATGACTAAGAACACTCAATGATATTGATATGATTTGAGGTTTGTGCACAAAAGAGATACGACAGTTTCTTTGGTAACCCCTCACAGCGCGAGCCATTTTTGCACGAATTTATTTTCAGTCAATCGATCTGTTAAAACGCTCACTATGGCTAAAAAAGATCAATTTCATCAGTAAAAATTAAAGAATTATGTGAGATATATATTAATTATCCCAGATACATCAAGAAGTAAACTAATCTCGTAGCATTCTCGCTTAAATAGATCAAAGAAAATGAAGAATATTTAATTTGCGACTTTGCAAGCAAAATGGCTTCGGCCAGTTTTCATATACACCGCCGACACGCACACAAACAATAGTAAAGCTGAAATTCGAAAGACTGAATATCGAGAGCTACTTTTAAACATATATTTTCTTGTGTACTACTTGACATTTTCATGATCTATTGCCTAATTTCTCTACCTAAAGGTTTGAACTATTTTTCAAAGCCTGTATCCAAAACTGTTTCTTTCTAGTTTGGCCGGAAATACGAGATAAAATCTTGAACATGTACACACGCCCAGCGCGATCATCGGGTTAATCCTTCTTGGTCTGATTCAAAACGTAAACTCTTCAGGTTTCAAAATGAGTAAATTGACACTTCTTCTGATTGATAATTAAAAAAGCTTTACATTAATTTTACGTTTGCTATGCAGAATTTGATAATACAAATGTTGTAAGCAAAAGATGTTTAATAAGTTACTAACAACTAAAAACTGTTTTGAGTATCTCATTAAAACCTTCATGATTATTGTGACGTGATGCATTTACCAAGTAACAGAACGGCATTCGATTAAATCTTCATTTTTATGGTAGAACGTAGAACAATGTTCTGTCCTTTTGTGGAAAGGTGCACGTTTTTCGCAACAAGAAGATCATGCGTGGAATGATCAAATGTATTAAATATTACCTAACTGTACATTTCGTATGCGAGATGGCATTTTAAAGCGAAACACAAATTTATCACTCGCTTTTCCACGGAATAATTTAATGCACCGTGCATTTGAATCGAAGCGACAGACTTGCGAAATAAGAAAGAATAAATCGTCGCCACTTATCGTAAAACTAAGTGTTACACTTAACTATACAGTCAACTTAGGAAAGAAAAATGTCAAGTATTCACAAGCTTTATATGT
Source organism: Himalopsyche phryganea (assembly GCA_022494535.1). Lineage (NCBI taxonomy): Eukaryota > Metazoa > Arthropoda > Insecta > Trichoptera > Rhyacophilidae > Himalopsyche > Himalopsyche phryganea. Next base: position 1,066,867 of record JAGVSL010000129.1, read on the forward strand.
TTGTATATTTTTATTTTCCTATATTGACGACGATTTCTTTTATTAATTAGACGTAAATTGTTTTAAAAATGTCTACATTTTTTTAATATTCATGCAACTTCAAAAATCGTGTTTTTCGTCCGTGGCGCAGTTGGCAGCGTCGCGGGCTATGGCTACCGATGTCTCGGGTTCAATTCCCGGTGCGGACAGTTTTCTTAAATTGATATTTCAATCGGTTTATAGATTTCTGTTCGTTGTCTGAGTGTTTGTGTTGTCTAAAACTCCCTCCTCACCCACTCATCTCGTCATCTCTCTCACTAGTCCTGTCCTAGCCCTATCCTTCTATCCTTACTCTCTTCGATAAAGAGAGGTTGAGCAACTGAGTAACAAACAGTTCTCATAAAAAAATCTGATACCTCCATTAGGAGACCATATGCTCCACATTGGAAGCGGACGTGGAAAAAAAATTGTTTCTATTTATTTTAAAAGGTTTATAATGATAGTTCATGAACCAACTGTTTTATATACCTTGTAATTGTTTACATTCAATTTTATATAGATAGTCTTGTTACGATTGTATTTATATCAGTTGATAATGCTTGTGATGAGCGAAACCGGCCCCGATCACCGAGAATTTACAGTTAACACTTTAAAAGTGATTAATTTTTGATTATAAAGGCAGCAATTTGACGTTGTCCGGGCGCGTATTGATTATGTTTATGATAATGCAATATGGGACCAAGTAAGCTTAAATGATATTTTAAAAGAACAGCTGTCTTTTCTTTATAACGTTAACCTTCCAAACGTTCTTTTTGAAACCATATCCGCTCCCGGGGTGAATAAAATGGAACCTATGGAAAGCAGTAAGATAGAAGTTTTGGACTTTTTCGATCGTATAAAGTGGATGAGAAGGGATAAAGATATTACATAAATCAATGCCCGTGCAAACAAATCTGTTAATGTTTGTAAGAGTCTATACGGGGCTGCATACCCTTTACCGAAATAGACGCTCAGCTACGGCGAAGGTTATTCATCTCTAAGGTAAACAATGATTCTAATTCTTACATTAAGTCTCTCCAAAACAAATGATTCTTCGCCAGCTAAAAGTTCTATAGTAGAAATACTCCATTGAGTAAAAGGTATTAAAATGAATAGCTTAGAGTTTTTATAAATTAATAAAATCATTTACAGCTATGAAGGATTAGCAAATAACATTTTAAATATAACAGGTGGCTCACCACTACTAAATTTATTTCCTTGGGATGGGATTTTCAGCTGCAAACACTAGTAATTTATTTGTAATTAATAATGTTATGGTAATTAATTTCTCAGTGTTTATGTCTTATCCCCCCCCCACATCCAGTAGAATGGAATAAAACTCATCTTACCCTTTTTTTAATGTAAAAATTAGAATCATTGTTTACCTTTGAAATAAATAACCTTGCGATATGGTTAGTCTGAAGGTGCTTCTTATTCGCGTGACGCTAGTGATAAAACCATTGGAGTAACAAAGTTGTCAATTTAAATTTTATATTAAAGATGAATTTCCACAAAGTTACCGCCGAATTCATAGAAAATAGATAATATTTCTAATAAGTTATTTTTGTCAATAAAAAAAACAAGATTACATTACTAAGAAAATTTCTCAATTTGTTGTATTTTCATTTGTGTTTGTTATTTATCAAATATTAAATTTCTTCAATGATATTACGTTATCGAAATCCTTTGATCCACTATCACGGAGTTAGATAGTGAACGTTCAACAATTTCGTGATAAGTATGAACAAAAGGAATGTTACGCGATACAAATTCGCTGTTAATGAAATATTTCGGCCTGATTCCTACGCTCTGCGTGGGCAGCCATGATGCGATATTGCAAACGGCGGCCTAGAGCCAATTTTTTTTATAGACACCTACTTACATGAAGGTAAACAAAATTCACACTCAATTGTTGAACGATCTGTCACTGACAGATACATTATTATAGACTGTTTTGTAAACGAGTTTTAATTTCTTGATTAGAATTAGCCATTTAACGAGTGTACGCCCTAATCAAGAGCATGTATCTTCGAAAAGATACTTTCATACATTGATTTTTGGTGGACTTTGATAAGCTTTGACTGAGGCGTGCTGATGAGGATGATGTTTCTCAGGTTTTTAGCTGCAGTCAAAACACTGTAGTTCAGTCAAAGTAATCTTTATTGTAGTTAGTTTAATATTACACAAAGAATATAAAATTCAAAAAAAAACATAATTACAATAAACACGCCAAAAAATTGTAACCCGCGTAAAATTGGTACACTGCGAAAAATGTGTCAATTCTAGTCATTGCGCCAGGCCAAAGTACGCTCGCGCGCTTCCACTCAGGAGGATCGACCGAAGAATTTAAAATGGTAGGGTCTTTGTTAAACTTCCGAGTACTTGAGGTCGATCCCTATACCTTCAACTGATATACCACTGGCTACATTCAAAACAATACCAGGCAACGTTGCCAAAATGAAGCGACGCTTATAAATTGAAACACTGTTGTCTTTTATTATCGCTGCTAATTGTCTTGGTGAGATGATTCGAGTCTAGTTCTAAGCAAAGTTCGCGGCTGGGCCGCACCAAATACTATTGGGTATTGTCAACTTGTATGAAAACGCATGTTTATCTGTTATTTTTTCATCCCTTTCAACTCACTCCGTATCGTACTAATATTATATATATACATTTACCGACACTGACAAAAGGGTAAGCATCTGTCTTACATCCAGTTCTCTTAAAATTTTGTATGCTGAAATACTTTTTTAGAAGTCCATATGTTCCACTTGGGAGTGAATGTGATTAAAAAATCCGTTGAGCGTTTAAATTAAATTTCGGTGATGCTGTTGCACCCGATGGCTAAAATTTAATATACTGAAATATGCAGTCCTACTGCAAGAATCCTAGGTCCTAATGACTCAAAATTATGATGCTTGGCTGGAGGGGCAACTGGATTCTTATCTTCAATTCAACTCGTTTTTCCATTTAGTCTTCGCCGTTAAATTCTTCAACGATTTCCGGTGATGTTCTTCATAACTTCACACGCCCATCGATTAGCAGTAAGCCTCTGGCTGAAAAGTAATCACATCCGCTATTATCTGGAATATCTACACTACGCGTCTCACGAAATGGCCATATTTAATAATCATCAAAATGGCACCCGTTTGAAATGCGTTTCGCGGGCTTCGAAATTTCGAACGCGGAACTAATCGCGCGTATAGAAACCAAAATTCTATGATTTACAATGTTTACCGAGTGAAAGCTACCTTGCCTCAGTCATCTAAATTATATTATCTTTTGCGGACTCTTCACTAAGCTATTTAATCAAATGATGATTGTCTCAACGAAAGAGACATAAGCTTCTCAGCTTCTTCTTCTATCTTGCATCAGAACCATGTCGATCACTTAATTTTGATGACTTTTGAACCGTTAGGTTGATCTTTCCGCTAATGCAGGGATGCCAAAGAACTCTGCGAAAGCAAAAAGATTTTAGTGTTATTTATATTAATAATAAATTTCCTTCAATTAATTTTAAACTTATAAACGCACATTTTACGTACTTAGGAACAATAATTGTTATATGTCAATATGATTCTGTACGAATAATTACTCTTTATTCAAAGATTTCATCATTAACCAGGATTAATAATATGCTATAAAAAACTAAAATTGTCGGGTCCATAACCGAGTGGTAACTGGTCTTGTGCTATCGTTGTCCTTCGTTGCGAAGTCAAGGGTTCCAGCCAAACGAATACTTAAGTAAAACCTTTAATGCATTGATTATTCAATCGATTTATATCCAACTGCATGGAAGAATGCAATCTTGTCAAAGTTTTCATTTCCTGTCTTTCGTTTCTTTTCTTACTGTATCCAAAAAGAATGTTCGGTGAACAACTTACTACTAGTTCTTGTTAAACAACGCATGTTAAGATGCTTCACATTAGGAGCGGACTTAACAATAGAACACGATTTTCCAACCATATTGAAAGTTCTTGCTATTTGTAAATAAATGAAACGTTAATAATTGAAACGGTTCTATTTGCTTGATAAAATTAAAACGTTGCCGCATTATTATATACCGGGACCTGTAATGGATTGCTTTCTCTTTAAGTGGTTATGAAAATCTTGATTTCGCGGGATGGAGTTTTTTTGTTGATTGTGAACAGCAATGATTGTGTTATTGTTATTATGACAGCCCTGTGCTACGGCCTTGTTGAATGTTGTTTGTTGTTTTCATTTTTCGGCCTTGCTTTGCTCTCTCTCTCCAGTTGCCGGCCGCTTCGTTTATCGGCCACTATAGTATCATTTGAACCCCAGTGCTCGTAAACCTTTCACACCTGCGGGCCGGCGAAAACAGTAGAATAAAAAACAATTATTTTAATAGTATTTTGATTGAAGGCCGGTCTTGAATCCGAATAGTCGGAGCTCTTAAAAATTCATCCTATTTAGTTGCAGTATCCACGGTATCGAACGTCCGATCGGATAATTTAACAAATTGATTTTTCGATCGATTTATGGATTTGTATTGCATGTTTGTGATGTAAAATTTGCCACTTTATAGTTTTGCACTGCGGCTTTAGGATCCATACATGCTAGTATTATACACAAAGCTTATTAGTGTAGTAAAAAGTGCAAAGTACATTCTCTCCCTCGTATCTGGTCTTAAATCCATGCGTAGTGAGTGGTAATGGCTTACTATTAGTCCTTTTTATCCCTAAACAATCCTCACCTTCTCCGAAAAACATACGTTGAGGAACGCCTAATTCCTGTAAAACAAATTCTGCTGAGATGTTGTGCATGGACTTTATATGCTCCACATAGGTATAGATGTACCAATTTAACTTGGCCGCTAGTGAGGGCGCCACCGTCACGTTAGGAATGTTGCCATACTCAACAAGAACTGAAATTTCAATAAATTCCAAAACTGATATTTTAGCGACGGTAATTAAAAGTAGACAAGATATTTATTTTGCATAAAATGGTAATTGGAGAAATTTATTCTTAACTGAAAATTCTAGTTCCAAATCCGGCGGCAGCCAAGTAATGTTGGTAATACTATAATGGAAGTGACTATTTAATATCAGTTTTAAAAATGTTATTACAATGTATTATGGGTACTGAGCGGTGATAATGTTTTCACGGACCGGCAGAAAAATCGGCGGACCAGTGATTGAAAACCACAAGTGTAACGCTGTGAGTACAAATGATAATAAATAAATTACAATACAACAATTTTGAATGCTAACACGCATGAGTAACGACAAGGAATGTACGCAATTTACCAAGTTGCGTTATGAATTCTTATTTTGCAACAACGCTTTCAATGTTATGTTTTTTTTTGCTGAACGTTTTCGCGCCAAGGCAAAGCAAACAAACTATCAAGAAGGCGTAATGTTTTTGATATTTGATATGGAAAGAGTATTGCGTGTGAAATGACCCGTGTATTGAAATAGTGACCCCTTCAACCGACAGATCAATATTTATCGTAAGTTACTATAGTATTACCAACATTACTTTGAACTAGAATTTTCAGTTAGAATAAATTTCTCCAATTGCTGTTTTATGCAAAATAAATATCTTGTCTACTTTTAATAACCGTCGCTAAAATATCAGTTTTGGAATTTATTGAAATTTCAGTTCTTGTTGAGTATGGCAACATTCCTAACGCAACAGTGGCGCCCTCACTAGCGGCCAAATTTAATTGGTACATCTATAGTTTCTAGGTATTAATACAACTTGAGCAGTTTCTAAATGGCAGATTAATGTACCCTTGATTATATATTTTCACCAATACAATGTGATTATTGGTCACAGTGGTTTGAAAATGAAAGAATAAAAGTAAGTTAAGGTACATTTTTCAATTAAGTTAGGTATAAACAGCTTTAGTTTTGGCAAGAAACGAAAAAGTACTCAATGTGCCTTGGAGAAATACACATGGACCTCGTATAACACGGCTGATGGATTCTGACATATTTTTGTACAACACTCTTTATATAACACGATTTCAGCATTTTTTGTAGAAAATTATTCTACTTATAACGGAAAGAAGTTTGAAGTTCAAGAAGGAATTACAACAGATCTTGTCCCTTTATCACGAAATACGTAAAGATTTATACGCTAAAAGCAAAAAATCGCTCATTATAGTATTTTAAAGTCTAAATCGAAAAATACCCCAGAGTCCTATGAATGAATGATCTAGCATACCGATGCTAATAAAGTTTTTTTCAATACATACATAAGTGTATATTTTTTCGATTGTTTGTTAAAAAATAAAGGATATTAACAATCTTAATCCCTAATTTTGTATGAACTTCAAACCTCGGATAACACGACGTTTTTGTGGAACAATATAACCGTGTTATACGAGGCCCAAGTGTACTGCATAAATGGGTTATATTTACGCTAGTTTTGGCGTCCTATGTGACACATAAAAACAATAAGATTAATTTAAATGTGTAGTGAGGCATTATTATCTTTTCATCTGAAATTACATATCGTTTTACTATGCTATTAGCGTATTTAATGTCAGTCATCGAAGATAAAAAATAATGTTGTTCGGTCATCTTGGATAGAAATGTCAAATGTCAAAAGTCACCATAAACAAAAATCATAGAACAAGCGACAGTGACAAAATTTTCGGCATCTCGTTTACTATCATCATTTTTTTGAGCAAATTTATGTAATATGTGTGAAAATAAATTCGTTAAACTCATCATATACTTCACGGAAGGCGATTGGACGCTTGTCTGTTATTTTTGATCAAGAATCACACATTTTCAACGTTCAATTCGCATGAATGTAGAATATGCCAAGAGCCCTTGAAACTTATTCCGTAAGCTAATCATAGATCGCTCTGAGGAAGTATTAGCGACAACTTGAAAACTAATCGTAAATTATTTTTTAGCACCCGCAAGATAAGTCAACAACTCTGAGATAAACATATATTATTATTACAAGAATGCCAGACGTCATAGGCTCGGCTCGCTTACGAAAAGTTACGCGGAACATAGGACATAAATAGAAGCACATTGTTGTTTTAAAAAAAATCGAGTGACATGCTTCCTAAGTTTAACGATATGTAAGATATTAGTAACTGAATATTGTGTCGGTAAATTGCAAAGTGATTCATTAAGATTTGGCTTAATCACTCCTGTACTGAACAAAAACGCAAAAGAGTATTGTTGATTTATAGTTGGTAGATAACCGCTTTTGAAATTTGCTCATTCTCATTAGAAATTCGATGAGATCTTATTGCAATTAAACTTAATTAAATTAGTTACTAAACCAATGGAATTTTTTTAGATCAGATCACGTAGTTTTTATGTGATAGAAAAGGTTATATAAGGCACGTAATTTAAATCAAAATTTTATGTTTTGTTGTACTATTATAGAATATTTTATTTGCTCGAAAAGGCACGTTTATAGAATATTGTGTTAGAATTAAGAACAGCATTTGCAGTCGAAGATAATTAAAGGTTTCAGAAATAAAAAAGATCTTTAATGTGTAATAAGTTTTTATGCTGAGGTTTGTTGGATGTACGGCAATGCCAGTGCAGTATAATCAATCAATTGTTGGGAGCTGACCATTTATTGAGATATTAACTGACCAAATAATTAGTTAAAATAAATATTGAATTATGTTTTACTTGATACAATGAATAATGTTACATAATAGAATAGTGATTCAATTGGAATTTAGTAGAGCAGAGATGCAAGAATATTATTGAGTGTTGTGACGCCATCGTCTGCAATTATGTATAAACAGAGCTCTGTTCCATTATAAATATCCGAAATAACCAGACATACCAAAATGCATCTAGTACGACCGCTGGTCTACTTCATATGTCGCTACGGCGTGGAGACACGGACTCAAAAAGCGAAACACAAAAACGGCTTGACGCATTTGAAATGTGGTGCTGGAGAAGGATGCTCCGTATACCAAGGACGATATTCTGAACGAGCTACAGATCCAGGATAGACTCTCGGCTGTTTATACAAGACGACTACTCGGCTTTTTTGGCCACATCGCCCTCAAGCCAACTGACAGTCATGAGAAGCTTGTAGTCACAGGAAAGGTCGAAAGTAGAAGGGGACACGAAAGGGCCCTAACTCGTAGCGACCAAGTGAAAGATACCACAGACCTCTCTATACCGATGGCCCTCAGAGCAGTGGATTGCACGAGCGATTGACGAAGGATCGTCAAAGGAAACATAGTTGTTGCTCACCAGTGAGGAATACGACTAAAGAGGAAGAAAAAGTTCCATTATACTATCTAACGATGGTACGTGCGGAGATAGATATCGACGAAATTAAATCTGATTACTTTCGTTACACTGAATACATTGTTAATTTACCATAGCGACATACCTAATAGTTTCTTTTTTGTTACGAACACAATGGTTACGTAACCAAATCTTGATTATTTCATATTGAAAATAATTTACATACCTCAGATGAACCTTAGCGAAGACTGCACCGAAAATCTACGCCAAAAATATCCATGACGTTCACCACGTCGTTGCTAGTAAATGAGTTATTTTTTTAGCGCAAGTTCAATCTCTTACGGATGTGACATATTGAGGTTACAAAAATTTCCTGCATGTCGTAAGCGAATTTGTATGTAAGTATTATTAAGTAGTTTTCTCCGCAAATAGGTCACGGAATTTCCCGCACTTTCACACTTAAAAACGGGTGACGTTGTATCAAAGAAAACATTATTAAAATACTACATTTGAGTATTCAGGCTTTGTCAACATACTGCTATCTCACTTTTAAGGTGTTGACTGTAAATTGTTGGTGGAAAGGGATTATATTTTAAAAATAAATAAAAATGTGGATGTGGTAAAAAACAAATTGTCTTTTAATTTTCAAATATTCTGCTAGATTCAGACTCTACGTCACTGTTTTCTTTATTTCTGCCGTGATATGATATTTTCAATCGACAGGGAAATAAACACAGGGAAGATTGATAAATAGATATAGTTAAGATTTTGACATGAAGTAACTGATTAACCCGATGAACGCGCTGGACATGTTTACGTGTCCAAGACTTTATCTCGTATTTCCGGTCAAACTAGAAGGAACACTTGTAGATATATACATTAAAAAATAGTTCGAACCTTTAGGTAGAGAAATTAGGCAACAGATCATGAAAATATCAAGTAGAACACAAGGAAATATATTTTTGAAAAGAGTTCTCGATATTCAGTCTTCCGAATATCAGCTATGAACTGCTGATACGCAGTATTAATCGTCAAAACTATGTGCTCGGCTAGAGTCAACGCGCGACAGCGGGGCGGGCGCGGCGTTTGAACTGAAATGCATAACATGCCTTTGTAATGTCCGTAGTGGTCCGCAGGGACTCGGCGTTCGCGCGTCTTGTCTTAAACGGTTTTGTATTTCAGTTTTCAACGCCGCCGAGCACTATGTATTACACATACTTATGCTACGCACCTTCTTGTGTGCGTGTTGGGGGTGTATATGACGACTGATCTCAACCATTTTGCTTGAAAATTAGTAGATTAAATATTTTTCAGCTTCTTTTCTTCGATTTATTTTGGAGAGAATCCGACAAGTTTAGTTTATTTCTTGCTCTATTTGGGATAACTAATATATATCCTACATAATTCTTCATTTCTTACTGTTGAAATTGCTCTATTTTTAGTCATAGTGATCGTTTTAACAGATCAATTGACTGAAAATAAATTCGTGCGAAAACAGCTCGCGCTGTGAGGGTTAAATAAGTATTTCAAAGAATATTTTCTAACAATAAGAGTCCATTTATGTGTTCCGTAATTATGAGGAATAGTTTTAACTGCCTGACATAAAGCATCGTTTTGCTAGTTTCGTACTTCGAAACAAATTTCTTTAGTGTAGTCGAAGAAAATAAGTCGACTAACTTGGACGTAAATATGTTATACGCTTGCTTTTTTTTGAATATGGACAAACCATGTCCCACTTACCCCATAAAATATCATATTTCACATTGTCGAATTTAATGTCATCTTCGATCTTTTGCGTTACCACGTTATTCCGGCGAAACTATTTACGTTGTCTACCCAGTGAGTCCTTGTGGTGTTACGGAAACTAAAAGATGTTGTTTCTGCTTACAGTAATCCTCTGGATTCTCGTCCGTTGAATTTATACAACGTAATTCATTTGTAATTGATTTTGTCCGATTCGTGACTCAAAAAAATCTATTTGAAAACTGTAAATGTATTCTTCTTGTATAACTCAGTTTTAAAAATTCCTGTTTTTTGTAAAAAACACATATTGACACAGCTCTGCGTAACTGTGCTAATGTTTTTTTTTTTACGTATAACTGTGAATTGTGTTGGTTTATTTAATTTTAATTGGCTAGTATTCTCATGGCCGAACGTATAATATTAAAAACGCATTACCGTCAAGGACGACTTGGTTTCTTTGGTTCTTTCATCAACTTAATTTGTTTTCGTATACATACTTACGATACAGTATGTATGTCTTTTTATGTTATTAAGCTTTCTCTATCGATATTTTCACTATTTCTTCATTATGTAACATTTCGAAAACATATTTTCCTATTGATTCTCTTCTTCCTTTATGGATATCCATTTTAAACTTGTTTTTTTATCTTTCATTGTTGATAATATGTATGTGTCTACTACCGTGCGTTATCTTTTTCGTTATGATAAAAACGTAAGTTAGGTTAGGTTAGATGTGATTAGATTAGGTATCCAGAATCAAAAGACGAATTGAGATAGCTAAGGTCGCCATGTATAGGCTGAAGAGTATCTGGAGTAAGTAAGGAAATAACCAGAAACACCAAAATACGTCTAGTACGATCGCTGGTTTATTTCATATGTCTTTACGGCTTGAAGATATGGACTCTAAAAGCGAAAGGCCAAAACGGTTAGACGCATTTGAAATGTGGTGCTGGAGAAGGATTGTCCGTGTACCATGGACAGCAAAGCGCACTAACACATCTATCCTGAACGAGCTACAAATCCAGGATAGACTCTCGGCCGTTTATACAAGACGCCTACTCTGCTTTTTTGGCCACATCGCCCGCAAGCCTACTGGCAATCTTGAGAGGCTCGTCGTCACAGAAAAGGCAGAAAGGGACGCGGAAAGGCCGCAACTCGCTGGAGTGACCAAGTGAAAGACGCCACAGGCCTCTCTTTACCGATTGCTCTCCGAGCAAGGGAGTGCAGGGACGAGTGGCGAAGCATCGTCAAAGAAAACGGAGTTATTACGATAGGCGGAGGTAACGGCTCTCACCAGTGAGGTGTACGGCTGCAGAAAAAGAAGAAGATTAAGTTATTATTGAGAAGGCAAGCTTGCCAACACTTTCGAAAATCAATACGGATAATCTTCACTTGCTAGACGAAATCATGTCAATATAATAAATGGATTGAGACATCTTTTTCACCTCCTTGGGAAGCATATCCGAAAAAAACCTTGTATATTGATTTTTAATTATTTTACTGATTCACGCGATTACACTATAAATTAGTAAAGAGGATTTTCAGAGTTTTGCAGGCTTTCATATCATCTCTCCTCCTTATATAATATAGAAAATGTGGCCATTAGAATTCGAATTAGAATTCAATTTAATATATAAACAAAATAAACTTATTTATCTATTACTGATATCACATCACACAAATGAAATATATCAATCGCATTATTAGTTTTATCACGTTCTAATAAGATGAAAAAATTCTAACTAGGAAGTTTTTGAGAACACATTTGGAATCCACGACGTCATAGTTTTAAGGCCATATTTTGTTATCATGCGAGGTCACTAACTCACTATTAGTTAGCAATGTTTACATATGTATTTTTGTTAGAGCTAAACGAGAAAAACACCTCTTAAATATCATGGCCGACGTATTTCTTTAAATTGCACGATTTTTGTTTCTTTTGAAGGAATCTTCTTCGTATTATTTCACCTAATGCCATTGTGGTCAATAATCGTAGTATTAATATCAACACAATAATTATCGTGTGTTGATTCCTTTACCCTCGACTTCACTATAGCTGTAGGTATTGATATTGTTTGTTTTTGAGGTGTGACCTGTCACTTCTTGGTGGAAAGCCATTCAATTTTAAAAATAAATCACTTTGTATCACTTCCACATGTTTAAAATGCTCGTGACGAGCGAAACCGGTCCTGATCATTGTAAACACGTGGAATTAGTACAAAATTCATATTGGTTATCGAATATCTTAAAAAATAAAACACAATTCATTTATACTACTTCCACATGTTTTATAAAATATAATGTCTTTCCACCAAGAATTGACAGCTAACACCTTAAAAGCTATTATCAAATAAGTTTCGTTTCATTTCTTCGTTAAGTGTTAATCGTTTGATACTTATTCCTCTAAGTCAAACAATCTAGAATTTGCCTTAAAAATATGGCTATGCTTAAACCTATGACGTCGCAGATTCGAAATATGTTCTGGAAAACTTCCTAATACGTAATAATTTAAGATATCGACTGAGAGTGCTTGATGAAATTTCAATATCAAATTTGAATCGTTCAAATTTTGTATATTTTCTTACGTTTTGTCACCAACGACCCGATTTTCGCCTTTCAACATTTTCAGGCGTATACAGACACCCAAAACGTATGGAATTGCACAACATTTGAACGATATTCATACCTACGTAATAATTACGGATATATAAAATGGACGCAGGCAGATAGAAGAAGTGAGGTTCCGGATGACATACCGATGGAGGTGGGACATGCAATATGCAAGTAAACACAAACAATACACGCAATGGTGTATGGCACTGTGCCTACTGTCGTCATGAAATTTAATTTCCCAAAAAAAACATTTTTGAAAACAGTTTTTTACAATATCAAAAACTTCTTCATGACAATATCAAAAACTATACAAAGTTGAATATTGTACACATCAAAGTATAACGTATTTTTTATTTAAATAAATAAACCTTTATTTGACGTTTTATTTATTTCAAACACTTGTTTGTATTTGGCATGAATTAAAAAGAATGACAATGAATATTTTCCATTATTTTACCGGCCGTCGTTATACGGAGCACATATTGTTTGAGGAGGTGTCGTACATGCAAACAGATTTTGCACTATTGTTTGCCGGTCTTTACCCTCATCGCTTTCATTACGCCCTGATCAAAACATCTGTGCAAACAACAGTTTGCAATAAATTTATTGAAACGCAGTTTTCGAATAATAATATTGTGCAAAAAATAATTTATGAAACACTCGTCTTCATTTTTATCATGTTTTGATTTTTTTCTGAGAAAAATGAAAGCAACGATTGCCTAAAACGGTTTGACCAAATAAGAATTATGGTAATTATGGCTGCTGTGTTTTGACCTACAATAATCTAAAAGATTTTTCAGTAATAATAATAGTCGTTTTTTCTTTTTATAGGTAAGTTTACTGGACTTTTCAACTGCTCACAGAGATTTTCTGAAAACAGGCATCCAAGACCCAACAATTCCGTGGAAGCAGAAGTGTTGAGTATTTTTGTATAACCTCTTATAATATGCAAGGGAAAGAAAATAAAACAAAGGAATAGAAATTTTGTTTCGCCTCTTCAAAAGCAAAGGCATTATAAAAAGTATATGATACCTACTTTATAAATATGTACATTTTAGGTATTGATTCTCATACGAATGAGAGTCGAGCATAGTCAAATTAGGGTAGGAGTCGAAACAATTGGAACAAAGGGATGAAGGCTTACTGTTTTATTGGGAATATTATTGATTAGTTTTTAAATATTATTATTATGCTTATAATTTCATTAGAATTGATTTTATTTTCTAAAACCATTTTGGTTGACTGTCAAATTTTATGAAAATACATAATATTTAAAGCAATAAACTACAATTTTCAAAATGATTTGGACCGTTTTCGCTGATGGCGAGCATATTTTCGATAAGCTGATCAGTAAATTCTAATTAGAATGTATTTCATCGATACTTTATCCCGTCGACAAAACTTCGTTTGCGATAAACGCATAATTCCTTTATGGGAATGATAATCGGTTGGATTTTATTGAATCTCGCGTGATACATACTAAATTATAATACTAAAACAATTCAAAATTTTATTATGTAAATTTAATTTACAGGATCAAATTTATAACGTATATTTCTCTAATATTAAATAGTTTTAAAGACTATACTATGGATTCGGTGGTAACTTTGTGGAAGTTCATTTTTAATATAAAATTATAATTGATAACTTAGTTATTACACTTGGTTTATCACTAACGTGACGCGTTTCACCTCTTTAAGAAGCGTCTTCAGACTAATCATATCGCAAGGTTATTCATCTCTAAGGTAAACAATGATTCTAATTCTTACATTAAAAATGTGGAGTGGGGTGAGTTTTATTCCATTTTACTGGGCGTGGGGAAAATGTAAGACATAAACACTGATTACAAATCAATTACTGGCACTTGGAGGTGAAAAACCCATGGGAAATAAATTTAATAATGGTGAGCCGCCTGCTCTATTTAAAATGTTATTTAATAATCCTTCGTTACTGTTAATGGTTTTATTAATTTCTCAAAACTCTAAGCTATTCATTTTAATCCCTTTTTTTATTTACTCGATGGAGTACTTCTACTATAGAACTTTTAGCTGGCGAAGAATCATTTGTTTCGGAGAGACTTAATGTAAGAATTAGAATCATTGTTTACCTTAGAGATGAATAACCTTGCGATATGGTTTGTCTGAAGATGCTTCTTAAAGAGGCAAAACGCGTCACGTTAGTGATAAACTGAGTCGAATAACCACGTTATCAATTTTAATTTTTTATTAGTATTAACGACGTTTGACCTATGTAAACTTTGTCACAATTTGTGTATACAATTTTGTAAATACCAATACATACTATCACAATTTTACACAGAAGACTTGAATTATTTTTACCTTTATTGGTGTTTTACCGTATACGAAACATCGTTTTAAAGATGCGGTCGGTAATTATTATGGATCCACAAGTCTTGTATGTAAAGTGTGCTATATACAAGTTCTTGTACTGATTATGATCCCCTTTCAAATTAAGTCAGCGTGTAAAGCGGCTATTACTTGCCTAACAATGACTTAACACGTTTCGTGCCATGCCGGGCACCGGTGACCGGCATCAACATTGACCACTGCGCCGTGTCAGTCACCGGTGCCCGGCAAAAACCAGATTCCATAAAGTGTCGTCGGGCGCCGCCGGGCACTTCTACCATGATATTTATCATCATATGTGACTCACATGGCGTCACCCAACCAGATGCACATAAAAACATCGACAAATTTTATTTCAAAATTTAAAAAAAACATAAAACATATGAAATCATGAAATATGATTTGGATATGATTGTACACATATGTGATCGATAATACGAAAGATTAGCATGGAGAAAAACATCGAATACTAGTTCAGAAGAGTAACTACATGGTAAAAACTTTAGATTGTCATAAAACTAGAAAACAAAATATACCAATAAGGTCGAAATATGATGAAAAAATAATAACAGGAGAAGAGGTAATAATTATTTATTTTATATTCAAAAAACATTGTATTTACATGGATACATTTCTATGTTCCGTATTGAAACATGGTAAGCAATAAAAGGGGTTTCCATCACAACCGCCACAATATGTCACAACCTGTTTAGTTTTATTTTTCGCGATTTTTCGTCCAAATTTTACGTTCGATTTATAA
The DNA here is from genome assembly GCA_022494535.1 of Himalopsyche phryganea. Classification (NCBI taxonomy): domain Eukaryota; kingdom Metazoa; phylum Arthropoda; class Insecta; order Trichoptera; family Rhyacophilidae; genus Himalopsyche; species Himalopsyche phryganea. The sequence continues at coordinate 1,082,574 of JAGVSL010000129.1, forward strand.
CACCTGATACAGTAACGGCGAACCTTTCGTGCTTGACCTTTTTTTTTAAAAGTTCATGACATGCTCTTCTTTGGATTGGTGTTGATGTTGATGGTTGGTTAGAATCTACGCAGCTGGTAAGATATAATGATAATTGTTTTCGAAATTCCACAATAGCAATGTTTTTTTTTGTCACTTCTTCATATATCACTCTGGCATTCACCACTGCCGTATTCAAAAGTAGTTCCGTTGCTTCAGCTTCACCTTCAGATAATTCTTCAATTGACAAATCATCATCTGATAAACTTCTTGCCATATTTTTATGGGATAAAACTGAAAAATGAAATTGTTAAAAAATAATAAATTGAATGAGATAATATAACTATATGTGTGTAAAAATACAAACCTGCTCTAGGGCTCGAAATCAAAACATATCTTCGAATGCTATACGTAACAAGTTGATGATAAAATATAATGACATATTTTGAAACGCATCTCCTTATATATTGCGAACAAGTTTCCCCCATAAAGGGATTATTTTGAACTAATTACAATTGTAATAGTTCCCGATTGGATTGTATTTGAAAAATGGTAACGCCTCTCGGTTCCTGGGCGTGAATTTTTTTTTCCATGTCCGCTCCCAATGTGGAGCGTATGGTCTCCTAATGGAGGTATCTTAACAAACTTTTCTACGAGAACTGCTTGTTACTCAGTTGCTCAACCTCTCTTTTTTTTCCAAAGATAGTAGGGATAGAAAGAAAGGGCTATGAGAGAACCAGTGATTAGCTCGTCGCTCTCGCTACGCCCCGTGAGGATGAGATTGATGGGAGGGAGGGAGGGAGGGAGGACTCAGACTACGAACAGAAATCCATGAATCGATTGAAAGATCAATCTATGAAAACCGTCCGCACCGGGAATCGAACCCGAGACATCCGTAACCGTAGCCAGCGACGCTACCAACTGCGCCACGGACGCCGACAAACATTATACTACCCTTTTTATTTTGAAGAAAGGATTGACATAAAATATTAAAATAATACGTATTTATTGAATGGAAGCATTTTTACAACCTGGCAGGAGACACTCAATAGAGTTGATTTATGGCGGTCACCCTAGCAAGTAGTCTTTTTTTTTTTTATTCTGTCGGAATTTTGTTATGCAATTAGTGAGTAATAACAGTTAGTTTGATATAAAATAAATCTTTTTACATGTTTAGAAATTTATTGTTTTGTATCTTTTCCTTTGCTCTTTATTACAGCCTCCACCCTTCTCAGAAGTGATGCATACAAAGAATTGAGATATTGGCCATCAATTTCATTGTCTCAAACCTGCCAAATATTTTTTTGAGCTCTTCAATCAATGCTCGCTGATTTTTTTTGCCATCTGCTACTTGATTGCAGCCTAGCCCACAGATTTTGAATGGGTTTGAGGTCAGGGGTATTTCCTGACCGGAACAATGAAAATTATGAGATGGCGAGAAAAACATTCTCAAAAAAGTACTCAACCACGCCGTGGAGGTCACCGGTGACCGGCAATCCAAAAAAAGGTTATACAAGGGTTTAAAAAAATCTCGACTATTTATTAAGCCCTTATTAGGATATATATATAATATAAAAGTAAAATTTGCAAATGGCGCACATGTGTTTTTTAAAAAAATAGGGTGGCACGAAACGTGTTAAATAAATGTGCCTTTATTTCGCACTACATTTTAAATATTGTAATACATTGTTTCAGACTAATTAAAAGGCATGTAATATTTTAATATGCGTAATAACAATTATGAAGACACTGTATGTGGAATGAGGTTCGTTAAAAATGTGCAGATTGGAACACTGTAATTATTTTTATATTCATTGATTATCACTCAAATATTTGAGTAATTCATCATTTATTTTTTACTGACCCACTGACCTATTTATTCAACGGGAACTCTGTCAACGTTTCACATTAAGTAGGGCAACACAAATTGAAGGTAGCATCGTGAGAATGGTAGAAAAATAAATCAAACGAGAGCATTTATTCATTTGATATTTTTTTGTAGTACCTAAATCGCATATCTGTCAGTTAATTACACGTTTTTGACATCAATATATTATTTCATTTTTAATAAAATTTTTCACGTCAAATTCTTATTGAGCGATGGCACTATTATACGTATACAATGGACGGCCAAGCGAACAAACACATATATCTTAAACAAGCTTCAAATCCAGAATAGACTCGGAAGTTTATACAAGACTGAGTAGGTGGCTTTTTTGGTCACATCGCCCGCAAGTCTACCGACAATGTTGACAGGCTCGTCGTCACAGGAAAGGTCGAAGGCAGAAGGGGACGCGGAAGAGTCCCAACACGCTGGAGGCCTATGCTTGTCGCGACCTTCACACATGAGGAATACGACTAAGAAAAAGATTTTTATAGTGACTACATCTAATGGTTTTATTTATCAGAAAAAAAAAATAGGAAAAATAGAAAACATTTAGGAAATAAACTAAAAACTTGTATAAAAAATTAGCTTTCGTTTTGTGAGTTATTTCCATTATAAGATTTTTTATCCTGGAGGATGAAGAGTTTTATTGAATTGTGAAGTGGTACATTTGTTTAACCATGTCCTCTCCCAGTGTGGAGCATACGGACTCCTAATGTAGCTTACCTCAACAAATTTTTTATACTATAGTAGCTTGTTACTCTGTTGCTCAACTTTTCTTTTTTAGAAAGAAAAGAGTAGGTATAGTATGATAGACTATTGCAAGACTAGTGATTAACTAATCTCTCTCGCTACGTCGTATTTTTTTAGGATCGGATGGCCAAGAGAGGATTTCAGACAATACAGATATCCATGCCTTCGAACACTAGGATTCAACCTCGTGAGCAATTTTACCGAAGCCAACGAACTTGACCACTTGGCTAAAGGCCCGGTAGATTGAACATTTGTATCAATAGTTAGGCATCCTCCCCGAGGGGTGTATTTCGAACTGAATTTCTTCCACAATGATTTTACCGTTACTCCACCGATTTACACAAACGAAGTTAAATGAACTAATATTTCTCTGCCAAACGATACAATTATGGATTGCCATATTTAAAGAAGACGTAATGTACAAATGACATATTTATTCTGATTTGAACAAAAGGATCATTTCTTTGCTGAATTTAAAAGCATACAGAATCAGTTTGACGTTCGCCCGTTTTGGTATCCGAATTATTAAAACACGCCTCGCAAAAAGTTAACTTTACCGTTCGTGCGATAACGGGAGTTGCGCGGTATATTATTATACGACGATTCGAGGCTTAGGATGGAACGGTGACGTAATAATGGCCCGCTGAAAGCAAAAATAACACGCGGGACGTGTATTATTCGCCAAACGCCTTTTTGTTTTTTCGCGCGTTCAAATTATATCGCACGCGTCATATAGCAGCTGACGCCCTTCCCTACATTTTCGTTCGATTTATTTTCATTTCTATTAGTCATACTTTATCACTGTTATCTAGCAACAAAGATCATCTCTCTGCGATATAAACATATCTTTGACCAAGTTGAATATGATCGTGTAACTGGGCAAGAAGCAATGATAGATAACAGAGATTGTTTATGGTCAACAAACGATCGTATTAAGCGACGTTGTGCTAAAATTTTCAAGATATCCCTTAAAACTTTAATGAATATCGACTGTGTTTTGGCCAATTGATGTAATGATTGGATCTCATTTTTAAGACAACAGAGCGGGTCTCGGCCAAATGATGTGAATTAGAAAAATAAATTGACTACTTTTCGGAAGGGAAAAATCATTTTACATTGGTTTTAGGTTTAAAAATTCTGACCCCCCCCCACTTGATGTAAGTCACTATTATATCTACACTTTCTACGCATAATACCGTTTCTGCAAACATGAGAAATTAAAGGAGTTCATTTCAAAGATTCAAAACGCGACTCACCATATAATGTTTTCGATAAAAACAGGTTTTACTCTCTCCTAAACAATTTCAATTTTGAGGGTTACATCAATTGGCCAAAACATCGTCCTTATGGTAGGTATATGAACAACGAAATTAAATATATATTAATGATCGAAAATATCAAAACTCAGTTACTACCGTTCTTTAGAAAATATTTCTTTTCATGTTATAGAAGGTAACATTAATTTAATTCATGTACAATTGATACTTTTATTTTATTTTAATTACATTACTAGTATTTGTTACTAAGATTTGTCAGAGACAGAGTGCGCTAACATTTAGAAGTTGTTGTTATTTTGTTGTAAGCCAATGTTGAAAGTTGTAAATATCACCGTGGACCGAACCGTCCGAACCTCGTGTAACACTAACAAAATATATTCCATCAATATATTAATATGTTGTAAAAAGTACAGTTGACATAGAAAGGGCAGCGATAATTATATGTGCAAATTTCACAATGCTACTACTGTGCACCGTGTGGGAGGAGTTCTTGTGATAGACAGACATTGCAATTTCATACAATGCGAAAGGTTGTTCAAAGACGAATAATTATAATAATAAGATTTTTATAAATTAATCAATAGAATATTAAAAATGACGCGAGGTGATACAGAATTTGAACAGCGGTTTCATTAATCATCATTCAACTGTCAATCTTTGTGACTGAGATATATGTTAGGTAGGAGAAATCGTTTTAACATAATATATTTCTGAGTAAAACTATCCAACAAAGAAGATTTAGTTACGTACAGAAATAATCCTCTTCTATTAATATTGTATGACGAGAGATGTGTACACATGTGTAAAATTGCGATTTCATCTTGTTTTTTTATCTTAAAATTTGACTCTTGTTAACCATACTTGACCTACATAGTTTGTGTAAGCTGTACTGTAATATCACGTGAAATAGAGTATCTTATTTATGCGATGCGAAAAACTATCATTTCTTCTGCAGCGTGGTAATGCCTGGTCTAAAATCTTTACGTTGAATGTATGCGGCAAGGGATTAGTGGATAATTTTAAACTCGCGAATTGGTGTGGGAAGGTTACAGCATTGGCAAACTGACAAATTTTATAACGTCGCGTATTCGAGTCGAGTAAAGCCGGCCGCCTAACCGGCTAACAACCAGGTATTTTTCTCGCATGCAACTGAAAATAGCGAGCCACATAGCAACACAACACCGTGACAAATTGCTCCGTTATCAAATTTGTATCGAAAACACCTCGCGGTATTGCCAGAATTTTGGAATGCTGCAGAAACGCGTGCTTTTGCGATTAACCGGTTTGTGTTTACATTTTTTTTGATACACTGCCGATACGACAACTGTTTTAATAAAAATACGCTTTATTTACAATTGATAATGTTGTTATAAAAAAATTCCTTGCGGTTGTGAACGTACTCGCTTAATCATCAAATCATCCTTGGATTTATGTTTCTGGGAGAAGGCCATTAACAAAACACATGTAGATATAAATATAAATCGTTTATCTTTTACAATAATAGTTTCGTCAAATTTTTTCTCTCTCTCATAGCAGTTTACTTTGCGTTACTCATAAAACTGGTTCAGTATAAATAAATACTCGTAAAATATTCCACATGGAAAGACATGATGAAAATAAGACAATCGCTATCGTATACCTGTCAGTCATCGATTAGGTACGTTATTGGACGACTATAAAATCTTCTTTTTTATGCTTTTTCATATTTTGATTCCACGATATTTAGATTGCAAACTAGTTTATAGGGTGATATTTATATTTGCAGTGCGTTATTTTTTTGTTTATCAGTAAACTTCTGGATGCCATTAGTATTGCGTATTAATGTTTTATTTATCCGCTACAATGTTTTCTATCCAAAACGTTTCAGCACGATTTTGTTCCAACTATTAATTCAACAGTTTTCAGACATGCATCTCGATTATTATTGTGTGATTTCTAATGATGACGGTGAACTTGAAGTCTCCGGGATATTCATGGTTACTCTTTTGTCTTGGAAATCTTGGCCTTAATATTGACACGGTAGCCTGCCCTTGTACAGCGGCGCGGCCATTTTATGGCACCCCTTAACTCGCGGTTACCCGAGTCCAGGTCGACCCGTGACCTAACCTAGAATGCTTCCCGGCTAGGCCTTCGTAACTGGGGCATGGACCACCCCCGCCCGACCCGTCGACGGCGAGCGCTTTGTGCCCACCATCCGAGCGATTTACCAGGAGAGCAGCCGGCGTGAAGAGGTATATTCGAATCGATTCCGTCGTCGCTGGTTTACACTGTTTTTTTTTTAAATGGAACACTACCGCACGAGGACTGCGAATCTTTTTCGATATGCAATCTTCTAACTGCATTCTCTCCTCATTTCTTATGTTGTCCTGATACATTAAATTATTGACTATGAGATGGGAGGCAATGAAATTCTTTTGACAACAGAAAAAAAATAATATACTAACTAAAACAAAGGAAACTAACTTCTCCTCATTTAATTTTTGTATTAAAGTTATCGACATAACGATATAGTTAACAAAGCAACTTACCAATCAAAAAGGTAACAGAAAATATCTTCTCACCGATGAAAAATACCATTATTAAATTTAATAAGAATAAAACGTATAATTAAATGAAGTTGAAAATAATTTTTGTCCGTTTGCACTCACTCGCAGTTTGCGTCCGATGCAATCAATATCCATTAAATTAACTATTATCACATTTTCCTGATAACCTTGCAGTGTTTATTTACATTAGAAACATATCAAGTGAGAATGCGAATCAATTAATTATAATTGAGTTATAATTCCTTGCGTCATTCTATTAAATAATTTGCATCCATGTTTTATTGAACCTGGGTACTTATTACTCTTTATCTGTATACGAATATGTTAACATACATACTTAGCTTGGAAAAAGGTGTTTATCTCTTTAAAACCTCACTATGTGTAATTACGCGTAGCTATCACGTATTTATTTTAATTTCATATTTAATATCTACTAGATTTACTATATATTGTAATAAATTGCATGGTTGTATTGTTCTATAAATAATTTCTCTTAAGTTTCTGTTAATGTTTTTATACATAAATGTTTCCATAGAATTGCACACATCTTGTGCTTGCAGTCTCTAAAATTGCTTGCATTTCAGCCGCCGATCTATGATTAGGTAAATTGGGTACATCAGGTAAATATACCATTAGTTGATCTTTTTTCAATAAAAGTGCTCAAAATAAGAAACGTAGGCGCGGGATTGCTCTAAATTGTAGAGTTCAAACGAATGAAACCATCCATTGTCAGATTGAGGAACTAACATGTCACCATATATGTCATTTTGGTGTCATAGCGGCCATTTGAAAACAACACCGTATGGCCCTATGCAGTAAGTATTTTAATTTATTAAGAGAATTGTCAAGGATATCAGTGAATGCAAGCATATGCTACTAGATTCAATCAAGAGTTATCTTACAGGAAACTCTGAGGCAACTCTGATGAAAGGTTGTCATGAAACCCTCTGATTAGACATGGTCAACTACTAAAAAAAAGTGGTCAACTACTCAACCATTAACATGGATGGTTAAAATTGAATACAATTTTTTTATAACAGACCCTTTCCTAATTTGTATCTTATCATATTAATTAAGACATTTGATCTACTATGAACACACTCGCTTTGTCATCATTCGGTCTAAACGCTAAACGTTAAACGTTTTTTTTGTTGATTTTTTCTCTTACACGGTCAACGACTGGTACGTTTACCTTATATGTTATATTGATACTTTAAACATTAATATTAATCGATCTCTTTTGAGGATATCCTTTTAATGCTGACATTTTATCGTTTATCGTATAATGGAAATTAATGAATCATTTTCTGTATGCATATACAATAATATAATTCTTTATAAATTGCGATAGAGTTTACGACGTGAATGAAATAGAAGAAAACTTTTTCTCAATAAATTACTACTCGATCAAGTAAGTAATTAGTATGAGGTGTTATCCCTTATGCAAGGGTATGGAGAACCTTCTGAATGTATGTTAAGTTGTGCCGGGAAATCCCAAGTATCTATCCAACTCATAAAAACGAGACGCTAAGCGGAAAGGGCGTGAGCTGTCACTGGAAGTCGTGACAGATAATAAACACGTCCAGAGTGAAACAAGAGGGAACTGGTGGGTATGCTAAGCCGGCAAAATAGAAGCGTGGATTGATAGGTACTTGGATATAAAGGGAATCGTTCCTCGTGTCGCTAGGTCGCTATTTGGGTCAGGTCACAGCGCGTGCGCTTCCATAGCACCCGGCCACTAATAGTTGCACAATACCGGCCGGCCGGCTGCAACGAGACGCTACAAATCTAAGTAGCCGGCAAACAGAGGGACTACAGAGGGAGAGAGGACCGACGCGGTGTGACCCGGCGCGTTAGACGCTTGCGTTAGGACGCGGCCCTTTGTGACATGAAAATTCATCCTACCTCTTCGACCGTTCTGCGCTCCTGTTATCCTGAAAGGAAAATTGCGCTTACGATGTGAGCCTCAAACATAAAAGATACATAATAATGTAGCAAATTTTATTTTACATTATTTTTTTGATTGCATCGGCTTATGATATTATTGTAAATATCAAATTAAAAAAAAACAACTAAGATTTAAATCACAATATTAAATACCTACAATACGTTGCATTGCTCACTCAGTATATTTGTTTTACCTTAACTGCATTTTTGCTTATGACTTTAATGTAACGAAACATTGACTCACAATTCTGATAAATGCAACAGTTCAATTACTCACTTAGTCTTGTTTATTGTAATTGGGCGCAGTTTTATCATCTAATTGCCATTATCTATTAAAAAAGTAAAACGTATTTTGTCATTCCTCTTTGATTGAATAATATTAATATTGTTCATACAGATACCACAATCCAAACAAATTGCAAATGTTGCTATTGAATTAATTAATGGTTTATTTGTATACGAATATAAATTGAACCAAATAATATAACATTCTAGTTGTTGCTGGAATTATAATAATTATACATTGTGTTGCATTAATATACCATAAACTAAAATACAGTGAAAGCTGTTATGTAATAATTGTACGTACATACAAAGTATACTTTCATTTTGTAAAACAGAGTTGTAATTTACATGCATTGGTCTGATTCATAACGATCGGTCAATCAATACGTATTGTATCTATGTTCACAATGCTTGAATTGTGTGTACATTTCGAATTTGTTAAGCCGCTTTATTCGTAGTTGGAATCTGACCGATATCACTGACCCATTTTCCCTTTATATTCCGGCTGTGACTGCTTCGAACTGTTGGGTTGTGGTGTCGAAATTGCGTGTTCGATAGCTGCCATTAGGGGCCGCACGCAGTTAAACACAAAAACTAACCATAAAACAGAATAGCATCGTGGAAATGACGTGAGGATTCTCTCGAACGTTTAACTATTGCAGCATATACCTAGTTAATTTAGCGGTGAGGAGTTTATTGGAGTCAGTAGCCAATCGTTAAATTGTGCTTCGACGAAATGTTTTATCGCTTTTGTAATTGATTTTTTATGAACGCCTGCATCTTATTCTCTAAAGTTACTATAGAGAAGACGATATAATCATCTACATATCTGTACCTCAGAGGCAGACGGATTCAACTCCATTTTTGGCAAAAATTAATATTTGACGGATTCATTCATCATGTTAAAGACATTATTTATTAGTGACAGAGAGATGCAGGGCCTAGCTGTTATAATAAGGAGATTAGCATAACATAAAGATGCAAGTGCCGTATTCTCTATAATAGAAGAGAAGGATGCAAGTGGAGTTGCATCTAAATAGTTTATTATTTAAACTAATGCATTAGGATGCAACTCCCTTTGCATCTCTCTGCCTCGCAATAATTTTTTGTCCATGGACACACTAATATATAAAAACATATTTTTTAAATGTAATATGTATTGTTTTATTTATACAGATAAATTGTTTTATTTCTACTTTACTGCAAAAAGAGAAATGAGATATAAATCCACAGTGACAAAATGTCTTTAGAAGCAGAAGGATGCAAATCCATACTACTTTTTTTATTTATTTATTTATTACATATACAGAAAAACTTTAATTGAATTAGAATATATAAAAAATAATAAGTGCAATCTGTATATTTTTTGGAAGTTATGAGAATTTATTCAAAACATAAATTGTTTTTAGGCTCTACTGAACAATTTGGTATTTGGCAGTTGCATCCGTCTGCCTCTGAGGTACAGATATTATCTTTGAGATATTCAATGTGTTAAAGATTGACAAATTAAAATAATATTTATATACATATCATCAAAATGATAGAAAGGCAGTAAATGTAAATATATTCGAAGTATTTATTGGCTTTTTCAGAATTCTTAATTTTAACAAAGAATGAAATATATGTTATATGATTTTGTATAAGCATAGATAGATGAATGCTGGAAATTAATCATTGTGAAATAATTATTTTCCGCTTCCAGCCTTCTAGGTCAAATTTTTCTCAAAACAATTTACGCGCAATGCATACAATCGTCTTGAATCTTGATGATCAAGGTAGATAAAGCAGTGCAGAAAAAAAAACAAATCTTCTTAAATGTAAAAATGTCAGCTTCCTGGGTTAATGTGATATACGTTAAACAAACACCATAAATTATATTGTGATCTTTGACGTCACATTAACAGAGGGTTTGTTCGAATTATGCATTCACGATCCGTGTATGTATTGTGTTATTAAATTAATACTTGCATGCGTATTAGAATATTATTACTCACTCCCTCTCGCAGAAAATGCCACCTCTGCGGGGCTTTCGTCTCTCTTTCTGCGGACTTCCATCTCTCTTGTATGCGTTCTGATTTCCTGGTAGGTAATTCCGTCTTTTTCCTACAACTCCTTTCTCTTTGTCATATTATAATTATCTCAAACTGCTTGTTGCTAAGTGGAACTTTCGTTCGCTTGCGATGTTAATCTATGGTTTCACTTTTTAAATCTCGAATTTATTACGTACCGTTCTTAATCTTTGATATTGCGGCTTATTAAAAAATATTATTACCGCTCGAGGGCGTAGCGGGTCTTTTCGTATTTAATTATTTTAGATTATAAATCAAATGTTATCTATTATCTATGGCCTGTAATGTTATTATGTTGACATCTCTGGAACCATGGCCATAAAGGTTTGATCACGATGTTAAGATTTACACACATTTTGATAATAATATATCTATATGGATAAATCGTACTCTCGAACATTTTTAACTTGACTCAATACTAAGTTTGGTTTTGCTGTGCATGTTGTTTTGCATACCTCCGAATTTATTTTATTTTAACGAACTTAATAGGTAAAACAGATGCTTGCGGCGAATACTAGGGGTGTGGTGGTTTGATTTTGTCAGGAATTCGGAGATAAGAGAGCGGACGGATCAGTCTCTTATTACGTTCAAAATAAAGAGGGACGATGGACCTGGCTTCGACATGTACTGCGGGTGCCCCAGGGAAGCCTGAATCCTGTATGTCTCTTCTACAAACCAGATAGATTTCATCGCCCTGGAAGACCACTGATGACCATCCATACTATATATTCGGCGGAGCTACGGGAAGCTGGAATGACCTGGAAGGAAACAAAAAGACTGACGGGGAACAGAGAAGCTTGAAAGAACCGCGTGATGGCTATATCCTTCGAGTAGGGAGAAGATATGGTCTAAAAAAAACAGAAGAGGCAACAAGATTGTGTAAATCTGAATGGGTTAACGCCGTTTAGTTCACAACTCGTGTATTTTAAAGTTGGCATAACCTCGTCACAAAGGACAGCTTTTTATCCTTATTGAAAGATACTAGCTGTTTTTGGATTACCTTTTGTCCCATTTAATCAAATTATTACAGGAGGGAAGACTATAAACAGTATAAACGTACACATATATCTAACTTACAGAAAAGAAATCTGTAAATATTTGGGCCAATACATTAAAATATTAAAAATAACCTAATAAAAGTATTCAATCTTTGACATATCCGATATTTCAAAACGTCACATGAAAATTTATTACGTTTGCTCGTATATGAATTTAATTTACTCATTTTTATTGCCTGCTTGCTGATTATTTCATTTATACTTCGGTAATAATTATATCAAACCAATAAATCTTTTAAAAATACAGTAGCCTCTATCATTTTTTTTATTATTATTTATATTGTAGAGACGGAGCGAAAATAATCATTTCGTAACATCACTCCGATGTTTGTTAATTCACTGATATTTGTCTATGGCTGACCCACTTAAAATGACATTAAACAAAATGATATGGAATTTCTTTTCGTTACGTTTGTTTGGGTTGCCCAATGACAATAATATTAAACGTCAACGAAACGCACTACTGCATTTACTTAAAAGCAGCTTTATTTTAATGGACATGTTTTTTTTATTATTGATTTCACACAAATTTGGCAACGTTATGTGTAGATGATTAATTAATTCGTTTATTTGTCATGAAAATATTTAATAATACAACTTGTGATTATTTTTGACAGCATCGATTTTTTTACGGTAGACGTGACAATCCAATTGCACTGATAAAGGAAAAACATCACGCATTGATAGTCACTTTAGCTTTACTATTAACTGATCAATACTGATTTTTTGACAACAAATAAATGCATTGGACGAGAATATAAAGAAAATGCAAATTTGATTTCATCAGGAATTCGGTGGAGAATTTACTAACCGCCCTTTGTGACATCCGCAATTAAACAACGACCATGGACCTAACTTGGCAGAGATTCTCGCGACACCCTGTGTGAAGTGGCTATATTCTACGAATTATAAGATGATTTGATTAAAAATGATTTAGTGGTTAAGAGGATTAAAAGAGAATTTGTCCCGTTTTGAATGAAAAATAAACTCACATATAAGGTAAATGTACCAGTAGATAACAGCTTAAGTGAAAAATTCAACAAAAATAATGATTAACGTTTAGCATTAGACCGAATGACGACAAAGCAAGTGTATTCGTAATGAATCAAATGTCTTAATTAATATGATAAGACCAAAAAGTTTCTATTTAGTTTTTAACAACCATGCTAATGGTTCAGTAGTTGACCATCTAAAAAATTGAATGTTCCAGTAGTTGACTTGTCTAATCAGAGGGTTTCACGATAACCTTTCATCAGAGTTGCCTCAGAGCTTCCTGTAAGACCACTTTTGGTTGAATCAAGTAGCATATACTTACATTCACTAATATCCTTAACAATTATCTTAATAAATTCAAAATAAAATACTTACTGCATAAGGTGTTGTTTTCAAATGGCCGCTATGACACCCCAATGACATATATGGTGATGTGTTAGTTCCTCAATCCGACAAAAGATGGTTTCACTTGTCTGAACTCTACAATTTAGAGAAATACCGCGTCTACGTTTTTTACTTTGGGCACTTTTATTGAAAAAAGGTCAACTACTGGTACATTTACCTTTCTTATTCAAAAATTTTCGATTTTCAATATATACGAATTGTAATATATTTTTATTCATGTCCACTCCCAATGTGGAGCGCATATACTTTCAAAAGAGAATCTAAACAAGGGTTAGTTACGGTTAACGATCTAAAAAATGTAAAAATAATTTTGAATTGTTTCAATAGAATACTTTTTTTTAAATATTACCTTTAAATTTGACGTCAGTTTCGGTACAATAAATTGTCTTAAATTGTCATAAAAAGGATACACTTTTTAGATGTTTTTATAAAGGAATCACATTTCATTTGTATTAGGAGCACATGCCCAAGAAAAGGTAACATCATTTCGCGTAGTGATTTATTATCTATTTTATCTCCATGTAACAGTTAGTTTCGCGGCCTTTTGAAAGTTTCGACTGAGATGTTCCAAATTCAATTTTATTCTCGTAACCTAGAAATACATACAACCGACAAAAATAATTTTTATCTGTAGAGATAAAATCGCAGATTTTTTCACTTCAATTAGATTTTAAATTACTTATTTTTTAAATCGCTCTGATATTAAAATACGAAAAAAAAACTATCGGCTACAGTTTTTATATAGAGATGAATATAAATCTCGCTCTACACTAATCGTAACTGACGTTTTTTTTAAACATTTATTACTGAAATAAGAAACAGTTTTTTGTACACAGTTTTTTTATTTAATTCGCATGTGTTTTCTTGGAATAATCATGATTTGTAAAATATAAATTAAAATAAGACCCGCGTCAAACTGTGTATTTTTTACGTCAAGTGTGACGCAAGACTACAGTAAACTACGAAAACTAACTTTTTTAAAAATGAGTTTCTATTCAATATTTTTAATCATCTTTATTTAAAACAGTCTTCAATCGATTGCAGTTCGTAGGCATGGATGTTTTTGATGTCTAAAATTCCCTCCCAGCCATCCCATCCTAAAAACGGGGCGTAGTGAGAGCGATTAGCTAACCACTATAATTACTGTTCTAGTCCTATCCTTTTATCCCTACTCTCTTCGAAAATGAAAGGTTGACCGACTTAGTAACAAGCAGTTCTTGTAGAAAATTTCTGTTGGAATAATTCCATTAGGAGACCATATGATCCACATTGGAAGCGGACATGGCTAAAAAAACAACTGTATTGTAAACAAAAAAGGTTAACGTTTATGATTTAATAATACAATGTCGGATGCGTTGTGGTATATGTCGAGTAGAACAGGTAAAATGTACTCGGTTTTGCGTGGAATATATATTCTATTTTCGTCGTCTCATTATTTGGGAAGGCAAAACGTAGCTAGCTGAAAATAGTCATATTCATTCAGATTGGTCAATCATAATAAACTGTGTAATTTTCATAGCGGCAAAGCCGACAGTTTCTGTAGATATTATTATTTTTCATCCACGTCTTCCGCTTTCAATTTTGCACTTGTAATATTTACGGGGTTTTCTCAGTTAAGTGTTTTCTGTAGTATTTAGCTTTTCAAATGACAGATGATTTATACTCTGTCTAATGGTAACACTGAAAAGTTTTGAATTTGGAATGATAACACACTCACACATATTTGCGGCAGCTATTTCCGGAACAGACCGGAGTGAACCTCTCGCAATGGCGGCGTCTATTTTTAGCGGGCCGCGTCGGGAAAGCATCGACCGGAGTGCCGTCGTGCGAAGGCGGGTACGCGCGCGACCGGGCCACAGGGTGGCGTGACCCAATTCGGCGCGCCTTCGCTCCAGTTTCGTCATCCCCCCGCCGAGTATATAGGCCAGGCCTTCGAAACGCCGGGAACTCGTGAAACATGCCGGTGCCGGCTGCCTAGGTCAAATGCACGCGTGTGTTCTGTGGCTGGAATATTTCCCACCGGATTCATGGGTATGTTAATGCATATGAATGTAAAAATAACACTTAACAACAAATAAAAAAACGTAGACAAACCGTAGGTAACTAAAGAACGACTTTGCCAGTTATGTCAAAAAATATACAGTCATTAGAGATTCAAATTTTCGAGCCTAAATAATATTTTTAGTAACTATAATTCGACTTAGTAACATATTGCATAGTGAATTATTATGTTTAATCTTACCTTCTTTTTGTGAAAAATGCGTGTCGAAACAGTCTGACACAATTGTTCACGTCATGGGACAATAAAAAGCGTTAATTAATCATCAATAGAGCCTTTTTAATTATTGAAATTTTGTATATTTCCATGTATTTCGCTACCAACCACCCAGGGTTCGCCTTTCGGCACCTTCAGGCATTCGAGCACACGAATGAAATCGAACTGACTAGAACGGACTCGTTCGTTCCCGAAACCCGGGTTTTTCAACAATTAAAATTTGATATTGAAATTCCATCAAGCACCCTCAGTCGATATCCTAAACTAGCTAAACTATACAGGGCTTTGCTGTAGTTTAAAAGCATATCGACTCCAACTCCGACTTTACTTAACGATCAGTGGATAAAAAAAATTGTTTTGGGAATCAATCCGTTACATTTTCGTTTTTACTTCGTTCTTTACTTTCTTAACGTTCACATGCATTTCTTGTCTTGCTACCTCTAGTGAATTATCTAAGCTGCTAAACTGACAGCGGTTCATATGTTTGATAATTACCATCAAATATTTACTATTGATCCTGCAATGTAGTGGTCAATACGTTGTGGTACGATTTTTGACTACGCCAACTTCACAGCCCTATACGTAAGTCTTATAAGGTATTGATTGAATTGGCATTTACTTGGTAGAACTCCATTATAATAGGATAAGATAACGAAGTATTTAGTTCTATAAAATTTTATTAGGTAGTTGATAGCTATTTCGGCTTGACATCATCGTCAGAACTATTCTTAAACTTATTTTAGCTTAGCTATGTATATACTGTTTAATTGATATAATCAAGACAATTATCTCCTTAATGATCAAACAAACATTAATCCATCACCTTTTTTTAAACCATTACAAAAATCTCATGTTATTATGCATAATTAATACAATTTCAAGGCATTTATATACTTAAATCCTTAATTAATAACACTACATAAGCTCATTTTACAAAAACACAATTAGTTCCTTGAATAATTTAATTTTAAATAAATATTATGATATTTGAGTACGTGAGATGACATAATTTTGTATATCTCTTCTAAACAGTATATCTAAGCTAAAATCAGTTTAAGTATAGTGCTGACGATGGCGTCAAGCCGAAATAGCTATCAACTACCTAATACAATTTTCTAGAATTAAATACTCTGTTATTTCATCCTACTTATAAGGTATGTTACTGTACTTAGGATGGCAGTGGATTTCAAAAAGTTGCGTATACAAATTTACTTTCATTTTTCGTCCAGCATCAGTGTTGATACAGTCCGGCATATGTTTATACGTCATTGGATAATAAAAAAACGAATTATTTATCAATAAGTTTCTTTTGAAACGATTATTTGTAGGTCATGCACACACGGCTGTCAATATTATAAATTACAAAATGCGTTCTTGACACTATTCACATTATTTTTTAGTTATAGGTGCAATGTTAGCATACGGTCTTATCTTTCAATGGCAGTCGATAATATTGGTATGACTTCAGCTGGTGTATTTATAATATATTATATATTGTTATACGTCATTGTACGAATTTTTGTGACGTCGAATTGTTGACCTAACCGCTCAAGTTGGGAAGCCTACATTTTTTTCCATGCCCGCTCCTAACATGGAGCATATCGTCGTTGTTTTGGAAGAAGGCACTAACTGGAAAATACTAGTTTTGAGTAATTGGACTTTGAAGTTTGCCAAATGCTTGTAATGTCATACGTTTTTCATTTTGTTTGTTTGTAGAAAACTGTTAAAAGTATAATTTATAAAAATAAGTGTGTTCTGTCATAGTAGAATATCGGTAGAATTTGAAATAAAGAACATTTTGGTATATCTAACTCAATATGTAATTTTTTCGATTTAGTGTTTTCTTCCAGAAAAGCGACGATATGGTCTCCTAATGGAGGTATCTCAACAGAATTTTTCTATGAGAACTGCTTGTTACTCAGTTCCTCAACCTATCCATTTTGTTTTTTTGAAGAGAGTAGTGATAGAAGGTTAGGGCTAGGACAGAACTAGTGGTTAGCTAATCGCTCTCACTACGCCCCGCTTTTGAGGATCGGATGGGTTAGGGGGGAGGAGCTTTTTTTAGACATCACAAACACTCGGACCACGAACAGAAATCCATATATCGGTTGAAAGATCAATTTATGAAACTGTCCGCACCGGGAATTGAACCCGACACATCCGTAGCCAACGACGTGGAAACGTGGCGTAATTGGTAAACTACACCACGGACGCCGACATTTCACATCTACATTTTGAATGAACTTTTAATTTAGCATTTAATAGTTATTAAATTACTTGATAGAACTTTGTAGTATTTCGAAGATATTTTATCGTTTGTTCAGCAAGAATTCTACAATAACTGAATAGTTATGAAGATACTGATATAACTATCAAATATATTTAAAAATCTAGTGGAACTAATCAAATTCCTATTCTGTAGTCCGTATGTTAATATATTCAAAACTTAGAATGCAAGATTTTTTGTTTCGGGTCTCACATAAAAGCTCGCCGGGACGCAGGATAAGTATGGCTGTACTAGACGCTTCAATTGACAAACAGTTTATTCAAGCTAGCTAATTGTTAGCAACGTCCAATAAAAACGAAGTTATTGAAGTTGAAAGTGTATAAACTCTTGTTTTTTTTTATGAATCAACAAGGGAACGTTGCTCCTCGAGATAGTAGCTTGATCAAAACGTGCAATTCACTATTACGGAGCGCTGTTTTTTTTTGTCTAACAATCATAAGTTGTATTATCACATTAATTGCGGGTGACCCAGAAAGACAGTGGCCGGTTAGCAGGCAGGCGGGCACGGGCGTCTCTATCTGGTGTGGCCTAGCCGGCCGGCTTCATGACCCACTTATCTGATAGAGTGACATACTAGTGTTTCGTAACCAATTAAGAAACGCGGTCAAATTATTTCCACCGCGACTGATGCATTACTTGATTACGATTACACGCTGCAAATAGACGACAAAGCGTACTTGAAATCGCTAGGGACAGACTGAAAGGGCCAAACGTCTCTAGTCACATTAGAGTTTATCAAAAATATGCACAAGCTCGTTCGATTAGCGCAAACTGATATCAATTCAACTTACCGGAAATCTTGCTAGTCAATGTAAAAGGATATTTTAAAATTTTAATTAAAATAATACAAAGTATTGTAATAAATGCTAACATCTCCTTAGCCGAAATGTCTCAACAATTATACTGACGTTTAAAGCACTACTATCGTGTAAGTAAAATGGAGAAGCTGAAAAATATCGAATATACGACATTGCAAGCAAAATTGCTGCGGCCAGTCTTCATATACACCGCCAAATGTAGCCGCATAAGTATGTGTAATACATAGGGCTGACGGTAAATGCTGCGTATCGGTAGTTCAAAGCTGAAATTCGAAAGACTGAATATCGAGAGCTCTTCAAAAATATATTTCCTTGTGTTATATCTGTTGCCTAATTTATCTATCAAAACGTTTGAACTATTTTATAAAGCATATATCAATAAGTGTACCTTTTAGTTTGGCCAGAAATACGAAATAAGTTTTAGATATATAAACATGTGCAGCGCGTTCATCGAGTTGATCCAAAATTTTGCGCCATTTGAAAATATGGTTTGTATTTCAAAAAAAAGCAATGCTAATCATGTTTTACTTTTATAAATATAATGTCTTTCCACCAAGAACGGAAAATTGATCAATTAACGGCAGACAAGTACGTTGATGTTTGCCTTAGTACTCCTTACTTACCATATTGTTATAATATAGTTCCAGTTATAGTTAGAAGGTAATTTTTTAATATCATTACAAAAATGTAGATCCAGAAAAAACGTTGCTGTCACACACGATAAGAATCAAAAGTATTTTGACATATATTTCACGAACAATGAATGCAATGTAATATTTTTATTTCATTAACATAGAAATAGCTTCCGGTTTATGTGATTGCTTTAATGAGCGTGACCCGAATTTAGGGAAACACCAAATAATTTTTAATATCAGCGGCTTGTGATTAGTTCAAGTTAAAATAATTGACAACTATTATAATTTTCGTAATTTTTCCACCGACAAATTATAAAATTAACAAAAAAATGTGATTACAACATGGAGTTGATAATAAATGATGTCACATGAAAGCGGGTGTTTTCTGAGACACCTCACCCTTTTTGAGTTTAGGTCAAGGTTAAGGAATAATAAAAAACTATTTTCAGTTCGTGTCAACATATTTTATTTAAAAAAATAAACACGACCGGTTACGCTAATTAACGAGAATTTCAACTGATAAAACATTAAATTAAACACAATTGTTTATACCGTTACTGTTCTGGAAGAAAACACTAAATTGAAAAAATGACATATTGAGTTAGTTATACCAAAATGTTCCAAATTTCAAACTCTACCGTATAAATTTATTAAGAACGCATTTATTTTTTATAAATTATATTTTTACTGAAAAACGGTTTTTTACAAACAAACTAAATGAAAAAGATGTAATATGTCAAACATTTGAAAACTTCACAATCCAATTACTCAAAACGAGTATTTTTCAAATTTGAAAATTTGAGATTTTGTTATCGACCCGGTTTTACCTTTCAGCATCATCAGGCATTCGAGCACACGAATGAACTCGAACTGAAAGGCGAAACACGGGTCGTTAGTGACGAAATACATGGAAATGTACAAAATCTCGACAATTCAAACTTGATTTTGAAATTCCATCAAGCACCCTTAATCGATATCTTGAATTAGTTTTTTTAAGTTAGTGTCTTCTTCCAGAACAACGACGTTATATACTCATTGTCATTGTTAAATGAACCAAACAGGATATATCGTTGAAGACACTAACTGAAAAATACCAGTAAAGAAAGATACTTTGAATAATTGGACTTAGAAGGGTTTCAAATGTTCGAAATGCTATACATTTTTTATTTAGTTTGTTTGTACAAAGCCGTTTTTAAGTAAAAGTATAATTTATAAAAATAAGTGTGTTCTTTCATACAGTAGAGTTCGAAATAAGGAACATTTTGGTATAACTAACTCAATATGCTATTTTTTCGATTTAGTGTTTTCTTCCAGAACATTTTATTAGATTCCTTTTTTAAAAGGAAAATAAAATTTGCGTATGATTGTCATGGCGTTTAATTAGAAACCATAGATGGTTCTAGATACAAAACAGATAGGGACAATATTCAAACATGCCATAGACAAACAATTTAGTTCAGTCATACAAACGTTGGCATTGATTGATTTTTCTGAAATTTAGTCCATTTTACACGGGCGATAAAATATATTCTTTTTTTGAAATGTGCGATGTTCTTTTACGGCTGCACCCATAATTGTTCGCATCGTAGCTGTATGTAGGCAATCTAAACAAGTAGTAGGCCGCCATTTGCAGTTGATGCACGACTGTGTGACATGACCTATTTTCCGCCGACGCCATGTTTGCTTCCATGTCAACGATGCTACCATGTACCTACTTCTATCGGCGTAGTCGTGTAATACGGGCCTTTTGAATCTTTTTTTTAAATAAAAAATATGATTAATATCTTATGACAAATATTTGACATTATATCTTATTCTCAATGTGTCGTATAAGTAACACCAGTATAAAACACTCATTATCCGGAAAGCTCAAACCACATTTAAATTAAAAATTCAATTTATTTATTAAACCATTTTTTAACTATGTATTTATTTAATTTGAGTTGTTGAGATTTTGTAAATTTCCATGTATTTTTTCACTAACGACCCGGGTTTCGCCTTTCGGTATCTTCAGGCATTCGAGCACACAAGTGAACTCGATTAAGTTATAATTATAAGTATTTAATTGTGTTTCCAATGAGAAACATAAACTATTCAAATTGTCAAGATACCGAGAAAGTTCCGACGAATTTTTTCAGGTTCCGTAAGTTTTACCAATTTTGATAAAATTGAGACTTTTTAAAATGTGAATTGTTCTTTAAATACTGTAATTGGGATCAAGCTATTTTTATACTTATTTCTAGAAAAGCATTGTTGCTGTCAAATCAATATTTAACAGATACTGACGATCGGGACCGGGTCGGAATACTAACTAACCCGTTAACGTCATAACTGCATGAATAAATGGTTCCTACAAATAAGAATTGGTTTGCTGTTAAATAATATGTTTGTCAATTTTTTATTAATATCTTTATTGAGCCTTTATAACGGTTAGACGCATTTGAAATCTGGTGCTGGAGAAGGATGCTCTGTATTCCATGGACTGCCAAACGTACAAACGCATCTATCCTGAACGAGTTACAAATCGACGATAGACTCTCGGCCGTATATACAAGACGCCTACTCGGTTTTTGGACGAAGCCTACCGACAATCTTGAGAGGCTCGTCGTCACAGGAAAGGTCGAAAGCAGAAAGAGACGCGGAAGGGTCCCAACTCGCTGGAACGACCAAGTGAAGGACGCCACAGGCCTGTCCTTACCGATGGCCCTCAGAGCAGCAGAGTGCAGAAGCGAGTGTCGAAGGATCGTCAAAGAAAATGGAGGTGTTGCGATAGGAGGAGGTTGCGACCCTCAACACTAAAAAGAAGAACCCTCAATATTTTCATAGTTGTACCCCGTATCCGTGGCACTGCGTTTCTTGCTATGAATGACGTTTATTTCTCATTTCTCTTTGCAGTTTCGGAATCTGCGTCACGTAACATTGTATTAAATTTTACGTCAGAGTGCGATGGTGTGGGTGGACGGAAAACTAGGCCACGTGCAAGTTACGAAATTTCGCACGTGTAGTCGTGTATATTGGCGGCCGATGGAAATTCTGTCGGCCAAATACGGAACCAGGGATGCGCGATGAAATGTTGCTTTAAACGGCAATAAAAAAATGATTACATGAGATGGGTTAGCGATTTATACAGCTTACATTACAGCAGCATTCCTTGAGATGCTTGTTCGGTATTACATTATACAAATAACTTTAAATAATTTATAATAAGCACCAATCAACAATGCATTTAGCCATATTATATATTAACTATAATTTAAAGTTATTTCTACATCACAACATCGTCACAGCTAGTTTTTTTGTGTATCTTTTCTGAGTTTGTTTTTACAATCTAATACAAATTCGTTCAATCATAAATCTGACAGCAGCGTTGTGCCGAAATACCTATAAAACATATTTAGCAATCATTGTAGCGCTAAATATATATATATTATCTTATCATAGAATTTAATGCCAATTGAATCATTAAAACATGAATTTATGTAATTAATTTAAAAATAAAGATTAACAATTTCGGGTGAAGTTTCGGTCGGCACCTATCGTTCATTGTATTTATTATATTATAAAATGTTGGCTGTTAACACTGCTGACAAAATGTTGTTTAATGAGAAAACTGGTATTTTTTACCAGGTTTCGCCCTAACTTCACTTATATTCACTTATATTAATTCACTTGGGTCACTTATATTAGTTCATTTAACACTTTTTATTCTTTTTGGGCACACTGTTTTAAGTTTAACAATTTCAAATGATGGATAATTTTCCGCTAAATTTTTTGATTTTTTACAAATTTTACGATTCAAGCATGAGATATTATTATTGGTGACATATTTAATACAATACTATATTTATAATTGCTCAGCAACATGACGATCACAATCACGGAATATTTGGTATGGGTCGGTTGCTAGGGTAATATTATCATTACTTTTTCATTTCGCATTGAAACGTCAAAAATATAGCGTTTTCAGTTCAAGTTTAAAATTAAAAAGTTGACAGTTGAAGATAGCACAGTTTACCTAGAAATGATAGCCTGAATGACCTGTGAAAATTTCACGTTGTTACTGTACACCGTTTGGGAGGAGTTCTTGTGAACGTCAGACATACAAACATACAGATTTATAGATGTATTTTGTGCTATATGGTAGAGATAAAAACGTAATTCATTATTTCGTTTATCGAAAATCTGTATTGCCGCGAATTCTGTATCTAACATTATTAAAATCAACACTCACTTTATTTGTTAGACAAAAAATAATTATAATATTACTCACAGATATGAAAACAATGCTTAGGATTTTAAAACGTTTTTACATTTTTACGCACACTTTGTAAACTTGTAGTAAGTGGAAGTATGTATAAACTTTAAGTCATATGTGAGTCATATTATATTAGAGCAACCCTAGATAAAATATTTATATACGATGAGTAACATCTTTATTTTAGTCCTGTGAATCTTACCGTATGTGATTTGTCTATATCATTTCGCAATGCGGTGAAGTGATTTCATTAAAATCGTTTTTAAACAATAAAGAGGAGATCTTTAAGTAAGCTTATGCTTAATTCTTTAAATGAAATATACATCTTTTATTGTTATTTGTTTTGTATTGTTTGATATTGCAACATATTCAACCTGTGAAACACATTGATTTGCCGTTGTATGTATGATTCGCCAACCTATATACCTGTGTTGACCAACAAGTGGTGATACACGTCAATAGCTATCAACACTATTCGATAATCCTCGTAGAACTAAATATATCTGTAATTTAAGATCTCAACAAAACAATTCAACCACAAAATTTCAACAATTCAAATTAACTATATCTGTATTATTTCACCTTTGTCACGGTTGTACTCGGTCAGAACCAAGTGTCACATATACAACACACGCATTCTGACGGTTCTGATTTACGGTTGCGAGTAATGGCACATGGCTAAAACACAGGGTAACCGTATACTGTGCTTCTAAAACCGATGCTTGCGGTAAATACTAGGGTTACAGTGGTTTGACTTTGTACGGAACTCCTAGGTAACAGAGAGGACAGACCAGTCCTTTATTATGTTAAAAAAGCGACGATGATCCGGGCTTGGACATGTGCTGCGGATGACCCAGAGGAGCCTGAATCCTGCCTGTCGCTTCTACCAACCGGATGGACACTGCGCAAGGCCGCTGATGACCATCCATAGGATGTACTCGGTGGAGCTACTGGACGCTGGCATGACCTGGAAGGAAGTGAGGAGACTGGCGGGGTGCAGAGAATCTTGGAGGAGCCGTGTGATGGCCATATGCTCAGTTCACATATTTATAAGAAAAATTCACCTGATTATAATGAAGTTCTATCAAGTAAATCAATAAACAACATAAGTAAAACTGTAAATGACGCGGCATAGCTAAAATTGTAATTTATTTGTATTGGTGTCGAGGTATATCTATGTAACGTTAATCACTTTTTTTCCTTAAAGTTTCTCGCCCAAATTCATAAAAATCATAAGTCATTAATGTGGCAACAATATAACAAACGATTCATGTCATCAAAAATACATTTTCCGCGTCAAAATAAGGACCAATTGTTCATGTTTCGATTCCACTTCTGAGTGGTTTTGGTTAGCAAAGAAATTCATTTTTAGAAAAGTCGGCCGCCTAAACAGGTTGTTGCGGAATAATCGAGGCCACCGTATGAATAAATAGAGGCCGTTTTGTGTATTGAATTTAAGTGATTTTAAAGAGTTTACAAAAACAATGCGTTTTCTGTTGTTTTCGTTGTTGGGTAACCGACGTATTTTGTTTGCATAGCAAACTATAGGTTATCAAATAGGTCGAAAAGTTTCATTTACAAAACAGTCCATTTATTGCATTAAGGAATTTCATGTGACACCAAAAGACAGAATTTAGATGAATGATATTTAAATGCGTAATCAATATGTAAACCAATGAATGATTATTTCATTTCATTTCTTTTGTCGCGATCGTTCCCTCATTACATATGATTGCGATTTCGACGAACATCTTGTTCCTGAATCGATTCTTCTCCGTCCATTCCTCGTTTCAGTTGAACGAGTTGTCGAATCATTCTTTTGAATAGTTCATCGTGCGGATATTTCTGTTGTTTTCAGTCTGCCGAAACTCTACTATATAGCAAACTTAATTCACATGAAAGTGGAATACTAAAAATGTATTTCACCTTAATTTTTTTTTTTTTGTTAGATTTAGTGATTTGTCTGATTGACTCCTTAGAAGATTTCTTAATCGTGACTCTATTTGTCCAATTCAACATCCTATCTGACACATGTTGCTTACTCTACTTTTAGCGGTCGACATGGATGATGCCATAGTAAAAAATGTCAATATACCAACGGCCAATATACAAGATAAGAGATTATTTTTCTGACGTTTCTTGAACTCTTTTATTTTAATTATTTCATAATATCTTATATAGGAATTTAAATTTAATCTATGTATACATTTGATCTTGAAATGTTGAAAATTTTCGCAATTGCAACGTTACGTTTTTGGAAATATGCGAAATTCTGTGTAATTCGTTTATCTTATCCAAGGTAATCAATTTTTGTAATGATAAGCACGTTTTCAATATCCGGGTGTTTTATCTGCCATAAAATCCGTGATAAAAATAGAAAATAAGGTTTTTTTATTAAACAAAGAAGTATATTTTTGAATTTACTGTATAGATTCATATAGCTTCGTATGTTTTATTTTTATTATACTGCAAAAACAATGAAAAAAACTAATATAACTAACAATTTTGACCGGCTCTCTGACATGGAACAATAATTTCAATTGAATTTTTCGGTTGTTTTTTTTTCATTTTATTTGACATTGAAGAAGGCGCTAAATATGCAGTATTTTTACCGATATATAAAATAAACACCTAAAATCATACACAGCGCAATACTTCACTTGGGTAGGCTGAGTGACAGCTGCCTGAGCTGTCATGGCCGAAAAATGCAAGCACACTATTAGCTGATTTAGGATTTGGTCATTCATGATAGAAAAAATCATAATTTACCATTAAATTGCATGCAAACTATGAGGATTTACTCGGTGTTGAAAACGCAATTTTCTTCTTTTGAATTTGTCCTTTACCCCTTACAGCGCGAGCCGTTTTCGTACGAATTTATTTTCAGTCAATTGATCTGTTAAAACGCTATGGCTTAAATAGATCAATCTCTAGAGTAAAAAATGGAAAGAAGAATTATGTGAAATATATAGTTATCCCAAATAAATCAAGGAGTAAACTAAATTCGTCGCGCATTCTCGCTAAAATAAATTGAGGAAAATGAAGAAGGTTTTAATCTACGACTTTGCAAGCAAAATGGCTGCAGCCAGTCTTCATATACACCGCCAAAACGCACACAAGCAAGTGCGTAGCTGCATAAGTATGTGTAATAGATAGGGCTGACGATTAATGCTGCGTATCGGTAGTTCAGAGCTGAAATTCTGAATATCGAGAGCTCTTTTCAAAAATATATTTCCCTGTGTTCTACTTGACATTTTAATGATCTGTTGCCTAACTTCTCTACCTAAACGTTTGAACTATTTTTTAAAGTAGACCCCCCGATAACACAACTGCGAAAAACTCGTTTTTGATTCAAATTTGCAACCAATCCTTGATAACTGTTAAAAATACTCATTTGCCGCATGCGTAAGCTCTGATTTTGTAAGAATATGGTAGCCCCAATAGCCCACTCCGAGATAGTTAGCCCCCGATATACAGTGTAATCGGGGAATCTACTGTATATCCATAAGTGTTCCTTCTAGTTTGGTCGTAAATACGAGATAGAGTCTTGGACATGTAAACATGTCCACCGCGTTCATCGGGTTAATACTACAGCTATATCTCGTTTTGTCTCAAACTGGATTTAAGCATCTTAGATCCCAAGCTCCTCAATTATAAGAAAAAACAATAAATATACTTTACATTTAATATAAATAATCAATTTCCTTGAATTGAATTCGAGTTCAACGTGTGTGGTGCGTGAATTTGTCTTTCGATTAAAGTTGTATTAGGCTCGCATAACATTACAGAGGTACTTTGATTTCCGCCGTTCGCTTTGCAAAATGTTACTTCGACTTACCATTCGAAATTTTAATATGTCATCCTTACTGCTTTTCTGTATGTACTGTATATTATTTATTTATCAATTATAATAGAAATAGTAGTGAATTAACGAAATGGCCAAGGAGTAGATTTTGATAGATTGTTTTAATTTATCGTATGTGCATAATGTCGACTTGTATAAGTTAGTGCATTATTCAAATACATTACTATATAGATTTATTACCGGTATAATCGTATTGATTTAACGGATAAAACCTGATCGATCGGCGGCCATAACAGCCAATACGAACAGGTAGCCGGTTGAATTATCCGGAGAACATAAATCTTATCGGGCGGAAAACGCCTGTGGGTTTATGCGCTACTTACTCTTATACACGTAATAGTTAAACACTTGCAATTATTACTACCGATATCTCGACATGTTGCCCTGGTATTATTTCTTGAATTTTCATTCAAGTTTTATAAAAAAATATTGTTTCATTTCCTAGCTATCTAATATAATTATCGGAATATAATATTGATATTCTTATTAGAACACTTGTATAACCGTACCCGTCATAGATGACGGTATTGAAATTGAAATACTGAATGTCTAAAGTAGCTAGTATGTCGGAACTGTGGCTGCATTGCATAACATTTTATTTTATATACACACCGCGAACGCTAAGGTCATGAGAAAATTTCATACCTACATGTGATATGTGATACTAATAAAACGTCTACAGAGCGGTCTGGGCTATTATATAAGATTAAACTTGGTTTTAAAATCGATGAAATCTTATGATTGCTTAATTAATACATAGTCATTTATTTTCAGTAGTACATATCGGCGGTGTTTTGGCCAATTGATGTAACCCTCAAAATTGAAATTGTTCAGGGGAGAGTAACAACTGTTTTTATCGAAAATATTATATGGTGAGTTGCGTTATGAATCTTTAAAATGGACTTCTGTAAATTTGTCCTGTTTGCAGCTACGGGATTATACGTAGGGAGTGTCGATATACTAGTGGCTTACATCAAGTGGCCGGGTCAGAATTTTTAAAACTAAAACCAGTGTGAAATGATGTTTCCCTTTCAAAAAGTGGTCAATTTATTTTTCTAATTTACAGCATATGGCCACGGTCCTCCGAAATTCTCTGTCCCCGGTCAGTCTTTTTGCTTCCTTCCAGGTAATCTCAGCGTCCCGTAGCTCCGCCGAATACATCATATGAATTGACATCGGCGGCTTTCGAGGGTGACGGAATAAATCCGGTTGGTAAAGGAGACAGGCAGGATTCATGCGCAGAACGCGTCCAAGTCAATCGTCGCTTTTTTATTTTGCACGTAATAAGAGACTGATCCGTCTGCTCTCTTGCCTCCGAGTTCCTGATTAAATCAAACCACCGTACCCCTAGTATTCACCGCAAACATCTGTTTTCAGAGCACAGTATACGATTATCCTGCACTTTGGTGAGGTGCCATGACTCGCAATCGTAAAGAAAACCGTCAGAATGCACGCGTTGGATAGATGGCACTCGGTTTTGACCGAGTACAACCGTGAATCCCAGACTTACCACATGAGTCAAAGGTTGATCCAGATATCCCTGTTAAAAATATGAATTCCATTGAAAGCTACGTATTTATATAATGTATAGAAAGATGAAAATACATTTTTGATTTGATCTGTTTAATGTTAGATTCATTCTACCATTATTTCAACAAAACTAATAATTGAGAAGATTCAATTTACTGGATGTGTTTATGAATCTAAAACTTACAGTCGTTACCGAGTTTGTTCAAGCTCGAAATAACTTTCCTACTTTTTGAAACTCCGCCTGAAAGTTTCTCAACTATGTAATGTAGTATATTCTAGTAATGAAATACGAGAACGGGTTTATAGCACTTATGGAGAGCATAAAGTTTGAAATATGTGTCGCAATTTTGACTACATCGCTGCTGTTGCTAACGAAGATATTTTGTTTGAAAAACTTATGCCATTCGTCAACGAATTACATCAATACACAGTACATACGTATTTCAGCGATGGGTTATTTGTCATAAATTAATTTTCTTGGATATAGTTGATGATAGTTATTTCTAATAAATTTCACATGGGTGAACTCGTAGCTGGTGAAATTAATTGTTTATTCATTGACATTGCAAAGTATCATCATCCTTTGATGATTCTAAATATATTTAAGCCTGCAAGCTAGAAAAATATTTAACTGGTCAGTATGAAATAATCAATGGTAAATTTAAATTTGGATTATTGAGATTTTGTACACTTACATGTATTTTGTCACTAACTCAATAATCCAAATTTGATATTGAAATTCCATCAAGCACCCTCAGTCGATGTCTTAAATTATATCTTAAATTAAATCAATGGTAAGATAATAGTTATGTTTGGCCAGTAAATAATTGCCAAATTAATAAAAGTTTGGTTAGGTTTAGTTAAAAAACTGACCGCTTTTTATAAATATCGAATCGTTTATTTTATTAACCGACCATTTATCGAATTAATTACTTTGATTATTATTATTACTTTTACCATATCTGCTCCAATGTGGAGGATATGGATTTCTGATGGAGGTATCTTAACATAAGTTTTCTAAGAGAACTGCTTGTTACTCAGTTGCTTAACCTCTCTTTTTCGAAGAGAGTAGGGATAAAAGAATGGGGCTAGAAAAGGACTAGTGGTTAGTTAATTGCTCTCGCTACGCCCCGTTTTTATGATCGGATGGGTGGGAGGTTAATTTTCACATCCATCACAAACATCTATGCCTACGAACAATCATAAGTCGATTTAAAAATCTAATTATGAAACTGTCCGTACCGTGACTTGATCCCGAGACATCCGTAACGGTAGCCAACGACGTTGACCACTACGCCACGTACCCGACTTTTGATTAATTACCGACCATGTATTTTTCTTACTGACCAAAGATTGAAATAGTTACTGACCCAATACATGCAGACCTTTCTTTTATCAGTCTATTCGAAAATTCAAAACTGTCGATAATTTGACGATACCTATTCTAGATGATTTGGTTACGGTTACGGATGTCTCGGGTTCAACTCCCGGTGCGGACAGTTTCATGAATTGATTTTTTAATCGATTTATGTATTTCTGTTCGTAGTCATTAATGTGATCTCTAAAATTCCACCCATTCGATCCTAAAATCGCGAGAGTGATGAGCTAACCACTAGTTCTGTCCTGGTCCTATCTTTCTATCTCTACTCTCTTCGAACAAGACAGGTTGAACAGAGTAAGAAGCAGTCTCGTAGAAAACTTCTAGGAGCGGACATGTTACAAAAATAATTCTGGATGAACTGTTTTTCTACGAGAAATTATACGCTTATTTTTATTCGTAACAATTGTTTTCTTAATCTCATATTTTATTAATGTCATTTTACAGATTCATTTTTGTTTTAATATATAAGAACGTCATTGAACTTCAGTTTTATATTTTAAGAGTATTATAAATATTGATAGACAATATATTTCATAGAGAATCTGATTCTACAAAACGATTAATTTGATCGATCAGTGTTTCTAACAGACAAACGTGATTCGGTCAGTCGGTGCCGATTTATTATTTTACCTAGTTGTTGTGCAAGTGAAAACCGAACACACGACCCAAACCTGTTCAGGTTTGCCTTGCCAAATATCTGTGACACTGTTACAGTGATGGCCAACAGATGAAACTGCCCGCGGTGACAATCTGATGGATCAAGATTGACATTTGAGATGGGATTTTGTATTAACTCATGTTATGCAATTAAAGTTCATTAGTATACAATGATTTTAGATGAATTCTGAGGTTAATTTGTTATTATTATAGGTATGTTCTGTTTATTTAAGAAACATCCTTATCAGGTTAAATTTATAATTAAACAAATTACCTTTATTGTAGGTATTGATTCCAATACTCATTTCTTGAATTAATAGTTACTTTTAAGGGGAATCCCTGAGGAAACATAACACATGAAACCGGTCCTATCTGAAACATTACCTACTGCTTTTGAAGATTTTACTGGCTAGAAATCTGAATTTGAATCAACAGCAACGGTATACTGACCTGCTAAATAAAAACACATTATTTGCACTTCAATGATTCGTCAGAAACAGTCTTTCAATTTTAATTTACCTTTTTTTTCCTGTATCTGGATAGTGATTTTTTGGGATACTGTACGATGGATTTAATTTGAAAATGCTTTTCAAGACATAATAAATGTTTCACATAGGGTTTCCAACTAATTTTGAGACATTTACGGGATATTTTTTTGAAAACAGACATTTGAATTTACATACAACGATAAATTAATTGAGGTGGACATGTAATTTATGCGATACAAATGAACATAATTATTCAAAGGGTATGGTGATATTGGTCGCTTGTTTCCTAAACCAATCGATATAAAAATCGGGACAATACCGGAACGGTTGGCAACTTTAGTCACACTTTGTTACAATGCAAGTGGAATTTAAAAGCTTTCTATTTTATCTTATATTGACCCATTACAAATGATTTTTAGATATCTGTACACACATTATCCTATGCACCAAGTTGTTATCTTCTGACCCACTGGGATTGGGCATCCTAACAAATACGTGTTTTCTCCTTTGGTATACGTATAGCTGTCGCTTACATGGTGGTAAATCAACTCTTAGCTTTGTATATATTACGCGAATATGTGTCTATTCGATAGCACATATAATATAACATATTATCTGAGTCAGGGCTTAGTTGAACACGCACTTAATTTGGTACCTGCACCTCGCAACCCAATTTGCTGAGGCAGATTTGCGAAATTAGATAGAGTGTGAATCATTCGTCAAATCAGTGAACTGAATTGCATATTACATTTTTCTTTACGAGTGTTGTAGCATGTTTTAAAAATATTATCGACATTCCCTACGTTTAATCCTGTATCTGCAAACTTGACATTTTACAGGAGAGCGTCTCAAAGATTCAAAACACAGTTGCAAAGTAACGGCTGCATCTTCTTCAAAATTGGGACATTGCTATTGTTCTAAATCTAGTTTTTTTATTTTACGTAAAGTTTTGCTGAACAGTCAATAGTTTTTCGAAATATTACAAATACGACATTGCACTTCGGATCTTAGGTAAAGATATTTTGTATAAGTGTCTAGTTACGTGTTTATACTCCATGAAAACATGGTGAAATATTTAGGTACTTTTCCCAATGTTTTTTGATGCCTACCTATAGAACTAAGTGCGTAGACAATGATAACTTAAATTGCGTATCTGGCTCTTACGTGATTATAATAAAATGTAATAAAACATCGTTGAAAATGCTTTCTAACTTAGCGAAAACAGTCTTGGGTTTAAATTGACTTGTTGCGATACATTTATAAAAAACCATGTCTTCCTAATGGAGGTATCTGAATAGAAGTTTTTCCACGAGTACTGCTTGTTACTCAGTTACTCAACCTCTCTTTATCGAAGACAGTAGGGATAGAAGGATAGGGCAAGACTAGTGGTAAGTTAATCACTTTCGATACGCCCCGTTTTTAGGATAGGGTGGGAGGTAATCTAGACATCACAAACATCCATACCTTCGAACATAAATCCATAAATGATGAATTTATGAAACTGTCCGTACTTGGGATTCGAACCCTTGAGATCCGTGGCCGAAGTCAACGACGTTGATCACTGCACGACGAACTCGACAACGATACATATTTTTTGTTTTACCATTTACACTGCCATCGTGGGGAATATATGACGAGCATATATATTTCCTAATGGAGGTATTTCAACAGAAGTTGGTTAACCTCTCTTTTTTCGAAGAGAGTCGGAGAGAGAGAACTTCTGTCAAGATACCTCCATTAGGAGGTCATATTCTCCACATTGGGAGCGGACATGGTAAAGAAAATTGCATTATTTTGTTTAATTTTTAAGTATATTTATTATACATGCTTACAAAATATAGTTATTTTTTATGGCTTATTCGTATTGCATTCATTTCCTCCATATTCCTGTGTTAATACTTACGTCTTTTCACTATATCTTATAATATATCTACCAAGGATTGACACGTTATAATATAAAAGGTACTTCTTACAAACATTTTTTAAATGCGCTTTCTGTTTCAACGAGAAATCACGGCCATCGTGTATGTCATATTGAAATAGATAACAAGTTAATATTATATTTAGCTCTCTCTCGCGATGCAAAATATTTCCTAAGATTAAGACGCAGTATTACAGTTTATTTTAAACAATATATTCTCCATTATGAATATGCATATCATTTATTTTTTGTTGTATCAATTTCACTTTCAAATTTCGCCATTCATTTTGATTTCTATTTCATAACCGACGTAAAACGAAAATCTTGACCTCATTTTTATAAATGGGGGACATTGTCGACAAATATCCGGACTCGTAATCTGATCTCTTGATAAATAGTAACTGTGTGACGTATTTAAAGTTTTTTTTATCTAATTCTTGTTTGTGGTGAGTACCTCCACAATTGACACACAAAACAAGTACACTTGTAGTTTTAAATCAGTCGTCGTCAACCTTTTTATACCTACCGCCCATTTTTGCATATATTTTATATTAAAATTTTCTTGCCGCCCGCTAACGAATAGTCACGAGCGTATTTCTTTTTTGAGACATGAGTACACTATTTTTACACAATTTATTTAATACACGATACAACGCAATTTCTCGAGTGACGTTCACTCTCACAATTCTAAGTAAGTACTGTGTTTACAAACAAACAAGTCGAAAGTCGACCGCTAAGCCAGAACAATACAAATATTTTGTTTTATTCGGTATAAGCGATAAAGGTAGAAAAAAAGACAAAAATATCACTATGCACCTCTACCCACGGCCGTCGGATTAGCGTAGCGAATTGTCTTCAAAATGTCTTCAAGTAAACTTAGCCGATAGTCGAGTTTAACAGATGGTTTCGATGGAAAGAGACAAAAAAAAATAACCCACCGTCCACCATGGAAACGTTAACCGCCCACTAGTGGGCGATACTGTAAGTTACGTAACTCGTATCGCATTGGCCTCAAAGTCAATTAGAGTAAAACCAATGTGCTCTGCAACAGTTTCTGTCCGGACCCAGACTACCCTCTGACGAGCGGGGGGCAAGACATCGAAAAAGTTCCTGCTTCTACTTGGGGGTACGCATCACGGGAGATGGTAATACGCGTAAAGAGCTCGCACTCCGATTAGGGATAGCTGGAGCAACCTTTAGCTCAATGCGGAAAGTCTGGGACTCACGGTTGTGCTCGCTCAGAACCAAGTGCCACTTATTCAACGCATGCATTCTGACGGTGCTGCTTTACGGATGTGAGTCATGGCACCTCTCCAACGCACAGGGTAACCGTATACTGTGCATTGAAAACAGATGCTTGCGGCAAATACTAGGGGTACGGTGGTTAGATTTTGTCAGGAACTCGGAGGTAAGAGACCGGACGGACCAGCCTCTTATTACGTCCAACATAAAAAGGTGACGATGGGAGCCCAGGGGAGCCTGAATCCTGCCTGTCTCTTCTACCCACCGGATGGATTCCGTCGCCCAGGAAGACCGCTGATGACCATCCATAGGATGTATTCGGCGGAGCTACGGGATGCTGGGATGACCTTGATGAAAACGAGAAGCTTGGAGGAACCGCGTGATGGCCATATGCTCCGAATAAGGAGTGGATATGTTTTAAAAAAATAGTGGGCGGTACGGATCAGGTTGACGACCCACCCTGCATTATAGCTTCCATACAGGGAATCGAGCGGTAAGATAACAACTTTACTTACCCTATTCTTCTTGAAATTGAGCAACTGACTTAAAACCACCAGTTCTTGTTAAATACTTAATGTTGTAATGATCTATTTGCTCCAGATTGCGAGCCAAATATTTAGCGTAATTACAAAAATCTCTCAAGGGATTTTAGTGTCATATTTTCAGAATACGTTCGCTTTCTTAAGTTAAGCGTTTCGTCAATACATAATAGATGTTTACAGATTTTATCGTAGCTATTCATTTGTTAAAAAGTGAATTAAAATTCTTTTATCTCTGCCAGTATCTCACTTGGCGTTGAGTAAAAGCATACGCCCATTTAAGTCGGTGACTTGCCGAGTTGAGTTATGTTATGACATTCAGGTTATTATCATTGTGTTCCAATTTCAAAAGACTGTCACTTTTCCCTCCAACAATGACTGACGTATTCGGCCGGCAGCAGCTTGCTGTCTTGTCACTCAACATTCAACAATCCCGAGACTTTCAAAATGATAGTAATAGTATCTATATCCAATTGTTTTGAATTGCAGCACTTTATTAGATAACCCAAATAATTGCTTTGAATCAACCTCGCATAAACAATAGTTTAAGAGTCTTGTAAAAACGATAATCTGATTTTTCAATCTCCATCCTTTGAAAACGTAACATTAAAATTACAGTAGACTCCCCGATAACACTGTAGATAGGAGGCTAGCTATCTGGAAGCGGGCTATCGGGCCCACCTTTCTCATAAATACATATGCATGCGTCGCAGGAATATTTTAACGTGTAATCAAGAATCAGTCGCAAATTTTAATTAAAACGAGTTGTCGGAAATCGTGTTATCGTCTTCTGCTGTAATACATAATACTAGAGATTAATTTGAATTTCTCCTTTCAATATTGAATATTGACTTGAGAATATTGGTGGATAAGTTCTTGTAATCGTGTGGATACTTTCCTATCCACCACTAAAGTTATGCTCATCCTTGCTTGTTGGACCACGGCAAGTGAAATTATCAACAATACGATATTGGCTTCCATGAAAAATTAAAGCTGTATTTCCTTCCATCCAGATTGCACTTGCTATTTGTATGCAAGTTAGATAGTCTCTTGTTTTACAAACGTGGAAGATGTTTTTTCCACTGAAATATTTTGATTGCAATT
Organism: Himalopsyche phryganea; assembly: GCA_022494535.1. Taxonomy (NCBI): domain Eukaryota; kingdom Metazoa; phylum Arthropoda; class Insecta; order Trichoptera; family Rhyacophilidae; genus Himalopsyche; species Himalopsyche phryganea. The sequence continues at coordinate 1,118,807 of JAGVSL010000129.1, forward strand.
TATGATCGAAAATGAGACTGTTAAAATTTGTTTCCGAATTTTAATACCGCCACTGTTCTATCAAATAAAATAAATACATGGAGAAACTCTCCATTAATCAAAAAAATTAAGAGATAATTTAAGACATCGACTGAAGGTACTTGATGAAATTTCAATATCAAATTTGAATTATTGAGATTTTGTACACTGAAATCTCAACAATTCAAATTTAAGAGATATAGTTTTGAAGACCGATCTTGATTGAAAAACGCAAACTGGTGAACGGCAATATGTATTAGGCAGGCAGAAACCGTAGAGAGGTGTAAATTAAGTGTCTGTATTGCGGAGACCGTGACACCTTTTGTATGACATTGTTACAAAAGTTATTTGCCACACACTGTCACTTTCATATCCGCAACACTGCACAGCGAAATTACCCCTTATTTGTAAACGCTACTTATTTTGTTTTTATTACTGTAATAAAAAAGTAATTATTACAATTGCCATTCTCCTTCATATCCAGAAACACAACAATATAAAGTATAAGTTTATATGTCTCGAATAGTATCAAAACTGGAAAATCTCTAACAGAAAGCATTAAGTTACCCTTACATATAGCCCACCACGACTTTACTGCCTTTAATCAGCGTACCCCGTGACACAACAGCTTTAAGTCCGTTCAAATGATCGCCATGAGTTATTAACAGTGTTATAGTGCTAAATAAAAAAGTCTAGGAGCGCCGATTAATTATAATATTTAAATACCCCCTTCCTGCAGCGATCCAACTTCCGCACCATCAATACCAGTATCTATGGCAGTGTTCCGCAATCAGTGTGCCCCTACACACTGGTGCGCCGCGAGACGATCCCAGGTGTGCCGCGGCACAGTGCGTCGGAAATGAGAAAAAATGTATTTGGCTAAGATCTCCGTTTAAATTATTCTCGTTGCAACAAATATTGTATTATTTTGATATGTAATGGAACAATTGTATAAGTGTTTGCAAACATAGTGCAACTGCAATGATGGGGAATAAAATGAGGTTTGTCTCATGTGTAAAACAAAACAATCCCACCGTAGAAATAACACATTACAAGAGCCTTAATTACACATTTTTTTGAAAAAATATCAATCCTGATTGTTTCACACAGAAACGAAAAGTATTAGCTGCTATTTCAAATTTATCAAAAAATTAATAAATTGCATTTTTCGTTTGTAAAACTTACATATTTTAGCATGTGGTGTGCCGCGAAATATTAATGAATGATTAGGTGTGCCGTGGGTGAGAAAAGGTTGCAGAACACTGATCTATGACATCGATAACTGTACATGTGGTTACTGAATTGCTTGACGGTCGAGCGTAATTTTTAAATTTGTATTAAGCACCAGAAAGCAAACAGCGTATGAATTCGTGTATTTATTAAAGTTTTAAATAAACGATATTTTTAAGGGAATACATTTTTGGGTCCTAAAAAATTACAATTAATTTTAAACAAAATTTCTAAATTGTCTAGAAAAAAGTGTGGGAGCGCCGATTCCACGCGCCCCCGCCCTACTACACCACTGGTTCTTAAGAGGAGTTTCATAAAACATTTAGGTTATGCGCTAAATTTTGCTAAAATAATGAAAGTTTATGATTGTAAAATTTGTATGAGTTGTGATCGTCTCGCTCTTCGTATGACGCCACAAAGCCATTAAATGCAATATCGTTTCTCTTTTTGTAACCAAGTCGACCATTTGTGCAGGATGGCTTCAAGTACTTGCTGTAAAATAAAAGAACTGTCAAAAAAGCATTGACACCCTATATAAAATGGCCGACATACGACGATGTGATGTCGTGATCTGGATTCTGTATTACTGTTGTCTCTACATAGTCCAAACACACAGTATAATCACGTCTCTTCTATGTCATTGCCATTATCTGGAAGATAGATTATTTATTTTTAATGTGGTAGAACGGTCAACCTGTAGAAGTGACGATTTCAAACTATGCGAATGACTTTTAACAGTATTGCGTTTCAAACATTGCATAAGTAAAAAGAAAATACACTGCAGAAAATTGTTCACCATCCGCTGATCCGATGTATTATTGCTGTCGATAATAATGATATTTGGAGCGAGTGAAGCGATGCTCAACCTAAAACAATGGTGCATTTATTTTTCCTAATTAAAAAAAAAACCTTACATTTTTCAATAGCCGTACACAATGTTACTTTCTTTAGTATTTTGATTAATATTTTCAATGTATTGTTTATAGGGAGCTAAAATTGTTAAATAATATGTATTTTTTTTCTTTCAGGTAAGAATTTTTTCCACACCCGTCAAACAGAATGCAAGATAATTATTTATGGGTAAGTATGTCATTATTCGATTAATTCATTTTTTTCTTAACCATGTCCGCTCTCAATGTGGACAATATGGAGCTCTAATAATGGAGCATCTTAATATAAATTATTCTACGAAAACTGGCTGTTTTTCGGTTACGCAATCCCTCCTTTTTAGTAATAGTAAGGAATTTCTCAGCCTGGAGTTGTGAGTGGCCAGTGTCGTCTTCTTCAGTTGCGGTGTCAAAGTATTCGAATCTCAGTACGGCAATAAACTGTTTTTTCAATCGATTCATAAATTTTTGTTAAAAGACGTAGGTGTCCATCATGTCTACATTATCTTTCACCCATTCAGTCATAAAAACAGAACATAGCGAAAGCGATAAGCTAACATCTAGTCCTGTCTTCGTATATCCTTCTATCAGTACTCTCTTAATTTAGAGATTTCAAATAACACGATTGAAAATAGCAGCTCAATTTCTGATAAGATAACTAGGACCAAACGGAGGACACAGTGGTATATCGAAGATTTTTTATGCCATATTTCGACATTCCCTAAGTATAATCACGTATATTTCAAAAACTACTGTTCAGCAAAACTTTACGTAAAATAAAAAAAACTAGATTTAAAATAATAGCACTGTCTCAATTTTGAAGAAGATAGATGCAGCCGTTACTTTGCAACTGCATTTTGAATCATTGAGACGCTCTCCTGTAAAATGTCATGTTTGCAGATACGGGGTACATACGTAGGTAGTGTCGATATTACATTTATTTATAATGTAAAATTTATTATTTTGTTTAAAACGCTATGTCCACACCCCGCACAATTTCGTCCTCGTCGCATTTTTTCCTGTCACCAAATTCCAAATTCGAAACGGTATTTTTATAACTGGTTAAAATGTCGAATGCTTATTTCGAATTCAGAATAAAGTGAGAGTTCATTTTCGAATAATTTACGATAGTTCTCATGCGTTTTTTAATTTCCTTATTAATTAAGTAATAATTCACAGCGCCGCAACAATGATTTTATTACGAAAAAAGTAGACACACATTCCGAAATCCACTGAGGCGTCTTGCAAATTAACTGCTACATTTTTTTAGTTGGGCAACACACATGTATGCTTCTGAGAAATTAAAAACCTCTGTTTTAATCCAATTTAAACAATAATGAATGACAACACCAACTCTCACTTTATTAGCTACGTTTTTCTGCACACTTTTGGCGGTTTGTGTACCAATTTGCTATGTTCACATTACATGAATTTGAACGTTTCACTTCTGTTTTTTCTGTGGCAACAGGGTGACAAATCGTTTCCAACGTGAATGAAAAATAATCTTGTTTTTAACATCAGATCGTTACATACCAAATCAGTGTGTTTCAGTCAAAATGAACGAATTAATTTATCGATTGAATTGGTATTTACTTGATAAAATTTCAATATTATAAGGCAAACTTGTCGGCCACTTCCGTGGTGCAGTTGTCAACGTCGTTGGCTTTGATTACGATTGTATCGGCTTCAAATTCCCGGTACGGATAGTTCCATAAATTGATTTGTTATTTAATCGAATAGATGTTTGTGATGTCTAGAATTCCCGTCCACCCAACCAACCTTAAAGACGAGGCACTGGTGGTATCCTAGCTCTATCCTTCTATCCCTACTTTATTCAGAAAAGAAAGGTTGAGCAACTGAGTAACAAGCAGTTCTCGCAGAAAAAGCTATGTTGAGATACCTCTATTAGGAGTCCATGTGCTTTCACATTGGGAGTGGACTTGGTTAAAAAAAATAATAGTAGAGTACTGAGCGCCACAAAAAATGTGTAATAGCTATTTCGACATCACGCCATCATCAGAATTATTACTTATATTAAATTTGGATTATTGAGATTTTGTACACTTCCATGTATTTTGTCACTAACGACCCGGGTTTCGCCTTTCGGCATCTTCAGGCATTCGAGCACACGAATGGACTCGAACTGAGTGACAAAATACATGGAAGTGTACAAAATCTCAATAATCCAAATTTAATATTGAAATTCCATCAAGCACCCTCAGTCGATGTCTTAAATTATTACTTATATGTTTTTTTTTATCGAATATTACTATTTTTTAGTGAAATTATAAAATATAATGTACAAAAAAATCATTTATTATACATTTAAATCAAATCGGAATAATTTTTACTAACCCCAACACTCAATTAGTATCCAATTCTTGAAATCCTCAGTTTCGAATTTTATCTTTTAAGCGAGTAGAGCACATAGTTTTTTACCGAGTTACAATACAAAAGCAATAAACAAAAAAATGAGATATTTAAATTATATTGAATTGAATTATGGTAACGGTAAAGCAACCAGTAGCGAAAACACTTCACAGTTAATGTTTATTGACATAAATATTTATTGGCAATACCGTGTTTTTGCGACTTAATTAACTGCAACAACAAAAAAAAACGGCATTTATTGCATGAAATGTTTACAATATCAATGAATTCGTATTTTTGTCACCTCAATAAAAACAGGTTTTTTTTTTATTGCTGATGTTTTTCTCCGAATATCGCATTATACTATCTATGCAATGTTATCGCTAGTCATTTCCTTGAATGAATAGATAACTAATAATAAATATGTAATGGTATTTTTCAATATCTGACAGCCAAGTGACAGTGAAATGTAAGTCGAGATTGTCATCTTTTTGGTGGTTTATCTCTTATCGTAGTAAAGAGGATATTGGGTAATTTTTATAGATACCGTAAAATCTGAATTGTTACTATGCAATCAAGAATTCAAATAAATAGTGCATACTCGAACATATAACTTTACGATTAAATAATTAACAATCGCGATGGCCGGGTGGTACGCAATGAATCAAGATTATCGTACAATAAATAATCTCGCTCGTGGCATATCTCTTTATCTTGCAATAAATTGACTAATTTTAATAAATATCAATGAAATCTTTAAAGTAGAATTGCTATTTTATAACTTCGCACTACGGCTAGAAGATATACGACTAGCTGGCGAGTGAGATATTGGTTGTGTTCGCGGGCCGTAGTTTGGAGATCCTTGATTTACACTATATATTCGATTATGTGTAGAATCTTTTACGTTTTAACTTGTTTCTTGTGTCGTGTTAAATATCTCGCCAAGTGTTAATATTTTATTATGTACCTGTTGTGTCGACAACTTTTACCTTAAGTACCTAAATCATTTTCTCTTGAATATTATTGTATATAAAGCTTCGTCTAAAAGGAGAAATATATTATATGTGACACTAAAGCAACAATGTTAGTATTTAAAACGCTCTTATATTTTATATGGAATAAACTTGGATTATTGAGATTTTGTACACTTCCATGTATTTTGTCACTAACGACCCGGGTTTCGCCTTTCGGCATCTTCAGGCATTCGAGCACACGAATGGACTCGAACTGACAGACAGTAAACAGTGTCTAACGTTTATATAGAAGATTTAAATACGACAAATATTATTTACGAGGTAAGATATTATACGTCTGAGAGCCACACTGATACCTGAGTTAAAATTAGATGCAATTCATATATTTACCCTTTCGTCGAATTGCATCCCGTCGAAACCCACAATATTATTATAATTGTAAAATCACTGGTAATTCCATAAGAAGTTGAAAAGCGACAATTCGCCACTCTGTAAATGTGGTGTTTACAAAATAAGGATTAAAGCAATTCTCGAAATTTTAACTCAGGTATCAGTGTGGCTCTCAGACGTATAATATCTTACCTCGTAAATAATATTTGTCGTATTTGTATCTTCTATATAAACGTTAGACACTGTTTACTGTCTGTCAGTTCGAGTCCATTCGTGTGCTCGAATGCCTGAAGATGCCGAAAGGCGAAACCCGGGTCGTTAGTGAAAAAATACATGGAAGTGTACAAAATCTCAATAATCCAAGTTTGATATTGAAGTTCCATCAAGCACCCTCAGTCGATGTCTTAAATTATTAAATTATATGGAATACTTCAAAAGTTTTAGATTCCATATTTTAGTTAAAAAAATATGCTTATATTGTTTCATTTTATAATTACCTCACGTATTTGAAGAACACAGTAGGGCATTTTTTCGCTTTGGTAAGGTGAGCAGAGAAGAAAACATCTCATAAATCCACGCCTTTGTGTACAAATTCATCAATCGACTGAAAATTTTTCAACGGAGGATTCGTACTATTGTTAACGAAATAGACGGTTGCTACTCGGCCACGGTGATCGGCGATAAAAAATAATACAAATTGATTATTTTGTTAACTCCACCATAGACAAAAGTTGAATACTACTACGTAGCTATTGTCTAATCTAAATATGATCTTAAACGGTTAACAGTTTTTACAAAATCATTAATTTGACCATAAAAAAATTGCTTAAAAACTATTTACTGTTTATTTATTAAATTTGACAAGAAAAATGTTAATATTAAATTTGGGAAACAAATCAGACCCTCGATACTTTCTATTTACGCCGCTGAATTCACATGTTGTCAAAATAATACTTAATCTGTCTAAGAAGTCAAAATTGAATTGATTTGAATAAATATTGCCCAATTTGTATATATATCACTGTGATGCGATATTTTGCAAGATGTGTGGCAGCAAGCCTCGACTCTTAAGTGGGACCCAGCGGGGGGCGCCACGAGTCGTACGTCGCGTTTTCACTTTTTTCTACGACGCTATTGTCAAGCGCGCGGGAAATACGGCTAGAGTTTTCGCGCCACTTTTCTTAACCTCTGTCGTGACGTTACATTAAATTTATATTATCTCCTCTCACCTAATGAACTCCTGGTAATATGTGCGTCGGTGGTAAATTTAATTTTAACGGTTTCATTCTGAAAACTCGACGATAACTATTTAGTCGTATTGAGTTACTCCATATTCACATATTTTCTCCCTTTCTGAATGCAGTAATGATAATTATTAAAATATCTACCGATACATTTTATTCATATATATTGATCTTTGTAACATAGTGTTCGTTTATAATATTTTATTGAAATATATGACTGACAATCGTTCGTCAAAAACTGAGTGCCGTATACACAACTTTAAGTTTAAATGGAGGGGGAAAAGTTTCATTTGTTTCTGTGAATAAGTAGTCTAATAGATATAATCTCACAATAATGCCAAACAAAAAAAAATTAACACATCGTTAAAAAACGCCATATCTGAATATAGTGATAATAGGAAGTAAATTCATAAAAATGTTATTAAAGCTTTGTTTCATTTCTATGAGATTTTTAAAGCACACTTGAATAATAAATAAAAAGACGCATTGAATCGTATGAAATAGCATTCAAATCATAAACAAATTAAGAAATATTATCTCCTTTCGAATAATTGTCTATGATGTCTGATTGATTAATGGATACCACATCGAAAAAAATCAACACGATTATCCCGTTACCACATTACGTAAATAACAGCAATAAAATTAGACTTATTGATTTTTTTTTAGATAGAAATCTTTCGCCTTGTCGACTCGGCCTGTTAATACCAGTCGTAAGATAAATTAGCGATATTTTTAAGCGCGCTGTATAATCTATGGCAATAATATTATATAGTATATATTTTTCAGATAGTTTTTTTTGGAGTAATTGTAAATAACTGACATCGTGACTTCAATTTTGGATCAGGGGTTCATAAATGAATAAATAATGTACACTGTTATTAAGATTATTGATCTTTTATAAACTGTACATCCAAATACATCGGTCAGAAGGCTAGATGTTTTTACTTGAATTCCAAAGTCGTATAATAGGAATTTTTCATTATTTTAATAAAAAATATCAAAGCAGAAAAACCTCATAGCGTAATTAATAACGGTTTAAAAAATTAACAGCTTAAAATTCCTGGAAATAAATAAGTGTACCAGAATAATCAATAGAGTCAATTTTAAAAATTTCTCGTAGGTCCTTCCGTTTAAGCCTTCTCAAACGAGCGAATTATTAATGTTAGTGGTGAACACTTCCCTCTTTCCATTCCTGTCATTTGAAATTATTCATTTAATTTATATTGTCACGCGCTTGAAATCAATAACTACGTCAAAGATGTAATTATTCTGAAAATGTTTTTCAAATACGCGAAATATATGTGCAATAAATATGTATATTGTCGGCCTTTGTCGGCCTTTTCGTCTAGTGGTAAAAGCTTTAACCTAGGCTTAGATATTTTCAATTTCGACATGGGGTTTGTTACGTCGTTTTTCATCGAGTTGATCTCTATCTAGAGTGACTTTACAAAAATTTTCATTTTTTGTTGGTTTAAAAATTTGAAAATATCTGTCACCTTGGTTATTAACTATAAATCCAGATATTTTTATAGAATAAAAACATATAAATATTTAGGTACCAAGTCGTCAATTTTCTTTATGTATATTTAAATTGCTGCGTTATATAAATCTAAAAGACGCATTGGCACCCCTGACTTAGTTAATTTAACGTATTGCGTATACGCGTTTATATGTCTGACTGGGGTGCTATAATGTGTATTGCAAAATATTCTGCATGGTAACTAAACTTGTTACAAGTACCGTGTATAGAGAAAGTCTCGTTATTAGTTAAATAAATTGTTCTACAAAGTTACCAACAGCTTATTGCTGTTACAATATCCTTCCACCTCACTTGCTCGCCTCAAATATAAAAGATAAATACAGACTAACAATATTAAATACAGTTTTATACTATAATCGTACAATCTTAGAAGCCATACTATTTGAATGGTATTATAATATTAACTGTCAATTCTAGGTAGACGTCATTACATTTTTTATTTAGATAAAGCAAACTATGTAAATTCAATTTGCTACACCAACAACTTTCGCATTTCATAACAAATGACAATCAAATAGATCTACGCTCTTGGTGCGTTGTGAAGCTGCATGAAACCATTCGCTTAAATAATTCTCTTATTTTATTGTTCAACCCTTTTTAAAGCGATATTAATGTGCGCACAACACAACTGCTGCTGTGGTTTGTTCATTGTGGCCTTACGTAGAAAATTAAAACCTAACGCAGAACATTTCTATAATTATTAACAGTATTGTTTTCAAATAAGTTCAGCATTGTCTTATATAGCCATCTATAAAAGTTCAGTGTTGACTCATTTATGAATAAATCTCTTACCTTACGAAATATAAACCTTATAAATACATAAGTTGTGAAAGCTTTAAGTTAAGAATAAAATTGAGTATATAATACCGATATTGCAATGCCTTTTTTCAATGATTTTTCTCATGATTTATCGTCGGATGTCATTGCAGTGATGCAATATTAATTCGTTATGTATTTTATTTGTAAATACAACACATCTGTTAGTTTTAGGCCACATTGTATTTAGTATTGTAATACTTGGCAATTTAAACGAAAGTGAATCTATTATATTAGAATTTTAAACGTGCATCACGACTCTTTCAACGTTTTTTGTCGACAGTAATAAAGAAATCTTTCAGCTCCTGTCAGTGATTGATTAAAATTGTTATTGAAAAATCTTAAGATTAATTACAAAAATCAATATAAGTAAGAACGTATATTTGTTATTAAAGAACTTTTGAAATTTGGTTCAATGTCGTATCGTTATAAGCTCTGGTATTAGAGGACCTATTCCCGTGAATATCTTCTTCCCATGCAGACCAGTTTTATCTGCTCCTAATATAGTCAGTCAATCGATTTGTTCCATAAGTTCAGCGATCCTAGTTTTAATATAGAGCTAAACATTGATACCAAATGCAATGCATCGAATATTCTCTGGAATGTGCAATAGATACTTATCAAAACAGTGTTAGGGGGTCTTAAAACATTTTTTTTTTACCAATTTATGAATGACGAGTGAAAAACTTCAGATATTAAAACAGTGAACTTATTTGTATTTTGACAGCGTGTTAAGGCAGTGTTAGCCAAACTTTTTTTACCTTACGGCACACTGAGGAAGCGAGATTTGTTCCGTGGCACACCAAAACCATTTATGACGTTTATTAATACATATGAATAAAGGAAATCTAAATACAGAATATAGGTATACAGAAGAAATAAACTGTTTATTAGTGAGAATGATGCGGTTGGTTTTTTTGAAAGAATTATGTTAAAACGCCTCTATAAATTTGATAAAATAAACACGTAACTCTTTATCTACCGTCTGTAGCAGCTCTCGTTTTTTTTAAATTCATTTCCATGAGCGCTTAAAAACCAAAGATGTGACTATCAAAACGGAAAAAAGATTTGATATCTGTAGTATCTAGTCGAGGATATTGAATTCCAAAATAGTGATAACTCCAAAAATAAGACTTCCGCACGGGGTCGTTTTTAAAGTCTATTAAAATCTCCTTCTCCGTTAACATTATGTATGTATCGCCTAATCTTTCGAAAGGATTGATGGCCCACTGGTACATCTGATTATCAAGAGATGCATGGTCTGATCCACAGTTTTATTTTGTCTTCATTTGTCGCGTCAAACCTGAGACTTCTTGCGGCACATTAGTGTGCCGTGGCACACAGTTTGGCAGACACTGGATAAAATCATTCATTATAATACTATTCCACTAACAATTTACTGTATAAGGAGGGTAGAAATCATGTTAGTCATTACCTTTTTTTAAATTAATTAGTTCATCTTAACCAACACACTATTTAATCAAAAATAAATATATAAAACACAGTAACGAAAAGAAATGATTAAACGCCAACGAATCCTTTTTCAAATTTAAAAAAGGTCGATTAAAATGATCAATTCGTAGTCTAAATGCTCGATTTTGAAAGCGGATACGGTTTTAAGATATGCTAGTTTGCTAGTGCCATATGAGTGAATGTATTAGGCGACAATGATGTTATCTTTTCGAATAGATAGAGAAACCCAAATAGTGTTTCATTCCATTGTTGAAACGACGCTCCGATGACTATTCTATTCTTGTATCGTTTGCGACGGGTACATGAGAGAAAACAGGTTTCAAACGCTCGCTGTAGCGTCGTCCCAGGTGCTCTAGTAGTGGTTTCCATCGCAGTGAAAATCCACGACGAGCCTTCCTTTTAGCCAAACAGCGGTCAATGTCCGAAGAAATGCCGGTGCACGCACGCAAACACCAACCAACATCCAGCGACTGGATTAGTGCTTTATCCACTTTCTCTGCTTGCCGCCTGATACTTCGGTGGAATTATTAAAATTAGACCTCGCGATTGCACAATTATTTCCACTCGGATTCGTTTTATCAAACGGATCAGTAAAGGTGTATCTGAAAAAGTACCGATTAATCAATAGTGTGTTAAGTTCTGAGTCTAATGGATCGATTCATCTTTGTAACTGGATCGACCATGCAAATGTTTAGAAATGGTTCGTTGCCGCTTGCATTTATGTTCTACCAATACCCAATTAAGTAAATCCGATGTGTTGGCACTTTTCAGTAATCTTTTTATTATTAATAAATCAATTAGATTAGATGTCTTGTCTTCTTTATAGTTTCAAGATATGCAATGTATTATTCTAAGATAAAATAACAAAGTATTTAGTTCTATTTTTAGTATTTAGCCGAAATAGCTATCAACTACCTGATAAAGAAATTTGGAGAACTAAATACTACTAAAGAACTAGTTCTGACGATGGCGTAAAGCCGAAATAGCTATTAACTACCTGATAAAAAAAAATGTAGATCTAAATACTTTGTTATTTTATCTTATTATAATGGAGCTCTACCAAGTAAATGTCAATTCAATCAATATAATGTACTATTCCTTTAAACGTGTGTTGTCAATTCCTATGTGGGAACAATATTGACAGTTTTGGTTATGTAAATATTTAGTTATCATGTATACGAACAGCGGTGGGCACAATTGTCGTTTTTTTAATCGAATGCAACTCACCATATTATAAATTAATAAAAACTGTTTTTACTCTCTCCTGGACAATGTGACCAAAACACGGTCGATATGATATATCAAACCGATGCATATTATTTTCCTCGGTTTATTTTTTGAATGGTGTTCAAAAATACAGTCTTATACTTCCGCGCTTTGATTAAAAATGGTTTCTCAGCTTTTACACTCTCTCTCTCTTTCATTCTTACACTTTCTCGTTTATTATGTTTGATTGATTTTACAAATAGAATATTGAAAAAGTATTTTCGGAAGTGTTTCTACTCGTTGAGGTGTGGTTTCACATCAAATGCAAGTCGAACAAATCGATTCTTAATTATTTGCGTGAAATCAAAAGCTTTGTGTACGCTGATGGATTGCAAAATTGTGTTACTTAATTTTCGAACCTGACATGGGTAATTTTTTGAGTACACAATGTATAGAGTATTATTTTCAACACAAGTTTTCAATCTTAATGAGAAAATCGATACAATCATCTCCTAGACAGAATCTGCTTATTTTAAATGTGAAAGCTTCATTTGAGTTGTTCTCTTTAAAATTCTGTAGCTAGGTTATTTTGGTATGGCTTAGTATTTGTAAGTAAGTAATAGCTCAGCTAGGTAGTAATAACGGTAGATGGCAATCAGCTAAAACAGCTCGCAATCCGATTAGGGATAGCTAGAGCATATTTCAATTCAATGCGGAAAATCTGGGACGCACTGTTGTACTCGGTCAACACCAAGTGCCACCTATTCAAGGCGTGCATTCTGCCGTTGCTGCTTTACGGTTGCAGTCATAGCACCTCACTAAAGCACCGAGTAACGGTATACTGTGCTTCGAAAACAGATGCTTGCGGCGTATACTAGGGGTACGGTGGTTTGATTTCGTCAAGAACTCGGATGTAAGAGAGTGGACAGACTAGCCCCATATTACACCCAAAATAAGAAAGCTAGGATGGACCTGGCTTGGACATGTGCTGCGGATGCTCCAGGTGAGTCTGAATCCCGCCTGTCTCTTCTACCAACCAGATGGATTCCGTTGCTTTGAAAGGATGTACTCGACGGAGTTTCGGGTCGCTGCAATGGAAACGAAAAGACTGGCGAGAGACAGAATCTTAGAGTAACTTTGTGATGGCTGCGAATAGGGTGCGGATATGGTTAAAAAAAGCTCAACGGAGACGTTTTCCACAATTAAGCGAACTGGGTTTCATCATCAATATTCTCATATCTTGTTTTGCCTATTGATTAAAAATAAGATACGATGGTAAACACGGGACTATTATTTGAGAATGCATGTATCAAAAATATACCCTAGGGCTCAGATCCTTACATGGGTTTCAGTGCATCATCGTTAGGTGTTGGAGAATAACAACACGTGCGATAATGACGCTTAATGTTCAATTTTCAATTTGTGGACGCATTAAATATTATCGAAATCACCATGTATTTAATGGGCATCATTCCAGCTGTGTTTCGTGCCCTCGAGGCAAAAGAAAGGAATGTTTGTGACAACGTGAGTTAATGAAACGACCACACTGGACTCGATAACGACACATTGATGGGTGGAGAGTTAAATGCCAGTGGTATATTTTTACCAAGGGGTTGAAAAATCTGTTCGCATTAACAATTACCATTATTTATGCATTATTATGTATCAAAATATAGTTGCTTTCTGTATGATTATTGGTGAATTATGAAACAGTATACTTTGTTGACATCTTGCAATGTCCATTTGATCTAAAATTAAAACTTGTGTTTGTCTTGCCAACATATTTGGCCGAACAGTTTTGACACGAAGATTTATAAATGCCGGTTTAAGCTTCAATAGTAAATGTTCGTAAGGTAACCGCTGAATCAATTAAAAAAGTCAGCAAGTAATAATTATTATAGTACATCTGCAAAGATGGCATTTAAGCCAGAGCGAATGCAAATGAATGATTTCGTGCCGAATCTTATTCAAATACGACTAGAAAATCGATAAATATAACGCTTTTATATTTCTGTCTCTTGTTTTATTACATAATACAAATCTACGCGAATGAGAGAGAACGGGTAAGGAGATTGTTAACTTTCGATACGCAATCCAGGATGTAACGATTATTTAAATTTCAATACACATTCATCGAAGAAATATTGATTTATTATTTTATACTTAAAACCTTTTCCGATATTTATTTTAAGCCAAGTGTTCGAAATTGAAACAATAAATCGTTAATTTTTACTAAAACGTTTAAGTGACACGTTCACCTGACGGCTTAATGATGCTGAAGTCAACGATCTCTAGTCGATATTATTCATTACCTTTACATCTTTATCGCTCTTTTGTTTTTAATTTTGGTGCTGTGTGCGTTCACAACGCCCGAGAACGTTCTTCTGTTTTTATTTGGGATGCCCATCAAGTCAATACACCTAATTACGACGATAAGACATTTCATTAGATTTTGCTACTGGAATTCAAATTAGATACATCATGCTTTGTTATTTGTAAAGATACTGTGCTAGTAATTATATATTGATTATTTATTTCTATATTTAACTTGACTACATTTCTATATATCTCGGCAAATAATCATTTAGCTTGAGATGATTTCCGACAATGTTATAGTATACACGCAAAAGTTCAATGACATTTTGTGTTTGAAAATGGAATCAATTTACGTGACGTTTCTCACGTCTAGTTGAAAATCGACATTCATTATTTAAATTATATCGTTGCATTTCCTTTATATTTCTTTCTTAACATTTTGCCGTCACTTTTAACCAAACGTTTTATAAAATCGACAGAATGGCAAAAAAAATTATAAACCTATCTCACTTTTCATAAATATGGATGTCAAATTATCTGAAATATTCTAGACTCGAATTTAATAATGTCAACAAAATTTAGGAACACAACGAATTGTTTATAAAATTATATTTAAATAATTCTCAACCATTCAAAGTTTATATATCGAATAATATTTAAATATCTTAACTGGACGAATACAGACTTTCGTCAAACCTCTTTTGAATAAATCAATATTTTTATATGATCGAAAAATACAATGAAATAATTTGAGTAAATATAGAAAAATAATTGGTATCCCTAATTATAAAAATAATATATATGATATACTTACTACAAGAAGATTCGTGAACCGGTTCGATTAATTAAAAAATAATTCCAAAGAATACCATGATATAGCGTATCGTTTTCTCAAATCCATTAAATTAAACATTGAAAATGATCTCTGTTCACAAAGTCTTCGTTTCATATTTTACATACCTACATATTATTATGAATGACACAACTTCGATGTCATTTTATGTTACGATATCCACACCTAAAAACATATATGTACCTCTATAAATTGCCAGAAATTGTAATATGATTAGTGTTGCTAGCAGAAAAGCTAATACAAATCTAGAGAGCGAAATCTTTACTACTAGGTGTGTTCGATTCGTGTATTTTTCCTAGTTAGTTTGGTTATGTAATGTAACATTACAAAAAATATTGATTTTATGAACATTTCGCGCATTGTTTAAGTTGCCTGCACTGGAACGAATTAAATGGCGCCCACTTTTGCTCCTGTCATCTTCTAATTGGACAATGTTTATTGTTTTATCTTAACACAACATGTCTTGCGCTATGGTTACATTATTAAATTGTGTATTCTTTGTGCAATACAGACAATTTTACCTGAACTAATAGTGTACAGCAGTTTTATAAAGTTTTAATCAATAATTTAATATAGGGCGAGTGTTTCTAAGGTCGGCCGTCGCCAGTGGTCGGCCTTTTGAGCCTAAAACTTAAATAATAGTGGATGCATTTAAAAAAAACGGTTTTTTTAAATTCGTGTAGGTAGTCTTGCCACTTGCCAATGTATATCTGCACTATATGATGCAATACGCAATTAAAAAAACACATATTTACTTCGCAAGTTTCGACAAATTCATGTTGTATGTGAGTCGCGAACAAAATATACTTTATATTGTCATGCTTTGCATGATTATGTTTTTTATTGTTCTATCTACTATCAGTAAATTATTTCGCGATATTCATGAAGTTTCATAGTGATGGACGAACACTGGGCAACGAAAGGCCGACCATTGAATTTTGGGAGCCGACCACTGGGAGAATTGGCATTTTTTTGTAAATTACTATTATTTTATGCTTGGTACAGTATTAACTATTTTATTTTTAGTTTGTTAAATTACTTAATCCCTGTTTAATGGAATAACAGCGAAAAAATATGTAATTTGGATTATTGAGATTTTGTACACTTCCATGCATTTTGTCACTAACGACCCGGGTTTCGCCTTTCGGCATCTTCAGGCACTCGAGCACGCGAATGGACTCGAACTGACGAGTTCGAGTGACGAGTCAGTGACAAAATGCATGGAAGTGTACACAATCTCAATAATCCAAATTTGATATTGAAATTCCATCAAGCACCCTCAGACGATGTCTTAAATTATAGAAAAAATATGTATTTATCATTCATTGACTCAAAATCGCTTTTGAAAGTACACCTGTCGCTTAACTGGCTGACCACTGGCGAAACGATCCTAGTCATTTGTTTCGTACTTGAAATGGAATATCAATCTACATTGCTTTTCATACATACTCTAATATTACTTTCTTGAGTGTCGGTATTGGAGAATTTAATGTTAAATAATTAAACTTGAATGAATATACGACTTTTAATTCAGTTTCCCATAGAGAGAAAGCGATCGCTCGTCTTCTCTCCAAATAGCGATTCGAATCCGGTCGAGTGGCGTACCTGACGCTTCACACATCATACCAAATGTAATGTATCGTCTCACAGCAGATCGCCATTGCGTTTCCATTTCGCAGAACCGAAACGAGGATCTTTGTTGTTACAACGGTTATTTACATTGTTCGGGAGAGGTTTTTTATGATTGTTATCTCATATTATTGGCTAGTTTACAGTTTAAAAGAATTGCTTTGTTATCAATCACTCTGAGATTTGTATAGTAGGTCATAATACATTCGTTTTCAAGACGTATATATTATCAGTTGATTAAAGGAAAATGTACGTTTTCTGTAACAGTGATAATCTAACGAGAAACCATCAATTGGTAAACTTTTTACAAACATTCGTAATTGATAAAATCTAGTCAGCTTGAATTTCAAAAACGTCTGAAATTTTCTACTCCTGAGAATTGCTGGATGGATGGGGTGTCAAAAAATATATGAGTGCTGGGGGTCAGCGATTGTCATGGAAAGGTGTGGATCGACTAAAGTGAAGGAGAATGATTGAGGTGGCCAAGACTTAGGCCAGGAAACAAAAAGGATTTAAAAAAGTTTTAGTTCCTTATAACCACTTACTGTCACAAAATGACCTATTTTTAGTTCATCTTAACTTAAAATGCCATATTTTATTTTGAAAACTACATTAATCACTATCGAAATATATGTTATCATGAAACCACATTTTTTTAAATCTAAATAGAGAATTCGTTGTCGTGATGTTGAACTAATAAAATCTCAGTAGAATTTATAGTATCGATTGAATTGGCATTTTCTTGGTAGAACTCCATTGTGATAGAATAAAATATAAGTATTTAGGTCTAACTTCATCACCGGTGATGAAGATGCTAGAAAAACGCATATACCTTATTGCGGTTCTGTGTTCTTGAACATTTCGCCTTCGCGTTACGTACAATAATTGATGAACCGCAATTAATGCCATTTACTTGTGTTACGCTGTTGGTCGGTGTGCGGGTTTTTTCGTTGTCTTTCAATTTTATCTATTCAAACATGCCTGCTGTATGTTCGTAAATGATTGCCAGCTAGAATGGATGGAAACTTAACGACGCTGCCACATTCTGTTTCATTTCTAATTTGTGCTAACACCGCAAAGGTTGCTTGAATAATAAATAATACAACAGAAGTGATCCGAGCGTTAATGTGTTATCAATCAAATAACACTCACCGATATTAATATAAGTTTTAATGGAATGTATCGATGGCCCCGATTCATAAGACGATTATTCAAAAATGTAATGTTTTGAGTTAAGATAACCATTATATTCGCTGCTCTTCTCCAGTTTCACAGATGTACAGTTTGTAAAATGTACAGGTCTTCTCTCAAAAGGCGGATATTTGCTTATGGAAATCCGCAAAATTAAGTAATTCCTCAGCTCCATATACATACATATCGAAATTGTATTGTAGAAATATATTTTTGTGAATCGTGGCGTTCCATAAAGAAAAAACTTTAAATTTTAAAACTATAAACTGTTGGCCGCCTATTGGAATAAAAAAGTAGTACAAATAATAAGCCATCACTTTTTTTTTTTTTCCTACCTCTTCTTTCCTACTGAAACTATTATGTGGAGTTCGCGAAGCGGGCTCTTAGTTTCCTGGCTAAAGTCAGTGCTAGGGTGGGTACAGACTAAGTCTTTATATCCCTTTCCCGCATGTAAGCTAGCTACGTACTGCTGTCTAAAAGATTCTGTCAGCTGATGGCTTTGTGTGGGGAAAACATTTAAGAAAAAACCCCATACGAGAATGATTGTCTTTGAATCATTAACAAAAAGATTCAATTCTTAACCAGAAAGCCATCACTTTTTACGAGTCAGTTTAGATGAGTCGAAGCTTTGATTGGCCATATCTCAAAACTATTAATTTCTAGTTGTATTACTCTGGATCTAGGTCATCGGCATGTTAACAGATGTACATTCGTATTATTGTGAGCTAATGATTGATTACGATTCATTTAATATTTAACCACTAACATCTAATAAATGTGTGGCTAGCCCTAATTGGTCGATTCATTGCTTTGATAATCATCCATTTCACGTTATATTTCTGTGTGCAAAAGGAAAAGGTAGTGAAATCGAGTTAATATTATTATAATAAAAATGACAATACATGTATATATATAAAAATGAATGTCTGTTTGTTGGTTTGTCCGGATCTTATAGGCTCCTAAACTACTCAACCGATCGCGACGAAACTTTCAGGAAGGACTTATTGTGATCATGCCGGGAAATATTATATAAAATAAATGTTCGTGTGTCCTTTACGCGCTCCTTTACCATTCATACGGTTTCGATGAAACATCGGTGGGTTGTTGTGCACACACCCGTAAACGTTTCTGAAGTAAGAAAATTGTAAATCTAAAATTGAAAAAAAGAATCAAATACGTACATACAGCGACATCTAGGAAAAACCTTCTGATTTATTCGTGTACGCACCAGACGAAAAACAAAAATATTGTGCTATAACAAGTGTGATATTGAAACTCGGGTTCGGGTAGGGCCAGACCTGAAGATGATGTGCTCGAACCGGGTAAGTCTATGAAATTTCGGCCTGTGCAGACCTCTAATCCAAAAGCAGTTCAATAAACAGAATTAAAACACAAACCCTTTCTTTCTTTGAGTGGCATTGCAACGCATGCCGGGTACTCACTAGTGTACTATAAAAAGGAAGAGTTGAACCAATGCTGCTGAACTAGTAAAATTCATATTTAAACATCACATTTTTCATCAAATTTCATACAAATGCATACCTGTTTTGGCTCTCCTGAAAAGTACTAATTATAGACTTTTCCTTTCGCACGCAGATTCGATTTCCTGTTTCAAATCTGTTTTTGTAACCATATCCGCTCCCTATTCGGAGCATATGGCTATCACGTGTTTCCTCCAAGCTTCTGTGTCCCCCGCCAGCCTCTGTTTCCTCCCAGGTTATCCCAGCGTCCCGCAGCTCCGCCGAATACATCCTATGGATGGTCATCAGCGGCCTTCCAGGGCGATGGAATCTATCTGGTTAGTAGAAGAGACATGCAGGATCCAGGCTCCCCTGGGGCATCCGCAGCACGTGTCCAAGCCGTGTCCATCGTCGCTTTTTTAAAATCTATACCCATCTATTATTCTTTTTTGAAGTTCAATATTTAACGCCTTTGTAAGTCATTTTAAAATTTGTTTTTTTTTTGTTTTATCATCTCACATATCTGTTACATCGGATTGATTTATGATGCATATAGGCGAGGGTAACATTTTTGTATAAATTCAACAATTTTATCTAAATGATCAGGATCTGTTTTGCTCATTCCGAGCATTTCCATTTGAGTAAAAGTCATTTGCTCGCGATGAGTAAAACCGGTCATTAGATAAGATTTTACTCGCAACTTGTGAAGGGTGCAATATTTTCATTACCCGGAGCGCAGAAGTGCAACTTGGTAAATACATAAATTATAGAAATGCCTTTATTACTTATGATTTTAGTTTGAACGGAGTGTTCGTATTATATGTAAGTGAAGAGAAAGTGTTTCGATTTTCCACTGGTCATTTCGAAGTAATCAAAAATAAATGAACATAAATGCGGTCGGTAAAACAGTTTTCTATCGTATCCAAATGATTTACTTTTCAAATAGAGTGGCTAGATATAAATCAATCATAATATTATTCTCATACTAATCGTATCGTTTTCGCGATTGGAATTACTATTTTGTAGACACCGTGTTGTTGATTGGATTCGCATTGGCTTGGTAGAATTACATTACATAAAAGGTATTTAGTTCCTCAAGAGTAATGTACTGTATACCGTTATAGCGGTATAATATCTACCATTAGCTACTGTCGTAATCTTGTGGAACCGAATACATATCTATTTTTATCTTATAATTGTGCTATGATTTCATGTTACTTTATTATGGGTTGTGCCGTTATATTTAACAGTGAGAAGTTTATAAAAAAAATGTGTTCGACTTATTACATTATATATTTGTCTTGATTTATCAGTATATCTATAACGCAACATACACAACCATTTTATTTCTCTGTCAGCGCATGCGCATAAAAATAGTACGTGTGTGAGTGCAAGTATTTTTAACACACAGTACACACACACTCTTATCTGCGCAACGTTTGCATCATATTGAATTTATTTCTAGTATATCAACAAACGTTGCTCCGAGAAGAACAGTATGACTTCTTCAATAAATTATTATTCTGAAAAAGAATATTAGAGCTCGTCATCCGTGTTGATATGTTAAAGGTGTCTATGGATTTAGAAGAGTTTATTTCAACCGGCCGTGGAAGAAACTATTGTTTCTGCTCGGGATTTTTTTGATAAACAGTTCATTGGTCACACGGTCAGAGGTGAGGTATGGGCAATGGTTACCGAGTACTCCATAAATACTCGCAATGAATTAAATTCTAAAGATATCATTAAAATTACGTAGGCGATAGGTTAACTAAGAATCAGTTTTCCCAAGCTCTTAATTCATCTCACCGTATTTCAAAACGATGCTTAACGATTGTCTATCAATTAATCGTCATACAATTATTCGACAACTTGGGAAGTTGTAAAAAATAAAAATATTTTGTCCGAATAAGATGTCGTCAAATATTTATTTGTTACTTAAAATAACAAAATACTTTGAGTTTTCTTTTGTGTCATTGAAAAACAGCTGTACAAAAAAATTTTATATATTTCATTAGCGTAGAATATTTAATCTGTTTTCCATAACTATAAATGACTTATAGGCGACGAAAAAAATAAAGCAGCCTTGTTTCATGTCATCCTGGAAGCCTGCTGATCCATCAGTAAGGTCATCCATAAATATACAATCGACGTAAATAGCCTGGCGATTGATGGAAACGCTTGTGGACATAATAGTCATAGCTCAAAACCCCAAACAAACAAAGCAGTAACTTACTTTTGGTAATTTCGAAGTTGGACCAAATACAAGCTTGAAAAATTATCTATTAAAAAAAATGATTTTGAATTCACAGAGATTAATAAAAATTTGAATAGAAATCTTGCAAAATGACCAAAATTTAATGTATGCTTTGTTCGTTGGTGGTATCAGTATGCTCTTAATAATAAAGTGACACCGCCCCGTACTTATGGGGCGGACAGGGTCTTCAAAACCAATCTGCAGACTCTTTCTATTGATGCAAATTTAAAATGCAATATCTCTCCTGAGGCGTTCAAGAGTAGTTTATCATATTTGTTTGGTTGCCGTTGTTTGTTTACAGTTAGAAGTGGGCAAAGGGCTTGCGATCCTGCAAGGCATTTAGTCTCCTCTCGGCCTTTCCCAGAGGGAGTCGTCGGCCGATGAAGCGGCGACTTAGTCCACCGCTTACTAGTAAACCCACTTACAGAGTTTAAATTAAAAATGTGTTAATCTGTTTGTGTAACTGTCTTCAAGAAAATTATATAAACTAACTGCAATTAAAGAGAAAGTATACTGAATACGACCGGGTTTTAATGGGAGACGAAGGAACCTTTGAATCATCCTTTGTCCCACGCTGGAAGCGAGCGTCAGTGTGTTGACCCCCGCACCCCGCTTCTCCCTGCTCTCCACGTTCCTCCCTCGAGCGGCGAGACGTTTATTTCGTACTCTCTCAAAAGATGGTCAATTAAATCGTGGTAAATATACTCGAGGAGAAAAGACATCTAAACATGTTTAATCTAGATCTGAAAAGAATATTTATTTGAGTAAAAAAACATTTGATTTCAATCTTGCTAAGATTGCAGTTTTCTGGTCATTCAATGAAATTCTTATCTCTTGATTACAGGACAGATTCATATAGGATAAAAAGCGCCAAAGAAAACGACAAAAGACGAGATCGACACTCCCTACGAATAATCGTCTTTTGCATTTTCGTTGTCGACGCACTCAGTTCTATAGATAGGGATCTATAAAAACTTTGGAGTTACCACTTCTCCGTTTTTTCGTAAAGTATAAATACGTAACTAACCACTTACACGAAAGATCTTTACCTAAAATCCGAAGTACAATGTTGTGTTTGTAATATCTCAAAAATTATAAACTTTTTATAAAACTAAATTTAGAATAACGGCACTGTCCCAATTTTGAAGAAAGATGCAGTCGTTACTTTGCAACTGCGTTTTGAATCTTTGAGACACTCTCATGTAAAATGTCATGTATGCAGATACATGCATGTGTCGAGATGTGGATTCAAATTAATTTGTACTTCATTTATCCGTTATAACTACGCCACTGATAGTTTACTTTATGTAGTATGGTAAAAAAATCTTTGTTATTAATTGATTACACAGGTGCTATAACAAATGCAGATACATTTTGTATTGATATGACTTAAATGAAATGTAAAATTTCATTAACTTATGATTTATAGTTTGCTTTTCAATAAGTTAATTTGTTATTCTAATGTATACATTTATTTTTGTAAAGTTTCACAATCGATTTCAAATTAATTGGATTCATATTGCAGCTGGCATGTCCGATGTATAGAATAATGTATAAACATATGTCGAGAATGCTTGAACTTTAGTACTTACTCTATTGTGAAAATCTACTATCTATAACAGTCCTGAAAATTTTCGAATGGGTAATACATACTGTGTAAAATTTAAAAAATATGTAAATAACGCCTTTCCACCAATAATTAACAGTTTTTTTTAACCATATCCGTTCCCTATTAGGAGTATATGGCCATCACACGGTTCCTCCAAGATTCTCGTTCCCCCACCAGTCTTCTTGCTTCCTTCCAGATCATCCCAGCGTTCCGTGGGTCCGCCGAGTACATCCTATGGAATCACATTTGGTTGGTAGAAGAGACAGGCAGGATTCAGGTTCCCCTGGGGCATCCGTAGCATATATCCAAGCCAGGTCCATCGTCGCTTTTTTATCGTAATAAGGGGCTGATCGGTCGTCTATCTTACCTCCGGGTTCCTGACAAAGTTAAGCCACCGTACCCCTATTATTCGTCGTAAGCATCTGTTTTCAAAGCACAGTATACGGTTACCCTGTGCTTTAGTGATCTACAATGAACCAAGAAAACCAAGTGCCAACCATTCAACGCATGATTGACAGTTACCACCATTAAACAAGTGATGATTTTATAGTTCCGACATTCTTTTGTCAGTTGTTGTGTTTGGTATGATGTTTTTATATGCAATTTTCACCTTGAAGCTTTGTTTTAACAATAAAAAGTTCACAAATGCAATTGTTAAACGACTTGATATTTTATAGTAACGATTCATAGCTTACAATATATATTTTGGTTTCTTATGACATACCAATTTATAATTTTTCAAAATCCATTTACTTTTTAAAAGGTCTTGCTGTCTTACAATTGGTTTCGTTTAATCTTTAAATTGGGTTCTGTTTCATTCTAGACGATTCGTTAATCGCTGCAGTTGTCAGAATGGTTAATTATCTGTCATAATTCGCGGGAGAAAGTTGATTTGCAAGTGCATTTGCTGTATTAAATAATGTATTGCCGTTATATATTTGAATAATATAATTATATTCAATACAGAACAAATCATTAATTCCTATATCCACTTTAAAGTTCTAACAAGTTTTTGTAGCCCATAGTTACACGAACGTTATTAATACATTTTAAACAACATTCGCCAGATCCGTTTTTACTCTGAATAAATAATTATAGTTATATTGTACAGTGGGTAACTTTGGGCCAGTTCTGAGGGCTTTTTGTATTTTTAAGGTTCGCCATTGCATTTATATGTTGTGTTGTTCCACATAGAAATGAACTAATGTCTTAATATGAAATTTAATCGGCGTAAATAGCTTTTAAGGTGTTAACTGTCTTGGTGGAAAGACATTATATTTTAAAAAATAAAACACAATTCATTTGTACTACTTCCACATATTTATAATGATCAGGACCGGTTTCGCTCATCACGAGCATTATCAACTGATGATAATGCTGATGATAATCATCATTTGATAATGCTCGTGATGAGCGAAACCGGTCATGATCATTATAAATATGTGGAAGTAGTACAATTGAATTGTGTTTTATATTTTAAAATACAGCGTAAATAGATTTACTGTTATAGTTGATATATAAATACAGATAAAATAAGGTGGGAAAATTTTTCATTCAATTCGGGTAACTTTGGCCCACGATACAAATAATCACTGTAATTACTATAAATCGACTGATTGGCAACTTTTCTTTATGCTTTTATATATTCTGTAGATATGTAATTGAGATGGGAAAAAATATATTTGCATTTGGTTTACAGATTAGTAATACAAATTGAAAATATGGCTAAGCCAATTCCACTTTTAAAGTGTTAACTGTCAATTCTTGGTGGAAAGACATTATATTTTAAAAAATAAAACACAATTCATTTGTTCTACTTCCACATGTTTATAATGATCAGGACCGGTTTCGCTCATCACAAGCATTATCAACTGATGATAATGCTCGTGATGAGCAAAACTGGTCCTGATCATTATAAACAAGTGAAAGTAGTACAAATGAACTTTTTTAAAAATCTAATCCAATTTATTTCAAGAAAAGTTTTTAAATTGTGTTTTATCATTTCAAGTTGACAGCTTACAAATTCAACAATAAGACAAATTATTTTGAACATTAATTCATATTTTTACCATCATGGGATACTCAATACCTTTGCTTAACTAAAAAATATTCGTGTACTCGAATGCCTGAAGATGCCGAAAGGCGAAACCCGGGACGATAGTGACGAAATACATGGAAATGTATTTCTATAATGTAATCTCAACATTTCAAATTTAAAAAATGGTACTTCCTTTTTACCCCCGGTCGGAAGACACGAAATGAGCAAACGGTCATCGCTGCACCTCACCATCCACGTGGGGCGTTACACGACCGATTTAAAAATATAAACAACAAATTTATACCTATTGTACCATCGGCGTGCGGTGCATTTATCTCTATCTTTATCACACAACCTAACTTACGTATACGCAAGTAGGTTGTAGTCACTCGGACCCTTCACTTTACAAGTGATTGAGTGAGAAAGAGAAATACACGGCAAGCGCTTGGACCGTCATTTTCGCATACATAACTATACTCATGCATGCATGTTTGGAGCTATGGTTTTTGTGAGATATGTCATATGTCATATTATGGATGGCTGAAACGCAACCATCATTTCGTGTCCTCCGCCCGGGGGTACACAAGGAAGTACCAAAAAAATATTCATATGGCATTAGTATTATCATGGTATTCTAACGGCATCCTTTTCCGTGTAGTGGGCCAATCTTAGAACGATGGGCAAAGTTACCCAAATTAATGATACTAGGACATTGGCGGGACAACCCATGACACACCCTGGTTTTTGTTAAGTATAAGTGTCATTAATGTCCAGAACTGAAATCGGCCAGCGGCAACAGCAATATTTCGCAGAATAAGCTCTTTCTTGTTGCCAGGCGTTCAATAGCCCCCGGCTACGTCCGCTGGACGAGTCCATTTTTACGGAAAGGGGTAGTTCCGACTTTGCAGGGAGTTTTTTTAATTATTTGTAGACAGTCGATTACGATCTGCCGAGCGGGACGAGCTGCGCTCTCGTGGCGGAGGGGACGTGACGATGTGAATTGTTTGTTTTTTTTTTATTTGCATTGGACTTAATTTAAAATCGTTGTGTCATTTGTATTATAACTAAAAGTAAATTCAGTTGCTAAGTAAATGTAAATGTAGAATCAATTTTATGTGTTAGGATTTATATATTTGTGTAATGTAAACCACTGCATCTTGGATGGAAATAAATAAGTTTTGAACCGGATTTGAAATGGTGTTTGTCTGAGATCATCAGCCCTTCCAGGACTCCGGATAACCAGCCGCTCACCTCTCTTCGATCCGGGGTCTTCTCACCCAATATAGTCAATTTATTAGAAATAATGTGAAATGTTGAAAGTAGTAAAGTTGAGTTAAAAATGATAGCAATAAAAACATGTCTAAATGCCACGTCGCTACTGTTCACCGTTTTGGAAGAGTTCTGATAACAGACAGACAGACATATGTAATTTTTGTTTATTACCCGTGCGAATATGTGCGTAACTTAGTTTGAAGTGTGTCATGACGCTTTGTTGGTCTACCACTGTAATTTGGCCGCCGGTAGAAGTCGGAATTAAAATAGTCAATCTAGCTTGTTGATCTCAAACGTAAGCTCACGAGGTTCATAATTTTTTCATAGTAATACTTTAGTCAATGTTAAATGATTCGAAACAATCAGTGCAAACGTGCGAGGGGTTATTCTTAAGTCAGACAGTTCTATGAAGATGAAAGTCTCAAAAAAAAATTGATTATTTAAATGGCAGCCAAACATGTTATACTCCCGTGAGACTAGGCGTCCTGTCTAAACTGAAAAATTATAATGCTCGCCCTATACATTCATTACCTTTAGTTATTCTACCATCAGTAGCATTTTTTTGTAATCTTCTGTAGTATTTTCGATAATAAAAATGCGAAACGGTGTGTTATGCAATTGTTTATGTAATACCTGCAATAATATTAACACCTGCGAAAGTAAAGTGCATTTTAAACTGCCGTTGATCTATGCACTGCAGGAATCGTGACGATGCCATTTTAAGGCTAGAAGCGATCTTGCTGTGATAGCATTGTGACGCAGTGATGACTTATCGCTAATTTCAGCAAATCTTTCCGCTTGGCTCATTTTAAATCACATTGTCAGCGATAATTTCCATGAACTTTGAATCGTCAATACTCAAAGTGTTATTATTTACACGGCGGCAAATAATTAAACGTTCTTCAAAACTATTAACTATTTAGCTTCTTACAATAATTTAAATGTCAGTTATATAATGTAAATTAATTTTCGCAACGTAACCACTAAATTCATCGAATATTTCATACCTTTTGATTGTATTAATTGAATATACATTTATATTACGTTCCCTGTGAATCTGTTTTACAGTTATGCGTATTGTATATCGCGAGAGGCGTACAAATTATAATATTCATCGCATCATGAGTTTACAAAACCGGGGGCTCATCAGCCAGCCTTTTGGCGCCCGATGGCAGCCCGGGGTCATTGAGCCCCCGCTCGCACGTTGTCTCAAATTTGCTCTGGCAGAACAATATTACTCGCATTATATTTTATTACGGTGTCTTACGAAAAATTCACGATCTTTCATGTTGTCGAATTTTCAAGGTAAATAACGCGTGACGTATTATGAAATCTTATCTTTAAAATAATGGTTCTTTCCGGTTTTTTCCTTATATTACTTATAAAAGAAAATGATTCTTTAATTCTACCATATCCGCTTCCGATGTGGAGTCTATGGACTCTTAACTAAGCTCATCTCAACATAAGTTGTTTTGGCGAGACCGGTTGCTCGACCTTTATGTTGGAGTGCGTAATTATAAAAGGATGGGGATTAGAAACAGGAAAACATTAGTAATTAGCTTATCAATCTCGCTACGCAATCGTATAAAAGATAGAGGATATTATAACGATAAAAAAATTGAAACATATATTTATAAAAAAGTCCTTACGGGGATTCAGAAGGTCCGAAATTGTGAATAACCGCAACCAAATTGGACAGACGCCCTTCTAAAAACATTCGATGTACATAAATATGGCGAGGAGGTTCAAAATGTGAAGTGATAGGGATAGGGTTTCCAATCCCGGGATTGATATTCAGACAATTCCGGGATTTCGGGATTCACTGTAAATGCTAAAAGATAATTCATATATCAAATTAAAATTTCCTGGTCAACTACAACGTGTACTTCGGTTTGTTAATTACATAATTTTTTATAATACTTATAAAATTAATATAAATTTATTGTAGTCTCCTTCATTCACATATTTCGTAACAGCCGTTCTTAACCAATTTGAAATGAAGGACAAATTAGGACCGCTTCTTAATTGAATGAAGGACAATATTTTAAAGACAAATTGAAAGGCATGTCCTCTTTTTAGATTCCATTTTTTAAAACCTACCGTAATAATGCAATAAATAAAATAAATTATTTTGATTATTAGTCATGTTTTTTTTTTTTAAATATTTTAATCTTTTTTTCTAAATAAAAATATTTTATCATATATACATTCCAATAATGGACAGAAATTAAATTTTACAATTTAACACATGAAATTACACTTAATGACCAATCTCGGGATTGAGAAATTCTGAATCCCGAAATCCCGGGATCGTAAAGAGGGTCTGGGATTGGATGCCCTGATGGTGGGGCAATAGATTTTGTAATGAAAAGTGACGACAGAGGAGTTATATAATCTCAAGAACGCGCAGTCATTTATAGAATATTCCTTACGTATTTTTGGCAGGTTTGAAATTATTTATCGGTAGCTTTACACTCCTGACAGGTAACTCATTTGCAACAGAGAGTCATCAGAGTAAATTATGTATTCTCGATACATTTTAATGTTTCGTTTTACTCTTGAATCAGCTTGGATATATTATATAAAGTTGTAGCTAACACATTATTGATATGAAGTAACAAGTAACAATTTGCAAGTATGCACATTTCGTAATACGGGGTTTACTTACTGACGAAATCCATCCGTGCATACGAGGACACTAATGCAATTTATCATCGTTAGAAAACAAGGCAAAAATTACATGCATTTGTGTCAATGGTGTCACACTAGCGGTGCGTTCAATGATAGATTATTTTGTCATTGCCAACCGGTCAATGTTATATCGGATTGCTTTCCGTGAGATAATCATTTGCGAGCGCTTAATTTGAAAAGATTCTACCCATTTCAACTTATGACAGCCTGATACAAGTGAACGGTTGCATAAGACAATGTCTGCGAACTTGATAAATAGTGTAAATATTTTTTTTCTTTCTTATCTCTCTCTTGCACCTATGTTGCAATATTCCATTTTTTTTTTATTATTGTTTTATTCCATACTCGCCTGATTCAAACTAATGTCTGATACAAATAATTTTCTTTTAATACGCTTTTGTTTTTACAAAACAAGTAACAAAAGAGGTTGCTATTTTCTATAGCTGTTTCGGCTTCACGCCATCGCTAAATACATACAGATTTTCATTTGTTAATATTCCATGATGACTAGAAAGATTGTACATAGCTTGGAAAAGTAATATATAAACAAACATGCAGCCTGGTTGTAATTAAAAGGTTAAAGGATTTCCCTTTCATTTACCACCAAAGCTTTATTTATATTGAATATCCAAGAAATTTAATAAGTAAAATTTCTTATTTTATCTATAGTGCGTTTTTACTAGGTGTGTGGAGTCATCAAAAAAAAAACTCGACTCCAAATCCGATAGCGACCCTACTCAGATTACGACTAAAAGAAAGTGTAATTTTGTCAGGTTTTTTTCCCTAACTTTTCTATTTGCGTGTAATTGGTCTTCAAATTAAACACCAACCAACCATTCCTGCAAATAACCAATTATTTCATACTATACACATAACTATATATGTACTAGTAACCGTACCCGTCATATATGACGGTATTGAAATTGAAATACTGAATGTCTAAAGTAGCTAGTACGTCAGAATTGTGTGTGCATTGCAAAACATTTTTTTATATATACACCGCGAACGCGTAGATCAAAAGAAAATTTCATACCTACATGTGATGTGTGATAATAATAAAACGTCTGCAGAGCGGTCTGGGCTTTTATATTTAAGATATTGCATGACAAGAGGATTTTTTAGGTATAACTAAAAATGAAACAAATATATTGATACAGGCAAAAGGGCATTTTATCGAAAAAGTAGTTGAAGTTGTTAGTTTTTGGGTTATAAATAATTGCACTTTGTGTTAGGTAGTATTCACTTGGTACACTTGCACTTTTGTTTCGATAGTTTGCACTTTCTGTAAGCTAATATTCACTTGGTACACTTGAACTTTTATTTCGGTAGTTGGCACTTTGTATAAAATAGTATTAACTTAGTACACTCAAACTTTGATTTTAATAGTTTTCACTTCGAAACGGATTCTTTTAACAAAGTACCATATACTAATTTTGATAGCTTGACTTTGAAACGGATTATTTTAATTTTTTATGTTATGGACATTGAAATAAATTATATTAACATATTGCATGTCCACTTAGAACCCTGCTTCTTCATAAATACCACTCCTATAATATACTAGTGAATAAATTCTAACGAGTGGAGCAAAGACAATACAGGCGACCTAATATAGAGTTGCGACAAGTAAACTAGTCTATGATGGAAAATCCTATGTTGCGAGTAGTAAAGAATAAGTGACATTTCATTACAGCGCCGTGAAACTATCGATTTCAAAGTGTGAGTATTTATATTGAGTGAAAACTATTTTGCCTATGTGATAATATTTTTCGTAAGTGCAACATATTTCTTCAATGTTTAAATATATTTTATTATGTGGCATCACTTTATTTTTAGTGAAATAATTTGTTTTTTGTGGAATGTATTTGTTATAAGTGAAAACTATCTTTAAGAAAGTGAATATCATCTAAACAAAAGTGAATTTAATTGTAAGCCTTAGTTTTTTACGACCCAGACTCCGACTCAAGCAAACGTGGCATTATCATTCTGAGTTATACAAAAACAGTTGCCGAAGAGGTGAATCAAAGATTTGTCAAAAATAAAACATATATGTTAAGACATTGAAATCATTAATTGATGGATTTGTGTTTATTAAATTACCTAAAATCATAACAAGGGTGTTAAGCTGTGTTTCCTGCTATTCAATTTTATAATATAAACACGCATTGTTATTTATAATGGGGGACAATTTCACATTTGATATCACACAGGAAGTGCTGATAGTTATGGAAATTAGATGTACATGCCTGAATTAATTCAACAAACAATTATATCACTGGTAAATTTGCTAATTATCTAATTTATTTGTCGCAATAAACATTATTTATATTCCAACGGGAGAATAATCTTTCTATAATTAGTTCCGTTCATGTCATATATTGTCAATCCAATTCATATTTTTATAATCAGCTTACAGAAAATAGTTTTGAGTGGATCTACTTTTAATAATATATTTATACGAACGTTTCTTCTGAGGAAAATCTGAAGTTATCCGTAGACGAATAGAAGAAAAACCTCTATCCAATCTGCCTCTTTACCGATCAGTGATATTCCGACTTTACGAATGATCCTCAAATACTTTCTGTTGGATGATCATTTATTATCTTATATATAATAGCCCAGACCGGTCTGTATTCGTAGATTTAGACGTTTTATTATTATCACATTCACATGTAGGTATGGAATTTTCTCATGAACTCCGCGGTTTGTGTAAACAATATACACAGTTCCGACGTGACGCAAATTCCTTGGCAATCAAACAACAATCAGTCCTTCAGTATGGAAACTAAAGGATAGCTACTTTAGACATTCAGTATTTCAATTTCAGTTCCGTCATCTATGACGCGTTCCCACTATTCTATCATAAAGCAAAACTAACGTACGATATTATTACGTTTTAAGGAGCAAAGGGTCTGGCGAGAAATCTCTAAAGAAAGCGACCGTATTTGTCAAATGATATAGCAGTTTTCAGTGATAATTCTTCACACTTGCTCTGTATTTCAAGTCGCAATTTAGGCTGAAATTTTACTGGTTAGACCACCTAATCCAGTGTTTTTCAACTTTGTGCCATGCCCCACTCCGTCGCTACAAAAAGCTCCATGCACCCCCCTATCATAATATCATTGTAAACAAATTTTGAAAAGAAAAATAATGGCTGTTTCAAATAAAAAATGCCTACATAGTCATAACTATTTCTAATTTAACTTTAATTTATTTAATTAATGCAAATTAGTGCGATCCTTGTGCCTGATGTGTGTCGCAAAGAGTTTTTATGTGAGGTGCCAATTTGATCAATTTTAATCATAAATCTCCATGGTTTGTGATATCCAAACGAATTCTTTTTTCCAATAACAAATTATTTACAGCGATAAGCCGCATCCAACTAAAATGAGAATGAAACAGTAATTTTCTTGCTAAAAAAAATAGAGTATTTTGTTTTTGTATCGACACAAAGCGACGCCATTTTATTTTTTATATTGAATAGAGCGGTTTTTTAACAAAAAAGATGTAACAAATATTAGTGTTCTCAAAACGCTCAAATGCCCCCCCCCCTCCGACGGCGTGCGCCCCACGTTGAGAAACACTGACCTAAACATAAAACACAGATTTTTTAACTGAGATTATTCATCAGCTTTGTTTATTGAATGGGGCTTTCAAAGTCTTTATCTGACATAATCATAAGTCAGACAGTACTTATCTAGAATGCATGCGAGAAAGGGATAAAATTAGGGGAAAAAACAGAATTCGTAAGAAACTATGCTTCATTATACTGCCGCAAATTGTTTCGGGGAATTATTACCAATCTTCCCATACGCGGGCCGTCCCGTCGCCGATCCTGTGTTTGATCAATGACAGTGATTTTGTGATACGCCGTGACGTGTACGCAAATTTCCGGTTACAGTTATGCCATGTCCGGTAACCCCGGCCTAAGCATGCGCGCCAACGACATGTACAGCGTGGTATCGCACATTTTATAGTTGGGTTAAGGTGGAGCGATTTTGCATTCGTGATAAAAATACGCCCATGACAGGTCAACTATGACTTGCTTAAAATGCTCTTGTGATTACGTCGATTGACATTCGTCATTTCGATGTTTTTTTTTTAATAAATGTATTTTTTTGCTCTCCTTAATCATTGTTGAATTTCGGTGATAACATAGATTTACCTATTTCACTAAGCCGTTAGTGAGAGTGCCACCGTCGCGTTAGGAATGTTGCCATACTCAACCAAAATAAAAATTTCAATAAATTCCAAAACTGATATTTCAGCGACGGTTATTAAAAGTACACAAGATATTTATTTTTCACAAAATTTCAATTAAAGAAATTTATTTTACGCTGATAATTCTAGTTCCAAATCCGGCAGCGGCCAAGTAATGTTGTTAATACTATAGTCTTGTATATTGTGATTGAATTTTCGCAGATAAATTTGGTAACTGAAAGTTTTCCTTGAAAATCATAATTTTCTTATTTTCTTTTGCTAATTCCGCTCCATATTCAGAGCAAAATGGCCACCGTAGGTACCCAAGATTCTTTGTTCCGCGTCAGTCCTCTGAAGCCATCCCAGCATCTCGTATCTACGCCGAGTAGACCCTATTTATGGTAATCAGCAGCCTTTAGGGATGACCAATTCCATCCGGTTGTAAGAAGAGACAATCGGGATTTATGCTCTGCCCTGGGGAATCCGCAGCACATGTCCAAGCCAGGAACTAACTATTTTGTCTAAATAAACGTGCTCCAGCGCACATTAAAAAAAAATAATCGAAAACGACTGCTGGTTTCAATTGGTTGGAATTTGGATTTGATTTTTGCTAACTGAAGTGGATAAGTTTTCTAAAGCAGCATAGGTCCATGTTTATAATCGCTATTTTGACGGTACAACTAGGGTTGCCAGATTTTCAAAATCACAGATCGGGACACTCAATTTTTCGAACGATCAAAAAAAAAAGGATGTTAAAGATGAAGAGAGAAAGAAAAAAAAATCATTTTAATTAAATTATAATATAAATATATATATTGTGTAAATAAGTATATATCATCGACGTACGGTGGACTTATCTCCATCTCTATCGCACAAGCTCATTTGGGTATGAGCAAGTAGGATACAACGGCGTGCGCCGAATGCCTTTACATCTCTGTGGCACTTTCACTTTTCACGTGATTGAGCGAGAAAGAGATAAATCACAGGTACGCGCCTGGTATATATATGTATACAGAATAGGAAATATAAAAAATACTCACATAATAGTCTGCAGGAATCGCAGTTATTAAAGTATATTGATTAGATACAATTACGTGAATTACATTATGATGTAAATGCAAAAAACTGTACAATCATAACAGTTTTATTAAAAGTATTTTTCCGAATTTTAGCTTGTTTCGACATTTTTGTTCGAGAAAAATTAAGCGAACCTATTTAACTATATACGTACCATCGGCGTGCGGTGGACTTATCACTATCTCTATCGCACAACTTAATTTGGGTATGAGCAAGAAGGATGCAAGAGCATGCGCCGCATGCCCTTGCATCTCTCTTCCACCTTCGCTTTTCATGGATAACCCACACCAAAAAATATTGTGTATAACTCACAAAAAACATGTTAATACACTATATATAAATTTATAATATATTGACTGTAGAAAGGCAAAAGGACTTATCCCTTCGTCTTTTCACAATATTTCTTGTGCGTGGGTTAGGTACTTTTTCCTTTCCACAGTTGATATAGAAATTTTGTTAAGTCGGGATTTTCAAAGGCAATGCGGGACTCGGGATTTGTCGGTTGAACTCGGAACAGTCCCGCTTAAACAGGGATGTCTGGCAACCCTGCTTACAACCAGGATCTAATCGCGATATTTACTACTAAAGCTATTATCACACGCTATTGCGTTTCACTTAGATGTTTACATTCAACAGGCGTATGATTCGATTATTTTAATGAATAGCAATTCATGGTTCAACTCTCGCGAATCCAGCTACAAGTTCACTGGTTTCGTGCTTGAAAATTTGAAGGGACAGTACCTTTAACGTAACCTCGACCATTTTTTGATGTTTACTACATTTGTTTCCTGCAAATTTTCACCTTGAGATGGCGTGACGCTCGGTCACATTTTTGTTTACATCGTAAGGGACGAACGTCGACGAAATTACCTTAATTTATTACCATTTGGGAAACTAACCCTGTCACACCCGGAAATTTGATTAATTGAAATAGTTGATATTAATCAAAAATTATTATTATATACCTTTTATTATCTCAACATAAAAGGTTCGCTTCTAGCTGTGGAATACGCGTTCAAAATATATTCTATCAACATTATTACTGTCGGCCTCTGTGGTCTAGTGGTAAGTGTTTACTCTAGCGATCAGGTGGGTCCTGGTTCAATGCCCAGCAAGGCCAATACCAAATTTTAGATTTTTTCAATTTAAATTTGTGATCTAGGACATTAATGACTTCTAAAATTTCTCTAATTATGATTTTCTAATTTTCAAAGTATTTGGTGCATTGGCTGTCAGATGTATGCCAGATATTTTTTTAAATAAATAAAAAAATAAGCATTGCTTTTCATTCTTAAAAAGAATAGTTTTTTTAGTAATTTAAGATATCGACTGAGAGTGCTTGATGGAATTTCAATATCAAATTTGAACTGTTGAGATTTTGTACATTTCCATGTTTTTTGTCACTCCTTCATTCCATCCATAATACGTTTGTTTGCCCAACTAGGATTAAGGGTCATTGTTGGGATCAATCCAGGTTTCAATTTAGTTCCTAGACTTAGTGATAATAATTTGTCGTATTTTATTTTATATATAAACTATTTACTGTCTGCCAGCTCGAGTTCATTCGTGTGCTCGGATACCTGAAGATGCCGAAAGACGAAACCCCGGTATTTAGTGACGAAATACATAGAAATGTACTAAATCTCAACAATTCAAATTTAGCATTTTTTTAGGTTTAAACAATTTTATAATAAAAATATTGACCGTCCCAAAACGCCACTCGAGCATATAGCGAGCTGTTGGAGAAATATGATTATAACTAAACCCAAATTAAACTGATAGACTCTACCAACAGTCTAGTTTGAAGTGAATTTGATTGCACGTAGGTAATGTGATGTATTGAGTCATGCGTCATTTGCGAACGAACGATTCCAATCGACCTAATCTTTAAATTGAACGAGAGTCGCGAATCGAAAGAACCGTTCAAACGAACGTTGCCGTAACAACATGGAATCGTGACTCGCTAATCTGAACTGTTGTTGGCCGATGATAATAAAACTCGTCTGCTATATTATATTTTTACAGCCGTTATAATTAATCGGTTGCTGCTGTCATTTTTTTATCGAGTTCACCTATACTTATTACATCATCGATCCAACTCGCCCATACCTTCTTACAATATCCATCAACCCTACACTCCATGCCACGTATATCATAATCGCACTATATAATCTCAAATATAGTATATTTTAAACAGATTAAAACAGTATTTCACTCTTTTTACGCAACTTCACTTTGGATGGCACCTTTCCATTTTTTACTCGGTGTATTCAGTATTACACGATTATTTCTTTTAAAATCTTTTCATTAAACGTGTCGGAATAAAATTCAAATTCTAGCGAAATTCAAATCCGTTCAAAAAATCGCAAACTCCAATATAAAATTTGGATTATTGAGATTTTGTACACTTCCATGTATTTTGTCACTAACGAGCCGGGTTTCGCCTTTCGGCATTTTCAGGCATTCGAGCACACGAATGGACTCGAATGCCTGAAGATGTCGAAAGGCGAAACCCGGGTCGTTAGTGGCAAAATACACGGAAGTGTACATAATTTCAATAATCCAAATTTGATATTGAAATTCCATCAGGCACCCTCAGTCGATGTCTCAAATTATCCAATATAAAAGTTACTGCGAATGAAATATCTCATGTAATACATAACTTTGTTAAAAATCTAAAAACTGTTATATAATCTAATCTCCCTAGGCTTTTTTTTATAAACCATATCCGCTCCCTATTCGGAGCATATGGCCATCACGCGGTTCATCCAAGCTTCTCTGTCCCCCGCCAGTCACCTCGCTTCCTCCCAGGTCATCCCAGCGTCCCGTAGCTCCGCTGAATACATCCAGGGTGACGGAATCCATCTGGTTGGTACAGGCAGGATTCAGGCTCTCCTGGGGCATCCGCAGCACGTGTCCAAGCCAGGTCCGGAATAAGAGGCTGGTCCGTCCACTCTCTTACCTCCGAGTTCCTGACAAAATCAAACCACCGTACCCCTAGTATTCGCCGCAAACTCATCATTTGAAACATCTATTTTCAAAGCACAGTGTACGGTTACCCTGTGCCTTGGTGACGTACCATGACTCGCAACCGTAAAGCAACACAGTCAGGATGCATGGGCTGAATAAGTGGCACTTGGTTCTGACCGAGTACAACCGTGCGTCCCAGACTTTCCGTATTGAGTTAAAGTTTGCTCCAGCTATCCCTAATCGGATTGCCAGCTCTTTACGCGGATTGCCATCTCCCGTGATGTGTACCCCCAAGTACCTGAAGCCGTCTAGTTTCTCCCTAGGCTAGTTTATTTATTCACTTCCCCAAAACACGTATCACTGGTGACGTATTCTAACCATATGACGTAACTTGAGCAGTTATCCCCGGCGGAGCGAACTAAAAGCGCGTTCAAACCACACTCTTATTTTTCATTTGTCTATATATATTTTTTAATAAAAAAACCTTTTTTCGTTTTTCGGAAATTAATGCTTATATGTAAATAAAAGACTTTTTACACGAATTTAAAGGACCAATTTTAGTTTTCCATGCATTCTTGACACTTGTTTTCGCACTTTTTTTTCAGTACCGATTTATCAAATTATATAGAAGTAAGGTATTTTTTTACGCTCAAAATTTTTGGAACCAATGAATCGCGTAAAAAAGGATTGGGTATATTAGACGTTAAATCGCTTGCGGTCAATATTCCATGCGTAAAAACTAAACAAAACTCACTCAACGTAATCAAGGTATTGCAGTATTTTTTCCTACTGTTTTGAATTTTTACTGAATTTCGTGTCAATAATTGACCTTGTTAAGTAATAGTAATAAAGGTTAGGTCAAACAACAATAATGATCCTTATGTGGGTGTGCCAGTAGGTAACAAATTGCGTGTGTTCATCGGTTCGGCAATCTTCTTCGCCTCACCGACCACAGGTCAAGGGTAGGTCAGAATTGTTTCTACCCGTATTCGTTGGATCCCGAGCTTATGTCAAAATAGAGAATCATTAACTTACGAAACCTAATATTTTGTTTATGTCGTTTTTGAATAATTTATATGAAAAAACAAATTATTTATAATTTTATTGTCCCACCAACATCCTGTACTATGTTATACTATAATGCAGTGCTTCTCAAACTGTGGATCGAAACCCAATGGGGGGCCGCAAAATGTTCCAGTAGAATTACACGTGTTTATTTCAACTATTCAACGCGTGCATTTTGACGGTAACCTGCATGTCTTTTCTACCAACCGGGTGGATCCCGTCACCCTGGAAGACCGCTGATGACTATCCATAGGATGTACTCGGTGGAGTTACGGGACTCTGGGATGACCTGGGAGGACCTTTTCAATTATTCATGATTTTATTAAAACTCTGTCTTTGAGGCGATTTTAGAAATCGTATTTATATATACCTATGTAATATGTAATGTCAAATAAAGCTTTGATAACTAAATTAATAATAATTGTATGGGAGAGGGCCGTGGTTTATTTTTTGTCAACTTTGTGCGCCGTGGAATGAAACAGTTTTGGAAGTACTGCTGTATAATGTTCAGGTACAATGCAGATATAGAATCAACTTATTTCTTTTATGAAATGCGCTGATGTTGTCAATGATAATTTAGATCAGCGTTGTAGGACCTGCAGCCTTCCATGTCTTCATGTGCGGCCACTTGTCTAAATCCGTTTTTTAATTTTGTTGTTTTCATTCGTTAACAAAATTATATCCATATTTTTTGCGTATATCTACTTTAATTGAAGCTTTTTGAATTTGGTCTTATTGGATTACAGATAGATTACGCTGCCTTCCTACTTGAAACGGTTCCCCACCCGTAATCTAGACATTTGATAAAATATCGTCACCATATTGGTAAATGTTGACAGCTAATGCAAATTTTATCCTCTATACTCGATATTTTACGCTACATCAATAATTATAATATTAAAATTTAGTTAGATTTTTGCCCAGCTGACTCAAAAAATGTTAGGGAGTAATAATAAACAAAAAAGTATTGTTTTAGAAAAACTGGTATAATAAATGCTCACTTACTGAGTTATTCCAGACAAAGAATTGATATTCAGGAATGTCATTGTGAAGTTATCTCATTATTGTGAATTTGTTACTTACTAACTTCGTACTGGCACGGTGACTAAGATAAAATGTAGCTTTCCCTGTTATTAATTAATTGTAATATTTTTATAATTTTTGTTATTCAAACGTTTTAGGGTTGCATTCTTGCAGCTGAAGTATTTGCGTTCTCTTGCGTAATAGTCGCTTGCACGCGAAACATAGACTTAAAAAGTGATACTATACAATGTAACGCGATTTTTTTTTCTTTTTATTTCCAGAATCCGATAGAGCTGCACAAACGCCTGGAAGAAGTACGTCTCCTGGAGTCGAGGAAATCTCCTCGTCTCGCTGATCAAGACACAGACTTCGCTCGTCTCGCAGATATGGCTGGAGACAGACGAAAAGTGACCCACAGCATCGATATGCCGTTGCCAAATTTCAAGTGAGTTTTTTTAACCTATTGACCGGATTATTTCAAATTAATTGAATTTTTAAACATGTTTTATTTAAAAATATTAGAGTCAAGCTTTGTAGAGTCCATATGTCACATATTTTCTTTACACGTCGAAAAATTACCTTGCAGGCTATATAGGTCCATTGACATATATCATATATTCGATATTTATTTAACTACGTCCGCTCCCAATGTGGAGTCTATGGACTCCTAATGTAGCATCTTAACAAAAGTTTCTCTACGAGAATTGATTACTCTGTAGTTGAGTTGCTCGAAGGAATAATGTTTAGCTGATATATCGCTGGGAAATGTACATTTCACATATTTACACCAATGCATTTGAAAAAAAATCCATAAATCGATTCAAAGACAGTAATGATAAAATATGGCTTAGGCAGGACTTGTGATTAGCCAATCACTCTCGCTGAGCCTAAAGTAAGTGAAGTTACGAGACTTGAATTAGAAAATCAAATCAAAAGTGTTCACCTCAAAAAGGTCAAGAGTCACCAAACTAGGTTTAAAAGGGTTTATTTGGTTACATTTTTTAAAAAAGTCAGCCGTTTTAAATTTCTGAAATAAAAAAAATAATAAACGTAAATTTTGTTTGTGAAAATTATATATTTATTTGTTCTTGTGGTGTGCCGTGGGTGAGAAAAGTCTGGAGAGCACTGGTCTAGTGGAAAGATAATAAAAGGATAACATTTGTATAAATAAGTACTATTTGAATTACAAATTATGTAACACAGCAAAAATATTCCAGTACGACACAACAGTTCTCAAAGAAATAACGTTTTGTAGTCGGTAATCATTGTTGTCAAACTATCTTACTTTGATACTGCTGCAAAACCATTGTAAAAAAGGCGATGACAAAACCAGAGATACCGTTTGTCGTATTTGGCAATGCATTTAAAAAAGGCCATCTCACCATGTTGCATCAGTTATGGCGTAACCCTGTTTAGCTGCAAGTTAGTATAGTAGCCTTGCATAAATAATGCACTCTTTTGGACACGTTTTTTTTCTATTTCACCTCGAGTTTCGATATTGCATTTATAATTATTTGTCAATTTTCCAATGTGTCTGATTTTTTGAACATTGAGGTTACGTTGCCTGAGGCGCTGAACTTGCGGAAGGCGATGTCTCGACAAAAATAAGTAATTATATTTCCTTAATAAATTTGTACTTCTCATGGCAAAAAACGATCAAAATGCTTAATTGGGGTACCATAATACTTCAATATAATACAGTATAACATATCGCTTTTTAATGATAATCTTAACCGAAGTTGCTTAAAGAGGACCTTCGCTCTCTCTACGCGTTGTTTTCGTTCACGGATATGGAGTTAGTGGGGAGGAATAAAAATATCACATAGATCCATGACATTGTATTCATATTTTCATTCGAGAATTCTGACCCTACACCACGTAACCGGATAAAATAAAAGACTCACACAGCTACGGGATTGGCCAATA
Organism: Himalopsyche phryganea; assembly: GCA_022494535.1. NCBI lineage: Eukaryota > Metazoa > Arthropoda > Insecta > Trichoptera > Rhyacophilidae > Himalopsyche > Himalopsyche phryganea. The sequence continues at coordinate 1,160,532 of JAGVSL010000129.1, forward strand.
TTAATCCTCGGTTCTGTGACAGAGTTATCGACACAATTGGGTGTTCGGCTTATACGTTTGTGGAGTCACCGGTTCGTACGTCCGATCCGAAACATTTATTCATTGATTTTCAATCAATTTATGTATGGATTTGTGTGCAAAGGTATGGATGTTTGTAATGTTTGCTTTCCTTCCCACCCACTTCCTATCTGATATTTAAAAAAAACAAGACGCGGAAAGAGCGAATAGTTACATTTTAGTAATTCTCTATGCCCCCATACTTCTATCCCATTGTGTAAGAATAATATATAAACAGTCGCCATTTTTGTATTTGTTGACGTCACTACGTGCTTATCCGATTACAATGTACTATGTTTACAACGGTGTTTTGGTGACAATAAAAATTTGGTTCGTCAAAGTGACGTCAAATATAATACAAAAACAACGATCCAGCTCACCTTGTACCTTACACCATGCTTCTTTCCATAACCTCTGCGAAACGAGAGTTTGTGCGACTGGATAGCTATATAATGCTGGATTACTTTTAAAGTTTTAACTGTTAAGTCATTATATTTAAAAAGAAAATGTAATTTGTTTTTACTTCTTCCACATGTTTATAATAATCACGACCGTTTTCGCTCATCGCGAATTGTCGATAATATGTAAGATAACGTGAAAAATATAGTTTCGTTTGCTCTGCATTGGGTGCAGATATAGTAGAAAAATTAACATATGTACGCATAGGTATTTGTCATATAACAATCTAGTACAAATAAGGTAGTTATTAATTCAGTTTGAATTTGTTTCAACTGCAACGTGGAAGCATCGATTCTGAATTGTGATTTATGAAATATTGTAGCTCGTTCCCAATAAATAATAATTACATGTTACAGCAGTCGTGAGCCAGAATAAATGATAAATTCAGCAAATAATATGACGACCTCAAATCCGATTTATTTTGCAACTTCAGGTTGCTGTGTTATTTCATACTGCGGTTGGTTACATTGCATTGCATTCTATTTCACTTGCATAGAAACAGGGCGGCCATGTTTTGATAACGAGGACAAAAAAAAATGGCTGGGTTCTGTCTAGCAAGTACGCGGCAGGTGCTTTATGCTAGGTGCAATTACTAATAACCATGTGCTGAAATAAAGTCAGTTTTTTGTAAATGGTCAATCAAAATGAACATTAACAATTATTTCTTACTGTATTCAACTTGATCAAACCTCTATTTAGCAACACTTTCAAAAAACACAATTTACAATCCTATTCTGGAACGTAAAATCGTAATGGATAACTCTAGCCACGCTTCGAATTAATTATCTAATAGGGTGGGTGGGAAGGGATGAAACAATGTTCATATTTGACTCGCGTAACTGATTAGGGCGAAAGGAAAAGGTTAGGCTAGATTAATTTAGACAGACTAAATCTATCCAAAACAACGTATGAAGTGAGCTGCCGCAATTACGTCCTCGTCGCCTTACAGACAATGACGTCGACAGTTGTGCGAGTAGTTGTATATTGTGTACTTGAAAAACACTGCCAAATAAGTTTGAAAATGGCCTATTTTCATTGTTTTGTATACCCGCTTGTTTTAACTCATTGTATTATTGTCAGCGTTTAACTGTATTATAACTATATATTGTCACACTATTTTCATTTCTACGGTATTGTATTGCAAACTGCAATTAAGGATATTTTATATATTGATTAAGACTTGCTTACGTATCTATGACGTACGCTGTTATTAAATAATTAATGCGTAAAGTATACAAGTTGTTAATTAATTCAAATGTGTACTTTATCTTAATAAATGTAATTGTTAAAAACTCCGTGTTCTTAGCACGGTAATTTTGCAAAAAACAAAAGTTTTATTCGTTATATGATTGCTCAACTTTTCCTACACTCGTTGCACCGGCGACAGACTGCATCATAGGGCGCTCGGTTGGCACGGGGAAAACGCATCGACGCTTCGCAACTCGGCGAAAACCCGCTAAACTCTATCGCTAATGAACGCAAAGACTATATTAGCGTGTTCGTAATAAGTATACTATTTCTGAACGCGTCGGCGTAATAGAGAATTGTGTCATAGCGTCCTTGTAACAGATAGAAGAGTAGTTACTAGGCGGCCCTATAATGTTTGGTGACCAACCGAAGAGGAATCGAGGGACTACGATTTTTGTTTCTGTTCGCCTGATACATTATTGACATTGTTGCATGGCGCTTTCTAAGGAATCGACGTGAGTTTTCAAAGAATTCGCATTTCTTTATCCCGCATCAATTTATGATCTCCTGATACATACATAGTCGTGTTGAAATATGACGTAAATTCCAGAAGTTTATTTTAAGAAGGAAACTTAGAGCTATGCGCTCTTGATACTTTTCCACGATCGCGTCGGCGTATGATGCATTTCCAGAAATGATAACAGAAAATTACTTACAACTTTATTTCTTATGTTCTCCTGATAGAATAAATAGTACGGTGACATCATCTCGGGTCTATTGGTTGTTGTTATGTTCTCCTGATACAATTGGAAAATTAACCGTAAAGTTAAAAGCACTCAATTAACCCTTATGTTCTCTTAATACATCCATTATTTTCAATATCAGGAGTTTCAATTTATTAAATTCGGTTTTAGTTGTTAATTAATTGATTACAATATTTGTTTAAAATATTCGTCATTTTTATTTTGTGTGTATCTCAGTACTTTTGAGGGTCATTGTGTAACGCGTGCAAAACGTGTAATTTAAAAACGAGTTAGGATAATATGAGTTCTGTAAAAAAGGGCGCGATGGCCATCATAGGCAGTATATTGAATTTCAACAACGGATCTGACTATCAAGGTTTTAGGTGTGATTTCAATTCATCCAAGGTTTTGTTGATATAACATTAGCTACCTGGAAGTATTTTTCATTTTAACAGATCTGCGTTAAAAACCCATTTTGTTGTGAAGATGTGTCTCAACGCATTATCGTAGGCAGAGTGAGTTACCTACATATTGTTTTCGAAGGTCAGGTAATAGCGTTAATTTAACGATGATATTATACGGTACAGCAGTGTTTGCCAAACTATTTTACTTCATGGCACACTGGTGAATAAATGGGATTTCTTCCTTGGCACACCAAATAAAAATGCCCTAAAAAAAGAAATCATGGTGTAGGTAACAATTTTTTAAAATACTTTATCAACATATATGCACATAAGTGCTAATAATTTGATTAGTGAGAAGGGTGCAATTGATTTTTAGAAAGAATTCTGTCAAAACGCAGCTCTAAATTAGATTTTAAAAAAAACACGTAGCTCCTCATCTACCATCTTTCACTGCTCTCGTTTTTTGATTTCATTTCCACGAGTGCTGAAAAACCAAATTCGCCAAGATACGACGATCTAAACGCCAACAGATATTGAATTGCTTATCTAGCCAATCGGGGATAATGACTCCAAAGCAATATTCAAAATGCTGACAACTCTAGCTCAGAAAATGAGGCTTTAACCCTCTATAGGGCAAAGCGCGAAAACTTTCGATATATCGACTACCTCTTTTACGGGCTATAATTCATACGCAGTCCATAGAAATAGATAATCCTTAATACCTAAAAACGATATCGATAAAGTTTTTTGGTGTATTTATTTACAATCTAACATGAAGTGTGCACCAATCACTCACAAACTATTATACGTAGGTGGTTGATAAATCGACCATTGCGGATTGCGGCCACAACTGGAACAGGATCTGTGTATAACATTTGATTTTGCAAATCATATTTTTAATCGTTATATAGTGTGTTGAGGGAACAACTATTTATGTAATTATTCAATATGCATTTATTCGCAGTTGATTTTGGAAAAAACTAATTTGATCTATAAAGTGGTAAGGTGCACATGCTCATTTGTTAGATCTATTAAAACTTCCTTCTCTGTTACCGTCGAATCCTGCGAGTGGATTCATGATCCACTGGTAAATTTGATAATCAAGTGATGGAAAATTGAAATGGATAGGCATTATTTAAAATGATAAGTTTTGAGGCTTCTTATTTCGAGACTTTGCGGCACACAGTTTGGCGGACAGTGCGTTAGAGCTATGCTATAAAAAAATGATTATCATGAGTCAATCATCTGCAGATCATAATGCTTATAATTCAATTATGTTTTATTATCAATTTTAATCATAGGAATTGAAATCATGTAACAGGTTTTGACATTATAATTCTTATCCGCTCGCCTTCTGATCCCCTGATACTCGCCTGCACATTTAATACGCAATACTCGGATTTCAGCGCCTTGCTTAATATATTATTACATCATTTTACAACGGATATAATTATTTATATAATAGTAATTGTGTAATAAAAAAAATTGACTATTTACAATGATTTTTGACAGGTCATACAAAATTGTGAAACACTGTTTTTCTTCGGTGAATATTATTTTAAGTAAATTGATGTGGAATATACACGAAGAAGTTTCAATGTAACGATTTTAAATGAATATTTATCGCTCGTCTCATTTAACCTTGTATCTGTTCGCATTATTTTAACGACAATCTTTTTGTGATATCATTATGAAATTTTCGATTTCAAAGTTTTTTCGAATCTTTCCTTTATTTTAAAAAATAAAACAATTAATTTGTACTACTTCGTTTCGCTCATCACGAGCATTATCAACTGATAAAAATACAAACATAACAGGCTTATTTATATAAAATTGAGTGTAAAAATGAAGGTATATAAAACTGATGGTTCATGAACTAAGACAAGAAAATACTGATTAGCAAACGAATTATATATAAATCAAATAAAAGAGTCTACAATTAAAATGTTATGGACCTCTTGCAAATTTGCAAATGATTTTTACACTCAATTTTATATAAGTAAGCCTGTTATGTTTGTATTTTTATCAGTTGATAATGCTCGTGATGATCGAAACGAAGTAGTACAAATTAATTGTGTTTTATTTTGTAAAATATAATGTCTTTCCACCAAGAATTGACAGTTAACACCATAAAACATTCCTTTATTATTATTTTTAAACCATATCCGCTTCCTACTCGAAGAATATTGCCATCACGCGGTTCCTCCAAGCTTCTCTGTCCTCTGTGTGTTTGCTTCCTCCCAGGTCGTCCCAGCGTCCCGTAGCTCCGCCGAGTATATCCGGTCGACGGTGGCCATCCAGGGCGACGGTACCCATCCGGTTGGTAGAAGAGATAGACAGGATTCAGACTCCCCTGTGGCAACCGCTGCACATGTCCAAGCCAGGTCCATCGTCGCTTTTTTATTTTGGACGCAATAAGAGGCTAATCCGTCCTCTCTGTTACCTCCGAGTTCCTGACAAAATTAAACCACCGTACCCCTAGTATTCACCGCAAGCATCTGTTTTCAAAGCACAGTATACGGTCACCATGTGCTTTGGTGAGGTGCAGTTGATGCAGTTAGGTGGCACTTGGTATTAACCGAGTGCAACTACGGGTCCCAGACTTTTCGTATTTAGTTGGATTTCGCATTATTTATTAACCCTCCCTTTTCAGCAAGTTTCAACAATTTAGTAAATAAGATAGATGACAAAAAAATGTTTCATGTTAATAGATTCGCATCTACTGTATTTCTGAATGGCTTAGTTTTCTTGATATAGATTATTGTGAACAAAATTCTGTTTGCTTTTGTATCGTGTAGTTTACGAACACTTGACTCCATACGATTTATTGAAGGTTGCATACGAAAATGCAAAGAATTCACCGTATTTCAACTTGTTCGTAGAAATGTGAAAGTGCATGTATATCGTAGTTTATTTATGCAATAAATCGTGGCTCGCGAACATTAGCGTGGTCGGTTTTTTGAGTTAATAAATTTCCCTCATTCGTTCTTGTAACGATTCGCTAAACCGTATTTCATTGTAACACTTTTAATAACTTGTTGCGTGCATGGCGAATGTGATTATATTATCTTGAACAAGTGAAATGACCACTGGGCTTAATGGTGCCGTTCTCGTTCGTGCGTTTTACTTCTTTCCTGGTTTGTTTTATTTGCATCTGTTGCTGTGGAGATTGATGCATTTCGGGCCGACCGTTATCGTGATTCCGAATTCGGCAATGATTTTACAGTTTGCCAAAATCGTGAGCGGAAAAAGTGTGAAGTGGAAAAGAGTGTACGTCACTCAAATCCAACCGACTTTTAACTAGATTTCAGATAACAAAATTTATCCTGCGTTCGATTAATAGATATCTGGATTATGTCTTTGTTCGTTGGAGTGGAATAACAACCAGAATCAAACTGCTACTGAAAATTTTGTATCCATTTATAACAATTCTGCTTTTTCTCTGTCGCCACAATTGAGGATGAACTCTGGCCTCTCAATCAATCTCCTCCACTCTACCCGGTCCTCCGCCATTATACGTCAATCGCTGACCCCAGCACTCGTAGGTCTTGTGACATCCGATCAGCCCTTTGTCTTTCATCACGAGTAGAAAACTGGAGGTGTCTTGGAGGCTTTCACGCATTCATGAGTCAAATGAATTAATTGCTTTTTTTCTGACACAATTAGAGTTAAAGATATGAGCATATTTCCATAAAAATAGAGCAAAACATCACAAGACAACCAACCGTATCCATATTTCAAAAATACCAATTTCAGACATGCTGCGCTATTTTAATTTGGTTGATTCATATATCGTATTTCACCGAGAAATGTGTTGGCTTATCTATATTTTGTGAGGTATATATATCTAAATAGTCCTATGTCCAAAAATAGCGAAATTGAGTTTTAAATGTGTCAATTAGAATAGTAATGGTGTAACTCCAGTCTTGAAGTTTTGAGAAAATCGAGCATTTGTAAAATGTTCTTAGGATCAAATAACAACCATTAATGACTGTTTGTCAATCAACTGAAGAACTTAAAGTGCTAGTAGTAAAAAGTTAGTGTAGAGTGCAGTAGTGAAGTCTGTCTGGACATACTTCACTCTTATTCTGATATTGGAGGCACTTCACTATTATTCTGAAAAATATCGTTAAATGTGGGAAAAACAGTTTTTTAAAGAAATTAGGAGGATATATGGAGGTGCACCATTATTAAACTAATAGATTAACATACTTTGAACGTGTTTGAGGTATAAATTCATTTTTCGTAATTTTGGAGTTACACCATTACTATTCTAAGTGACACAAATGTCAAATTGTTTGGAATCTTAAAATCTATAGATGGGTAAATAAAACTTTGGCGTATATGGGCTGGTTAACAAAAAAACTTATGCCAAATCAGTTTCATGTCACAATGCTTTTACGGGTAAACAATCTTTTGTCCATTAAAACCTAAAAAAACTCATGATTTCACCTGTAAATGAAACTCTCCGTGCCCCTTATCTATCCTACTGCAAAAGAACGAAAAACAATAAGAGAACAACTATGCTAATTGATATAAAATAAAAACCGTTTTAAAAACACGTTTTTGCTTCTCCTGTAAAGTTGATAAAATGGACTCTCAGGTACAGATATTTGTCTAATATTCAGAGATGTGTTAATTTATAAAAATAAGATTCATTCATACCAAGTACCCATTGGCGGGCCAGTGTCCATAGAGTGGTTATGCTGTGTTAGCACTACTCGCATAGGCGAGGTGTGTTTGTTAACACTGTGACCCGCTTTTAAAATAGGCCGCAAGAATTGACGAGCCGTGCAGGCGGGGTCTTGTGTTGGTTCTGTCAAACGGTGCCCCGATTAGCGATTGCCGTCGCATCCTATGCAACGCAGCAAGATGGACGATAGCGTCGTAATTAATTCAACCGAGGTGCATCCAGCTGCGATATGCACTATTACATTTCTGCGCAATATACTGTACGTGTAAATTAATTGATTGTGGTAATATGTTCTCCCGCGTCTATTACCCCAATGGCACTTAACAATATGGGCTTGCAAAGGTGTTCTCAGAATAGTGGCTCTTGTTATATAATATTATACATGTCTAATATTGATACATACCTATCTGGGGCTTAATTCCAAAAGTGCCTATGTCATGTTTTTCAATTGTTCAGTACATGCGATTTTGTATTTCTCAATAACAATATATATCATTTGATACACCCCAGTTTTGTAACGTGCCCAAAAGTATATCTTAGGTCGCCTTTAAATATGGCAATTCATTTATGTACCGCTTGGCAAACAAATATTATTTCGTTACGTTTCGTTTGTCGTCAAATATTTAAATGTTAGTGACGAAATACATGTAAATGTACAAAATCCCGACAATTCAAATTAAATATTATTTCATTTAGTTCTAAATCTGACATATGCACTTCTAGCATAAGGCAGGGCCACTTTGTTTTATCTGTAAGTTAAGAAGACCGCACTCAAGAAATTTAAATTTTAAATAACTAACAATAGATGTAAAAAATTAAATATTTGGATTCAGTAACAAGGTCGCACTTGAGGGTCTAAAACGGCGCAGATTCCCTACTTCTGGTTAAAGTAACGTCTCGTTAAAGATGGTAGATTTTTACGCATATTATATTTAAAAAAAAAACCTCTTTCGTATGAATACTGATCTAGAATGTTTAGTAATCAAAAGCGATTGTGGATACTGATTTACAGAAAACAAGATAGTAATACAACTTAATCAGTGATTCGCTTTATTTATATATATTCTTTTATACATCGATTCGTGTTAATGAAACTCATTAATTTTTTCGTTTATTTTAAAATGGCCGTAAATCAATCGGTGTCAGTAATTTATTAAGCGCCCCGGGTAGTCGATAGTAATTTTAAACTTAGTACGGAGTTACTAATTTCACCTTGGAATATAAATTAAATCAGCACAGTGCAATTAGCTGCATTTACTATCCGGTAACTCAACACTTTCGTATAAATTCAATTATAAGCGGCGCTAAGTTGCCAATGTTAATTAACGAAGTACAGCTGCGTTCTTTTGAGGATGCAGCTAATTAGCGAGAAATTGTTTAAGCGAAATCTTGCCAATAATTGGCATTAATATTTTGATTTTATTAGTTATGGAAACTGTTGAATTCCATTTTGAAATCGATAAAATATAGCAATCAACTGATTAACTATGTTTATTACAGTTTTATAGTATTACTAACGATAGTTAAATCATGAAAAAATGTAAGTGTATTTCATACTAGTATAACCGTACTCGTCATAGATGACGGTATTGAAATTGAAATACTGAATGTCTAAAGTAGTACGTCGGAACTGTGTGTGCATTGCATAACATTTTATTTTAGATATATAGACCGCAAGCGCTTAGTTCAAGAGAAAATATCATACCTACATGCGATATGTGATAATAATAAAACGTCTACAGAGTGGTCTGGGCTATTATGTATAAGATTAACCAATTTAACTGATTAATGTATGCGCAGAAAATATAATTGAAATTTGAGTTTTTTTTTAAATAAGCGTAGAATTTTTTTTACCAATGTCCATTACAGTGTGGAGCATATGGCATCCTAATGGAGGTATCTCAACAGATGTTTTCTATGATAACTGCTTGTTTCTCAGTTGCCCAACCTCTCTTTTATCGAAGAGAGTAGGGATAGAAGGATAGGGCTAGGACAAGACTAGTGGTGACTGTTTTTGAGGATCGGATGGGTGGAGGGAGTTTAAGGCATCACAAACATCCATTACTACGAACAGAAATCCATAAATCGATTGAATGATCAATTTATGACACTGTCCGCACCGCGACTTGAACCTGAGACATCCGTAACCGTAGCCAACGACGTTACCAACTGCGCCACCGAGCCGACAAGCAAAGCGTAGCAAATACTGAGAATGAAATTTTCATTGGAATTTTTAACAAATCAGTACAGCGATTCATTTGACCAAAGAAGTAATTTTGATATATAAACAGGTTGAAGCACAAATGTATTCCACAATTTTATAATATTTATGATCAGGAGCAGTTTCGCTCAACCAGTGACCTCACTGATGAAAATATACAAATTATGCATGTCAATCAATTGTACATGCTGACGACGTCATATTTGACAACTCTGTCGAGGGTATTCAGGAAAAAGTTTACAGGCTGCAGAGCAACTTGTATCGCATTGGCCTCAAAGTCAATGCGAGTAAAACCAATGTGCTCTGCAACAGTTTCTGTCCAGACCCAGACTACCCTCTGACGAACGCGGGGCAAGATATCGAGAGATTCGACGGCTTCAGGTACTTGGGGGTACACATCACGAGAGATGGCAATCCGCGTAAAGAGCTCACAATCCGATTAGGGATAGCTGGAGCAACCTTTTTCTCAATGCGTAAAGTCTAGAACTCACGGTTGTACTCGGTCAGAACCAAGTGGCACTTATTCAACGCATGCATCCTGACGGTGTTGCTTTACGGTTGCGAGTCATGGCACCTCACCAAGGCACAGATTAACTGTATACTGTGCTTTGAAAACGGATGTTTCAAATGATGAGTTTGCGGCGAATACTAGGGGTACGGTGGTTTGATTTTGTCAGGATCTCGGAGGTAAGAGAACAGACGAACTAGCCTCTTATTACGTCCAAAATAAAAAAGCGACGATGGACCTGGCTTGGACACGTGCTGCGGATGGCCCAGGAGAGCCTGAATCCTGTCTGTCTCTTCTACCAACCGGAAGGATTCCGTCGCCCTGGAAGGCCGCTGATGACCATCCATACGATGTATTCGGTGGAGCTACGGGCGATGGGATGACCTGGGAGGAAGCGAGGAGACTGGTGGGGGACAGAGAAACTTGGAGGAACCGCGTGAAGGCCATATGCTCCGAATAGGGATATGGTTCTTAAAAAAAATATTAATTATACAGAGGTCAAAGATTTAAATTTGAATTATTGAGATTTTGATACTGAAATTTCATCAAGCACCCTCAGTCGATGTCTTAAATTACATCAAAGATTTGTTTCATTCTTTTATGCGCTTTTTTTTTTAAATTTTAATCAGTTACCATTCGATGTCTTTGTGATTAAGCATTAATTATATCTTTTCGAAATGATTTATCAACCACGCTTCATTGGTGATCACATGTTCCGAATATATTGTAAAAAGGATATGCCTAATGAAAAAATACGAAAACGGAATGTTTTTTTGTAAACAAAATAGTCGTTTCATATCGAGATTGAAAGTGGATAATCAACTTCTCGCGCATGATGTTCGAAAATGGTCACTTTTTGTCGTGATTTTGTCATCCTATGATGAACATCGTGATGATGGGCCATCGTGATTGGATAATATATTGCGAAAGTATTTTTTTCTTTTTTTTTTACTTTTCTTATAGCTAATCACGATTTAGGCTTAGATCAAACGATAAATATCTGCATTACGTGATTGGTATATGATATATCATTGCATGGTTTTGAAAATAAGTGTTTTTGATTTACCTGTGTAATGGTTGTAAAATCTGAGCGTCTTACTAATATAATGGAACTAATAAACAATCAATTAATTAGAGTGCTTCTTAATTACTCCAATCCATTTCATTTGTCCTCGTCAATATCGTGCAAAGACAGCTTAATTTAAAAATGCTGCAAGGATACATAATACATTATTTTTTTTCATCAACTTTTATTCAAAACACAGTGAAGATCTTTTCAAGTTTAGCTTAAGTGTAACGCGGCAAATAAGGTAGACGAAGTCTTTGCGAGCGTGAGGCGGCGCGGCGGCGTTTGGCACGCCGCATGTTTTCGTCACCTCTCACGTATAACACTACCATTGAAGAACGATTGATATTTTCGAGCGACGTCGCGCCGCCTCACGCTCGCAAAGACTTCGTCCACCTAAGATGGCCCGTAAGACGTAAACTGCTCTCTTACAATCACAGGGCACAACATCGACTGATTTTATACATCACATGAGATGACAATCGTAATAGAGATAGCTAGAGTTATTTATATTATGTATTTGGTCAGAACCATGTGCTAATTATTAAGTGCATGCATTCTGACGACCCTGCTTTACAGTTACTAGTTATGGAATATTACGACAGTGAAAAGTAACCATAAATCATGTTTAATGGTTTGATTTCGTTAGGATAATCTATATATATATATATATATATATATATAAGAATTAATGTTTGTACGTTTGTCCTGTATGCGTTTCTTTACCATTCATCCGATTTTGATGAAACTTTGGTGAGTTGGTGTGCGCACGCCCGTGAAGATTTTTGAAAAAAATCTAAAATCTAATAAAAAAATAATCAAATGCTTACAACTAGTGACATCTCGGAAAAACTTCGTGTACTCACTAGACGGAAAACATTGTGTATTCAAAAGCGCTTCAATAAACACAAACTCTTTCTTTCTTTGCGTGGCATTGCAACGCATCCCGGGTATTGACTAGTCGTAAATAAGAAAACAAACTTGGCTGACCCAGCTTGGCCGAGGTCTGCTTCATCATTCAACCGGATGGATTTCGTCGTCTAGGAAAGGGCTTATAGCTTGTGAAGAAGCAAAGATATTGACCGGAATACGGAGAATTTTGTAGGCAGCGAGTGGTGGTAAATAGATATGCTCCAAATAAGAAACTGAAAAAGAAATCATTTTTTCGCTTGCACTTTACCAAACACAATAATGTATTTACGTCTCTAAATATAAAAACAGTCCATTGAATGCGAATTACAGTCAACCGTATTGTTATGCATTGTCATTTTTATTTGACTAAGATATAAAAGATATATTTAGAAACGTGTGTTACATATTTTTAGCACAAAACACTACGTAATATATACTGATATTTTATGTCATTACTTATCTCAAGTATTCTTTTGACACGTCTATTGTGTTCTATATTTGAATTTATCCATAGACTGTCTTTTTTTGAAAGACGTATCAATCAACGACATTCGTCTGAATATCGTTACTATTGTTGATACCAATATCTATCAATAAATTGAAGATGGAACTCGTGCGATTTTAGTCACGAATTATTGTCTATCGAAGCTCGGTCGTTATCTATCTTTGTGATAATAAAACATTCGTATTATAGACTTGTTGTGTCATGTCATTTGTTTATTTTTTATGTCAATCACACTGCTGACGCTGCTCTCGGTGTTAAAATACGATTAAAGATGGGTAGCAACAGAGCTGCATTTCGAATTGACAGAAGATATTTGTTTTTTGAAGCTGGCAACCCAGCAATGGACGAGTATATTTAACGAAAAGAATCATTTATGTATAGACGGTGTTTTGCCCAATTGATATAACAATTGAATTGTTCAGGGAGAGTAAAAACTGTTTTTATCGAAAACATTATATGTTGTCTTCCACAAAGTTACCGCCGAATCCATATAAAACATTATATGGTGAGTTGCATTATGAATCTTTGAAATGCACTCCTGTAAATTCTCATGTTTGCAGATACGAGATTATATGTAAGGAATGACGATATAATAGTCGCTTACATCAAGTGACTGGGTCAGAATTTTTAAACGTAAAACCAATTTAAAATGATGTTTCCTTTCCAAAAGGTGGTCAATTTATTTTTCTAATATAAAATTAAAATTGATAACTTAGTTATTCCACTTGGTTTATCACGAACGTGACGCGTTTCGCCTCTTTAAGAAGCATCTTCAGGCTAACCATATCTCAAGGTTATTTATTTCTAAGGTAAACAATGATTATAATTCTTACATTAAAAATATAGGGTGTGGTAGGACATAAACACTGATAGACTAATTACAAATCAATGACTGGTATTTGTAGGTGAAAAACTCAAGGGAAATAAATTTAATAATGGTGTGCCGCTTGTTTCTAATTTACATCAATTTATTTTTCTAATTTACATCATTTGGCCGAGACCTGATCTGTCGTCTTTAAAATGAGATCCAATCATTAATAAATAACTCATTTTCGTATTTTTTGAGGGTTACATCATTTGCGCAAAACACAATCGATATTATGTTTTTTAAGACATCGACTGAGGGTGCTTGATGGAACTTCAATATCAAATTTGAGTTATTATGCCGAAAGGCGAAACCCGGGTCGTTAGTGACAAAATACATGGAAGTGTACAAAATCTCAATAACTCAAATTTGACATTATGTTTGTTCTTCTATGACAAAGTTTGAAACTAAAACCGTAACAATCAGAAGTTGGCTTCAAACGGAATATATACACTGAAAAAAACAGTTAAATTTTTAATATACTTTAAGAAAATTCGATCAATATAATTCGTAGTTTTGTACGTATAGCATTTTTTTCATTTTACTGAAAACCTCGTAATTGTATTATTTTCATATAGTATTGCATTCTTCAGTGAAAATTTGCTAAATATTAGTATTCGTCTTGCTGTCAGTTATGAACGTTACTTATCTCTTTCATTTTTGTTTATCTTACAAATTTATTCTATCATAGTTATTTGTATAGTCAACGTTCTTGGTGGCTTGAATTCTAACAGAATCTATTTATGAATACGTGCTCAAAAGCGTGGATGAATATAATATTCACGTTCCTTCGCAGCCATCCGATTGTCTTAAAACGTAGGAGGGGAAGCCATCAGCTCTCTACGAGAGATCTACTTCCTTTCCTAACGCCGTCCATCTAATCTTACAATCTTCACCAAAAATTAGTTTACTGACTGAATGACAGCTTGTAGTCGTTAAAAACAAATTCTAATGAAATGCTTCATTGGAAGTCTATCTACTCCACAATGCGATTAGAGTGGTTGTAACAAAAAATTAGAAGACGATATAATTTTGGTGTTTTAAGAATCACTTGAAGGATCCAAGTCCTCATCCGGCACTGCCAGACTATCCTCGTGTCGTAGAAGAACGCATGCTCAAACGGTTTTGCAATTGCCGATAACCTCTCGACTCAGTCACAACTTTCGATCTCAGAACCCCGTGAACTCGCAAAAATTTAAAACAAAAATCGTCTATGCGAGTCTATTAGGCCAGTCAGCGGGCGTCAACCTTCTAAGCCTCACGGACTACCAATAAACTCACAATGTTGAATCTCGCGAATAATAATTATCATAAAAGTTACATTTATTTTTATTGTGAAAAGCTAGTTATACTTGTCTAATTATAATAGATTAATAAGAGCGATATTTATTGCTGGTTTGAAATAAGTTTATGGATTCTTGGCTAAACTGCGTTACCGTTACAACTTTACGGACAACGAAATTAGTCTCGCAGAACACCGATTAACGATCGCTGTATCTATACTTTATTCCGATACTTTTATTTTACAACTAAACGTAAACAAAAATAATAAATATTCCATACGTGTTTTCAGATTTCTGTTTATAAAATAAAACTATTTATTTTGTATTTACAAAATAATCTTGACAAAGCTTTAGAATTGATCAAATATATAAACAATATCTACTTCATTTAAATTATTTCTACAAAATAATTTTGTTTTTTTATGAATCCAAGATGAGTTTTATTACGATTAAGACAGGTTACATGAAATGGTTTATTGAATAAATTATGTAAATAACACCTCCACCTTAATTTTGGCAAGAATTTAAATAAAGTATACATATTATTTAGATGCCACTATACAATAGCCAGTAGAAGGTTAGTGGAATATATCTAAATATATATTTTGAATGTGTAGTATATGGACTCGTAATGGAGATTATCTCAACAGATGCTTTTCTACGAGAACTACATATTACACAAAAAAAGTGGTTCAGTGACTGAATATCAGGCAGTTCTTGTAGAATAGTCTCGTTGTCCTCATTGGGAGCGGACATGGTTGTAAAAAAATATTGACACTGAAAGTTGTTTCTATACGTTCGTACTCAGTCTTTCAAATTAACTAGGTTATAAATCGTTACAAAATATCGACATAATACAAACGGGGTTATTAATTCTCAACGATCCACTTTGATTTCGAAATACACATTATCATTATTTGTCTGGCACTTTTATCATCAAACTATATTTGTTATACATATTCGACCCAACCGGCTTGTCTATAATTTTATTCGTCATTATTTTTTACGATTATGGCGAGTCTGACATTATTACGTTTGGATTTATCTGCCTAATAAAATAGATTCTAGATTGAACAATATTTTCTCATTGCGTGATTATCACATCGTTCACATGATGCAATAGTATGTTGCATGTATTGCGTACAATATTGTGCGGTCTATTTAGACGGCTTTCCCTTGTCTAAATAGACAACTAAATATTTGTTCGTGTTTTGTCTTAACTAGATAATAAATTTATCAACATATCGAAATTATTGAACAATTTTGTTTTCGGATGTTTTCTATCATTTGTTCAATGTTATCATCATAAGTACTGACATGGCAACTTAGGGCAAACCTTATCCTCCCTTCAGAATATTATCTGCCTCAATCTGACACGTTTCCAAGATCTACGGCGTGTTTCACCAGCCGGTCTAAGCAAGTCGATCCGCCGACGATTGAATCTACCGACTGCCCTATGGTGGTCTGGGCTGTCGTCATGGGTGACTATTTGGTTGAATTGGCATAGTCTGACGAATCCCTCCCTCTATTAACTCAATGAACGTCATGTCCAATTTAATGTATATCGTATTTCCAAACTAAAAGGAAACACTTATGGATATATGCTTTAAAAATAGTTCGAACTTTTAGGTAGAGAAAATGAAAATGTCAAGTAGAACACAAGCTCTTTCGAATTTCAGTTTTGAACTGCCGATACGCAGCATTAATCTTCAACCCTATGTATTACACATACCTATGATGCTTCGCGCTTCCTTGTGTGCGTGTTGGCGGTGTATATGAAGACTGCCCGCAGCCATTTTGCTTGTAAAGTCGTAGATTGAATATTTTTCAGCTTCTTCATTTTCAGTGTAACGAGTTTAGTTTATTTCTTGATGTATATGGGATAATTAATATATATTTCACATACTTCTTCATTTTTTACTGTTAAATTAATCTATTGTAAGCCATAGTGAGCGTTTTAACAGATCAATTGACTGAAAATAAATTCGTGCGAAAATGGCACGAACTGTAAGAGTTGAATTGAATTCCATTAGAATCCCTCCTCCCCTGCAAGTACTTATGAATGTGAGTGGTAAATGGTGTTATTAAACCACAATTTGTGATGAATTGTCATTGATTCTAATATTTTATAGTGTTTAATTCGATATTGTTCCGAACCGTTTCAATCGTGTGGACATGACAAGTCAAATGACGAAATATTCTTTCATTCTCGAGGCTGGCACAAAAATTCCACCTGCAATTTATGTTTTAGGTTAAGTTTACGTAATTACTATGCATAGATACGCCAGCTATATGGCGTTGCCTCGCTCGCGCCGTATGGCCGTGTCCCTCTCGAACCGAGGCTAGCCTAACCTACTGACCGACAAAATGGAAAGTTGAATATCGAAGTCGGCCGCTGAGCGTCGCTCCTGACGTCGTGAAGACACGTGATTGGACAGAGAAACCGAATAAACGTCATTATGGTTTTGAATTTAGAATAATTTATTCCATTCGCCATTATGTCAGATCTGTGTCAAATCAACGACTCGATGTGTCAACACAGACGCTAAAAAGAATGCAGTATTTTCTGGATTTTTTTATTTATTTTTGTATACATTAAAAATATGCATTTATGCCGATTTTTAATTTATGAATTCCGAATAAATTAAGTGTTCTTGACAATTATTCTTTTATTATAACATGTTACCTTGAATTAACTGCTTTTTACACGATTTTTTTATTTTTAAGAAGAATCCTCCCGCGGCACTATAATACGTACGTTTTTTAAATAACAAATTAATTAAATGTTTACTCATGCTATAACTTTCGTATTCTGACAATATTTAAAGGGTTATAAATAATTTCACTTTGTGTTAGTATTCAGTTGGTACACCTGAATTTTTATTTCGATAGTTTGAACTTTGGTTTAGATAGTATTAACTTAGAACACTCAAACTTTGATTTTAATACTTTCCACTTAGTCATGGATTTTTTTAACAAAGTGAGTAAAGTTGCAGTTGGTTACGTTAGGGTTGGTCTGGTTTGGTTTGTGTGATGTATTCTAATGCGTGTAGTAAAGACAATATAGGCGGCCTTGGTAGCGTCGGTTACGGATATCTCGGGTTCAATTCCCGGTGCGGACAGTTTTCATAGATTGAGCTTTCAATCGATTTATGGATTTCTGTTCGTAGTCTGAGTCCTCCCTCTCACCAATCCCATCCTCACGGAGTATAACGAGAGCGATTAGCTAACCACTAGTCCTGTCATAGCCCTTTCCTTCTATCCCTACTCTCTTCGAAAAAAAGAGAGGTTGAGCAACTGAGTGACAAGCAGTTATCGTAGAAAAATTCTGTCAAGATACCTCCATTTGGTCTCCTAATGCTCCACATTGGGAGCGGACATGGAAAAAAAATTATAATGTAGAAGAATAAGTTACATTTCATTACAGCTTCGTGCAACTATCGATTTCAAAGTGTGAGTATTTATATTGAGTGAAAACTATTTTATCTATGTGTAATATATTTCTTCAATGTTAAGATATGTTTTATTATGTGTGATCACTTTATTTTTAGTGAAAGAATTTGTTTTTTGTGGAATGTATTTGTTATAAGTGAAAACCATTTTTATGAAAGTGAATATGATGTAAACAAAAGTGCATTTAATTGTAATAAATACATCATAATGTGAGAGTATTGTGTACACATAAATGTTAGATATTCAGCTGAGCGTCAATCAAAAAACAACATATAGGTATTATACAAACTAATTGATATTAACACTTTCACTTCGATGTCTAATTCAGCAGAACAATTTATTAAACGCTTCGTCTTAAAGTCTTGTTGATTACATAAGTCATAAACATAAGGCAACATATTGGGAAACAATAATAACGAATTATAGTATTTACAACTTAAGGGGCGGGGCGTTTAGTACGCATGTTATTAGTTAAAATTATTATTCGGCTTCAGTTATAGATGTCTCAGATTCAAATCCCGGTACGGACAGTTTGATAAATTGATTTTTCAAATCGAATTATGGATTTCTGTTCGAAGGCATGGATGTCTGTTATGTCTATAATTCCCTCCCACCCATCCGATCCTAAAACGGGACGTAGCGAGAGGGATTAGCTAACCGTTAGTCTTATTCTAGCCAAATCCTTCGATCCGTACTCTCTTCGAAAAATAGAGGTTGGGAAACTGAGTAACCAGCAGTTCTCGTAGCAATTTATGGAATTCTGTTCGTGATGTCTAAAATTCCCTCCCACCCATTCGATCCTAAAAATGGGGCTTAGCGAGAGCGATAAGCTAACCACTAGCCCTATACCTCTATCCCTACTCTCTTCGAAAAAAGAAGGTTGAGCAAATGAGTAACAAATATAACTCGTAGAAAACTTTTGTTGGGATACCTCCATTAGGACGCCATATGCTCCATATTGGGAGCGGACATGGTAAAAAAATGTAAAAAGGATAAGAAAATGTATGTTATATATTCTATGTTATATATCGACATGACGTCGAAAGCTTCTCAGTATTAGTTATTCGTGTAAACTTCACGTAATTCAGTTTCATCTCAAAATGCGTATTATGTGCAACGTCCAACAAACAAGTGTCGTTAAGTGACCTGTTAAACTTACTGTATTCAAAATAAAGTTTTACCATTGCATATTCGTCTTTTGATGTAACTACGTCAGCGTGTCGCCTCTTAACTAAATGTTAATATAAATAAGTGTATACGTGATAAAGATTGTTCTCCTTTTGATAATGATAAATATATGTTATAATAATATTACAAATAACACATTACATAGTTGATATCGAAGATACGAGTGGAACGGGTTAAGGAAACAATGTGTCTACCTGATAGGTAAACCTTGAAAACATCGCGTAGATAAATAATGCGGGAAAACCGCAGTAACGGCAGCGGCGGTCGAGTTGACTTGGCGGAAAATCAATATATTTATTTACCTTCTTGCCGGCAAATATTGCATAATATACAAGTAGCAAAAATAAAATTAGACGGACACTTAATTAAATTTTATGTCCAGATACTCCTTATATAAGTTAACTACGTAAACGGGATTTAAACGTTCATTGATTATTAGTAAGGATAGATTTTATCATAGATTTTTTAAAGATAAATGAAATTCCAAACATAACCAAGATATTTACATAATGTATATTTTAATGACACGTACTGAATAGTAAATGGTAGAAACTATCTTACTAAATTAATAGTTCCGAATATTTAATACGCAAGTTGGAAACCGTTTGTGCATTTCGAATTTAGATACTGACAAAATAATTAGACACTGGACACTTTCATACATTGTTTGATGGATTCTGTCACACCCGTTCGGGCGAGGGTGGAGAGGTAAATAGGGTAGCAGTCCTCTTCTGTAGACGTTGGTAAGGAATAAACACCTTCCAGGACCATTCAACAGCGAAAAACACCCATGTCGTTCCAGATTAATATCAATACAATACAGTTATCGAAGTTAGTAACAGTAAAAAAAAAACGAGTTTAAAATACACAGTTTCGAATTAAAAAACACAAGTGATTTTTACGACCGAAACTTATGTTGAGGATGGAATTCCAACCGTTAACTGCTAAGGGCTGATAGCAATGATACAATAGATGATGTTTAGGTAAAACGCGGCCTATAGTCGGGAAATGATCTCACCGGATAACGGCAAAGGGAACCAAACGGACGTGGCCAAATTTTTATGAAAGGTAAACACAATTGAATTTAAATAAACGAATTTACTAACATTATGTATATAATATTTGCTTGGCCGATGCCTGTTATTTCCACTAATTGTACAGTGAGAGATGATGAGCTAACTACTATTGCTTTCTTAATTTAATAATTTAATAATTATATCTTTCGCATATCCGAAAAGAGAGAATAAACGACTAACATACTTCCTGTTTCTTCTATTTTAATATCTGTCGTTGCCAGTAAACTTGATTTAACATTTCATTAGTGTCTAATAAACCTTCAAAAGGAAGTTATATTTGACACCAAAATGTACTCTTGATTCGTACAAAAATATGAAAATTGAATAATATGTATAGTTATTTTCATTGTATTTAAATTCTCGTCATGTTATTGTGAGATTAGAATTGAAAACTCGATGCTGAAATCGCAATTACATCTAAAATGGCAGTCTTTTTTCTCATCCATTGCAAATCCAGAGAGCAATTTATTTTGCCACCTAAAACGCTATTATCGTCTAGTTACCACCAGCATTCCGTGACGCAAGCCCACCAAACCAACTGTTATTATTTTGTTACAGCAAATGCATTACGGAATTATCAATTTTACTTTCTAAAGAACATTGATTTTGAGCTGATCTCTTACACGAAATGACATTGCCACTCGACCGGCTGACCCATTTGCCCAGCGAGCGTGTTGGAAAAATTATTATCTCCTATGCTAACATGCTCGACTGATACTTGGCAAATAAATAAATCATTAACCATCCAAGAAGTGCGTGCTTTTCTATGTCACAAATCTCCACTATACGAAACGGGTAACTTGGTAGTCATTAGGAGGGAAGAAAAAGACAAATTTTTATCTCAATTTAACTATTTTCTAATTTGAGTTATTGAGATTTTGTACACTTCCATGTATTTTGTCACTTACGACCCGGGTTCCTGACTCAGTTCGAGCTCATTCGTGCGCTCGAATGCCTGAAGATGCCGAAAGGCGAAACCCGGGTCGTTGATATTGAAGTTCCATCAAGCACCCTCAGTCGATGTCTTAAATTAACTATTTTCTTTTTCAATATTAGTTAGCTACAAATCATAACTAGGTGGCAGTGTCATCTGTCAGCATTTGCTTAATAAGATTGATCGTTAAATTCGCAGACAGAGAGTGTGTGTGTGTGTGATGTGCGTTAAAATGCACCTTACACTTTCTGTATGCAAAAGCAGTATAATAAATAGTAAGTTTTGTGGATAATCTTGTAACTGTGTTTTTATAGTTTCGTCATTCTGACCCTCAATCCCGTGGTTATTCAAATTCCAATGTTTGCTATTTTTTAAAAAGTATCATTTTTTAACCATGTCCGCTCCTAATGCGGAGTATATGGCCTCCTAATGGTGGCAATCTCAACAGACGTTTTCTAAGAGAACTGCTTTTTACCTTGTTGCTCAACCTCTCTTTTTTTAGAAGAGGGTAGGGATAGAGGCATAGGACTTGGACAGGACTAGTGGTTAGCTGATCGCTCTCGTTACACCCTGTTTTTTTTTAGGATCGGATGGGCGGGTGGGAGGGAGTTTTAGGCATCACAAGTATTCATGACTACGAACAGAAATCCATAAATCGATCGATAAATCAATTTATGAAACTGTCCGCACCGGGACTTACACCCGAAACATCCGTAACCGTAGCCAATGACGTTGACCACCGCACCACTTGTTTTTACATGGTCCGTATGTTTAAAGATAATTAATATTACTACTGGTTTCACATTCGGCATAAGCATTGTCAAATAAACAATAATTTTGAGTTGTGCTTAAAGCGAAACCAGTCATTGATTAGCCGATGAAAACCTGTACTGATTTTAGATAAACTGCTAGCACGACTGTTGGATTCAGTTTTTTTTAATAGACTGCGCCGGACGATGATGTAACTATTTCCGTGTTAATTGTGTGTTAAAAACAATTCCTTTATCATGTTTTTATATTAATAAACTATTTATACAAAGAGCTTTCCTTGGAAAGCTGTTAAAAATGTTACAACTATTTCAAAATATTATCGAACGTATATACAAAACACATTAACCTCCATATTATGCTATCTAACATAATAAATGATTGGCCGATCACGGAATTCCAAATTCAAATAGGAACAAGGTTGTCAAGATGGCGGCGTTGCGTTCAAAATGCCGGCATACAGCAGCATGGTGGTAGGTTATCCTATTGGGTTTGCAGTATAATTTAGATTACGTAATGCGTTCGCTTTTGTGGCGACGACAGTAGTGTGTCATCGAGCCCGTGACTAAATTTCTGCTTATTTACTTGTGGTACATACCGAATACACATATTTGGTGATTCCTTAAATGATTATTCATGACGAGGCTATAAAAGAAATCGTTTCTTTAATGGTATCAGTTACTAGGGGTTAATAAATAAAGAATCAACTGAATATATAGAATTTTATTGACAAACTAAAGCAGTGCTTCCCAAATTTTATCATTTCATGGTCCACAAAATTTGCAAAAAGTTAACCACGGCCCCCTACCCTGAAAATTAAATTAATTTAGTTATCAAAAGTTTCATTTGACATTATATATAACATACTTATACATAAACATGCATTCTACAATCGCCTCGAATGCAAATTATTATTAAAATCACGAATAATGTGTTCTTATAAAAATATATTTGTCGGCTCCGTGGCGCAGTTGGTAACGTCGTTGGTTACGGCTACGGCTACGGCTCGGGTTCAATTCCCGATACGGACAGTTTCATAAATTGATTTATCAATCGATTTATGGATTTCTGTTCGTAGTCATGAATATTCGTGATACCTAAAACTACCTCCCCCCGCCCATTCGATCCTAAAAAAAGCGAGAGCGATTAGCTAACCACAAGTCCTGTCCTAGCACTATACTTCTATACCTACTCTCTTCGAAAAAAGAGAAGTTGAGCAGCTGAGTAACAAGCAGTTCTCATAGAAAAATTCTGTTGGGATACCTCCATTAGGAGGCCATATGCTCCACGTTGGGAGTGGACATGGTTAAAAAAAACAATACTTTTAAAAAAATAGCGGTCATTGGAATTTGAATAACCACGGGATGGGGGCCATAAAGACGAAACTATAAAAACACAGTTACAAGATTATCCACAAAACTTACTATTTATTATACTGCTTTTACACTGAGTAAGTGTTAGGTGAATTATAACACACGCGCACTCTCTGTCTGCGAATTTATCGCGGCCTATATTTTGGGAAGCACAGAACTAAACTCTCAGTTAAATTAAACGTTAACTGGTTAGCACCGCGAGCGTGGAAGTCGCGGAGATTTTTTTTTGGAGTGGCGGGGAAGGCGTATTCCGCGTCCTTCTATGTAGTCTACATTAATCTCTGATAACTATTTAAATATTTTGTTATTTTTTCATTGTCTGAACACTAATTGTTTATAAGCCATGTGTTAATGATGTACGCATTTCTTTACGGTCACGCCGCTACGCGTATTATGGCCATATTTATCCCGGTGCGAATGTGTTAATACAAAATTGGAAATTATATCATGGATTTGGTAAGGACTGTAATGAAGTTGTTATATCGCTCAGTTCGGACATTTTTTTTCATGATGACTATGACAATTTGATACCTTTCAGATTAGTAAATTCCAGTTGTTGGTTTGTAACTTGTTTTAAAAACCCTCTATAGTTAACTGTACAATACTCTGTTGGTCTGTATTGATGCTTTATTTTCAATGTGATTCATGCTTTGTTTGCAGTTCTATATTATTGGCAACGCTTTAGCGCATCTTAGGAATGGGTACACAATCGATCTTGCATGACGTTGAATGATCCACATTTGATTTAAAATCTCAAGAATTTTCCTTGGAAGCATCCATCGCAACGACTAATTAACTAATGGATATCGACCTATTAATAAAACTTTGAGAACCCATCGTAAAAAATAAAAAAAAATCTTAATAATTTTTTTCTAATCATTTTATCTGTGAATATTCATCCGCATAACTCATTTGTCAAAATCAAGCATCCTTTTGTTTTTATGATAAAGAATATAATTCAAATTGTCATCTACCAGCATAATGCTGCAATTATAAGTTGGAATCAAAGCGTTGTGAGTATATCAAATTAACTGTCCGTTTAAAACTTGCTCGAAAGCGTTTGATACAAGCGGTAAATATCTTTTCTGTATGTTGTATAATACCGTGATCTACTGATGCAAATAAAGTATGCTCGATTATCTGCCAATCAATAAAAATAATCGACGATGTATTGCACTGTCATCGTTCTGTCATTCGTACATTACGTATTTGTCAGATATGATCATAAGAAACGTATAGCACAGCGGTGTAGAGAGATAAATGATAATAAACAGAATAATTACTAGCGGGATTTTATTTAGCTGGCAGCGTCTGTTCTGTTTGTTCCTCGCGAAAAAAATGTAAAGATTTTCACGACCTATGGCAACCCGCGAAACGTTGATGCGACGCCCGTGTCGGTTTTTTGTGAGAAATAAATGAACGCTGTCTGTTAGAAAGATGGCGTCCGTTCATGAGATATGGGGTAACATAACATGGTTTCTGGTGTCGTGCATTATTGAAAACTTCAACGGAAAGTATTTATTTTGATGCCGGGAATAATGGCTTTCAAATTGAATTTGATTACCCAACAAATCTACGTAATTGCATACTGCATTTTACATCTACTGTGTGTGCTGCAGTAAAAAAAAAATATTTTTTCCTGCAGCTATTCGATGGAATAAAAACCGAAAAGAAACTTACTAATACAGTTTTCTGTAACAACAATATATACTACAGTGTTGTAAAAGCTATGACTGTCTTGCATTGGGTAGTTGATAATTACTTTCCCAATGTAGAGTGTACGCCATATGACTTTGCACTGTATACTATACAGAGCGTGCCAGTGCATTAGTATATATGTTTCCCGTGTATGTATCATGGATCCTAAAACTATTTATAGATCCCGTGATCCTAAATCTATGCCGGACCTTAGAGCCGGATTGCAAAGCTATACGGCGTGTATTCTATTATATGTAGGACCATAAACAATAAGCTGAGCATGGTTTTCACAGCATTCGATCAATGGTTCTTTTCATTTTTAACCAACACTTGTGTAATCTAAATCTTCCATTTAAACGAGACCCACAAACTAAAAGTAGAACAACTTGGGATTGATGTGTTTCTTTGGTGCTACATATAGAAACCGAAAGAGAAACCGATGGATTTGAGAGGAAACTAACAGCATACGCTGATGAAAGTTAAATAGTAATCCGAATTCAAATCAACTTGGCATATCGGGTTATCTCTGAACGATTTAAGTCATCCAATGCTTTCCGAGAGATTTATTGACATAAAGATTGACCTAAAACCTTATTATAAAGTTAAGTAATGATGGCAACGTAAGATTGAATATGCTGCAACGTGAATGGTCATCTATTTACTTACAAATAAAAATGACCAAGCGAATTTTGGAATTTTTAAATTCCGCTTGATGATTGAGTTATTAAGATTTTTCTTTGTCTTGAAATATTTGCCTAAGTGTAGTGGAGCTGGTTTGTAGATCAAGCAGCATCGATATCGGATGCATCAAATTGTTCTGTTTCAGTTATACGATATACATCCGATTCTCTTTTTGCACGTTCCAGAGACTACCGTGCAAAAAAACCGTGTATAAATAAGGTAAGGTGTCCATATAAAAATGCCCCCAAAATATAAAATTCTCAAACTCGAAAACAATTCGAATCATTTTGTTGTTTATACATACAAATATAATGCCTTTCCACCAAGATTTGACACCTTAAAAGTGATACACAAATAGTTTCATATCATACGACTGCACTAAGCTGTAAACCATTTTTAATATGTCAGGAAACACCATATTGGAGAGAAATTCATTTATTATCTTTGGTAACAGGCATTAAAAAACAAAAACCAGAGGGAATAAAAGCAAGATGTCAACACAATAACACGTCATAAACACGCCATCTTAAAATTCGCCAAACGGCAAACATGAATATCCCATGATTCACAAAGGTTCGAAGTGTTTTTGAATTTATACATATAATGTATTTAATAATACTTCGTCTTTTATGACCGTGTGACAGCAAAAAACATCAGTGTAAACAAAAATATTTGTCTGTTTTCTTTAGCCCTTGCAAAAAGAGAATAGGGAGCAGTGGCAGACGAGCTCTAAAAATATTAGTTGCCGGGAGTCAATGGGTGCCCACCTTAAAATGGAAGGGGGCCCCAATCTTATATACCAATTAAAATACTAATGGGGCCCATCTAATGGTGAAGGGGCCCCTACCCTATATACTAATTCCTAAATACTGTACTAATAATTAATTGATAATTACAAAATTTCACATGTTACAAACAGGTAAACAGACATAGAGAATAAGTTTGTAATCATAATGAGGTGTAAAGTTCATTTTGTATATCCTAAGAAAACATTTATTTGTAATTTTGAAGAAATACCCAAAGTGCTTTATCATGTATATTATATTTTAAAAAATAAAACACAATTTGTTTGTAGTACTTCCACATATTTATAATGATCAGGACCGGTTTCGCTCATCACGAGCATTATCAACTGATGCTCGTGATGAGCGAAACCGGTCCTGATCATTATAAATATGTGGAAGTAGTACAAACAAATTGTGTTTTATTTTTTAAAATATAATGTCTTTCCACCAAGAATTGACAGTTAACTCCTTAAAAGTAATGTATATTATATATTAGATAGTTCTGACGATAGCGTCAAGCCGAAATAGCTATCAGCTATCTAATAATATTTTGTAGAAATAAATACTCTGTTACTTTATCCTGCTATAATGTAGTTCTACCAAGTAAATACCAATTCAATCAATATATTTTTAAAAACGTAAAATGGAATAATTTTAGACATCGACTGAGGGTGCTTGATGGAATTTCAATATCAAATTTAGATTATTGAGATTTTGTACACTTCCATGTATTTTGTCACTAACGAC
Source organism: Himalopsyche phryganea (assembly GCA_022494535.1). Taxonomy (NCBI): domain Eukaryota; kingdom Metazoa; phylum Arthropoda; class Insecta; order Trichoptera; family Rhyacophilidae; genus Himalopsyche; species Himalopsyche phryganea. The sequence goes on from JAGVSL010000129.1 coordinate 1,188,139, forward strand.
CCGGGTTTCGCCTTTCGGCATCTTCAGGTATTCGAGCTCACGAATCAGTTCAGTTCGAGTTCGAGTTCAGCTCACAAATAGTCAGTTCGAGTCCATTCGTGCGCTCGAATGCCTGAAGCTGCCGAAAGGCGAAACCTGGGTCGTAAGTGACAAAATGTATGGAAGTGTACAAAATCTCAATAATTCAAATTTGTATTAATAATAATTGCGGAACGTATGTTTGTTAGAGATTGAATTATCATAATAATTTAACGAACCGTGATTTAATTTAAATCAATTATTAATTAAAACAAAATCTCGCTCGTTGATAATTTAGTAACGATTGGGTGGCTTTGTCTCGTATATCATTTGGTGAAAACATAACTGCTATAATGGATACTTTTCATTAAGCGAAAATAATAGAATTCATTAATCAAAGTGTTGAAAATAAATTGATACCTGGTGATCGCGCACGTGTCAGTGTTGTCGTGTCATTATCGAAAAACCAGTTTAAAGTAATGATATTATTTTTAAGTGAAACATATTGTACCACGCTTATTTATTCGGTCCTTAATATATGTTTCAAAATTACATATTTTTTGTTTTGCTTTCTAATTTCTTCTGTTGCATTCTAATCCCAATAGTTCGATGGCGTCTGATGTTCAAATTCCATTCAACCCATCTAAAGAGAGGGCACGGCGGGATTGATTCTTCAATCACTAGCCCTGCCTTAGTCATATTATTCTTTCCTGAATCTCTCCGAAAAAGAGTGGTTGAGCGACTGGTTAACAAACGTTTCTTATAGACCAACACCAACATCTGTTGAAATAAGCTCCGCTAGGAGTCCATAAGGTCCACATTAAAGTAATGCAGTTAGTTATACAATAATAATTACATACAAATATAGTGGATAACTATTTCGGCATCATGCTAGAAAGTAGTTCTTAACTTCTTTTTCTTCTCTGACATCTGAGTCTGGAGTAATCCTTGGCCGCCTCAGTCAGTCTCCTTCGCTCCGCGCAGTAATTCTCTTTCTTACGGGCCTTCTAGATGGACGAAGTCTTTGCGAGCGTGAAGTGGCGCGGCGTAGCTCGAAAATATCAATCGTTCTCCAATGAGAGTGTCCTACGTGAGAGGTGACGAAAACATGCAGCCCGCCGATACGACGGCAAGTTCGCCAAAAGCCAGCGCGCCGACTGACGCTCGCAAAGACTTCGTCCACGTAAAACGGCCCGTTACCATTTCCATTCGTTAGTCTTGTCACACTCCATTCATTCAACGAAAGTCTTCACTCCGTCTTCCACCAGAAGTAGAAACTGTGATGCTATTTAAAGGCTTCTTAAGAATCTTTCTTTTCCTTGATAAAATACATTTCCACTAAATAAATTATGTCAATTATTAACATTATTTGACACCGCCCTGTACTTATGGGGCGGATAGGGGTCTTCAAAACCAATCCGCAGACTCTTCCTTTTCATGCAAATTTAATATGTAATATCTCTCTTAAGGCATTCAAAAATAATTTCTCATATTTGCTTGGTTACCGTTATTTATTTACCGTTAGAAGTAAACAAAAAGCTTGCAACGCTTAGGGAGGCAGGCAGTCGTCCCTCGGCCTAAGGGCTTGGAGGTTATTAGCCGACACAGCCGCGGTGTGGGTCAAAGAGATTTACGACCTATCATAAAACCACTTGCTGCACTTTTAAATTAAAATTATGTATTTTAAATCTGTCTGTGTAACTGTCTTCGAGGAATTTATAAGTATAAACTAACTGCAATTAAAGAGAAAGTATACTGAATACGACCGAGTTTTAATGGAAGACGAAGGAAGCTGTGAATTATCCTTTGTCACCACGCCGGACTCGGAGCTGTCGAAGTGTGTTGACGCTCCTCCACCTTCCCCTCGAGTAGCGAGCGAACTAATCTACTCTCTCACATTAAGTCATAATATATTAATACATTCTTATGTTTATGCGTCGGGTTACCTGGCCAATGTATTTGACTGTACAGTCATTAAATAATTGTTTATTAATTTCGCTATTACGCAATGTTTTACTGTTATCTGAGCCCTTAATTTATCTTCAGTGTATATGTCATCCAATATGAATGTTTTTTTTTATATTATTAATGATTTCTCCACGAAAAAGAATAATCAATGTCATTTATTTTGCTTAAAGACATTGTTGTATGCCTTATCTGTTATTGATTTACTTAATATAGAACTTCGTCAATTGATTAATTGATAATCAATGAAGTATATTATTCTTAAAAAACAACTGTTTTCTTTTTAAATTGTCAACTCGATTGAGTAACAAGTACCATAATGACGTGGCAATTTATCATTATCACGTTTTGTCTCAATAATAGCCGGCTCGCTACCGAAGTCGTTCGCCCCGAATCGAGAACTTGCCATGTTAAAAAATAAATTATTTCACAGGGAAAGAATCCGACCGGCACGTGGCAGAACTCCACAACACCGGACAATAAATTCGTATTTTAACAAGGAAAAGTTGTTCCTTCATGGACGTTGTGTTTTGCGGAAAACGTGACCGCCAACATAATTATTATTCGGTTTATTGCAGTTACTAAGTAAATATTTATTTAATAAATATAATCGGGATTTGGAAATACAAGTTAAACATAAAAATAACGTTAAACGTAAAGCAAATTTGTTGAATTACCTTACTTTACATGATTACTGACTTATTAATCAATTATTCATTTTTTTTTTCTTTACGTGCTTTCGTGAGATCGGCGTAACGGCCCGAGACCATTTTTTGCTGAGATTTAAAGAACAAACCTAAGAGTTATGTAGCAATTTTTTTCCATGTCCGCTCCCAACGTGGAGCAAATGGTCTCCTAATGGAGTTATCTCAACAGAATTTTTCTATGAGAACTGCTTGTTACTCAGTTGTTCAACCTCTCGTTTTTCAAAGAGAGTAGAGATATAAGGATATGGGTAGGACAGGACTAGCCCCGTGAAGATCGGATAGGTGGGTGGGGAGGAAGTTTTAGACATCACAAAAACTCACGAACAGGAATCCATAAATCGATTGAAAGATCAATTTATGAAACTCTCAGCATCGGGAATTGAACCCGAGACATCCGTAGCTGTAGCCAACGACGCTACCAACTGCGATCAATCATTATTTTTTGCTACTCCATATGTTTGAATTTTTTATCTTATATTTAAATACGAATTTAATAATGGAAATCCGTAAATTGCATGTTTTCAATTCCATAGACACGCAAATCATTGGGCACTTAGAGATTGTTTCACTAAAAAATTTAAAGAAATCAAGCCGTTTTTATATTATTCTTTTTAGACTTGTATTACAACATGACTTTTGCTTATTATTATCTCATCTGCAATCGATATCCGGGGACCATGCATGATAGTGAGGCAAAACCGGTTACGATTTGTTGTTGCCAAAAGAGTACGAGTGTCTTATGTCGCATAGTCTGCTATTGTACATTATTTGGCGCGAGATATTCAATGATCATTGTGTAACAGCCGTTTTCGTGGACGTAAACAGGTTGGTTGTGACGCGGAGATGTGCCGTTTTGGCATTTCGTCAACTGACCACTTAAGACCAATTGACATCGACTTGTTACAATTCGTATCAATGACAAATAAAATGATTTTGCTGTTTTTTCCGGGTATCACGCTGCCTTGATCGATACTGGAAAACATTTGCTCAAATTGAAACTGCTTCGCGAATTATGGCGTAATTTTCGACTGTTTACACATTTGACTGTCAAATTAAATCATGAAATCATTCCTAGTTTAAACATCCACGGCTTACTAATATATTATATGTATTGACAGATCAAAAATTTGATCGAGGTATTGGATAGACAAAAAAAAAGTACATTATTAGTAAATTTACAAACAATGAGAAAAATACAGAAATATGAAATACTTCAGACCTGTAAACATTCATTTTCGCCGCCTACACAGAAACCCTACACATTTATCATAAGTAATTTTGAAAATATGGGAACTAGTATTTATGACCCAACTTCGTCTGGGATAAACTTCGCTAGCATTAAGACGATGGCGTTATTTTAGTGACAGCTAATGGTGGTTGAATGTTGAAGAAATCATTAATTGAATATCACCGTGCACCGTACCTCACGTAACACCCACATAATATCGATGGTGTTTTGGTCAATTGATGTAACCCTCAAAAATACGAAAATGATTGGATCTCATTTTAACGACGAAAAAGCAGGTCTCGGCCAAATGATGTAAAGTAGAAAAATAAGTTTACCAGGAAGGGAAACATCATTTTACTTTGTTTTAGGTTGAAAAATTCTGACGCAACCCCAACCGAATGTAAGCCACTATTATATCGACACTCCCTACCTATAATCCCGTATCTGCGAACATGGCAATTTACAAGAGTGCATTTCAAATATTCATAAAGCAACTCACCATAACATAATGTTTTCCATAAAATCAGTTTTTTCTCTCTTCTGAACAGTTTCAATTTCGATTGTTACATCAATTGGCCAAAATACCGTCGAATCGTAGTGAATGAATTAATAATAACTTTAAAAGTTGAAACTGTAAACCGTTTGGAGGAGTTCTTGTGACAGAAAGACAGATTTATACATGTATTTTCTTCTATAAATTACAGGTAAAAATAAAGCAAAGTCGCTCAGTTTTTAAGACTCTGACCTTTCCAAAACCACTATGACCCCTCGATTCCACAACCCAGCCCGTATTTTAGTAAGGGATTTACTTTTGTAGGACGGTGCAGTGTAGGGTGTAGAGTTTATAACCTCCTAATTCCTAATCCTACACACATTTACATTGGTTGTAAGTCAGCCGGTACTATGTAAGTAATTCTAAGAGGGTAGTGGAAAACGAATAACCGTAGAAAACCACTATCTATAAGCTTCGTTTTCAGGATCAGGTAGTGTGTATAGCTATGGGATACTGCCATAAGTCGATTCAAAAAACAAGGTACGAACTTTTTTATTCGGGGATTCGAATCCTTGGCTGTGCGACCGTGTACGACGAAAGAACAAGAGCACTTACCACTCGTCTAAGTGACCGGAAAATAAATTATAAAGATTAATTTTTATCTGATGAAAAACAGTTTAAATTGTATTCATGTTTCTTAAAAGGAAAGTGCGCGTGTGTATTTTTTTATTGCTGAATATAGCCGCAGGTTTAACCACTCGCTTTAGTTATTATTTCCGTATAAACATCGCAATAGGTTGTTAATTTGAAGAGATGATAATAAGACGTATGCGTGAACTCTTATCACAATTTGTCCTTGTGTATTTTTTAACCCTTACGGCGCGAGCCGTTTTCACACGAATTGATCTGTTAAAACGCTAAAATAGTGATGGCTAAAAATATATCTATTTCAACAGTAAAAAATGGATAATTATTAGTAATCCCAAATACATCAAGAAGTAAACTAAACTCGTTGCATTCTCGCTGAAATAAAATTTAATCTACGACTTTACAAACAAAATGGCTGCGGCTAGTCTTCATATACACCGCCAACACGCACGCAAGTATGTGTAATAAATAGGGCTACCGATTAATGCTGCGCACCGGCAGCTTAAAGCTGAAATTCGAAAGACTGAATCGAGAGCCGTTTTCAAAAATATATTTCCTTGTGTTCTACTTGACATTTTCATGATATGTTGCCTAATTTCTCTACCTGAACGTTTGAAAGATTTTTTGAAACATATATATCCACGAGTTTTTCTTTTTAGTTTGGTCGGAAATACGAGATAAAGTCTTGGACATGTAAACATGTCCGACGCGTCAATCGGGTTAAAGAATTTGCGTTGTATTTTTTATTTTTAGTAACCAACTTAACAAAAATATTCGGCGATCTTGTTATTGAAAATATAAATAGCCTTAAGTAGGTATGACAATAGTAACGCGTTCCTACAAATTAGCGACTTTTTCCAGTAAAATAAATTGCGTGATTAACAGAATGCGAGAATTGTGTCGCACAGATATTGCCATCCAAACTCTGTCCGAAATCGTGAATCACGAATTGTTAGTGTCAACTTTGAAAACGTAATTTTTTATTGTAGAAAATGATATAATTAAATATTGACTGATGTAAGAATCAATTTCAATGTAAATAGAATATCCTTTTAAATGGCATTCCGAGGAGATGAAGGACCCCCAGGGGTGCCTGAATCACAGTTCTCTTTATTTCCAACCGGATTGACTCCGTCTCTGTTGATGATCCTTAAAATACACTTGGTGGAACTGCAGGACGTTGGGATGATTTGAGAGAAAGCTAAAAGGCCGGTGGGGACAGAGAATCTTGTAGTTGTTATCATATGCTCCGAATAGGGAGCGATAATGACGAAAGCAGAAGTATTGTAGTGACACTTCCCGTTTTGAGTTTTCTTAGTGATTACATTGTATAATTATCATATTACTAGTAATGTTATTCAACATATGACATTGCTACCTATCAATATTCGCTCAACACTTTTGTTGTTTCTCTCTCACACACTCTTTCACTCAACATGAGCAGATAGAGAGAACTACGAGACAAATATTTATACACATAAATATATGTATTGTTGTGAAATATGAATAAAAAACAATAAGGGCAGTCTAGACCAGAGCTAGAGAACCTGAGGTCTTCTAGGTCGTCAAGTCCAGCCTTTTGCTATAATTCAAATTTAAAGTATCATTGTTTTTATATATTTAAAGTTCCTTTAATGCGGCCTTATTGAATTACGAGTAAATGGTAGCGGTCTTCTGACATTAAAAGGTTCCCCACCACAGGCATACTGATTTATTGCGAAAGTAGTAATTAAGTGCTCGCAAATGTGGCGGTTTTAAAGTCGGGCGAAGAAACGAAACGCTGTTTGATATCTCGCCAGCAGGCTGTCAACTAGATTGCCATTCCGATATGTCGATTTGCCTATTTGTCTCAGGTTGCCATGCGGCCTAGGCAATTAATTAATATCACCGGTTTGATACGGCCTTGACGCTGCTGCTCGCAACCGACGAGGGCGTGGCGGCACTCGTTCGACAGGGAACAGTCCACCGGCAATTCTATGCCACCTCCGGCGAAACGAAACATGTCCGCCAATGTTGACTTGGCAATCAAAAAAATATATGTACACCGCAATGAGGTCGAGTACGATTTCCGTTTACCCAAATATTCCCGAATTTCTCAGAACTCCCGTACAGTTTTTGTAAAATATATTTATTCCCGTTTTAATATAGCTAACTAAAAATTATTGTAACTTACTTTTAAATGCTTCCTTCCTGAGAAAATCACATTTATGGAATTGGATTAAACATTTTTTTTCACATTTCTGTACCATACGATAATTTTAACATTACGTATTTTAAATATTATGCTATAATTATCGATAAAACAGAATTCATCTTATCGGTTCAAAAGTTTTTAAAATATTATTAAAAAAGTTTAAAAAATACACTATAATTATGAGTATTAATAATTTTTTTGTTGCTGTACATTCCATGCATAAAAACAAACACAACCTCTAATAATTACAAATGTCAATAACAGTGTTGCCAGCATAATAATAAATTTGTGTTCAAAAAAAAAAATAAGTATAAAATACAATCCAGATATCGTATCCATGAGTTATATATTTAAGAAAATCTGTGAAAGGTTAAGTGGTAGCAAAATTGTTGAATGTGCCATTTCTGGCACGCGTGCCTTAGGTTTGCTACCCCTTGTTTAAGTGATCGCTTATAATCATATATTCCGCCGAACGCAAGCATGCTAATCGATTTTCTTATATATATATATATATATATATATATTTCTTCTCCTAATTGATTTAAGCTAATTACGAATGTTGGTTTATCGTATTGTTAAATAATTGCATTTACTGCAACTCTTAATTAGTTCCACTACAAAAATTACTACACGAAATTTTCAGTCGCTGATGCGGTTCATAGAAAATTGGCCGCAAACATTTGATCGCGAACAAATGCACTACTCGAACTTACCGGATATTGATCGAACACGATTCTCGTGTTGTTGCATATTGTGTTAGCCGTGGTTAATTATTTTCTGCGTATTATACTACCATAAATTCTTTTCTTTTATTTTCTGGTCTTCCCCTATTTACTAGGCGCTTCGTATATGAAGTTACTCTGAATCATTTTTATTCGCACTCATATTCCTTGATAACAACGTATTTATTAACGATTAACGAGAATTGGTTTGTTATTCAGTCTTTAAACATCTCTTATTCGTAATGTTCATAGTACAAACATGGGTAACGCAAATATCACATATGCCATAGAAGTGATTGAAAAATCAATAAGAAATAAACGATGCGCACATGGATACCCCTACGCGAACAAAACGAACTCTAAACAGCGCCGACCACTCGGCTATAGGACCGGTAATAATTATTACGACCTGATTATGTAATAAAGTATATTTCAAATTGATTATAGATATCAATATAATAAATATGGTTTGAATTGTTGAAATTTTGTACATTTCCATGTATTTCGTCACTAACTATTACTGGTAATCTAATGTTATTCTTTGCCGCCTGCGGGTGGTCCTGTGAATTTGTAATTGTTAATACGTTTGTTTTCCCAACTGAGGTCTTTTTTTGTCTAGTCGGTGTTGGGATTAGTTCCGGTATCATTTTGGTTCCCAGACTTAATGATAATAATTTTTCGTATTTTGTCTTATATATAAACGATATATACCTGAAGATGCTGAAACGTGAAACCCGGGTCGTTAGTGACGAAAGACATGGAAATGTACAAAATCTCAACATTCAAATTTGATATTTAAATTCCATCCGGCACCATAAGTCGATATTTTAAATTATAATTACGGTTGTCTTGATTTATCTGTAACGCAGCACGTACACACACACCCACTCTGTCTCTCCTTCGCTTGTCTTCGCATCGCTCATATTTAACATATTGAATGAATACTAATAGGTGGCACTGCCACTTGTTATGATAGGTTGTAATGCATATTTATAGTTGTAAAATTAAAACCCGAGTGTCTTTTTTTATGGTTTTATAGTATGAATGCAGTATATCTTTACTAAACAGTTAAATAATGTAACTAAAACATATATTTTCTTTTCTGTAAAACCGTTAAAACAGTGTAAAACAAAAGCAATTTTGTTTATGCTCAAGTTACTGCTCGTTGATATCATTGTCTATGGTAATAGTGAATAATTATTGCGGTCTGTGGTTTTTGCAAAACAATCATTTTCCAGAGAAATAAAATCATTTTACGATTGATATAAAACAATTACTTGGCATTCCAATATAATTTACTTTTTCTACCTATTTATTCCTTTCAAATACATCAGAGTATCTCGATCTGTGGGGCACAGCTATTACGATAAAAAAAATATTCTAATGTGAGCAACACTCAGATTATTCTTAATCTTATTTTCTATGTGAGACAGCCAAAAAAATCAATTTCTGCCATATTTTAGTTTATTGATATAATTATTTTTAAAAATTGTCATACTTTAAAAACTTATGATTGACAAAAAAAAAATATTTAGTAACAGAAACAAACATATTTATAGCTTGATTGTAGAAAATGACAGGGCAATGTTTTTTTATAAATTTTCGCTCACAGTCCAGAACGTATGAAATCCTAATGGAGGTATGTATCGTACGAGAACTGCATGTCACTCAGTTTTTTTAATTCTCATTTTCGAAGAAAAATCCTTACTCTTATTCTATACAATTTTTAGCAAATACAACAATAATCAGATGACAAAAAATACGGTTTTGTTATATTGTCAGCTTCTATGGTCTAGTGGTAAGATTTGTACCCTAGCGATACCCTAGATGGGTGTAGGTTCATGTCCCGGCGAGGTCAATATCTCAATTTAAATTGTTCCAATCTAGTAATATTTAAGTCTTCTATTCCCGATATTATCTCGAGTGACTCGTGTGAAATTGTCATCGTGTCATTTAAAATTTTTAAAAAACCTGGCATCTTGGCTCTTATTTGCTGTAACGCCATTTTTTTATAAATATTGTTTAAATTGTCTTCCTTCGTTTACAAAATAATGTGCATGCATTTTTATGTATGTTTCTTAAATGTGACAGGAATAGGTTCGTCGACCCTGCGTTAGTGTATTATATTTTTCTTCCCTTTTTTACTTATATTTATATACACGTATTTTAATGTTACATGAAATCGTAATAATGTCATGTATCTTGTAGAAAAAATATTTATTTATAAGCATTTTTTTATTCCGCTTTGAATACCTAGAAAACTCAATTTGTTGCAGTACGTACATATATACCGAGCTAACACTTGTTTAATTTCCTGCTTCTGCCTCACGAAAAACCTGTTCTCGTAACAAGAAGTGATAATTCAACGACATCCACAAAGCAACACGATTCATGAATAACCCATCAATCTATATTTGACGTGTTCAGCAATTCGCAGTACTTTGTACTTGTGTTATGTACGAGCCGGCTATGTTTTTTAAATTTAGTTTATAGAGTTTTGCTAGGCTTGGCTATAATGCATCATTGTGTGACGTGCTTTACGTCATGACGCATTCGAGTCTTAGGAGTGTTGTGACGTTGTTAGCGTGTGACGAAAACGGCGTATGTTTTTATTGGACGAACAATGTTTTTCTATTATTGCTGTGATGTAAAATAACTCGCAATTGTATCGATTTATATCGCTTAAAATTATATTTGGTCATGTCAGTTGGATTTTTATACAAAAGGTGGTAGAAAGTCGAAAGTTTGCAGGCGTATTTTAGCAAGGAATGTATGTTATATGAACGAGAGTAGGTAGGGTGCTTGTACCCTAAGTAAACCGTCGCCAGTAGTCGGCCTTTTGAGCTTAAAACTTAAATAATACTAGATATATTTAAAAAAAACAGATTTTTTTAAATTCGTGTAAGTAGTCTTGCTTGCCACTTGCCAATTTATATCTGCACTATACCGACCTATATGATGCAATACGCAATTAAAAAAAGCACATTCTTACTTCGCAAGTTTCGACAAATTCATGTTGTATGGAGATCGCTAACAAAATATACTTTATATTGACATGATTTGTATAATTCTGTTTTTTATTGTTCTGTCTACTATCAGTAAATTAGTTGGCGATATTTATGAAGTTTCATAGTGATGGTCGAACACTGGGCCACGAAAGGCTGACCATTGGATTTAGGCGGCCGACTACTGGGAGAATTGGCATTTTTTTTGTAAACTTCTATTATTTTATGCTTGGTACAATATTAACTATTTTATTTTAAGTTGGTTACATTGCTTAATTCCTGTTTAATGAAAAAACAGCGAAAAAAATATCTATTTATCATTCATTGACTCGAAATCCATTTTGAAAGTACACCTGTCACTTAACTGGCCGAGCACTGGCAAAACGACCCTAATAGTAATTTATTCCTGAATTAAATAAAGAATCAAGTGCTAAAAAAGGAAATCAAGCTAAGGCGTTTTTAGTTCATATGTAATATGTATACATATGTACAGTTGTAAACAAATATCTTGATTGCTAATTAAAAATTTACATAGAAATACAATCGTTGCAGTCAGCCATGTTGATACTAAACACGAGCTTTACAAGTTGGCACATAGTTCCTTTAATATAAAAAAACACTCATTGGACTTAGATCTCTTCGGTTTTTTATTCACTTTAGCCACAGGAAATTAATATCGTGATATATCGGAACTTTTAAAGTGGCACATAGAACATTTTTATATCGATTTTTTGCCCTATTTATGTCAGTCTTTTCAAAACGCTATTTGGTATCAAAAGAATTTTGTCAAGTCAAAATTCACGGAAATTTTCTTTAAAAAAATATTGAGTTATATATGAATGAATTCACAAATAGTCAACTTCGATTACCACTAATCTATTA